>BQMB01000799.1:0-580289 GCA_027943415.1 Closterium sp. NIES-67
GAAGAGAGAGAGAGAGAGAGAGAGAGAGAGAGAGAGGAGAGAAGAGAGAGAGAAAGAGATAGAGAGAGGAGGAGAGAGAGAGGAAGAGAGAGAGGGAGAGAGAGAGAGAGAGAGAGAGAGAGAGAGAGAGAGAGAGAGAGAGAGAGAGAGAGAGGGAGAGGAGAGAGAGAGAGAGAGAGAGGGAGAGAGAGAGAGAAAGAGAGAGATAAGGGGAGAGAGAGAGAGAGAGAGAGAGAGAGAGAAGAGAGAGAGAGAGAGAGAGAGAGAGAGAGAGAGGCAGTGAGAGACGATCCCCCTCAATCCCGTCACTCTTCCCCCCATCAATCCCGCCGCCAATCCTCCCCCCCTCAGTCAATCCCGTCCCCAATCCCACCGTTAATCCTGTCGCCCTTCCCCCCGTCAATCCCGTCGCACTTCCCCCCGTCAATCCCGTCGCACTTCCCCCTGTCGATCCCGTCGCCCTTCCCCCCGTCAATCCCGTCCCCCTTCCCCCCGTCAGTCCCGTCGCCCTTCCCCCTGTGAATCCCGTCGCCCTTCCCCCCGTCAATCCCGTCGCCCTTCCCTTTCAACTTAGGTTTTGGTGTCATACGTTTTTGGATTCGCGTTTAACATCTAGGCATAGAAAACAGGTTGAGCGTAGAAAATGCGGAATACAAACTACTCTAACGACTCACATCCAAGCTTGGAATTGTGAGGAATGTCCCTACCCAAGCTCCAAACAGAGGAGAGAGTGAGCTGCAGAGAGAAAGAGGAAAATGCAACGTTGTGAAGCCGTCGTGTGGTGTGTGTGTGTGTGTGTGTGTGTGTGTGTGTGTGTGTGTGTGTGTGTGTGTGTGTGTGTGTGTGTGTGTGTGTGTGTGTGTGTGTGTGTGTGTGTGTGTGTGTGTGTGTGTGTGTGTGTGGTGTGTGTGTGTGTGTGTGTGTGTGTGTGTGTGTGGGTGTGTGTGTGTGTGGTGTGTGTGTGTGTGTGTGTGTGTGTGTGTGTGTGTGTGTGTGTGTGTGTGTGTGTGTGTGTGTGTGTGTGTGTGTGTGTGTGTGTGTGTGTGTGTGTGTGTGGTGTGTGTGTGTGTGTGTGTGTGTGTGTGTGTGTGTGTGTGTGTGTGTGTGTGTGGTGTGTGTGTGTGTGTGTGTGTGTGTGTGTGTGTGTGTGTGTGTGTGTGTGTATGTGTGTGTGTGTGTGTATGTGTGTGTGTGTGTATGTGTGTGTGTGTGTGTGTTTTTTTTTTTTTGGGTATTGTATTGTATTGTATACTATTGGAAGTGATGGCGGTCTGGTTAGCCTAACTAGTATGACTTGGGCAGTATGTGTTATGAATTGAACTGTCGAGTAGCGCGGAGGGCAATGGCAAAACTGTGAACGAGTGAATGACAATAAAATGAAAGACAATACAATATGTAGGAAACCTAGGGTGATCCTGGACTTAGGATTGGAAGGTTCGGGAAAAGTGTCGAAGGGCCTCGATGTGTCGAATCGAGGTCCGGAAAGACCCAGGAGGCTCGAACTAAAAGGTCTGGAACCCTATCGCTGGTTCGAGACTGTTCGAGTCGTACGCCCTGTAGCAAGCCTCAGTAAGGAATTGTTAATTCCTTACAATATGCAACAGGCCCAAGGTTCGAATTCAGGCATCACAGTAGGTGTTGTTTTGAAACCAGTCCCAATCTACTTGTGAAATGATTCATGCATGTATCAGAATTGAGAAGTGAATGATTGATAGAGTGAGAGTGCACACAGATATACCTAAGTGTTGTACTCTCTAAGAGGCGACCCTATACAGTCTATACAAACATGACAAATACACATGTTTGACACACCCCCTAGACTGCATAGGGGAATGCCCTAAACAAGCAGCTCAGGGCGGCACTACTAGTCCAACCTCTGAGACAAGGGTCTGAGAGACCAGTCAGAAGGAGTACAAACAAGGCAAGAACAAGAGCAGGGCGGCACTACTAGTCCAGCCACTGGGAGAGGACACAAGTCCAGTCTGAGTATACGTATAAAGGACAGTACAAAGTCAAGGTCCTAGCAAGTGAGAGGCTACAGGAACTAGACCAAGCTGTACACAGTGCCGCTGATGATCTTTAGGCGCAAGCGCCTTCGTAAAGATATCAGCCGTGTTGGCACCTGAGGCCAAGTGTACTACGCGAGCCTGACGTCGCTGCTGTAGCTCACGCAGGAGGAAGTACCGCAGCTGAATGTGCTTTGCTCTGCCCTCGAGTCGAGGCTCCTGACACAGGAGGATCATGGCCCTGTTGTCAGCGAACAGGACCGGGGCAGAGCTAGGCCGCTCACCTAAGTCAGTGAGCAAGAAGGTCAGCCAGCGGAGCTCCTGTGCCGCCATGGCACCAGCGTAGATCTCAGCCTCACAGCTGGACTGCGCAACAGACGAGGAGCGGGTAGCCCTCCACGAGACGGCACCTGAGCCAAGGCTGAAGCAGTAGCCCTGGGTAGACCTGAGTGTCTCAGCGTCGTCTGCCCACGAAGCGTCTGTGTGTCCAGTAAGGACCACTGGCCTGCGTCCTCCTAGCACTAACCCCATGCCTGATGTACTAGCAAGATAACGCAGAACCCTCTTAGCGGCAGACCAGTGCTGCGGTCGGTGTCTGCCTGTGGCCACAAAGCGAGCCAGGATGCTGAGAGGGTATGCGAGATCTGGGCGAGTGCAAGTCATCAGGTACATGAGGCAACCCACCAGCTTTGCGTAGAGGCCGCTGGGCTCTCCAGGAGGGCGCTTCACCTTGAAGAGCCAGCGGCCATCGACTACGTTCACCCCAGGTGGGGGAACTGCGTCGACGAAGGTGCCAGTGGATCTCCAAGATGCCATCTCCTGCTCCATGGCAGCTATCCACTGCGAGGCCCAGGGTCCCGAAGTCGCCTCAGCGTAAGTGCGAGGGGTCGGGATGTCGAAAGCGTCTGGGTCACCCTCAGGGACTAGCAGCATGGAACAGAGATGGGGAGCAGCCTAGGAGAGGAAAGCAAGCTCGAACTGGCGGTCCTCCAGGACGTCACTGCCAAGGGCAGAAGCACCCCCGACAGACGGAGGACAGGCAGGGTCAGAGACAAGAGCGGAGGCGTAGTCAAGGCGGCGGGTAGAGGCGAAGTCAGCGACAGCAGCGACAAGAGCGTCAAGGCACGAGACCGGAACAGACGGGTCGGTAACGAGGGAGGCAAGGACCCGAGGAACGAGAGGACGAGCGGCACAAAGGTAGTCGGACAGCGGGGGGGGCGCAACAACAAGGGAGGACGGAGGAGGCGACGGCAGAAGGGGAGGACGAGACGCGTGGGAACGAAGCAACATAGGGTGGGAGCGCAAGACAGGCGAGGCAGGACGAGCTCGGGAGGGACGGTGAGACCAGACGTGCGACGGAGGAGTCGGGTCAGGAGACAGAGGAGGGGACACAGGAGGGGAACGAGGGGGGAGACGGGCCGGGGACGAGTCCGGCGGAGGGAAGACAGGGCCGTAGACAGGAAGAGGAGGAGACGGCCGGGGAGGAACAGACGCAGGGTCGGGGGACGGAAGGCCGAGCAGGCGAAGGGCTGACACCGGTGGGGACTGCTGCTGCGGCGGCACAACGGCGACACCTGGACCGCAAGCTGCTCCTCGGCTACCACCGGCACTCTCCACACCAGCACCCCCAGAGGGATCACCCCCAGGGCTACCGGGACGAGCACCCCCAGAGTCAGCGAACGGGTGCTGCGACGGCGGCGGCGGCGGTGGCGGCGGCGGCAGCGACAACGACGGCTGCAGCGGCGGCAGAGGCGGTGGAGGGGGGGACTGGGGAGGGGACGCTAGGGGAGGGGCGGCCGGCGAGGACTGAACAGGAGGGCCACCAGAGTAAGAAGACTCCTCAATCGGGTCCACCAACGGAAGGGGGGTGACGTGGGACACACCAGAGGGGGCGGGACGTGGAGGAGGAGGAGGAGGGGCAGGGACTACCAGGGAAGGAGTGACCAGGAACAGGGGGGGGTAACCGGGGGACCACGGTAGGGGAAGCGACGGTATTAGGAGACGGACTCGTCAAAGGTGACTTCACGAGAGTGAAAGAAGCGGTGAGACGGCGGGTGGTAAAAGTGCCAGTCAAGGGGAAAGCCGAGGAAGACGCAGGGAAGGGTGCGGGCAGTGAGCTTGTCCGTGCCGGAAGGGGTCGGCCACAAGTTAAGCTGGTGAGAAGCGTAGCGCACAGCGAACGGCCACAGAAAATGGGGTGCACCGGCATGGATCATGGAGGTGCGAGCCACCTCCATGACCAAACCAATGCGTCGCTCAGCGACCCCATTCTGCTGTGGGGAGTCCGGTAGGGTGAACGTCTGGGTGATGCCCTCCGCACGACAAAAGCGACCAAGGACACCTGAGGCAAACTCGCCACCACGGTCGGAGTGAAGACGCAAGACAGGGAGACCGCGGTGGACACGCGCAGAGACAAGCCAGGGGATGAGAGCGCCAGGCACGTCGGCCTTGCGCTCCAGGGGAAAGACTGTGGTGTAACGAGTGAAGTCGTCGACAAGCACAAGGAAGTAGCGCTCTCGACGCGGCCCAGGGACGGGAGCGGGGCCCCAGACGTCCAGGTGCAGGGTCTGCAGCGGCGCGGCGGTAGGGGGAAACGAGGAGGAGTGCGGGGCACGGCGAAGCCGACCCTCGACACAAGGCGTACAAGGTGGGGCTGGGGAGGAGGGAAACGCGGGGAGGGAACCTGGGAGACCAAGGACAAGACCGTGCTGGGACATGTGACGGAGGCGCGGGAGCGCAAGGTGACCTAGGCGGTGGTGCCAAAGGAGAGTCGGGTGAGTGAGGGACCGACAGGAGCAGGCAGCAGCAACCTGGGTAGACGCAGCCACCTGAGGAGGCGCCCCAGCCGGGGGGGTCACGGTGTCCAGAGTGAACAGGCCAGACACCGGGTCCCGGGGGAACGTGGACAGGGGGGCACCAGTGGCGGCCTCGGTACAGACAGCATACCGCTCGTGACCAGGGGAAATAGTGGTGACACCAAGGTCCTGCAGGCAGCCGACAGCAACTAGGTTCCTGGAGAACGAGGGGATATGCAGACCTGTGAGAGTGCCCGAAGGAACCGCCGGACAGGGAAGGGTGGTGGAACTGCGGGCGACTACCGGACCGCCGGAGGGGTCAGCAAGAGAGACGGCAGCTGGGACAGGAATCGGCGTCACGGTGGTGGAGTCGCGTAAGCAACACCGAGAAGCGCCAGAGTCCAAGGTGAAGGAAAGCGAAGCAGAGGCGTCTGGCAACGGAACGACAGCACCAAGATTACACAAAGCAGGGGATCCTACGCCTGACGCAGCAGGGGAGGCTAAGCTAGGCACACCTACACTAGGCAACAGTGAGTACTAAGCGGGAGGCACACTAGAGTCATCAGCATACATCACATGGAGAGCAGCAACAATGACATCCATGTCCATATCAAAAATCTGAATCTTACGACTAAGCAAACTGTGCCAGTCCAGGAGGTCTGGCGACGGGCCGAAGCGCTGACGAAAGAGGTCGTCCAGGCGACGAAAACAGCGGGGAGTGGAGTGACCGAGCCTACCGCAAACGAAACCGCGGCGAGGACCGGTCTGGATCTGGTACTGACAACGCCCGCCGCCAGAGCCACCACTCGGCACACCACCACGCGCCCGGCCACCGCCTGCGCCCGGCCACCCGGTGGGAGGACACTCGTCTGCCGCGTCTGCGACGGCTGCTGCGGCTGCTGCGAAGGCTGCGACTGCGGCGGCTGCTGCGGCTGCTGCAACTGCAGGGGCGGCGGCTCAGCTGGACTGGGCAGGGTCCCCTCGTCCGCTCCAGCACCAGACGACCCGACCCCACCACTACCCCCTCCCGCACCCCCGCCGCCGCCGCCGCCGCGCCCAACCTTGGGGCGGCGACCCTTCCCCGAACGAAACTGCGCTGCAACAGCAGTCTCAGCCATTGCGGCAGAGCCGTCGGAGAAGGTACACTGGGCGGGGGCACAACCCTGAAAGATAGGGACCGGTACGACACCGCTCGCCTGGGCGATGGAGCGGTGACGGGTCTCTATCACAGTCAGGGTGTCTACAAAGTCAGTGAGGGTGAGGTCTACGGGGTGAATGCTAAGGAAGCGGTCGCGGGCGACAGCAAGGCGGTCAGGGAGGCGGGTGGCAAGCAGGTAGAGGGTAGAGGTAATGGGCGGCTGGTGGGCTCTAAGCTGTGCATCAGTGCAGGCTGCACGCCAGGTCTCATCTATCGAGTGCAGGTGGGCAGCGAGGTCAGAGACAGTGGGGAAAGATGCAAGGTCAGGAAAGAGCATCGGGAGGATCAGGGGACCCACCGAGGCAGCCGGAGGGGTGGAATAGCGCTGGATGACAGCATCTAAGTATGCCTGAGCACTGGTGAGAGACCTAAAGCGAGGGCGCTCGGACGGGGGAAGGGCGTTGCTGATGGCAAGCTGGGCGACAGCATCGCGAGAAAGCCAGACAGAGCGCGCACGGGCAGTGGCAGCAGCGGACTCGCGCTCAGTAGGTGTGGAGTCAGCGGGCAGAATAGCAGGGGGGTCTGGGCAGGGGAGCGTACCGTCAAGGTGTGCGGAGAGCGGTTCACCATCCTGCCGCTGGCCAGTGAGTTGGCGACGGAGGTCGGCAAGCCACGCCTTGAACTCCCGAGGCTGGCCTTCAGCGTCGAAGCGAAGCTCCGCCGCCATCAGGAACAGTGCAGTGCGGTGCAAGGCAGTGCAGCAAGGTGGAGTGCGGTGCCGTGCGGTGCAGTGCGGTGTAGGGCGGTGCAGTGCGGTGCCAGGCAGTACAGGGTGGTGCGGGGCGGTGCGGTGCGGGGCAGTACGGTGCAGGGCAGTGCAGGGCGGGGGGGGGGGGGGGGGGAAACCGTACCAGTGAGGAGGACCGGGGCCGGGGCAGGGACGAGCGCAGGGGCCGGGCCAGTGCATCGGGGCCGGGCGGGCGCGACGGGGCCGGGCTGGCGCGACGGGGCCGGGCTGGTGCGACGGGGCCAGGCGGGTGCGTCGGGTCCGGGCTGGTGCGACGGGGCCGGGCCGGTGCGACGGGGCCGGGCGAGCAGGACGGTGGCCCAGGAGGGGTGCACCGGGGCTGGGCGGGCGCGACGGGGCCGGACGGCTGCGACGGGGCCGGGCAGGGGGCGACGGGGCCGGGCGGGTGCAACGGGGCCGGGCGGGCGTGACGGGGCCGGGCTGGTGCGACAGGGCCGGGCTGGTGCGACGGGGCCGGGCGGGCGCGACGGGGCCTGAAGGCGTGACGGGGCCCAGGAGGGAAGGGCTCGACGCGGCCCAGGAGGGGCGCTACGGGGCCCAGGAGGGGCACGACGGGGGCCCAGGAGGGGCGCTACAGGGGCCCAGGAGGGGCGCGACGGGGCCCAGGAGGGGCGCTACGAAGCCCAGGAGGGGCGCGACGAGGCCCAGGAGGGGCGCTACGGGGCCTAGGAGGGGCGCGACGGGGCCTGGGAGGGTTGCGACGGGGCCCAGGAGGGGCGCTACAGGGCCCAGGAAGGGCGCGACGGGGCCTAGGAGGGGCGCTACGGGGCCCAGGAGGGGCGCGACAGGGCCCAGGAGGGGCGCTACGGAGCGCAGGAGGGGCGCGACGGGGCTTGGGAGGGGCGCGACGGGTCCCAGGAGGGGCGCGACGGGGCCCAGGAGGGGCGCTACAGGGCCTAGGAGGGGCGCGACGGGGCCCAGGAGGGGCGCTACAGGGCCCAGGAGGGGCGCGACAGGGCCCAGGAGGGGCGCTCCAGCACCAGACGACCCGACCCCACCACTACCCCCTCCCGCACCCCCGCCGCCGCCGCCGCCGCGCCCAACCTTGGGGCGGCGACCCTTCCCCGAACGAAACTGCGCTGCAACAGCAGTCTCAGCCATTGCGGCAGAGCCGTCGGAGAAGGTACACTGGGCGGGGGCACAACCCTGAAAGATAGGGACCGGTACGACACCGCTCGCCTGGGCGATGGAGCGGTGACGGGTCTCTATCACAGTCAGGGTGTCTACAAAGTCAGTGAGGGTGAGGTCTACGGGGTGAATGCTAAGGAAGCGGTCGCGGGCGACAGCAAGGCGGTCAGGGAGGCGGGTGGCAAGCAGGTAGAGGGTAGAGGTAATGGGCGGCTGGTGGGCTCTAAGCTGTGCATCAGTGCAGGCTGCACGCCAGGTCTCATCTATCGAGTGCAGGTGGGCAGCGAGGTCAGAGACAGTGGGGAAAGATGCAAGGTCAGGAAAGAGCATCGGGAGGATCAGGGGACCCACCGAGGCAGCCGGAGGGGTGGAATAGCGCTGGATGACAGCATCTAAGTATGCCTGAGCACTGGTGAGAGACCTAAAGCGAGGGCGCTCGGACGGGGGAAGGGCGTTGCTGATGGCAAGCTGGGCGACAGCATCGCGAGAAAGCCAGACAGAGCGCGCACGGGCAGTGGCAGCAGCGGACTCGCGCTCAGTAGGTGTGGAGTCAGCGGGCAGAATAGCAGGGGGGTCTGGGCAGGGGAGCGTACCGTCAAGGTGTGCGGAGAGCGGTTCACCATCCTGCCGCTGGCCAGTGAGTTGGCGACGGAGGTCGGCAAGCCACGCCTTGAACTCCCGAGGCTGGCCTTCAGCGTCGAAGCGAAGCTCCGCCGCCATCAGGAACAGTGCAGTGCGGTGCAAGGCAGTGCAGCAAGGTGGAGTGCGGTGCCGTGCGGTGCAGTGCGGTGTAGGGCGGTGCAGTGCGGTGCCAGGCAGTACAGGGTGGTGCGGGGCGGTGCGGTGCGGGGCAGTACGGTGCAGGGCAGTGCAGGGCGGGGGGGGGGGGGGGGGGGGAAACCGTACCAGTGAGGAGGACCGGGGCCGGGGCAGGGACGAGCGCAGGGGCCGGGCCAGTGCATCGGGGCCGGGCGGGCGCGACGGGGCCGGGCTGGCGCGACAGGGCCGGGCTGGTGCGACGGGGCCAGGCGGGTGCGTCGGGTCCGGGCTGGTGCGACGGGGCCGGGCCGGTGCGACGGGGCCGGGCGAGCAGGACGGTGGCCCAGGAGGGGTGCACCGGGGCTGGGCGGGCGCGACGGGGCCGGACGGCTGCGACGGGGCCGGGCAGGGGGCGACGGGGCCGGGCGGGTGCAACGGGGCCGGGCGGGCGTGACGGGGCCGGGCTGGTGCGACAGGGCCGGGCTGGTGCGACGGGGCCGGGCGGGCGCGACGGGGCCTGAAGGCGTGACGGGGCCCAGGAGGGAAGGGCTCGACGCGGCCCAGGAGGGGCGCTACGGGGCCCAGGAGGGGCACGACGGGGGCCCAGGAGGGGCGCTACAGGGGCCCAGGAGGGGCGCGACGGGGCCCAGGAGGGGCGCTACGAAGCCCAGGAGGGGCGCGACGAGGCCCAGGAGGGGCGCTACGGGGCCTAGGAGGGGCGCGACGGGGCCTGGGAGGGTTGCGACGGGGCCCAGGAGGGGCGCTACAGGGCCCAGGAAGGGCGCGACGGGGCCTAGGAGGGGCGCTACGGGGCCCAGGAGGGGCGCGACAGGGCCCAGGAGGGGCGCTACGGAGCGCAGGAGGGGCGCGACGGGGCTTGGGAGGGGCGCGACGGGTCCCAGGAGGGGCGCGACGGGGCCCAGGAGGGGCGCTACAGGGCCTAGGAGGGGCGCGACGGGGCCCAGGAGGGGCGCTACAGGGCCCAGGAGGGGCGCGACAGGGCCCAGGAGGGGCGCTACAGGGCCTAGGAGGGGCGCGACGGGGCCCAGTGAGGGGTCGCGACTGGGCTAGGGGCTAGAGGGGTGAGCGGAAGCGGTAGGTGGGGGGGGATCCTACCTACGCGTGATACTATATCAGAATTGAGAAGTGAATGATTGATAGAGTGAGTGTGCACACAGATATACCTAAGTGTTGTACTCTCTAAGAGGCGACCCTATACAGTCTATACAAACATGACAAATACACATGTTTGACAGCATGTTGTCTCTATTTTCTTCAAATGTATAAATATTTCTTCATACAAACTTGTCCAATTAATAATTTACAAATAAACATAATAACATAACATTCCATATTCTAGAGATCCGCAACCCTCAGACGATCTCTTCGCCTCTTGTTTTTTTCTGCCTGCTCCCAATATTGAATATGTATTTCCTTGGCAAATAGTTTGACTGGAAATCTCCAAGACTATCTATGGGCGGGTATGATGCTTGTAAGGCGAATGCCTCGTCGCATCGCAATTCATGTGGGAATAACTGAACTTGACTGTGGATAGCACGGCTCGCCAAATGGCAGGTCGTCGTTTGTCTTGCATCTTGACTACCTGCCATTGATGGACGGAAGGAGCGGACGGCACTCTTTCGCGACAAGAAACATGCCTTCGTTCGTAGTCGCAGTCGTGTTACGGTAAGCATGGAATCCGTTAGCGACATCAAATCACACCCTCGCATGTTTTCGCACTGTTCGCGGTTCTTCGAATTTTGCTCCGCAGTCAGAGTTAGGTATCCCTCAAATCTGTCTTTGAGTTTGGTATCTCTCCATTCTATTTGAGTTTGGTACCTCTCAAATCTTTTCTATTCGGGGCCTCGGTTTCTGCATTCCTAATTTTCGGAACCTGAATCCGAGACACTCAGCACAATCCGTTCCGCTTCAGCTCAGACCATGGCTACCACCGCAATCTCCAAGGAGGTGAGCTTACGGCGCGCTGAGCGCCACATGCCATTTGCAATTTTGGTCCTGAGTTACCGCCAGATATCCGCACGCGACACTAGTAGGTACTAGCATCTGACATCTTGGAACCTACTGATGCAAGCGATTTCCCCTGATTATCCTCCCAGGCTGCTCCCGCCGCCGTGGCGGCGATTCAGAAGAACTTTCCGGGCTCCGTGGAAGAAACCGGTTACATTGCGACGGTTGCGGACAAGCTGAAGAAGCACGGGTTCACCAAGGACAACAGCATCGCGCTCGTCAGCACGTGCCGCGACGAGGCGTCTCGCATCCTTGACGCCGCCATTGACAAGCACTTCGGGCTTACCTTCGCACTCAACGGTCTCGCGGGAGTTCCGCCCGGCGGCGCGCTCGCGATCAAGGCCGGCGCGTCGCACAGCCCGCAGGACGAGAATGGCAAGGAGCGATGTGAGTGGCGATGGTCGCAATGTGATTGTAGCAGGTGTGATGTGAGTGACTCCAAGAGTGATATTATCAGATGCGATGTGAATGCGTATGTTTGAGCTGTGCTGGCAATGCGTGAATGGCATGATGACACTTTCCACGGAACAATGTGAGCAGGTGAACCGGAAGGAAGTTCGACGCTGCACGGAAAATGGGCTCGATCGCTGGCTTTCCAGTTGACTCGAAACTTGCCCAAGTATATCCGACCGCGCTTCCCTCTCCCTCTCTATCCCCCTTTCTATCCTTCGCAGCCATCTTCTTCGCCCTCATGCACATCGGCATCGACGAGGTGACTTGGAGTCGACTCGGAACTCCCCTTATCCCACCGCCCTTCACATCCCGTGCTTCTCCCCTCACGCCCTTGCAGACGTCTTCTTCGCCCTCACGCACATCGGCATCGACGAAACCGGGCACGTCGGCAGCATGCGTCGCGCCGGTCGCCCCGCGCTTTCCCACGCGTGCGGCGCGCTGCTCGCGCTGACGGCGCAGTTCAGCGCGAGCAAGGAGCTGCCGAAGGCGTCGGATGACGACTTGGAGCTGCACTACCTCACGAAGAAGCTGCTCGCGAAGAACCCCGTGCCGAACATCGTGGCGGTTACCAAGGCGGCGGTGGATGTTATCAACAGTACGCTGGAGCACCTGATCAGCGTGGCTGTGGACAGCAAGAAAGCGGATTATGCTGTTATTACTGGCGTGCAGATCCACTCCGGGAACAACGTAAGTCGGCATACCCCTCTCAATCTACGCTATCGTCCTCTCCTTCATCTAGCCGCTCCCCCACAATCAACAGCTCCCCGGTCCGGCATTTAGCCAGCATCTCGTTTCCTGTCCCGCAGCCAGGCCACTCAAGCCGGAAAATAATACTCCTGAGCTTCGCTGCTGCCGTCTCCTACGCCGGTGCACTGTGTCTGTCAGCCCTGAAACTAGCATTTCGCTACCTCGCCCCAGTGCGTGAATCAGCAAACTTTACTCGGTAAAGACTCCCCCTATGTTATAATCCCCCCTTGTGCCATCTTTTTCCTGCAGCCCCCCGGCACGCCATTCAAGCTGGAGAACACGGTGGAGTACATCACCCCCTCCCTCGCTTACGTGGTCGTGAATGGAGTCAAGACGACCCTGTAGATTCCTGCCACGTGGTTTTTATTTATCCATGGTTTGGATGGATGACGCGGGTAGCAGGGCTTCTGCGAAAGCCTTGGAGCAGGGATTGGCGAACACTATTTTCCCTGCATTCCATCTAGTGTAGATCGGGTGGATATGTAATCTCCTTGTCTAATAATATTATTGAAACGACATCAAGCATGTAGGGAAGCTTCCCCAATAATACGCCCGTGCTGAGAGAGTCCATGCATACAAAATCTGGAGCCAAGTGACCAGAAATCATCATAGACTAGATTCTGCCCCTGAAGTGGGCCGTATTTTCCGTACGAAAGATTCAATGCCACTTGGAAAAACTGAATTGAAGGGAATGTTTGTTCTAGCCAAGCCACCTTTCTTACAGATAGTAGAAAACATGCTTTTAGAATCATTGTTACACATGTGTTAAGGTTTCAGCTACTTCCACTTTCCGCTGAAAATGGGGGCAGGCCCCATGGAACAGGATCGAAGTCCAAGAGTGATGGAAGAACCAGTGAAGCGTTAGTGCAGAGAGAGGCATCCACATTCGAATCTGGTACCATCACCACCCACCTGTAAGTGGGGAGAAAGGAGGAGTGCACAAGAGATAAGGCGACTAATACAGTGAAATCGCTGATAATGGAGATCTACACAAACCATGACAAGTGCCCTAAAAAGAAGTGCAAAAAAACAGACCACAAATTCATACGCAAAGTTGTGTGTAGACACGAGATGGGTACACTCACATGCCAGCATTCCTGGCAGCATCAACGCCAAGGGGAGCATCCTCGAACACTAGCACGTTGTCTGGTGACGGTGGAGGCTGGTGGGAGGACGGGGCAAGATAGACAGACAGGGATAGACCCAGAAGGGCAGATGGGGAGGAAGTGAGTTGGTTGGCAGCATCAATGTCGAGGGAAGCATCAGCTCTAGTGAGTTGGTTCCGAGTGCCAGCTTGCTGTGTGGTGGATGAACAATGCTGCCCTAGACTACACCATGTACTCATGCCCTTCACTCATGCCCTTCACTCATGCCCTTCACTCACATCGAACCTAGCCCCAGCAACTCTAAAGATCCTGAGTGCCGGCTTGCCGAGCGATAATGGCAGCATTATTCTGCCCAAGATCGAAACCCTTGACTCGCATCGAACCTAGCTGCTGCTACTCTGAAAACGTCAGGAGGCAGCTTGCGGATGGGCACCTCGGGATCATCCCCCCCAGCAGACAGTTGTGTATGAGCACAACGCTTCCCTGAATGCACAATCCCCAGATCATCACGCCCTTCACTCATACCCTCACTCACATCGAACCTAGCTGCGGCTACTCTGAAAACGTCAGGAGCCGGCTTGCCATTGGGCACCTCGGGATCATCCCCGAGAACGCAGTGGTGAATGAGGGCGAATAGACCCCCGTGGTTGGATGTCTTTAGGCCGAAATGGATCTTGTGGGACCTGTGGGCAGCAAGGCAAGAAGGGGAGGGAGGGAGGCTAGTTGTGGGGCACCTTGCTGTGGAGCTTGCAACAAGCTCCCCTCCACAGCCATGTTGGGCTGGGTAATGCGGAAAAGCATTGCGGTGTTTGACAGTTCGAATCATCGCCAAGTGTGCTAAACGGCTATGAGAACTAATGTCACTGTTTGCCTCGCAATTACGTTTATCCTCCGATCCCACAAGCTGCTGAGCTCCGTCGGCCAACAGCGACAAGATTTCTCATGGCCGCCCTTTCTTTGAGGCGCCTTAAAACTGAACTGGATCGGCAAACAGCGACAAGGGTACTCATAACCGCCCTTCGCACTTGGGGATAATACCCGGCCCTCAAATCCCATCCCAATATAGCCATCGTTACCCAACCCATCCCAACATAGCCATGAACGAGGGGGAGCAAACTGTTTTCGATTGGACTAAAAAAAACATATTCCTCATTACCCATCGTTACCCAACCCATCCCAAGATAGCCATGAACGAGGGGGAGCAAAGTGAGTTGCTGACTATCTTTCGTTATTGGCAGCTATTGGCAGCTTTCACGCTGCGGGTGATGCCATGCTTAAGTAGAGCGAAATGACGTCATACATTGCTGGTAGAACCGCTTTCATGTTTTTAGCCATCCATCCCCCAGAGCGCACTCACCCTGTGCCGATTGCCATGGGGATTTTGTGTGCATGCAGATGCCGAATCAACCGCTCAGCTCCTGACAATAGACAGGGATGATAGAGAAGGGGGTTGTGACGGAGAGGGATGATGGAGGGAGGGGATGGGCTGGGTTGGGTTGGGTTGGGACATCAAGGTTGATGCTTCAGGACTTGGTTAAGTGGGCAAAGTTAAGAGAGATGATGGGAACTTTTGAGACGTCTCAAAACTAAACTACTTAACCACAAATTGAGAGAAATCATCTTGTTAAGAGAAATTGGTGATCGCTTGTTTTTCGCCAAGACTCGATGTCTAAAGAAATGCTCCGTCAAGGACCTTGGCGTGCGCCAATCACCCCCACCAGCTGAGACCTTTGCTGACCCAGCTCGTCCAACACCACCAGAGCCGCCTCCCACTTTTGCAGGGTGTTTTTGAGAAATTTCAAAACACCCTGTCCAATCACCCCCACCAGCTGAGACCTTTGCTGACCCAAATCGTCCAACACCACCTGAGCTGCCTCCCACTTCTCTCATCATATAGACCTCGTTGTACAGCGCTTCAGGGGACTGCAGCAGGCACACCACCTGGCAGCAGCAGATTTTTTAGGCGCCTCAAAAAATTTCTTTTTTTGAGCCGCTCCCACTTCTCCCGTCATATAGTCCCCATTGTTGAACGGAGCTTCAGGAGACTGCAGTAGGCACACCATCTGGCAGCAGCAGCTTGCAGAGCGAGGGAGTTGCTCCCTGCGCTGATCTCCCCGTGCAGACCCAGCTCGTCCAGCACCACCTGAGCCGCCTCTGCCGCCTCTGCCGCCTCTGCTGCGTCAACCACTTTCCGCAGACTCCACCGCCATCTCCACCTTTCGTCCAAGCCTCTCAACCGCTTTCTGTACCTGGCAGCAGCTTGCAGGTGGGGAACTCCTCCCTTAATAAAGATTCTCTTTCTCGCAGGAACTCCTCTGCAGTGATCTCCCCGTGCCGTGCAGCCCCAGCTCGTCCAGCACCACCTGAGCCGCCACTGCTGCAATCAGGACTCCGCGACTTCCATACCTCGCAGCAGCAGTGACAGTCTAAGCATACCTGGCAGCAGCTTGCGCGTGGGGAACTCTTCCCTCAACAGTGTTTCTCTTTCTCGCAGGAACTCCTCTGCAGTGATCTCTCCGTGCCGTGCAGCCCCAGCTCGTCCAGCACCACCTGAGCCGCCACCCCTGTCCTCCATTCCCATCACCTCCCCATACTTCAACAACCGGCGTACCTGGCAGCAGCTGGCAGTTGGGAAATTCTTCCCTTAATAGCGATTCTCTTTCTCGCAGGAACTCCTCTGCACTGATCTCTCCGTGCAGATCCAGCTCGTCCAGCACCACCTGAGCCGCCTCTGCCGCTTTCTTCCCCATCATCTTTACCTTGAGCGCCCACGTGAACTCGCGGTTAAATCGAGACAGGATTCTCTGCTGGGCTACTGTGTACAGACCCTCGGTGTCTGAGGGAGGGGGGACAGGGGGATGGAGGGACAGGGGGGAGGCGGGACAGGGGGGAGAAGAACGGGTTTGGCGGCGGTTCTAAGGAGAAGGGGAGCATGCCCTGGCTTCTGAGGGGACTTGAGAGTGGACTCGCCTGGCAGTCCGGCACCACCTCAGCCGCCTCTGCCGCTTTCCGTGTACAGGCCTTCTGTGCCTGCCCTGGCTTATGAGGGGACTTGTGAGTGGACTCGTTTAGAAATCCAGCACCACCTGAGCCGCCTCTGCTGCTTTCTTCCCCATCATTTTCACTTTGAGCGCCCACGTGAACTCGAGGTTGAAGCGGGAGCTGAATCACCCAGAATAAATCTGCAGCTGAAATCTTAGAATTCGAAAAAAAAAATCAGCTCCGGCTCACCTAGAATGAGACCGTCCATATCGAAGACGACATGCGTGATGCGACGCGGACCTTCTTCCCCCATTGACGAACGCTGGTCGGAACAATAAGGATTTAACCGAGGGAACGGTAACGCGAGACGAGGCTCGCGTCGCGATGGAGACTAAGCGACCTGAGAAGAAGGCTGTTTGGAGTGATCCGGATTCGCGTATCCACGGGAGATTGTCGGGTGTGACCAAGACTATTTAAAGTGCACTGACGATGGACTACGAGGATCCGACGCGGAGACGCTCACGTCGCGGAACCATGCGGATCGCTCCAGAAGATGTTTCTGGAGTTACTTCTGGAGATACTACCACAGCATATTGTGGGAAACCAGACCAGAGGTATTTGATCAGAAGAGCCTGAAAGGTAAGGTTCTGGTTTTTGACTGATTCGCTGCTCGGCAATATCGGTGTGCCAGAGGGGTTGACATTACACTGTACATTGAAAATGCTGCAAATTAGCTTACCAAGGAATAACGGGAGTGGGAAAAGACAAGCCTATTCCAAACATTCACCTTGTAAACGGAGGCTTTTGTTGGGTCAGGTTCGTTCGCTTCTGTCACGCGGATTGCAATCCGCTAGGCCTGCATTTCCCGCGAAAAACTTTCGGTCCACTTCCTGCAGCAGTACCTTGCCTTGAGATGTGTTTCATTTCGCTCCAAAAGTTCGCTCGAGGTTGACGAACGAATTCTCACTGTAACCAGTTTTTCGCGAAGCGTCGGCACCTCCATCAACGGTCACCACGCCACCACCACCTCCACCAGCAGCCTGATTCTCTCGTGTGGGAGAATGGAACTCGCATTAGTCTTCTCTCCCTCCAGCCACAATCCATCAGGATCTCCAAGAAATTTGCTTAGGACGCTACTGGAGTGCAGTAGAACACTGCTAGTGTTTTCTGACAAGCTAGTTCTTAGTCTCCTAATCTGGCTCTCGCAGTGGCGCTCGCACGCTGCTGGCTTCCTCTTGCTGGTTTCTTGAAGCGTGCTCCGAGCGGGTATCGCAGAGCGGCTTTCCACAGTTAGGGTTGCGACGTCGCTGAACGTTTCTCGTGTTCGGTGATCGATCCGCTGCTGCTTGCCAAGTTTCGTGCTGAATGGGTTGATGACGGTCCGCAGACGTCAGGTCGTGGCTTCAATCGCGCTTGTAGATTTCGCCGTGACACGAGTTACTTAGTATCCAATCCGGCCTTTTCCCTCTGGACTCCCCGAATCTCGCATCTCCTAACCAATCAGAACGTCGTGCTCACGCGCCACGTATCGTCTCATGGACTCGTCGTGATCCCTAATCCCTGATCCAATTAGCATCTAACCTTTCCACCTCGATCCCGTCCACGAGTCCGTTCCGCGATGTTCGGAATCGATCTCGATGCGTCGTCGCTGCCGGAGCACGCGTTTTCAGGGACGCCAGCAGTGGTGGTGTCGCTGGTATGCACGGTGCTCGCGGTCTTCCTCTCCGTGCGGCACATCGTCATGCACCTCCGCAACTACACCGAGCCCACGTACCAGCGTTACATCGTCCGGATCATCTTCATGGTTCCCGTACGTATGATCATTCGTATTTAGACTAGACCTGGTGCTGTATTGCGCGCGTTGACCCCTCGATTAGTAACTAGCTCCTCGCTCTCACTCCTTCAAAGCCTGTCGCTTTTTGCCAAATCGAGTAGTTCGGCTTAGAGAGCTTGTTACATTGATATTTCTTTCTTTATTTCAAACGATTGACTGAATCCGTGTGTGGTTTTGCTTCAGGTATACGCGACAATGTCATTCGGCGCTCTCGTTATGAGCGACTACGCCATGTACTTCAACACGATACGTGACGTGTGAGTACGGTCGGCGTATGGTATAGATACGCACCTGAATGGCGTTGTGAAGCAGGTACCAGGTACCAGGTACCAGATACTCCGTGCGTTTCCTTGTAATTTCCTGAATGGCGTGGTGAACCTCGTACCTAGCCCGACATCAGTTACACATGTGATACCAAGGATAGGGTTGTGAAGTCGAGGATTTTCTTCGGTTAGGGTTGTGAGTTGTGCGTTGGGTTTGCCATGAAAGTCAGCAGCTTTAGCTTTGAGGCGGCTCAAAAATAAAGTCAGCAGCTTTAGCTCACGCAATAATGCCGACCAGTGGTTTGGGTGGATCGACCTGGAACCTGCCTGCTCGTATTCCTCAGATTCCGCGCTCCCTTTGGATCCCCCGCTTTCTGCCCCAAGTTACCAACAGCCACAGTTCCTCAAACACCTCTCAAGCGGTCCTTATATCGATGATAACCAGGCTACAGGCTAGGCATGCAGAGGGATGGGTGATCCACAAACACCTCTCTCTCTCTCTGCCTCTCGTGGATGGGCGGGCCGGGAGCCGTGGTGACGAGCCCCCCTTTATCTCACAACCTCGAATCTCTCCCTCCAACCTGCTCCTCTCCCCCCCCCCCCCCATCTCCGTGTTCAGCTACGAGGCATGGGTGATCTACAATTTCCTCTCCCTCTGCCTCTCATGGGTGGGCGGCCCAGGAGCCGTGGTGACGAGCCTCACAGGCCGGCTTCTCAAGCCGTCCTACCTCCTCATGACGTGCTGCTTCCCGCCCATTCCCCTCGACGGGTGAGTTCTAGTTGCGTTATGTTAAGACCTTTGGGAGTGTTTCTACCTGGTATTGAAAAATAAGCTCAGAATCCGCTACTCCAATTTACCGATAAGCCTCTAGGAGCTTCCCTACACCATGGCCTTTGTGCCGTGGTTACCAGCTTCGTAGGGCGGGCAGCTTTTGAGTCGACTCAAAAGTCACCTTGTGCCGTGGTTACCAGCTTCATAGGGCGGGCAGCGCCTTAGGTCCGACGCCCAGTGCTGGGAGCCGTGGTGACGAACCTCACACGGCGCCTGCTGAAGCCGTCTTACCTCCTCACGGCGTGCTGCTTCCCGCCCAACCCCCTGGACGGGTGAGCTCGAGATGCTTTATGTGAGTTGAGACGTATGAGAATCCTCTTACCTCGCTTTCATGGTCGCCTAGCCGTGGTGACGAGCCTGGCAAGGTGCCTGCTGAAGCCGTCTTACCTCCTCGTGACGTGCTGCTTCCCGCCCACCCCCCTGGACGGGTGAGCTCGAGGCGTATGAGAGTGCTCCTACGTGCCTCTATTTCATAGCCGTTTTCATGGCCCCCTAGCCGTAGTGACGAGTCTCAAAAGGGCGCCTTCTCAAAGCCGTCCTACCTCTTCATGATGCAACTCGATCCTTCTCAAGCTTCTTGCCCATTCCCCTGGATTTTGCAGGGTGTATTTGAGAATTCTCAAAAGCACCCTCAAGCCGTCCTACCTCCTCATGACGCAACTCGAACCTTCTCAAGCTTCTTGCCCATTGCCCTGGAGGGGTGAGTACTGAGACTGCTCCCCTTCCTCGTTTCCCTAGAGCTGATAAACCGTTTGACTCTCTTTTCACTCATATCCGCTCCCATTCACCCCCCATATCTCCCCTCCTTTTCCCTCCCATCCAGATGCTTCATTCAGTGTTGCAAGCAGGGCCCGTGTGTAATGAGTATGTTTTTGAGTCGACTCAAAAACAGATGCTTCATTCAGTGTTGCAAGCAGGGCCCCAACCCCTCCTCCCTTTACCCACGCATGTCTCCCTTCCCCTACATGTACTCCCTTCCCTCTCCCCTCATCCAGTTTTGAGGCGCCTCAAAACTAGACTCCCTACATGTACTCCTCCCTTCCCTTCCCCCCCGCCCAGGCGCTTCATCCGGCGATGCAAGCAGGGCTGTCTGCAGTTCGTGTACTTAAAGCCTATCCTGGCGGCGACGTGCCTCTTCCTCTACTCGTACGGGCTCTACGAGGACGGCAACTTCGCCCTCAGCGACGGCTACATCTACATCACGTGCATCTACATGGGCTCCTACTCCGTCGCCATCTACGCGCTTATTCTCTTCTACGTGGCGTGCCGTGAGCTGCTGCGCTCCTTCAATCCCGTGCCGAAATTCCTCATGATCAAGGCAGTTGTGTTCCTGACCTACTGGCAGGTGAGGCTTTCTTTCTGAACAGGTGAGGGATGCCAGCCGGTTGAAATGGTGTGGAACCCCCCATGACTCATCTGCATCACGTGCGTCAAGGCAAGGGGCACAGCTACATCTACATCACGTGCATCTACATGGGTTCCTACACCTTCGCCATATACGCGCTAATCCTCTTCTATGTGGCGTGCCGCGAGCTGCTGCGCTCCTTCGATCCTGCGCCCCTGTTCCTGACCTACTGGCAAGTGAGAGAGAGTCGCAGCAGATGGTGCATGAACCAGCAGATGGTGATAGAGGGGCTTTAGCACATGGGGATGTACATCTACATCACGTGCGTCTACATGGGCTTGTACTCTGTCGCCATATACGCGCCCATGAAGATGCACGTGATGTAGATGTACATCCCCATGAGTCAATATGGGCTCGCCATATACGCCCTCATCCTCTTCTCTGTCGCGTGCCTCGAACATGCATCTTCTATGCACGGGGAGCTGGTGTTGTGCTCGTTCAACCCCGTGCCCAACGAACGGGCTGAGCTGTGCCCTCTGCCAACTCCCTCTCCCCTCTACTTTCTTCAGCATCTGAAGCGCCCTCTCCTCTACCCCCATCCATCCCTCTCCCCTCTACTCCTTCAGGGCGTACTTGTCTTCATCGTCGCTCAGATGGGCTTTGTCCCCAGCGCGGAAGACGCAGCTGATCCACAAAATGTGCCCATCTGCGGGGAGATGGTGCTGGGCGCGCTGGGCTTTATGTGTCCCTTACCTTCTGTGCCTGTGCTTTTCTCTACTCCCTTCAGGGCGTGCTGGTGTTCATCGTCGCTCAGATGGGCTTTGTCCGCAGCGCGGAAGATGCGGCCGACCTGCAGAACGTGCTGATCTGCGGGGAGATGGTGCTGGGCGCGCTGGGCTTTATGCACGCCTTTCCTTTCAAGCCCTTCCTGCAAGCCAATGTGGCGATGAACGGCGAGCAGGCGGGGCTGCTGCGGTCGATAAAACACGCCATCAACCTCACAGACGTTGTCAGCGACACTGTTCACCAGGTGAGAGGTGGTTACCAGCTAACGTGGTTACCAGGCAGCACTGGGCGAGCAGGCAGGGCTGCTGAGACCCATTAAGCATGCCATCAACCTCACTGACGTTGTCAGTGACACCGTGCATCAGGTAAGCTGGTTACTATGCAACCTCTGTTCTCCCAGTAACAGGGTTACCAGGTATATGCTGCGGTCCATTAAGCATGCCATCAACCTCACTGACATTGTCAGTGACACCGTGCATCAGGTGTGGTGACAGGGGAGGTGGTTACTGAGTCATGTGGTTGCCTGGTAACACTGAGTGCTGCAGATGCCCTGTGTACGCCGCTCTTCTTCCCCCTTTCACCCTCCATTGCTTTCGTCTCAATCGCCCAAGCAATTCGCCCCCATCTACCACGACTACGTGCTGTATGGCGATGGCACGGGGGAGAAAATCAGTTGAGCCGTCTCACCTACCCACCGCCCTTCCCTGCTTGTCTAATCCCCATGTACGTATATCGCCCATGCAGTTCGCCCCCACCTACCATGCCTACGTGCAGTGCAGCATGGGCACGGGGGAGAGACATGGCCGAGTGAACTCAACAGTTACCCTTCTCCCATGCATCATTACTTCCGATCCACCTGATCGCCCTCGCAGTTCGCCCCCACCTACCATGACTACGTGCTGTACAGCGACGGCACGGGGGAGACACACCACTACCGAACGCGCACCTTCGTGCCCTCAGGTGAGATTTCGAGCTCTCAGGTGATATTTCGAGCTCTCAGGTGAAATCCAAGCCTTCAGGTGCATGTTCGTGTCTCCAGGTGGGATTCTGTGGCCTCAGGTGCGAGATCCTGGTGAGCCCTTACTCTCTGATACAACACTGGCTGCCAGGCGGCCTCCTTGCACCTGGCAGCCAGTGTTGCAAGGAGGCCTCCTTGGCACTCTCCGTGCACCCTCCTTGCACCCTCCTTGCACTCTCCTTGCACCCTCCTACTGAGCTTTCCAGGGTATTGCTTCCTCACACCACCTCTCCCAACGCTCCCTGCACCTTCTTGAGTGTTCCAACTTCAAGCCCCCCCTCCCTCTCCCGTCCCTCCAAACCCCCTAGATCTTCCCTTAAACCCCCCCACAGGCAGGGAGATGGAGTCGTGCCGCCGCTCTGCCAGTGGTACCGTTCAGCCCCACCACTCCACAGACCTCTAGGCGCCATCAGTTCTCACTCTTTATCCAACACCCCCTCCCCCAGTACTCCAGAGAACTGATGGCGTCTCTTCTCCATCTTACAGGGCGAGAGATGGAGTAGTGCCGCCGCTCTGCCAGTGGGAGAGTGCAGCCGCACCAGTCCACGGACCTCGAGTCCCCATCCATCTCCGACCATCCTGTGGGGCCCACAGGGCTCAGCTCCCAGGGCGCCGGCGATTCCCAAGATGATTTCCTCTCTCTTCCCTTCCCCATATCTCCCTTCTCCCCGCCCCCCCACACACACACCAATACCCCTCACAGGAAGGGAGATGGAGTCATGCCGACGCTCTGCCAGTGGGGGCATAGGAGTTCAGCCTCACCACTCCCCCTCCCCCCCCTCTCCACCTTACAGGCAGGGAGATGGAGTCGTGCCGCCGCTCTGCCAGTGGGAGAGTGCAGCCGCACCAGTCCACGGACCTCGAGTCCCCATCCATCTCTGACCATCCTGGGGCGCCCACAGGGCTCAGCTCTCAGGGCACGGGTGATTCCCAAGACGATTTCCTATCCGAATTGCAGCTCATTTCCACCGGAAACGAAGCGGATGAGAAGACAGGGAGCGGTGGCGACAAGGGTGGGAAAGGCAGTGGGGATGGGACCACTGGGGGCGGGGGGGGCGCGGGGGTTGTGGCTGCTTCGGCTAGTGGGAGCTCGTTGGCTGCGAGGCTAGCGGCTGCGTTCTCTGCAGCAGCGGACATGTCGTCGGCGGTTGACTCGAGCGAGGCCAATGACCCCATGTCGGCTCCGCTCGGGTTTACAATGTCCTCGTCGAGCGCGCAGGGCGACGGGTTTGTGGAGATGGAGGAAGAGCAGGAGCAGCCGCATCACCACCAACAGCTAAAAAAGCAGCAGCAGCAGTTGGCGGGGGTAGGGATTTTAAGGGAGGCGATGGTGGATATGGGGATGTCGTCGCCTCCTCCTAAAGGGAGCTTGAGGCCGTATGGAGCTTCGGCCGATCCTGACGATGACGACCCAACGCCGATCACGTCACGGAACCCGAACCTAGCCACTCCGAAGCAGCTGCCGACCGCCACGCCACCACCGCTGCCACCACCACCATCAGCAGGAGGGTCGCCGGACCTAAGAAGGGAGGATGTAGGGACGCCTGTGTTAGGCAGTGTGAGCATACAGGGGTCTCCGTTATCGGGAGGTAGGGTTTCTGAGATGGTTCCCTTGCGAGGAACAGCGCAAGGGAGTAGCAGTACTGGGAACAGCCCTGCTGGGGCTGGGTTCTCACCAGGAATTGGTGATGCAGCAGAAATGGAAAAGCTCGTGCTGGATACCGAGAAACTATAACCATGTTAGGTTGTGAAAGTATACAAGTAATGTACATTCCTTAGTAGGTGTTTTGAAGTATACTAGGTAACGTCAAAATAGCACAATTGCAGTTTTTTTAGTAAAACTAATCATGTAAGTTCTGAAACGTAAAATGCGCGATGGTATGATATAGGGGGAATGGTGGCGAAGCACCTCAGGCTAATTAGTGTATGGTTGTGGGTGAAACTGCTGAGCCCCATAAAGGGTACCGTACGCGGTGGGTTTCCAAATTCGAATTGTCGAACATGGAAATTCAAAATGCACCTGCTGTGCAAGGTTCGTGAAGCAAAGGCGATTGTTTTGTTTTTTCGGGAAAGTTTTCTCCAGACCAGTCTTTATTTGGAGGCACTGAACTGGGTTTCTTGACACCCGAAGGGTCCTACCTATGTGACTGGGTAGATATGCATTACTGGAACAGCACAGTAAATACAAAGTCGGACTCAATGTCACAGTACATACAACACATCGCACAATTGCCCAACTTTCGCTACCGAGGAGTTTCACGAAGTCGCAACACCAGCGTGTAAAGTGCTGAAAATTTAGCGGCCTTGAGTAATATAGCATGTTCGTGTGAAATTCAAAATACCCCAAATTAGCCGCCGCGCAGTTCGTTTGCCTGGTTCCTTCACCTTTTGTTTTTCAGCACAGAAACTGCATGTTGCCAAACCAAAGCACTGCATGGTCGACGACGATACTGCACTGCACTGCATGCTCTGTGCTCTGCTGCCCTCGCCTACAAAACAGCTCTCGCCTATTGTATCCCGCACCACGCACAGCTTCATTCCACCCTCAGCCACTTCATTTGGTGCTTCATCTGTTCTCGTGCTACACACACCCCTCGTCTCTGAGCTCGATACGCAGCCAACGGCTCTCGGGCAACATCTCCCCACGCTATTCCCCTACTCTGTAGACAGGAGGCCCGCGCTTGATTTTGATAGGGTTGAAAGTGAGTGTAGAAGGTAGAACATTCATCAGGCGTGACGCAAATTGCAATATCTTCTACGTAGGCGTGAGGCTTCATGGCTAGGCCTGGAGCAAAGAAGCGTGTCAACAGCGAGCCGACGATCATGCGGCGAGCTCCCGACGGGAGCGCGTTCCTCACCTGGTAACTGCAATGGCTCGAACCTTCACCAGTTACTGCATTCCGGATCTCTCCCTCTCCGTGTTTCAAGGAGGTGTGCTGCTGTTTGTCAATTTTCGTCAATCGTCGTCAGTTTACTGCACTTCAGCTTTTGAGTCGACTCAAACGTTTACTGCACTTCAGCTTTTGAGTCGACTCAAACGTTTACTGCACTTCAGCTCCCGCTCCAATTTTCAAGGAGGCGTAATGCTGTTCGTCGATTCCCGCCAATCGTCAGGAATGGTTTTCTTCCTGTCATCAGTTTTCAAGCGGATGGAGGCCGCCTCCTTTTGGCCGACCTGTGTCTTGACGATGTAAAAGAACGCCGTTTGCCTTGATAATGAATCAGTTTTTAAGAGCAACGTGTGTGTCTTGCAGCGAGGCGTGCAGCACCAAGGTGCCGGTCGCCACGGCGGACATGCACTCATGCGAGAACGACGCTGCATTCAAAGCGACCCTAGGTGATTCCGCCCCGCTCGTTTTCTAATTGGGCCAAATTGAACGAACCTGGGCGCGTCATCTTTATTCTCGGCTTTCCTGCATTCGTCAGTGTCGCATTTGTTCCGTCACGTTTCCAGATGTGATAATAACGGATGCACAATGTGGTTCTGTCTCCCTCACTCTGGCAGAGCGTTTGCGGCTGGAGTTTAGAGAGCGCATGGCAGAGGAAGCCGCTGCAAAGTAAGTCGTTCACAAGTGGGTGGGATGAAGCCTTCACAGATGAATCAAGCGGGCTCGTAAGGAACATTTAGCCGTTCATTTACCTTTTTGTTCGAACAGTTTCATCTCCAGTCTCATGTAAGATGAGCTGTGTTCTTACTCTTGTTCATTTTCCATGTCCCGTAGGAAGCAGAAGGCGGAGAAGGCGAAGCCAGCCAAGGGTGAGAAGGGTGAGAAGGCGGAGAAGGCGAAGCCAGGCAAGGGTGAGAAGAAGGGCGAGAAGGTGGAGAAGCGGAAAGCCGAGAAGGACCCCAACGCTCCGAAGAAGCCAACAACTGCCTACTTCCTGTTCCTGTAAGTGTTGCTGCGCTTCCCTAGAGAAATCTCCCATAGGCGTGCTATCGTGCACCATTCTGTGCGCTGTTCAGCTTAGGCCTACTTCTTGTTAGTATAGTCTCTCCTATTCTTGCTTCCTACTTGATCCACGGGAGCCCATTATCTCGCAACGCTCTGGCCGTTGTGGTCGAGCTGCAGGTTTTGTTCACTTTGAGAAACATTAACGAGTTGTAATTGATGTTTGACGACATATCCTGGCTTGTGATTTTTTTTGTTTCCAGAGAAGATTTTCGGAAGCAGTTCAAGGACGAGAATCCAGACGTTAAGGGTGTCACGGAGGTACTGTAATCCCCATCCGCCATAGTGGCGAGGCTCTTAATCTCAATTTTGTATCCTTACATCTTTCGTTGTAATGCCGCTCATCTTGTGTTTTTTCTTGTTTTGTTTTGCAAAATGTGCAGATGAGCAAAGCCGCTGGCATAAAATGGAAGAGCTTGACGGACGAGGTGAGATTTTCTGATTCTCCCTTCGTTTTGATTGCCTGAGGAGTTTGTTCATGACTGCCTTTCCAATTGCACTCTTCTGGTAGTGTTTGTTCCACAGTGAGTGCGCCTGACTGAGCAAATGGGTCCACTCCTTTCCTGGGATCGCAGGAGAAAGAGAAGTACACTAAAGGAGCGGCGGAGCGCAAGAAGGAATATGAGGCCAAAATGGAGGAATACAACATGGTAAGTAGTTATACCTTACAGCACATGAAGTAGATTGTGCTAGTGAACCAATGCACTCTTAACATGTCATGTGATGCATTCCCTTCTGCAGCAATCTAGGGCGGAGGGGGTGGGGGAGACTGAGGATGAGGATGAGGAGACGCATGAAGAGGAGTCAAAGCCTGCAAAGAAGAAGAGGCTTGTGTCCAAGCAAACTAAAGAGGTGCGAGCTAGAGCGAGCATATTTGTTAGCATAAGGTTGTTCAAGCATGTAACTCCAATCACATGCTTGAAAATGCCATGTCCTTCACTCCCAACACCTTTGCAGGATGAGACATTGAACGAGGAGCTGCAAGATGACATTGCAGATTGATTAATCAGATTATAGAAGCTTTTTTTTACAACGTTATTGCAGTTCAGCAAATCTTAGCTCATTTGCGTTTTTCCCTTTTTGTCTTGATAGCTCATGTGCATTGATAGTGTTTGTGTCATTAGGTGGTGCTTAGATATGCCATAACAAGCCTGCTTCTATTGTGCAAGAATCGTTGCTCGTGGGATGTGTGATGGCGATGACTCGCAATGTACTGCTGACGTGGCTGCGGATCTCCAGAAGGATGAGAGTTGTGTTTTGGCTTCTGTTCTCTGACCGCCCTGAAGCAATTCGTCTGTTTTATTCTCACCGCAAACTGTACAGCAGTGGAAGCTCGTTTTTTCTAGCATTTTTCGGAGACTGATGATGAAGGGACAAGCGTTCCTGGTATTTCCAGCCTTCCGGTTGCGAATCAGAAGTCGTCAGGCCAGGCAGTCATTCCACGAAAACATGTTGCCGAAATGTATGCGACTTGGCATCTCGACATTCTCTTGGTTTGCCCGTAGCGGATACCCCGCCGCCCCAGCCTGCCTCCTTGAGCTCTGACATTCGCTCCAAACAAGGGCAAATCGGGTTCGGAAAGTAGGCTCGATGTGACAGATTAGGCACGGAGCAGTGGCCACACTTGATCAGCTTCAGATTCAGAGAGACTCCCGGACCGGCTCCCGAACCAGTGTCAGGGCCCTGCTCAGGTTTGGTGTTGTTGAATCTGGTTTGAATTCTCTCTGCTTCCTGCTGCTGGTTTTTATTTGGGGGGTCCGAAGTGAAACAAATGGTGACGTCCTGACACGTCACAGGAAGGTACAATGCGGTATTCATAATGTTTAGAGCTTTTGGAGAGCATAAACTCTCGGTTCTGCAACGTCAGGAAACCTTACGCTCTAATTCGGACACCCCCTTACTGTCCTGCTTATCTTGGCTTCCCTGTGTGCTGTACAGAGCACAGATGTGTTAGCAGAGGAAACCTTGCGTGCGTGACTCGCACATTCTTGTCGGACGGGCGAAGCAGAATGATGTGCAGATTGCCCTACAGTGCCAGCTTCGCTTGCGTGCAGCTTATGTTCTGAAAAAAGGAGAGTCTTGGGATTCCGGTATTAGGTTGTCTCAAAGTCGCGTGCTGGTACACAGACCTAGATTCCAAACGGGACATCTGCAATACCAAATAACGTAGTATGCTGATTCTGCTGGCTCTCTTACGACGCCACGCAACCCAATGCAGATTATAGTGCAAAAACACATCGTGTGGATTTCTCGTTTCGGAGCTGCATCGTGCTAGCTGCTCCCATTCCGGTCTATGGTTCCCCCTCCTGTCACATTCGCAATGACAGCGAGATAAGCGAAAGCCATCAGCGATGGACGGTCCTCTCAAGTTTGTTGTCGCGGCAGTTGCAGCCGTCGTCGTCGCGAAGCAAGTCCTTGGAATCGCAAACCACAACCAGAGTAAGACGACCTGAGTTCCAGCCATGGTTGACTCTTGAGTCGACTCAAATGCCGTCGTCGTCGCGAAGCAGGTCCTAGGCATCGCAAACCACAACCAGAGTAAGGCGATCGGAATCTCAACCATACAGCACAAGCGTACTCTACTCACGTACCTGGTACTCACGTACCTGGTACTCACGTACCTGGTTACAGTAATCCGTTACTGTTTCAGCAAGTTCCGCCAGCTGTAGAGACTTGTCTTCTCACCTACATCGAGCCCCGGTTTTCCTGGCAGCATAGCTTGCTAGAATCGCGGACCTTCATCTCTCGCATGCTCGTGGTTAAACGACTTACACACGCACTCTCACGCTCTCACTATATTGATGCAGCGTGCTATTTAGCATTCTCAAGGTGTTTTCGACCTCAAAACCACCCTGCACAATCGCAGGACCTTCATCGCTCGCATGCTCTTGGCTAATCGACTTACACACTCAATCTCACGCTCTCACTATAGTTGTGTGCGACGATCACTTGCTCTGATGATGCCTGCGCCAATCGCATCGTCGCAGAGTTACAAGGTCAACCGACGCGAACACTTACCGCACCATTCCTTGAGTGGCTTACGATTTTCTACCCTTTTTGAATCGACCTAAGAAACAACCCTGTATTCTGTAACGTTTCCCGTCATCTCGTTTCTAGGGCAAGAGGAGGAACGGCGGCGACGGCGTCGGCGACAGCAACGTTCGCAGCGCGAACAAGACGGCCGTGATGTGAGTAAAACGAGGGGACAGACAGCTGTATTCTGATCGCATCGTCGACATCCGTTAACCGCACCAGTCTCCCCCCCTTCCCCACATCCCCCACATCCCCAACATCCCACATGTCCCCCACGTCCCCCACATCCCCCACGTCCCCCACATCCCCCACGTCCCCCACATCCCCCACGTCCCTCACATCCCCCACGTCCCCCACATCCCCCACGTCCCCCACATCCCCCACGTCCCTCACATCCCCCACGTCCCTCACATCCCCCACGTCCCTCACATCCCCCACGTCCCCCACATCCCCCACGTCCCTCACATCCCCCACGTCCCTCACATCCCCCACGTCCCTCACATCCCCCACGTCCCCCACATCCCCCATATCCCCCCCTTTCCTCACATCCCCACATCCCATGTGTGACCCAGGGCTATGCCATGTCTTACGTGCGTCTCTTCCGTGCTCCGCATGGCAGGTGCCGGTAGAAGGGCAGCAGGGCAGGCGGCCGGGCAGGAACTAAATGGCACTGAGCGCGTGGGGGAGGAGAGGAATTCAGGCAGGGGTCCAGGGTTAAGGTCAATACTATTGCCGCTTTCCGCGTTTCTCATGGCAGGTGCCGGCGGAAGGGCAGCAGGGCAGGCGGCCGGTGCAGGAGCTGAACGACATCGAGAGCGTGGGGGAGGAGAGGGACCGCAGCAGGGACCGTTCGTTATTGTCACATGGGAGGGTTGGGGCTACGTTTGGCCAGGGAGGCGGGGAAGGGCATGGGATTACGAGGGTGGCTCAAACGGGTGGGGCAGCCGGAGCAGGAGCCGGAGGAGGAGGGGGTGGGGAGGGAGGGGGAAGGGGAGGGGGAGGGGGAGGAAGCAAACACAAGGAAGGGCGTACGCGCGCATCTGGTGGCGCTGCTGCAGCTGCTGCTGCTGTAGCAGATGTGACTGTAGATGGCAGGGACTATTATGGGGGCTCTGGGGACAGAGCGTCAAGCGAAGGGAGGAAGGAAGAGGAGGAGGAGGGAGAGAGGGGAAGGAAGGACCGGAAAAAGGACCGGAAGGAGAAGAGGAAGAAGAAGAAGGATAAGAAGGAGGGCAAGGAGAAGGGGAAGGGGAAGGACAGGCAGGGGCGAGAGGAGGGGGAGGAGGGAGAAGAGGGGGAAGAGGAGGCTGGCAAGCTGGCGGATGGTGTTGATGCCGATGTTAGATGTACCGGTGATGGTGGAGCGACTGCAGGGGTGGCTGGGAATGCAGCTGAGCGCAAGGAGGGGCCAGAAGAGGAGAAGGCAGAAGAGGAGGAGAAGAACGAGAATGCTAAATCAAATGCTAAATCGGGAGACGAGTTTTTTTCTGAGGAGGACGTGCCTGACGTGTGGTCGGACTTTGAGTCGAAGCTCGCTGTGAACGGGCAGAGAGCAGCCGTCAGGGGCACGGCAGCAGCAGGAGCGCGAGGGGCGGACGGGGACGGGGCATGGGGAGCAGCAGTGGCGGCTGTTTCCAGCGATGTGCGGGCCAACAGCAATGTTGCCGGGTCAACAGCAATAGAAGAGCGGGCGAGAGAGGAGCACGCGAGGGAGGAGCGGGTGCACGAGCTGCTAGCGGCGCAGGAGCAGTCGCTGAGAGAGTCGCACGCGCGTGAGATAGAGGGGCTTAAAGCGAGGATAGAGAGGGAAGCCCAGGAGCGCGTGCTAGGGGAAGTGGAGGCCAGGGTGGAGCTGGAGGTTCAGGAGAGATTGAAAGGCGAGGCACACTTGAAGGAGATCGAGGGGCTGAAGGCGAGGATAGAGCGGGAGGTGCATGAGCGGGTGATGGCGGAGGTGGCGGAGGTGGAGGCGCGGGTGGCGCAGGAGGTGCAGGAGCGGGAGGCGCTGGAGGAGCAGCAGCGGGCAATGGCGGAGGAGCACCAGCGGGAGGTGTGGGAGCTGCAGTGCAGCGCGGAGGAGATGAAGCAGCAGCACGAGCAACTCATGGCGGAGCTGCAGGTAGGCTGTTGGGTGCGTGTTGAAGTGCGTGAGAGACGCTTTGAAAATGCTCAAAAGCCAAACGCTCGAGCACCGGAGGGAGGTGTGGGAGCTGCAGTGCAGCGCGGAGGAGTTGCGGCAGCAGCACGAGCAACTGATGGCCCGAGCAACCCCTCCACTGGTAGGGGGTGGGAGGATTTGTGAGGTTGTAGGAGGGTGTGATGCGGGAAGTTGTGTGAGGGTTGGAAAGTGTGTCAAGGTGGGAGGGCACGTGAGGGTGTGCAAGAGCATGTGAGAGCACGAGTGCGAATGTGAGAGAGTGCGAGTGTTTCACTGGACATTGAGGTGTCCGCAGGTCGACCAGTCTTCCTCTCTCCCCCTTCCCCCCGGCCCCCCCCCTCTTTCGGTTCGCGCCCGTCACCAGGAGCTGCGGCAGCTGCGGTACGGGGGCGAGGAGGTGGAGCAACAGCGGCGCGAGGTGGAGAGGGAGCGGGCGGAGGTGGTGCGGCTGCGCAAGGGCATGGCGGAGAGCGTGTTCCAGAAGCAGCAGTGGGCGCAGGACGTGCAGGATATGGACAAGATCAAAAAGGAGGTGAGGGGATGAGTAGGGTGTGAGGGGATGAGTAGGGTGTGAGGGGCTGAGTAGGGTGTGAGGGGATGAGTAGGGTGTGAGGGGCTGAGTAGGGTGTGAGGGGATGAGTAGGGTGTGAGGGGCTGAGTAGGGTGTGAGGGGCTGAGTAGGGTGTGAGGGGATGAGTAGGGTGTGAGGGGATGAGTAGGGTGTGAGGGGATGAGTAGGGTGTGAGGGGATGAGTAGGGTGTGAGGGGATGAGTAGGGTGTGAGGGGATGAGTAGGGGTTGAGAGGATGAGTAGGGGTTGAGAGGATGAGTAGGGGTTGAGAGCGAGTGTGGTTGTCCCAAGGGGTGAGGCAGCATGGGTACAAGTGCCCCTATGCAAGGGCAACTGGTGTGGTTGACCCCAACTCAGCCTTTGCCACTCCGCCTTTCCTTCCGCCCCTCTGCTCCCCACTCCCCTGCGCTGCAGGTGAACGAGCTGAGGGCGCGAGAGAGTTTTGAGTCGACTCAAAAGTCATCTCGTTTTGAGTCGACTCAAAAGTCATCTCGTTTTGAGTCGACTCAAAAGTCATCTCGTTTTGAGTCGACTCAAAAGTCATCTCGTTTTGAGTCGACTCAAAAGTCATCTCGTTTTGAGTCGACTCAAAAGTCATCTCGTTTTGAGTCGACTCAAAAGTCGCCCCTCCGCTCCCCACTCCCCTGCTGCAGGTGAACGAGCTGAGGGCGCGAGAGAGGGAGCTGCAAAAGCAGCTGAGGATTGGCTCGGGCTCTGCCTCGGAGATCACTGCGCTCAAGCAGGTATGGATGTTCTTCTGCTGCTAGAATTCTGCTGCTAGGAGCCCGGTTCTAGTGCTGTCGAAACTGCAGAAGCTGCTGAGGATTGGCTGGGGCTCCGCCTCAGAGATCACTGCGCTCAAACAGGTACGGACATTCGTGTGCTGCTAGAAGCCTGATTCCTTGGCGAATCCTTGGCGAATCCCTCGAAGTTCATATCTCCCCGCACGCCCCTGCTGCGCTGCTATGTGGAGGGTCCCCCCTCACCAGGTGGTGTTGTGTGGTGGCGCCTCTTAAAGCCTGTGAGGAGGAGGCGAACGCCAATGAGGCTCTGACCCTATTTTCAAGGCGCCTCAAAAGACTGACTGTTCTAAGCTCACATCTCCCTGCCTGCCCCTACTGTGCTCCCGTACCTGGGTGGCAGGTGGTGGCGTCCCTTAAAGCCCGCGAGGAGGAGGTGAACGCTAAGGAGGCTCTGGCGCTGGCAAAGCAGAAGGAGGTGGAAGTGATGCGCAAGGTGAGTGAGCGGTAGGCGGGGGATTGGCTCATTGAGGATGGGATATCAGAGGAATCAGTGGCAGAGGAGGAGGCAAATGTGAAGGAGGCTCTGGTGCTAGTGAAGCAGAAGGAGGTGGAAGTGATGCGCAAGGTGAGAAGAGGAGAGGTGGGGAGAGGAGAGGTGGGGAAAGGAGAGGTGAGGAGAGGAGAGGTGGGAAGAGGAGAGGTGGGAAGAGGAGAGGTGAGAAGAGGAGAGGTGGGAAGAGGATAGGTGAGAAGAGGAGAGGTGGGAAGAGGAGAGGTGGGAAGAGGAGAGGTGGGGAGAGGAGAGGTGGGGAGAGGAGAGGTGGGGAGAGGAGAGGTGGGGAGAGGAGAGGTGGGAAGAGGAGAGGTGAGAAGAGGAGAGGTGGGAAGAGGAGAGGTGAGAAGAGGAGAGGTGGGAAGAGGAGAGGTGGGAAGAGGAGAGGTGGGGAGAGGAGAGGTGGGGAGAGGAGAGGTGGGGAGAGGAGAGGTGGGAAGAGAAGAGGTGGGAAGAGGAGAGGTGGGAAGAGGAGAGGTGAGAAGAGGAGAGGTGGAAAGAGGAGAAGTGGGAAGAGGAGAGGTGAGAAGAGGAGAGGTGGGAAGAGGAGAGGTGAGAAGAGGAGAGGTGGGAAGAGGAGAGGTGGGAAGAGGAGAGGTGGGGAGAGGAGAGGTGGGGAGAGGAGAGGTGGGGAGAGGAGAGGTGGGGAGAGGAGAGGTGGGGAGAGGAGAGGTGGGAAGAGGAGAGGTGGGAAGAGGAGAGGTGGAGGAGAAGGCGGAGGTGGAGCTGGTGGAGGCTCTTTGCCTCACCCTGTTGCAAATGCGCCCTGTCTTCCGCTCCTCTGATCCCTTCCCCCTCCCAGGCGCAGGAGAAGGTGGAGGTGGAGGTGGTGGAGTGGAGGCGTGCCTTGTGAGTTGAGCAACGAGCAGCAGCAGCAGGATCAGGCTGTGCTGCACTTCATCTTGCCTACTCTCCCCTTCCTCCCCGCTCACACCTCTCCTGCTTCCTCCGCTTGGGCCTGCTTCCTCCGCTTGTGCCTGCTTCCTACCCGCTCACACCTCTCTACCAGGCGCAGGAGAAGGTGGAGGTGGAGCTGGTGGAGGCACGTTGGATGAACAGCGAGCTGCAGCTGCAGAGTCTGGCTTCGAGGCTGCTTTGTACGCCTTGTTGCCTGCTTGCTCCCTTTCAACTCTCCCCCTCCCCCTCCTCTCTTTCTTCCCCTCTTATCGTCTCCAGGCGCAGGAGAAGGTGGAGGTGGAGCTGGTGGAGGCGCGAAGGGTCAACAACGAGCTGCAGCTGCAGAGGAGGAAGATGAGCGTGCAGCTGGCAGAGGCTCAGGCGCACATTGATCGGCTCATAGCACCAGAGGTAACTGCTTGGCACTGTGATAACCTTATACAGTGAGAGTGAAGGTGGACAGACATGGGTACTAGCTGCAGCTGCAGAGGAGGAAGACGAGCGTGCAGCTGGCAGAGGCTCAGGCGCACATTGATCGGCTCATAGCACCAGTGGTAACTGCTTGGCACTGTGATAACCTTATACAGTGAGAGTGAAGGTGGACAGATATGGGTACTAGCTGCAGCTGCAGAGGAGGAAGACGAGCGTGCAGCTGGCAGAGGTCCAGGCGCGCATCGATCGGCTTATAGCACCAGAGGTAACTGCTCGGGGGCTGTGGCATGGAACCAGAGGGGCTGTGGTAACCCTGTTGTGTCATGGTTTTTGGCAGCGGCTCAGTGACAGGTTCTTTCCACCTGAGGAAACCATTGACCCAGTGGAAACTGAAGAAGTCGCATATGGAAGCCATGCTGCTGCTGTAGCTGTGCCTCCCCCCCTGATTTTTGAGTCGACTCAAAAATCACCAGTGGTAACTGGAGAAGGCGCATATGGAAGCCGTGCTGCTGCTGTAGCTGTGCCTCCCCCTCTTCTGTCACACTCCTCTCCTCTGCTCCCACTGGCCCTCTCTCTCTCTCTCTCCCTCTCGTGTTTCAGTGCCAGCAGCTGGAGAAGGCGCATATGGAAGCCATGCTGCTGCTGCAGTGCCTATTCCACAGCCTGGTCCTTTGCTCTCTGTTCACTCTCCTTCCTCTCTCACTCCCTTACATCCCCTTCACCTGCTGCAAAGCCAGCAGATGAAGAAGGCGCAGATGGAGGCCATGCTGCTGTTGTGCCTCCTCCTCTCTCCCCACACTCTCTCTCTCCCCTCACTCTCACCTCACCCCCCCTCCCATCGGTCCATCCCTCCCTTCACCTGCTGCAGAGCCAGCAGATGAAGAAGGCGCAGATGGAGGCCATGCTGCTGCGGCAGAGAGTGGCTGACTTGCTGCGACAGGTGGGCTACATGTTACACACCCCTATCGTTCCAACGTGCTTGCAAGGACCCTGCTGCCCATGTTTCCGGCTAGAAAATCCGTGTGTTATATGCGTGAGCCATAGGATCTTTTTAGGTGCCTCAGAAATCGAGCGGTGGGTCCCACTTCAACCGTTCTGTTGTGCTGGATCTCCACGGCTCATTTAAGCCATCCTCAGGGTACCTATCTTTGTTCTAGCAAACATCCTTATTCTCGACTCGATTAGATCCATCAAATAAAATCCCATCATCATTATACTCATCTTCACTATTCCCATCACCATGATTCCCCTCACCGCCCCTCACCATTATTCCCCTCACCATTATTCCCCTCACCACTTGAGCTGTTTCCTTCGAAATTCCCCCACCACCCTCCCCCATCACAGGTGGAGGGTCTGCAGAACAGCCGCTTCAGCGAGGTGGAGGAGGTGGTGTACCTGCGGTGGGTGAACGCGTGTCTGCGCTTTGAGCTGCGCCACAACAAGGCAATGCCAGGGGGCAGGGACTCCGCCCTCTCCCTCAACAACAACCGCAGCCCGCGCTCGCAGGTGAGTGAGTCACGTGCTGTCATGGGACTGAGCCAAGTCCTCTCGGGTACGCTGCCAGGCTGCCAGGTGCGGCTTGTAAGCCGGGCATCTTGTGCAACCCCTGGGGCTGGGAAGGGAGGAAGAGGGGGAGGGTGGGTGAACGCGTGTCTGCGCTTTGAGCTGCGCCACAACAAGGCCATGCCAGGGGGCAGGGACTCCGCCCTCTCCCTCAACAACAACCGCAGCCCGCGCTCGCAGGTGAGTGAGTCGCGTGCTGTCATGGGACTGAGCCAAGTCCTCTCGGGTACGCTGCCAGGCTGCCAGGTGCGGCTTGTAAGCCGGGCATCTTGTGCAACCCCTGGGGCTGGGAAGGGAGGAAGAGGGGGAGGGTGGGTGAACGCGTGTCTGCGCTTTGAGCTGCGCCACAACAAGGCCATGCCAGGGGGCAGGGACTCCGCCCTCTCCCTCAACAACAACCGCAGCCCGCGCTCCCAGGGGAATCTTATCTAGCACCCAGTCTCAAGTAAGGGCCATAGCACTGCCTCCTTAATCCAAGCCACGCCCTCTCGAGGAACAAGGACATGCCGGGGGGGAAGGACTCCGCCCTGTCACTCAACAACAACCGCAGCCTGCACTCGCAGGTAGGGAACCTTGCCTGGGCCATGCCAGGGGGGAGGGACTCCGCCCTTTCACTCAACAACAACCGCGGCCCACGATCCCAGGCACGGCTCAATCTGTCCCAGCGACTCAGGTGTGAGCAGCGCCGCATTGGGTTCTTTTGAGGTGCCTCGAAAGCGCTCGCACGTATGGCTCAATCTGTCCCAGCGACTCAGGTGTGAGCAGTGCCGCATTGGGTTCTTTTGAGGTGCCTCGAAAGCGCTCGCACGTACGGCTCAAGCTGTCCTCGAGCCGGACATAGCACGCACCCCCTGGGCGTGGAAAGAGAGCGATAGGGGGCGGTGGGTGAACGCGTGTCTGCGCTTTGAGCTGCGCCAGAACAAGACCTCTTACAACGCATCCGCACTCTCCCCCAACAACATCTGCCCATCCCTTGTTTGATGCTGTAATTGTGCTCTCCATCCCCCCCCCCCCCCCTTTCGCTAATCTGTCCTTTATATTAGATTGGAAGGGTTACAGGCAAGGTAGGTACGGCACGTACATGGCAAGTGCGAAACACAGCTAAGGTACTAGCCAGGGCTCCCCTTTCTCCCTTCACTTTCCCTCCATTCCCTGCCTTTCGCCCTCCCTGTCCTTCCCACAGGACCGTGCCAAGCATCTCATGCAGCAGTTTGCAGATGGCTACCCCACAGGGGATGCTGCTGGTTCCGGTGCTGGTGGTGCCCGGTACAACGACGACGACTCGGACTCTCTCTCCCTCTACAACGACTCTGCCTCCTTCGCCTCGTCGCCCGACCGCGGCAGTGCTGCTGCCACGGACGACCCCTTCCACTCCTCGCCCGACAGCTACGGGCGGGGCGGAGGCGCAAGAAAGTCGAGAACCCCCGGGCCTGGGAAGGGCGGGAGGGGGGCCGGGTGGGGGGCAGGGGTTAGTGGTGGTGGTGGTGCTGGTGGAGGTGGAGGTGGGGAAGGTGGTTCTGGGGAGGGTGGAGGTGGGTTTGGGCCAGGGAAGGAGGCGATTGGGCGGACCATGTCTCTCCAGGCGATGTCGCAGCAGGATGCTGCGAGCAAGCTGAAGAACTTCTTGACATGGCGCAGAAACAAGTCGTCAAAGGACCTGGAGGAGACGGCTGCTGGTGGTGCTGGTGGTGGTGTTGGTGGTGGTGATGGTGCCGGTGCTGATGCTCTTTCTGCTGCGGCTGTTCGAGCAGCAGCAAGGTACGAAGGGGAGGGAGGGAGGCGGCACAGCAACGCGCCAAGAGGAGCAGGAGGAGGAACAGGAGGAGGAGGAGGAGGAGGAGGAGGAGGAGGTGGAGGAGGAGGGGCAGGGGGAGGAGAGGAGGGAGGAGGGGGAGAGGGGTCCCAGGAGGAGGAGAGGAGGGAGGCCATTCTCCGAAAGCTCAAGATGAAGCAGCCACCTCCCAGCATGATGATGATCTCTGATCTTACCGTCGGTGATTCCTTCAGTCTCGTCCGTCGATCCGTCTCCCGCCCAGACAAGGACAATCTGCACCGTCGATTCCCGGGATTCAAGGACCGGCACCTGCTGGCGCAGGAGCGTCAGATCTTTAATCTCCAGCAGGCAGAAGCTGCGGCTGCGCTTAGAAAATCTAATATTTCTGCCGATGCGTCCGTTGGGAAGACGCCGAGGGTTGTCGCCCCGGAGAAGCGCGAGCCGAGGGTGCCGTCCGCGCCGCCCAGGCCGCGAACCACCCGCCCGAGCCTGCTGGACGAGGACACGGAGCTGACGGCCGCCGCCGCCCTGCTCAACAAAGCGGTCGGCGGGGTGCCGGTGCCGCCGCCCCTGCCGCCGCCCGGCGCCCCGCCGCTGCCGCCCGCCATGCCCAAGGGCGGGAAGCTGGGGGGGAGGGCGGAGTGGGACGAGGAGGGGATGAGAAGGGCGCCTGAGGTGGTGGCGTTCTATCAGCAGCTGATGAAGATGCAGCGAGAGGCGTTGGGAGGGGTTGGAGGCGGTAGGGAAGGGGAGGAGGGCTTGAGTATGGCGGCTGTGAGGGGGGATATGATTGGGGAGATCGAAGGGCGCTCGTCCCACCTGCTTGCGGTGAGTTGAGAGGCGTCTGATTGAGGCTGCCTGGTTAGTAGTTTCCTCTCTTTTTTGTTCCGGCTGTTGTTCCACTTCCTCCACCTCCTGTCTCGTCCCCTCCCCTCCCCTCCCCTCCCCTCCCCTCCCCTCCCCTACCCGTCCCTTTTGCTCCAACTCTCGCAGATCAAGCAAGACGTGGAGATGCAGGGCGACTTCATCAACACGTTGGCGCGGGAGGTGCGGGAGGCATCCTACTACGACATTGAAGACGTGGTGGCGTTTGTCAACTGGCTGGACGAGGAGCTCGCCTTCCTGGTACGGCAGTGAGGGTGAATGGCGAGCGGCTGGTAACCCTCCTGGCATATCTGTTGCGTGCTGATGCAGCGGCTTTGCCATCGAGCATGTCATGTGGTGGCGTTAGTTAGCTTGCTGGCTTTCCTTGTATGGCCGCTTCCCTGGTGTGCGGTGTGCGGTGTGTGGCTGGCTTACCTGGCTTCTCAATCCGAGCTCCCCGATTATACCCACTCGCTCTTCCCCTCACCCCTCTCCCCCTTTCTCTCCCCTCTCCTCCTCCCATCCCTGGTGGACGAGCGGGCAATGCTGACGCACTTTGACTGGCCCGAGGCCCATGCAGGCCCGCTGAGGGAAAACGCATTTGAGTTGCAGGACCTGGTGCAGCTGGAGAGAGACCTGTTCAACCCCTCCTCTTCCGCTCTCCCCTCCTTTCTCCAAACCCCCCAGGTGGACGAGCAGGCAGTCTTGAAGCACTTCGACTGGCTGGAAGCCTTGGCAGACACATTCAGGGAGGCGGCGTTTGAGTTCCAAGACCTGGTGCAGCTGGAGAGGGACCTCTCAAGCCCTGTTTCCTCGGCTGGACAGAGACATCCAACCCCCTTTCACTCCCTTACCATGCCCGTAGGTGGACGAGCGGGCAGTGATTAAGCACTTTGACTGGCCTGAAGCCAAAGCAGACACGTTAAGGGAGGCGGCCTTTGAGTTCCAAGACCTGGTGCGGCTGCAGAAGGACCTCGTAACGTTCCTCCTACAATCCTGCCCTCCTCTCCCCTTGTTCTCTCCCCCTCTGCGTGCCTCTCAGGTGGACGAGCGGGCAGTGCTGAAGCACTTCGACTGGCCAGAAGCCAAGGCAGACGCGCTGAGAGAGGCGGCGTTTGAGTTCCAAGACCTCGTGCGGCTGGAGAGGGACCTGGCTGGCTACGTGGACAACCCCGAGGTGCCCACGGACCAGGCGCTCAAGAAGATGTTCCTCGTGCTTGAGAAGTGAGTGGCGTTGGGGGAGGGGGGGTGAGGGGGTTTTGTGGGTTTTGGTGTGGTGTCAGGGGGGTGCCTGGAGTCGAGGCTGGAAAGAGACCTTGCCAGCTACGTGGATAACCTTAAGGTGCCCACGCACGGACCAGGGATCAAGAAGATGTTTCAAGTACTCAAGGGTGAGTGTGGGGGGGCAGGAAGGGAGAGGGGTTGGGTCCTAGCTCAGTGCTTCAAGGTGTCTTGCTCACACCAAGTCTGGAGAGGGACCTTACTGGCTACGCGGATAACCCCGAGGTGAGCGTTCACGAAGATGTTCCAAGTTCTGGAGAAGTGAGTATGGGAGGGGTGGGGGCGGTGGGGAGAGAGGGAAATGAGGGAGAGAGGGAAATGAGGGAAATGAGGCGCGTTCTGAATAATGCCCTGAAGTGCCTCAAAATGCATGCAACCCCAAGGTGCCCATGGGCCAGCGTGTGACTCTATGCTCTAATGCATGTGGCTGTATGAAATGTTTCCCGATTGCATGTGCTGTTTGCAGGGTGGAGTAGAGCACATACGCCCTCCTGCATGCAAGAGACATGGCCGTCTGACGCCATACTGACACTCTATCAAGCCTGCCTGTAACGCATGGGGGGAATCTGTTGACTGTGCCTCTACTGTGTGTGCCTGTATTGCAGGGTGGAGCAGAGCATATACGCCCTCCTGCGCACGAGGGACATGGCCATCTCTCGTTACGCTGAGTTCGGGGTGCCCACCTACTGGATTCTCGACAACGGCATTGTGGGCAAGGTGAGAGGAAGTGATGAGGCGAGATAGCTCCTCACTTGCCATGAGTTCGCTGTGCCTCCTATGCACGTGTCATGAGTTCGCTGTGCCTCCTATGCACGTGTCATGAGTTCGCTGTGCCTCCTATGCACGTGTCATGAGTTCGCTGTGCCTCCTATGCATGTGTCATGAGTTCGCTGTGCCTCCTATGCACGTGTCATGAGTTCGCTGTGCCTCCTATGCACGTGTCATGACTTCGGAGTGCCCATGTACTGGATCCTTGACAACGGCATCATGGGTTAGGTGAGCTGAGGGGAGGTGAGAGGAACAGAAGGGGCAAGCATGCAAGTCCTTGTGTGCTTCTCTGTACATGTCTTGGCTCCTCCACGCTACGCTGAGTTCGGGGTGTGCACTTACTGGATCCTCGACAACGGCATTGTGGGGAAGGTGAGCTGAACAGATCGGGGCTTGCTCGGTGGAGAAACGTGGGCTATCAGAGACTGGTGGTAAGGTGTGTGACGTGATAGGGTTTCGGGTTTAGGGTTTAGGATGCCCACCCACTGGAGAGCGAGCCAATCTCCTAGTCCAACCCGTGCTTTCTCTACCCTCCATGCTATCCTCCCTCCCGTGCCGTAACACAGATCCGCCTGGCCTCGGTGCGCCTCGCCCGCTGCTACATCACGCGGGTCACATCAGAGCTCGACAAGCTGGGCGACGAGCCCGAGAGCGAGCCAATCCGCGAGTTTCTTCTGCTGCAGGCCGTGCGCTTTGCCTTCCGCACGCACCAGGTGGGTTGTTCCAGTCATCGCTACTGCCTCTGCCGCCGCTGCCACCGCCGCTGCTGCTGCTGCCGGCTATGCAAGAATGAAAGGCCCACCTGCAGGTTTCTGATGCTGCCAGCTCTGCGATTGTCCTTCCGCAACTACCACGGGTAGTGTAGATCGATGCAGGTGTGAAGAGGTGGGATCTGGTGCAGGTGGAATCTGGTGCAGGTGGGGTCTGGTGCAGGTGGGACCTCAAAAGGTGAGATCATTGTTGTCTGGTTGAAGTTAGACTGTCAACTCCCTTCCCTCACGCCTTTACTTCGTTCTCAATCCACCTGTAATGAGTCGACTAAAAAATCGACTCATTACACACTTCGTTCTCAATCCACCTCCCGTTTTGTTGTCATTCCCATAATCCCATCTTCAGTTGTGCCTAAAAAAAACTCCCGATCTGCTGCCCATCTTTTGGTCATTCCTGCCTTCTGGGGGTTGATGCGGGCACACTTGAGTCAAGTCAAAACCACGCCATTCCCAATCTCCCCCCCCCCCCCCCCCCCCCCAACCCACCCACCACCCTTCCCCCCCGCTTTGTTGCCATTCCTGTCATCTGTAGTTTGCTGGAGGGTTTGACGCGGAGAGGATGCGAGCGCTTTTGAGTGGAAGTCAAAACCACGCCATTCCCGATCCCCCCGGCCCTGCTTTGTTGTTTCTGTTCCTGCCTTCTGTTGCTAGCGCAAACTTTTGAGTCGACTCAAAAGGTTCCTGTCTTCTGCTGCTAGCGGAAAGAGGGTCGGACAGACCGACACGGAGTGCTTGCGGCGCCTTTTAGTCGACTCAAAACCATACCATTCCCACCCCAACCCCCGTTCCTCTTGTCATTCCCGTCTTCTGCAGTTTGCCGGAGGGTTTGATGCAGAAAGCATGCGTGCGTTTGATGAGCTTCGGGCACGGGCCAATCTTGGGAGCAGCAGCAGCCTTGGCCCTGCTGCTCCTGCTGCTGCTGCTGCTGCTGCTGCTGATGCTGCTGATGTTGATGCCTCTGATGCTGCTGGTGCTGGTGCTGATGGTGTTGGCAGTGCAACTGCGGTTGCTGATACCAATGATGCAAGTGCTGGTACCAATGGTGGGGGGGTATTGCCAAGTGAGGAAGCTGGAATGGCTGATGCAGGTGCATCGGAACTTCTGGTTGATGCTTTGGCAGTTGCTGTTGATGTGGATGGCACAGCCGATCACGACGCTGAAAAGATCTAGACTTCACATGCTATATACGAATGAAGTTGGTGCTGGAGTGACATTGCGGGTGGATTAATAAGCTAGCTGTGTGACATCATTTTTATTCAATTTGGTAGAGATTTGGAAGAATGCAACACGTATTGAGAAATTTGAAGTTGAGCACAACGTGCATCATTTATTTACCATGCGAATGTTGCTTGTAGGGCGTTTGGACAAGGGTGCTGGTAAAGCGTATTCTGTGTCAAAAAAATCAGGAAAATGGCACTTCGGATGGAGGTCCTGGGCGGTCAGGGGCGGTCAGCGCCCCATTCCAGCCAACCACGCTCCCGAGTCGCGAGATTCAACGGGGCTATGTTTGACGAACTGAGGGTTGCCACCTTTCTCGCCCAGCTTCTGTGACAGCTGGTGGTTGGGAATCCGTGTAATGTGTCTGCCCGAATCCGTGTTCTTCTGCTGCAGGATTTTAGTAGTACGGATTGACCTTGTGCTAAACCCCGAAGCTTGCCCATCCAAACCAGTGGATCGATTTCTCCCATATCTTCCGGGCGTAACTGGTGTGCAGTAGAGAGCAGATACAATTGTATATTCTGGGTACATCCAGAATGAAACCAATCATTTCGGGTACCTCATCCGGGCGCAACCCTGCTTGCGGTGTTGCGGTGTTCCAGGGATGAAGGATGCGATGCGAGTTCGACACCTGTCAGTGACCCACACAACGCACACCACATTCCCCAAATCCAGGGGAGGTTGTGCAACCAGGTGTGAGGTTTCAAGATTTGTCGTGCACCAACGAAGTGATTTTTTTTGTACGTTACGACAGCGGATGACAGACTGCACTCTGAACAGCTCGAAGTGTAATGTTCTTTATTATATTAGAAACAATTTTCTATGAGTTATTTCGATTCATGTTTCATAATACACCTAACCCGCGGTATTTTTACACCTAGTATTTTCACACCCTATGTCGCATAGTGGGGCGGTCAAGCTTCAACAGTTCGGGGCGCACTGAAATGGGGGGCCCCAGGCCCGCGAGAGAAAGTGCCACATGAATAGGCTCGGAATTGGTGACGACCTATCGATTTTTGTGGCTCTGCGCACAGGAGCGCGTCATTAGGGGGGAGCAGAAACGAGACTCGCTTCTGGAAGCACCGACAGAACTGTAGAGCTGCCACATCGGAGTTGACCAATTCAAATGAAATCAGCAGCATGCCTTCTAATTGGCTCGATCAAAATACACCCAATGAACGCACGAAATTTGGGCGGTGCATTGAAATTCCAATCCAGCGCGACATTTCGACCAGGGGAGCCTCGGTTGCGCCAGCGTGGCACCTTTTTGGTTCGGTGGATTACCCCTGTGAAGATACTGGGGCGTTTCGCGCCCCAGTAACTTCACACTGTCAGGATACGCCAAACGTTTGCTATCCATTTTCAGGGTGTAAAAATACCGCGGGTTAGGTGTACTAAACTAGTAAAAGTGATGCAATAAAATCGTGTCTTGCCTTCAGGCCATTTGCCAGCCTCTGAGTTTGTATTCTTCGCACAGTGATCGTGCAGGTTGGATGAGCACGAGATCCTTTTCAGTTTGGATGCGACGAACTACGCGTCATCGTCAATGCATTCCTCCCCTATCCCATCCGAGAATCGAGAATCCAGATCCTCAATTCTTCCGTGCACAGCGGTGTTGTCAGTCTCTGTCAGCTGTCAGGGCTAACCCCGTCGAGTCAGCAGCACCCCCCAACCCCCCAACCCCCCCCCCCCCCCCCTTTTTTTTTTTTTTTTTTTTTTTGGGGGGGGGGGGGGGGTTGCGGAGCAACCTATTGCAATCGATCGGGCTGGTTTTTTTTTTCAAGTTTCAAAATCAAATGTTTGTTGTGATGGAAATAAAACATTTTATGTATAATAAAGTCTCATCATGAAATGCTCCGCAACCCTAAGATGATCTCGTCGCCTCTTGTTTCTTTTTCACCTGAAGCACTGCCAGCCGCTTTGCACGTTCACCTTTTCCCCAACCTTCGACATGCCTTCCGTCCTGGACTTCTGTTTCCAGTAAACTCAGACTTCCACCAATCAAATGCGTTAATCTCTCCCACGCACTAGGAAGGAGGAGTCAGTGGTTTGTCATGTCAACGCTGTGCCTCGTCCAATCAAACCGCAAGTAACCTCCCGCACAGTCTCCATCAGGGGGAACTTGACCAAACTGAAGCAGAAGAGCTCCACGAAACATACAGTAACCTCCGCCTCCGCTTCCCGCAAGGCAACCCCTTTCCCTCGAAGTTCCCCCACCGTGGATTGCCTTGTTTGTGCGGTGCATCTTGCGGTTGCGACACCCACCACGACTTCGACCGCAATTGCAGGTTGCGTCCAGCTATGTGATTTGTCGAGGGAAATCCTTGCCCAGCTGACCCTGGCTAGGGCATCAAAAATATCTTAGGGCGTGTCCAAAGTGGGATGTCGAGTTTTGTTGACGGATGTCGTCGGATGTTTGAAGGGGAGTGAGGGCGTGCACAAACTGAAGACGGATGTTGAGCTCAACATCCGCCGACATCCGCAGCACCACATCTGGTACTTTGGACGAAAGTGCCTTGAATCTAGACGCTACTGTAGTGAGTATCTGACGGAACTCAGTAAACCATAATTTGGTTCTTGCAGCTATCAACGTGGAATACACTCCTTATGAACTGGGCATGAGAATTATCTTTCAGAACCAATGAAGATGACGAGGAAAAAATCAAGCACTTCTCAATGACAACTCCTCATTCAACTGGGCAAGCTGGGCTGAGCTGTTGATGGCTGGATGGAACGGAAACGAGTCCTTCGACGACGACCGTACTGTCGCACAGCCCCCGCCAAACCACTCTTCTGACAAGCTGTGGCGGAGACTTGGCTGAGGGCGGCTGGGTCTGATATAAAAGCGCGTTTGCGGAGAATGGGGGCGGGGGAAGGAGAGGGAGGGGGGGTGAGCTACAGCACAACCCGCCGTTCCCCTCCCCCACAGTTCTTGAAATTCCCCCACAGTCGCAGATCTGCCTAATGACCTGACCGACAGTCATGCCCTTCTGGAATCCGGAATGCCCCTGGACTGGAACATAGCAGCAGAGCGTTCGTTTCCATCCCCGCCCACTGGCCGTGTCTGTCCTTATCGGACGACTTTTAGAAGTGAGGACAGCCTCTCAAATCGGAAAGGTTTTTGTTTCCCCCCGAATGAAGACTCTTTTTCTTGCGTTGCATTCCGCTCAGGGCTCTCGCTAGTTTTTTTTCGCCATCTCGGACTATCCGGGCTCCTCAGAAAATCGCTCTGTAGAATCCGACCTCGTAATAAAACTACCCTGATTCTTCAGGGTCCGTGCTGAACAAGGCCTGATACGTGATAACCCGTCTTTGCTGGACAGGTTTGTGAGGGTGCCAGTGGGCGACTTCGGTGTGGGAAACGGGGCTTACGTTAGGTTTTTGAACAGCTCTGGCGCTCATGGCTCCCTTCGAATTTCATCCTGAAAACTCAGGGTCTGAATCTGAACTGCTCTGTCTTTTCAGGGCCAGCCGAAAAAAATGCTCGGAGGGTGCACATTTTCAAAGAGTCTTCTTGAGGTTGTTCCACGCTCTGCGGCTCATCGGAAGTACTCCTTCCCAACTACAGTTATTCCCTGGTAGCTGGGTCCTAGGAAGAGTGACGGGGTGTTAGGGAGTAGGAGAAACTCTACTGGGAGGGCACAAGGAGGGGAGGGTGTGGGTAGTGGAAAAAATACGGGTCGCGAAACACTCTACTCGGATTTTCCAGGGTCGCCTTGAGACCTTCCCGATTTTTGTCAGGGTTTGGTAAAACCGAAACCCGAAGAAAATCAGGGCTGGTACTGAAACTACCTTAGAATTTCAGTCAAGTCAGGAAAAATGCCTTTGTAACATATGCCCTGGTGGGAAACCCGCCCCCTCACCAGCACCTATGCTGCAGATGAATCACGCACGTGAAGGTGCTACATTTAGGCTAGGGGGCTGGGAAGAAAGGGGGTTTGGTGGGAGGGAAGGGGCGAGTTTGAGTGGCGTGAACAGTTGTTCCTGGCAGCTCATTTTAAAACCGACCGCTAAACTGAGGGCGTGTTTTTAATATGTGTCATCTCATCCGAGAATGCTGGAGACCCATCGCAACCGTTGAAGGTTTGAAATAACGGTTGCGATTGGTTTCCAACATTCTCGTATGACACTCTCGGGATGAGACCTACTAAAAACAGCCCTCAGGGAAAATAGGCACGGCAGAGTGGAGCAAGGGGTTAATGGGAAGAACGGGAAGTTTGACAGATTCCGACACCCCCTGGAGGCTACCTGATGTCCGGGCCCCCTCAAAACCGCCCCGGACTCCTACCGGTCAGTATATAAATCCCCCTGATTCTCTCAGGGCTGGCTTGAACAAAGTCCTAGAAAAAACAGGGTCAGACTAAAAAAAACCTTGGATTTGCAGTGAAGTCAGGGTAATTACTCTGTTAACGTGTGCCTTGCGTTACAGTGTGCTCTGCTGCTTTGCATTTCAAGCAGTCGCAGGATTTGTCGAAGGGTGAAACCACGCTGCCCTGCTATTTCTCTCTCTCACTTCACGCACATACGACAGTGGCGGACAGAGGGGGGGAGGGGCGCGGCACCGCACCACTCTGTGGGCCTGCTAGGCTGTTGCTTCCCATTTCTGCTGTTCGCTTTTCTTTCGCGTTTCACCTTGTTTCACTCGCTTCGCGACATCCAATCCCATCCCACGCGTGACCAGCTTATGCATTCGAAATGCCTCCTGAGCAGCGGCGACATTTCACAAGCACCTGAGTTGCTCATTCTCCTCGCCGCCCCGTCTCTCCTCTCCTTCCATTTCGAGCAGTCTTAGCTCTCAGGAAACCCCCGCGGCGCCATTCACCTGGGCTCACCTTACTCGACCGTCCATCAGATCTTACATTCTTACTTTGGAAAAGACGTGCAAGTAGAAAAGCGCGGGTCGCCGCGGCGCGTCCATCAATCACGCTTTCAAGATCCCGCTAAAACAGCGACCGACCTCCTTCAATCGTGCTTTATTAATCTACAAGCCGCACCGTGCCTCGCGGCGGCGATCAGGCTGTGACTTGGAGCCATAACCAAGAAGACTCGGGTCGGACCCTACGTCATCATCAACGTCATCATTTGTCATTGTCGAGGCATGTCTGCCTGTCTCCAAGACTCGGACTTCGCGATGCGGGATCGTCATCACGAGTGTGGTGGCCACGTTCGCAAACATCTTGGGCGACGGGATGACGATGTTCGCAGCGGCAACTCCGCTCAAACCCAAATCCAGCTTGAAGCCCGAGGCGGCTCGTCGAGCTCCGCCAGGATAGCGGCCAGCTGCGCCACCACTCTCACCGCCGCAGCTTCCGCTTCCGCCGCCGCCGCCGCCGCCGCCGCTACCGCCGCTGCCGCCGCTTCCGGCGCCGCAGCGGGCCATCAGGCGATGCCTAGCGCTTCCTCGCCGCATTCTGCGCCGCATTCCGCGGCGCAGCTTCCGTCGCCGAGCAACGCGGCGAGGAAGGTCCATCAGGACGGCCTGCTGCTCCGAGCCGCGGCGCGCCTGACGGAAATCGTCCACGCTGACGGCTACTGCTGGCTGAAGTACGGCGAGAAGCGCGTGACGGAGAAGTCCCTTCTCCGGTAAGCCAGCCTCCGCGATTCGCTGCTAAAGCGGCAGCATCCTGTTATCTAGTTCCGACTGACTACTTCGGTGCGACTATGATGTCGGCATTGCAGGGTCAGCTATGGCGGCGTCTGACCAAACGAAGCCTCGCTTTCCGTTTTCCCCGTTCCCCTACTCCTCCCCCCACCCCCTTTCTTTTCCTTCCCCCCCTCCTCCCCCACCTCAGCTCCTACTGCAGGTGCGCGCCGTGGTCAACGAAGAAGGTCGTCGTCGACCTGAATCCCGATCAGCCGCTCAACTCGTTGCTTCCTTCCCCGTCTGTTCCCCCCCCCCCCCCCCCCCCCCTTCCACGTCCTCCCCGCAGCTCCTGCTACAAGTGCGTGTGGTCCGAAGCCGCCGTGCCGTGCCTCGCATCGCGCACGCAGCACTCGAGCGCGCCCTTACATCCCTAGCCCTACGAAGAAGGTCGTCGACGTGAATCCGGACCAGCTGCTCAACTAATTATTTCCGTTCCCCTTCCCACCCCCCCCTCCCCTCTCCCTCCTTCCCCCTCCCCCCTCCCCCCTTTCCCCTTCGCCCCCCCTCCTTCCCCCCTTCTCCCCTTCTCCCCCCTCTTCCCCGCAGCTCCTACTACAAGTGCGTGTGGTCCAAAGCCGCCGTGCCGTGCCTCGCAAAGAAGGTCGTCGACGTGAACCCCGATCAGCCGCTCAACTCGCGCACGCAGTACTCGGGCGCGCACAACCACGCGGAGACCGGCGCAATGCCCAAGGACCTGCGCGGCGGAAAGTCCCCCGGCGCCGCCGCCGCCGCCGCCGCCTGTGGCGGAAAGTCCTCCCCCATCGAGCCGCCGCTGCCTTCGCCCTCCGCCGCCGCCGAATCCGCCGCGTCACCCGCCGCGCTGCCCTCCACGCACCGCCGCATCCGCAACCGGTGGAACCCGCAGGACCCGGTTTGCGTCTCCGCTCCCGTCGCCGCCGCCATCGCCGCCGCGATTCCCGCCGCCAGCGCCGCGGTGGACTGCGAGATGACCGAGCCGCGCCAGTCTGGAAACGCCTGCGACTCGGAGAAGCCGATTCGAGCGAAAACGAGCCAATCACCGTCGAGGAACGGTTTTGACGCTCCCTCTCGGTCTGCTATCGCGTCGCCCGGTCACAAGCGGTCGAGCAGTGATGACGGATGTGACAATAATGAGTATGCGTGTTTTATCGAGGCGAAAGGACGCTCCGCGCCTAAGAGGCGGGCCGGCTCGATGGAGGGCCTCACGGTGTGGTCGCCTGTCGGCGCAGCCAATCAGGAGCAAGGGATGGGACGGTCGACGGATTCCGTCAGTGCCAAGGCTAACGTTAACGTTTTCCGTCAACCGCAAAATCAGCAGCAGCAGCAGCAGAAGGGTGACTACAAGCCGATTCGCGTGACGGATCCTGGTGGCAACTCGAACCCCGCGGCATCACCACCACTCACATCCACGGCAGACGATAACGTCAACGTCAACGTTAACGTCAACGTGAGCGGCAACGCGAACGTTAATGGGCACGCGTCGTCCGGTATGGTAGAGTGCGACGCGCTAGCGTCGCCCCGGGGGGGGCCGGCGGCGACATGCGAGGGCGGCGCGGCGGCTGGTGTGTTCTTGAGTCCGTTGCAGGCGAAAAAGAACCGTTTGAAGCTGACTCAGTTACAGACGGAATTCGATATAGTCACCGGCGACGAACCTGAACCGCTCGTTCTTCCAGCTGGCGAGATGGGCCACGTCAGCAGCGCGCCAGCCGCGCCCACCGGTCGGAGCGAGTCGCGTTTCTTATCCCCCCGCGGTGCGATTCCCCCCTGCGACCCGCAAACCGCCAGCGCGATTCGCCGTTGCCCCATCACGCCACGTGGCGCCGCCGCCGCATCTCCCGCCGGCGCCGCCGCCGCGAGTTTCTCGTCCGCGTCTTGGGATGCGTTTCCTAGCCCTAGTCTAGGGAACACTGCAACACCCACTACTGCGAATAGCGGGGCTGCTAATAAAGGAGGATTCCCCGGATTCGCCCCCGCCAGCACCCCCACTAGTGCGTATTGCCCCCCGCAACAGCTTCCGCTTCCGCTTCCGCTCCCCTCTCCGCGCGCGCACTTTCTGCCAGCGCCTCTTCCTTCCCCGCGCGCGCAAATCTCCGCAGATCCCTTCCCCCTGCCCAGTCGCAGTCCGCGCGCTGGTACTAGCTGCGGGAGCGGGGCTGGCGGGGGGATTGGCGGAAGCAGCGCAGGCGCAAACGCAGGTGCTATAGGCGCAGGTGCTGCGCGGATGAACAGCAGAAGCAGCAGCGGAATCAGCAGCGGAAACCCCTCAGGGGCTCCGCATGACCTCTCCCCCTCCCCTTCCGCCCTCCTGCTCCCCTCGCTAACCGCGCGCCTGCCAGCCCCCCAATCTTCCGCCAAGCTCCCCCCCCCTTATCCGAACCCCTCCCCCGCCGCGTCACCCAGTGGTAACCACTCCAGCGCTGTGACTACAGCCTTAGGCCCGGTGGTAGGCTCGGCTCTAGGCTCGGCGCTAAGCTCGGCGCTAGGCTCGGAAACTGGCGTAGGGAGGCTCGCTGCAGAGCTTTGCCGTTTGCAAGGCAGCAGTAACAGTAACACTGGTGCTGGAAACCACAGTGGCGCTGGTAACCACAGCGGTGCCGGTAACCACAGTGGGGCTGGTAACAACAACGGCAGTGGTAACCATGAAGACGGTGGTAACCGGGAGCAAACGCTAGTGGCTTTGGCGACGGTTGTAGCAGCGGTGGCGATTGCGGCTCAGAATAAGCAGAAGAGGGAGGAGGAGATTCGGCTGCAGCAGCAGAGGCAGCATGAGGAAGAAAGACAGAAGCTTCTGGGTCTGTTGAGAAAGTATCAAGTGCTGCTGCAGAAGCAACAAGAGGAGGGACAGCAGGAGCCGCAGCAGACACAGCAGCAGGAGAAAGAGCAGCAGCTGAAGCACCAGCTGCTAAAACAGCAGCAGTTGCAGCAGGAGCAGCAGAAAGTGCAACAGCAGAAGCGGGAGGAGGAGAGGGAGAGAATGAGGAAGCAGAGGCAGCAGCAGCAAGAGATTCAGCAGCAGGAGCTGCAGCAGAGGCGGTGGCAACAGGAGCAGCAGCAGCAGCAGCAGCAGCAAGAGGTTCAGCAGCAAGAGCTGCAGCAGCAGCAGCAGCGGCAACAGGAGGAGCAAGCGAAGCGGCTTCTGCAGCAGTTGCTGCTGCTACAGCAGCCGAAGCAACAGCAGCAACAAAAGCAGCAGCTGCCACAGCCGCAGCCACAGCCACAGCCGCAGCCACAGCCCCAGCCACAGCCACAGCCCCAGCCACAGCCACAGCCGCAGCCACAGCCCCAGCCACAGCCACAGCCGCAGCCACAGCCCCAGCCGCAGCAGCAGCAGACGCTGAACACTACTGCCCCTGCCGCTGCCACACCTCATCCCATCACCACTGAAGCCGACAGCAATGCTGCTAGCATCAGCCTCCTGCTAAAGCTCCTATCCAGCAAGCTGCAAGGGCAACAGGTGGTAACACCCGTAACTGACACTACTGACAGCAGCAGCATGACTGCTTCGAGCACCGTCAGGCCCCCTCTCTCCCCTCAGCTCTCCCCCCATGCTGCTGCTGCTGCTGCTTCCCTACCCCCGCCGCCACTACCGCTTCCCGCTGCCGCTGCCACTGCCACTGCTGCTCCTCTTGCTTCTCCTTGTGCTCCTCCTCCCCCTCCTCCTCCTCCTCCTCCTCCTCCTCCTCCTCATCGTCCTCCTCCCTCTCTCGCTCCCTCGCACCAACCCACCGGACCCATCCCTTCTCTACACGCTCTGTTGTTGAGTCTGTGTCAAAGGGAGCTGAACAGTAGTCCTGCTGCAAGTCCTGCCAATCCATGCCGCTCGGGCAGCGGCACGACTGTCGGGAACGAGGCCGTTTCTGGCACTGGCGCTGGGTGCACGCCTGCTGAGCTGGCAGCTTCTGCTGACCTGGCAGAGGCTGCTGACGTGGAGCTTGAGGATGCAACCGAGCCAGCTGGCAAGTCGCTGGTTCAGCTGGATCAGAACACTCCAACTGACAAAGATCCTGTGACGGAAAACTGCCAAGATACTGACAACTGTCATGTCACTGACAACTGTCCTGTAACAGACCCTTGGGCCTGGTTACCAGCTGGGGCTGATGCCATGGAGTTTGAGGCAGCAGAGGGGAGTGGAGCCCTTTCCCATGTGCCGCCTACCGCCGCTGCTGCCGCTGCTGCTGGCGCTGGCGATGGGGATGCTGCCGATGGTGCTCCATCCAATAAATATAGCTCGCCCAAAGAAACCGCAGCATCTGATGTGGCGGGTGCTGCTTCAGATAATGCTACTGTTGAGTGGGGCATGGGACATGGACATGCTTACAATAATGATACCGCTCAGTATTCCCATCCGGCTGCTGCTGCTGCTGCTGCTGCTGACAGTGGTAGTGCAGCAGCTGCTGCTGGTGTTGATGTTGCCACTGCTGCTGCTGCTGCTGGTGTCGGTGGTGCTGCTGGTGGGGCAGCACACCAGCTCTCTCATCTCGAGGGTCTGCTGGACTGCAGTCAGCCTCTCCTGGACATGTGTGCAGCCAGCGACTTCTTCAGCCTCAAAGACCTTTTGGCAGATTTCTGAGTCGACTCAGAAGTCTGCTGCTGGTGCTGGTGCTGCTGGAGGTGCAGACGGTGCTGCTGCCCCTGGTGTTGCTGACGGTGTTGCTGCTGGTGCTGCTAGGAAAGGGTTTTAGCTAGGTAGGCAAGAGTAGCGAGAGAAAAAAAGGGGTTTGACTAGCCACGAGAGAGGTACCAGAAGGGGGTTGTCCTCTCTACAGTAGGAACCAGTACTTTGTAGTACACCTACCTAGCCTACACACACATATATATATATATATAATATGTAAATATACATGTGTTGACACACCCCCTAGGCTAGGTAGGCGCTACGCACAGAAGCAAGAGACCAGGGCAGCACTACTAGTCAAAGTTAACGAATGACTAGTACCATGGCATACAAGGTGTTGGAAATATCTCAAAGGACTTCAACAGTATTCTACAACTGCTTTACTTTCCCACTTTCTATATATTACTGTATGCTTGTTCCTTTTAATCAATCACTTGTTCTCACATACTAGTACAAGGGTTCAACTACTCAACTTCCGCTGCACTACTCAAGTCTCTCTTTTACAACTGGGACTTAGTCTCTGGAAAGATCCTAAGGGCATTTCTCAGCCCAATAAAGTACAACCCACTAGGTTATATTCCCTTGTGTTGGGCTGAGAAAAGCCCTTAGGATCTTTCCTGAGACTAAGTCCCAGTTGTACAAGATACTTGAGTAGTGCAGCGGAAGTTGAGGCAGTTGAACCCTTGTACTAGTATATGAGAACAAGTGATTATTTAAAGAAACAAGCATACAGCAATATATAGAAGATAAGAAAGCAGTTGTAGGATACAGTTGCAGGAGCGATTTATCGAGTCGCACAGCGACTCGATTGTCGCTTTGGTTACCATCCTTGCAGTTGTAACGGTCAGTCGCAACCTCTGGTTGCGACCCTTCGAGTACTTTCGTGTTCTTTGTCCAACCCCTCGTGTAACCTCCGTTGACTCGCGTACCCGTTACGATCTTCTTCGAGTGTGGTGTTACACTTCAGAAACGCTTACCGTAATCCCCCGTATAAAACACCCGCCGGAATTCAGCTCCCCCGGGTAGCTTGAGCGGGTATGGGTGTTTAATTTAACTGGATTTAGTTACCACCCTACCCTTGGCCTTGAAAACATTTCACCACCCCCCCCCGAGATGAAAAAACGTTTTTTTCTACGTTTTCCTGTATACAACTTCTTGAATTAGACGTTAGCAATACAACTAGAGTACACGTAGTTACTACTCAACAGAATTAACCATAGAACTAGTTAGTGGCACCACCTAGGGCTTGAATTCTACCTATTGGCTCTGCCTAGAACCTAAATTATCCACTACACTTTAAATCCTTACACTACGCCAGATACTCATGCCTCTGCCACTGCTCTAGTCGTCCTCCTCAGGCTCCTCATCACCAGCCTGCCACATCTCGACGTCGCTCCCATCTGCAAGCTCATCCCACCAGCAGTTGTCGTCATCCTCCTCTGCAATGCCTTCTGCCGGCCACACATCAACACTTGCTGCTGCTGCTGATGCAGTCTCTGCATTGTCTGCGCTCGTCTCAGCTGCTTCGGTTGCCGCTTCAGCACAGTCGATGTCGTCAGCCGCCAGCGACGCCGCATCCGCCTCTTCGTCGTCGGCGACGTCCCCGTCCACATCGATGAAGGCGTCGTAGAGGGGGTTGATGTAGCCGCTCTCGCCCTCCTCGACGTGGACATCGTCCATCACCTCGAGGTCGGGCTTGCCGCGGAGGTGGCGGAGAGCGAGGTTGTCCTCGGTGCCGTCCAGCGCATTTGATATACCGCACGTCTTGAATGAACTACGCACGAGCTCCTCTGGCACAGCCTCCCATGACCGAGCAATCCATTTCAAGATGAGCTCAGCCGGGGGCTTCTTCAGATTTCCTGCACATGGGATGGGAGCATAATGGGAGGAGAAGAACACGGGCACGGTAAGATGACGACTAGGAACGGGCACGGTGGAATTCGTCAACAAGCAAGAAGTCTAAAAACTACTGAGGAAGCGACTAGGAAGGGGCTCACCTGCCGCAGTCTTCATGTCGATGCCGAACTGCTCAAACCATGCGCCGTAGTCGCCGCGCACGCCGGCCTTGAAACTCTTGTTCACTGCGACGTCCAGCGGTTGAACGAGAGGCGTGCAACCACCTGGGATGACCGCGCGGGTAAGTTTGCACAGCTTCATCGTCTGCCCGACTGCTTGCGTGAGGTGGCCCTTGTACGAGTCTAGGATGACGAGCGCCTCCTTGCGCCTATTCCCCGATTCGCGCAGCGGGCGCAAGAACGGGTTCAGGACTTGAGTAGTCCAGTCCTGGACAAGCTTCTCGTCCATCCAGCCCTTCGGCTGGGCTCGGATGATGACACCTGGATACAATCACAAGCCACAACAACAGTCAGAGGGTATGCATCGGTGTACACTATACACAGAGCGAAAAGCAAAGGCGATTCTTACCCGGGGGAACCTGAATCTTTGGCAGCGTCTTCCGCTTGAAGATGACATACGGCGGGAGCTTCAATCCCGACGCGGTGACTGCCAACATGACGGTGAGCCGCTCCTTTTCATAGCCGGCCGTCCTCACATGCACCGTACGGGAGCCTCTGTGCTCCAACGTCCTCTCCTGGGGCATTTCGATGAAGAGGGGGGTTTGGTCGGCGTTCACGATGTGGTCGAGGTTGTACCGGTTGAGAATCCGCATCTGTTTGACAAACTCCCAGAATTTCTCGATCTTCGTCCTCATGTCTGCATAGAACAAAACAGTCAGAGAACAAATTCAGGCATGAACACGCGATAAGCAAGACAATCAAAAGAATCAAATATTGAAAGTCGCGGCAAGGGAATCAATAACAAGGATGGGACGGCAGTTTACCGTCGGCGAGCTTTTGCCCCATCTTCGTCTTTACCCGACGCGTAAGGCCCCAGCGCGCGCGGAATCTGAACGTCCAGCGACTCGACGCTCTCCAGTCGACGTTGGGATGATGTACGCGCATGTACGAGCGACTCCACTTCTGCAGCAGCTTGACGGAGACGGCAAGCCCCCTCCCGCGGTGCCTCAGGAACTGTCGGTAGAGGGCGCTCTCCATCGTCGGGTACTTCGCGGGACGTCCGGCACCGACGAGGCGTTTGCGGCAGCCGGCGGCGACACGGAGGCGTTCGCGAGCATTCTTCCACTCCCGAATCGACACCGGCTGGACACCTGCAAGCTTTGCGAGTCCACGCACAGAGAGGTCGGGTTGAGCATCGAACATGGAAAGCCAGTACAACTTCTCCGAGGCAGAGTACGAGCGGCGCTTCCGCTTTGTCATCCTGCTTCGAGATGCGGGGGCATGGACATCGTGATTCAAGGTAGGACCACGGGGTCGTCGAATGGGCTCCGGGAAACTCGGCACGCTGACGCGCGGAAGGGGACGACGGCCTTCCGTCGTAGTGGCGTCGCCGCTTGCAGAATCTGTCGCAGCGGCGTCGCCGCTTGCAGAATCTGTCGCAGCGGCATCGCCGCTTGCAGAATCTGTTGCAGCGGCGTCGCTGCTTGCAGAATCTGTCGCAGCAGCATCGACGCTTGTAGAGTCTGTCGCTGCGGCATCGCCGTCGGCAAAGGACCGACGAAGTAAAAACGTCTGCTGGCCATAAGGGCCCTTTCGAGTCAGAAGGCGAGACAAGCCAGAGCCTGAGGCCATGGCGGGGGGACGTTACAGAGACGGAGCTAGAGGATGCCTTAGACAGCCCTTGCAGGGGCTGTCTTGAAGGCATCCTAGAGTCGAAACTGAAAATGAGAGGACGGAGCGGGGTAGACCCACTTCAAGAGTGGGTTGGAGGGGAAGGCAGGGACGTGGGCGACTCCCTCGTCCATGTCGCCCATGAAATGCCTCTCACGACCATCCAGAATGTGTGATTCCGTGCGCTGGCCGGTCGTGAGAAGGCATCGACAAAATGTGCCGTTGATTTCGCCACCCCATGCTGTGCTGGCACAGCGTGGGCTGGAGGCATCAACGTGGCTGCCTGCAGCACAAGCTGATTGGCTACTCTGGCAGCATACTGAATCAGCAGCGTACGTAGACGATGTGGCATGCACATGGACCAAATCGTTGGGTACGCGATCAGATAGCAGAATGGGACTCAGAACAATGCCCTGTCACAAGTACAGTTGAATTCAAATCAAAAGTAGCATATGCACATTCCATAACTCCTGGGTGCTGTATTTTTTTTGCCTTTAATTACACCCAACCCAAAATTTCGTTGCATTTTTATTAACACCATAGGGTGTTTTATACGGGGGATTACGGTAAGTCCTTGAGGTATTTCCAACACTCCCCTTCGTTTCTGGAGTGCTGACGTGCTCAGATTTGGTGACGTTTGTCTGTCCGGTCAGCAGCATGCAGTAATCGAACTTTGCCTTGGCCAGTTTCTTCGTTATGTAGTCTGCGGCCACTTCTGTCGTAGGGCAGTAACTGAGTTGAAGTCTCCCCTTCGCGATTTCATCCTTGATGAAGAAGTACCGCAGAGCGATGTGCTTGGTTCGATTGGCGAAGCCATCCTTGTTCGCGATTTTGATCGCAGATTGGTTGTCGCAGAAAAGTGAGAAGACGGGCAGGGTCGCAATCTTTGCTTCCTCGAGTAACTCTCGCAGGTAAAGTCCTTCCTTGGTCGCAGTGCAGAGGGCGATATATTCTGCTTCGGCCGAAGATAGTGCGATTAGTTCCTGTTTGCTCGACTGCCAGGAGATAGTCCCGATAGGCTCTAGTCGGTAGATGTAGCCCGTCCTTGATCGTCGATTTTCCCTGTCTCCCGCGTGATCGGCGTCGACGTATCCGGGCAGTTGTACGGACGATGTCGTTACTTTACTGTAGGTAAGTCCGGTCGTCGGCGTAGAGACGAAGTAGAGTAGTGGCCGATTTAATTCCTCGAGATCTTCTTGTTCTGGCTGCTTTAGATGCGTCGCCAGTTGGCTCGCGCTGTAAGATAGGTCCGGTCGGCAGGTTACTGCTGCGAATAGTAGGTAGCCGAGTTTCTGCTGATACTCCCGGATTTGCTTCGCGGGGAGTTTTGCGGAGGTGTCGTTGCTGTTCCCGTAGTGGTAGGGAGTCGTCACTGTAGTCGGTGTTAGTCCGAATTTCTTCGCGACAACACCTGCGTATTTTCCAGCGTATAGGTAGAGCGCCGAGTTGTCTTCGACGACGTTCAGACCCAGGTACTGGGTTACGGTGTTAGGCACCGTGAGTGTCAAGTCCTTTTTCAGCTCCCCTTCGAACCAGGTGGCGATGTTGGTAGTGGAGCCGATGTAGAGCAGGTCGTCAACGTAGACGATGAGTAGGATAAATTCCCTTTCCTTCTGTAGTCGGTACATGCCTTGGTCGTGCGGCAGCTGTAGGAATCCGATTCTGACGAGGCGACCGTGAAGGTGCTGCTGCCAAAGCCGCGGGGCTTGCTTGATCCCGTAGAGGGATTTTATCAGCTGGCATACTTTTGTGGGGTCGTCGATGAATCCATGGGGCTGCTCGACGAAGATCTCGGCGTCCACAGGTGCGTATAGGAAAGCATTTGCGACGTCGATCTGGCGCAGTGGTAGTTTCTTCGTGGCCGCGACGACGAGTAGGATGCGCAAGGAGGTGTGACGGGAGACTGGGGCGAATGTTTCTGTGTAGTCAGTTCCGTATCGTTGATCGAATCCTCGTACGACCCAGCGAGCTTTGAATCGTTCGATGGAGCCATCCGCATTGGTCTTGATGCGGTACACCCACTTTCCCGAGAGAACGTTCTTTCCGTTGATGTTTGTTGCAGGTACCAGCTTCCATGTATTCCGGTCTTGCAGGGCTTTCAGTTCCTTTTCCATTGCCTCCTTCCATTTCGCCTTATGTTCCCCCCCCCAGAGCCTGCGACAGAGTGGTTGGCTCGCGCGGAGATGGCGGCGGCGGGTGCTGGACGGAGACCCGTAAGTCGAGTATTTGCAGTCCCGTGGGTGTGTGTCGAGGGGAGTTTTCATTCCCGGAATAGGCTGCTTCGTCACCATCTTCTGGATCAGGTAAGAAGTTTGGGCCGATGCGTTCTGAGATGTTCGTGTCGACCGGGTGAGGTGTAACGTAACCTTGGTCAGCGAAGTGGTAAAGGGTGTCGAGATTGTTGCTATCGAGAGGATTTTCGTCGTCGAGTGGGACTGGCACGGAGTAGTAAGGGAGTGGTCCGGCAGCTTCTGAAGCTCCAGGTACGTCTTCTTCTGCTGCGTCAGCTTCGGTAGCACGGTCAGCGAAGGAGCGAAGGCTTGCGACACCGTTGGTGGGGTCTTCTGTGTTGGCGACGTTGTCCAGGTAATGTTGCAGCGTCAGTCCTTCGTAGAAGATCACATCACGTGATGCCACGATATTTTTGTCTTGTATGTCGAGGATTTTCCATGCTTGAAAATGTAGTGCGATGCCGAGGTGTAGCCCCCATCATGCTCGTTGAGTGAAACGTCCTGCTCTGGCTGCGTGGGGTCTGTACTGTACCATGCAACCGAAAACCCGAAGTAATTTTGTGCTGCCCCTTTTTTGTGTCCACAGCAGGTGCGGTGATGCGTTGTTGGGGAGCGATGAGGAGGATAGCAAATTGTGCAGGTGGACTGCATGGGTCATCGCGTCTGGCCACAGTGCGTTGGGCAGTCTCATCCCCAGGAGCAGCTTCCGCATCGTCGTCTGCAAGGTCCGGTTTATTCTTTCTGCGACCCCCTGTTGCTGGTGAGCGTAGGGTAGAGACACCAGGCGTCTGATTCCTCTCTCCGCCAAGTAGGTCCTGAATCGTTGTGACTGGTATTCTAGTGCGCCGTCGGATTGGAAACTCTTGAGCGTAGTTCCTGATTCTCGTTCAGCGATTGGGAGCCACGTCGTGAAGGCTTCGAAGGCTTGATCTCGCGTCTTGAGGTTGTAGTGCCAAACATATCTTGTTGCTGCATCGATAAAAGTGATGACATAGTTGAAGTCGGCTTCAGTGTCGTCTCGAGGCATGTTTAAGATGTCGCTGTAGACTTTTTCCATCGGTGTGTATGCAGGTGCGCTTGGGTTGTGATGTGATGGAAAAGGTTGGTGAGGAAGATCGGCTTCGGGACACGTGAAGCACCGTGCGCGTGGTCGTCGAAGTTCTTGGCCGCTCATTGTAAGAAGGGCGTTTCTTTCTAACACTTCGGCTTGGATGGTTTGTAGTACGGTGCTGTTTGCAGGATGCCCAAGGCGTTGGTGCCAGATGTCGTCGGGGGCGCGATGGCCGGGCGAGCATTGGTACATGTCGGCGTTGGAGAAGAACACGACGACCGTGGCGGGACTTCGGCAGACTTCACGTGTGATGGGCATAAGTTGATCCGCTTCGGTTGGCGGTCCTCGGGTCGCTGGTTATGGTACTCAGCTGGGTCCTGCTGCTGCTACTGTCTGGGAAGAGACGCTTGCTGGTACTTGTCTTTCTTGTCTGATGACTGCTAACGCTCGTGTTCTTTCTGCGGCAGGTATAGTATTGGAGTGCCAGTATCCATCTGGGGTGAAGTCGGGGTCAAGATCCGGCGGGTGCGTCCAGGCTGCGAAAGACACGATGCCATCGCTGTCGGCAGTACCGCGGTCGGGGACGAAATCCAACACGAAGACGCCCGACTTCAGGAGAGCGCGACCGATGAAAAGACCGCCCTTCCCGTGGTAAAGTCGAAATTCGTTGGAGTACGAGTCGCATTCCAGGTGAATCCCTTTGGCCATTAACTGGGTGACGCTGAGTAAGTTGTATCCCAAGTTGTCGACGATTAGAACTTTGTTGAGTTGTAGTATGACGTTCGTCTCCATTGACTGAAGTTGAACGACGCCTTGTCTGTTTGTCTTCAGGTTCTCGTTGTTTGCGACGGTGATGATGACGTCGCGGTTGAGGCGTCGCTCGCGCTGCACGAAGCGCCCGGAAGAACACATGTGTTGACCGCAGCAACTATCCAAGAACCAGGTGTTTCGCCCGGTGGGTTCGGCGTTGGCGACCGCAGCGGATATCGGGTTAACCTAAAGTCCTTGTGAGCGTGGCGGCGGCAGTTCTTCTTCATCTGGAGCGTAAGTGGGTGGTGAGCCGGGTGCACAGTTGTCGATGTGTACCATGCAATTGATGATGTTTGGTGTGCATTGTGCAGATGTGGAGGAACGTCTCGGTGGGCTTTCTTGAGTGGAGGCGACTTGCGGGTTTACTGGACGATAAGCTCGGGGACGTGTGCAGTTGACTTTGGAGTGTCCGGATGTTTGGCAGTTGTGGCAGAACGGCGGCACAATGGTGAGTCCTCAGTTGTCACGTTGCTCGTGCTTGCTGCGTCGATTGTAGTTGTTGTCGTTTCTTCGTTGAGTATAGAAGACTAACGGTTGCCGCTTCCTTGGTTGTCTTTCTTCAAACAGGTCCATCTCCTGTTGTTCAGCATGGAGCTCGGCGCAGAGGTGCATCTCCGAGATTCGTCCGTGGGCGCGAAGGAGCGAGCGGGTGGTTCTCCATTCTGGCCCGAGCCCAGCGAGTACAAGCGTCACGAAGCTTTCTTCAGTGATTGTTCCTCCGCACCGAAGTAGGCGGTCGCGTAGTGTCTGGCATCATCTCATATACTGCATCGCTTTTTCTCCGGTCTTCATCTGTATTGTTGTCAGTTGCTGCATGAGTCTGCTTTGTGTCACGCTGTTGTTTGCTTGGTAGAGACACTTGAGATGATGCCATGCGAGTTTCGCGGAGTTTCCATAGCTTCGATACGTTCTGATGCTTTGCTGTTCTTGTGGTGACAGGTTCCGCAGGAGAACTGTGTACGCCAACAGCGACTGATTCGTAAAAATTTCTTGCTCTTTCGCAGTGCCATTGCTTGGAAATGGCAGGGACCCGTTGAAGCATCCCAAGAGGTGTGCAGCCTCCATCAGCAGCTCGAACTCAAAGCTCCATGTAAAGAAGTCGTGTCCGTTGAACGGTGAGGATGTCTGCAGTTTGATAACGTGTGAAAACTGCGCCTGGAGACTCAGTATCTCGTTTGGTGTCTGTTGTGATGCAGCTGCTGTTGGTTGGGCATGGGGCTGCATGAACTCAAACGTCCCCGGTGAAGAGTGATAAGGCGCAAAGGTGGGCGCTTGATTGTATCGCCCAAACGATGAGTTGTCGAGGCTCATCGGTGCTAATCCTATGTTTCCTCCGTTGCTCTGTGCTGAATGAGCAGGTGTCCTTGTCTGCTGCTGCTGGTCGAAGTGTGACATGAAGCTGAAGAACCTTTCCATAAGGTTCGGGTCCACGCTTGAAGAGGGTGATGGGGTCACCATTTCGGGTGCTCTTCCTGTTGTTTCTTGAGCAGCGCCGGTCTCGGATTGCAGTCCTGAAGTGTGTAATCCAGAGTTGCCGGGTTGTGTGTCTTGGGCGCTGAGTGAGCCTGTAGAGGTCTTCTTGCCCTTGTTGTCCATGACTTGTAATCAATGAAGTTTGTTGAGGTGTTGACTGTAGATAGACGTTGTTGCTGGGAGTTTGGTCTCTGACCAGCTCTCATACCATATTGGGCTGAGAAATGCCCTTAGGATCTTTCCAGAGACTAAGTCCCAGTTGTAAAAGAGAGACTTGAGTAGTGCAGCGGAAGTTGAGTAGTTGAACCCTTGTACTAGTATGTGAGAACAAGTGATTGATTAAAAGGAACAAGCATACAGCAATATATAGAAAGTGGGAAAGTAAAGCAGTTGTAGAATACAGTTGAAGGGCGGTTATCGAGTCGCACAGCGACTCGATTGTCGCTTCGGTTACCATCCTTGCAGTTGTAACGGTCAGTCGCAACCTCTGGTTGCGACCCTTTGAGGGCTTTCGTGTTCTTTGTCCAGCCCCTCGTGTAACCTCCGTTGACTCGCGTACCCGTTACGATCTTCTTCGAGTGTGGTGTTACACTTCAGAAATGCTTAAGTCCTTGAGGTATTTCCAACATACTTAAAGGCACAACCCTATACAAGGATATGTTTGACACACCCCCTAGACAGGATAGGGGCAGTGCCTGGTGAGGGACAAGCAACTCAGGGTGGCACTACTAGTTCAGCCTCTGAGGCAAGGGTCTAAAGACCAATCAGACGAGTACAAACAAGGCAGGAGTAAGACCAGGGCAGCACTACTAGTCCAGCCACTGGGAAGAGGCCACAAGGCCAGTCCGGGTAATATATATTAAGGTCTATACACAATCAAGGTCCTAGCAAATGAGAGGCTACAGGAAAGACACCTAGCTGTACACAGTGCCACTGATGATCTTTAGGCGCAAGCGCTTTCGTAAAGATATCAGCTGTGTTGGCACCGGAGGCCAAGTGTACTACGTGGGCCTGGCGACGCTGCTGTTGCTCGCGCACGAGAAAGTACCGCAGCTGGATGTGCTTCGCTCCGCCCTCGAGTCTGGGCTCCTGACACAGGAGAATCATGGCCCTGTTGTCGGCGTACAGAACCGGGGCAGAGCTAGGCCGCTCACCTACAGTAAGTCAGTGAGCAAGAAGGTCAGCCAGCGGAGCTCCTGTACCGCCATGGCCCTGGCGTAGATCTCAGCCTCACAGCTAGACTGGGCAACAGACGAGGAGCGAGTGGACCTCCACGAGATGGCACCTAAACCAAGGCTAAAACAGTAGCCCTGGGAGCACGTGAGAGTCTCGGCGTCGTCTGCCCAAGAAGCATCTGTGTGCCTGGTAAGGACCATTGGTCAGCGTCCTCCTAAAACTAGCCCCATGCCCGATGTACTTGCCAGATAACGCAAAACCCGCTTAGCTGCCGACTAGTGCTGTGGTCGGTGTCTGCCTGGGGCCACAAAGCGAGCCAGGATACTGAGAGGGTATGCAAGATCTGGACGAGTGCAAGTGATCAGGTACATAAGGCAACCCACCAGTTTTGCGTAAGGACCACTAGGCTCTACACCCTTCTCTGGAACAGGCGCAGTGAGTCTGTGGTCTACTGGCAGAGGGGTGGGCTGTGTGGAAGAGAACTGAAGGCCGAACCTCTGAAGGACCTGGTGCACCAAGTGTGACTGTGTGAGAGTGATGGTGCGCGCTGCTCTGTCCAAGCCAAGGTAGCAGCACAGCTCTCCTAGGTTAGTGCAGGTGTGTCTTCTCAGCAGCTCGGCTTTCACGGAGGCCAGCGCATCTCTGTCTGCAGTAGCAAAGACCAGGTCATCTATGTAGACAATGATGTAGAATGGATTCTGGCCGGAACGGACGAAGAGCGAGGGGTTTGCAGACGACGGGAAGAACTGCAGGTCAGCAAGTATAGCACGCAGCATGTCATGCCACTCACGGGGCGCTTGTCGCAAGCCGTAGACGGGGCGCCGGAGGAGCCACTCGGTACCGGTGGGAAAGGTACCGGAGAAGCCCTAGGGGCGGCGCAGGTAGACCTGCTCGTGTAGACTGCCCTGAAGAAACGTCGTGGAGAAGTCGAGGGAGTGTAACTCGTAGTCATGCTGTGCTGCTACGTGTAGCAGTGCCCAAAGAGTAGTCATCTTCGGGGTTGGGGAGAAGGTCTGAAAGAAGTCCACCCCCTCACGCTCATTGAAGCCTCGATCCACGTAGCGTGCGTTGAACACAGGCGGCTCTCGAGGAGGGCGCTTAACCTTGAAGAGCCATCGGCTATCGACTACGTTCACCTCAGGTGGGAGAACTGCGTCGACAAAGGTACCGGTGGATCTCCAAGATGCCATCTCCTGCTCCATGGAAGCTATCCACTAAGAGGCCCAGGGTCCCGAGGAAGCCTCAGCGTAGGTGCGAGGGGTCGGGATGTCAAGGGCGTCTGGGTCACCCTCAGGGACTAGCAGCATGGAACAAAGTTGTGACAGCAGCGATAAGGGCCGACAAACTCGAGACAGGAATGGATTGGTCGGTAACTAGAGAGGCAAGGACACAAGGAAGACAAAGGGGACAGTGCGGGCAGTGAGCTTATCCGTGCCAGAGGCACGAACGTGAGCAAGGCAGCCCCAGACGTGGAACGCAGACACGTCACCAGGAGACCAGGTCCAGAGGAGGGTCATCGAAACCTGCGGCCGCTGAGGGTTCCGCCACAGGTTTAGCTGGTGAGCGGCGTAGCGAACGAGGAACGGCTACACAAAATGGGGTGCACCGGCATGGATTATGGAGGTACGAGCCACCTCCATGACCAAACCGATGTGTCGCTCAGTGACCCCATTCTGCTGCGGGGAGTCCGGCAGGGCGAACGTTTGGGTGATGCCCTCCACACGACAGAAGCGACCAAGGTAGCCAGAGGCAAACTCGCCACCACGGTCGGAGTGAAAACGCAACATAGGGAGACCTCAGTGAACACGCGCAGAGACAAGCCACGGGATAAGCTCTTCAGGCACGTCGGCCTTCCGCTCCAGGGGAAACACCGTGGTGTAGCGCGTGTAGTCATCGACAAGCACTAGGAAGTAGCGCTCTCTCGACGCAGCCCATGGACGGGGGCAGGGCCCCAGACGTCCATGTGCAGGGTCTATAGCGGTGCGGCGGTGGGGGGAAACGAGAAGTAGTGAAAAGCACGGCGGAGACGACCCTCGATGCAGGGTGTGCACGGTCGCGCTGGTGAGGAGGGTAGTGCAGGGAACGACTAAGGGAGATTTAAGACAAGACCGTGTTGAGACATGTGACGAAGACGTGTGAGGGCAGGGTGACCTAGACGGTGGTGCCACAGAAGCAGGCCGCAGCAACCTGGGTAGACTAAGACACCTGGGGAGACGTCCCAACCGGGGGGGACACGGTGTCCAGCGTGAATAGGCCAGACACCGGGTCCTGGGGGAACGTGGTGAGGGGAGCACCAGTGGCGGCCTCGGTACAGACAGCATACCGCTCGCGACCAAGGAAGGTAGTGGTGACGCCAAGGTCTTGAAGGCAGCCGACACCAACTAGGTTCCTAGAGAACAAGGGGATGTGCAGGCCTGTAAGGGAGCCCGAAGGAACCGCCAGAAAATGAAGGGTGGTGGAGCTACGGGCGACTACAGGACCTGTGGAAGGGTCTGCAAGGGCAACTGTGGCGGGAGTGGCAAGCGGCGTAAGCGTAATGGAGTCCCGAACACCGGGAATCGCCGGAGTCCAGGGTGAAGGAGAGCGCGGCAGTGGCAGCAGGGGTCGGAGGAGCGAAGGTGGAACCAAGGCTAAACAAAGTAGGGGATCCTACGCCTGACGCAGCAGGGGAGACTGAACTAGGCACACCTACACTAGACAACAAGGGGTAATAGGAACCAGTCACACTAGCTGGGCGGAGACGAAACAAGTCGTCTAGGCGACTGAAACAACGAGTGGGGGTATGGCCGGTCTTACCGCACACGAGGCCATGACGAGGACCGGTCTGGAGCTGGTACTGGCAATGCCCGTCACTGGGACCACCACCCAACGTCACGCTGCACGCACGACCATTGCGACCACCTCCACCACCGACGCCAGGCCACCCAGGCGAGAGACGACCGACCCGCCGCTGCTGTTGCTGCACCTGGTCCTGCTGCTGTGCCTACAGCTGCTGCTGCTCCAAGGCACCAGTTCCAGCCCCGTCGTCAATACTAGTAGCGGGAAAACCACCTCCTCCACCGCCTCCACCCCCTCCTCCGCTGCCTCCGTCGCACCCAGCCTTAGGGCGGCGACCCTTACCTGGACGAAACTGCGCTGCGGAAGCCGCGACGACTGTCTCAGTAGCAGGGGCTGTCTCAATGATAGCAGCAGAACCGTTAGAATACGTGGACTGGGCAGGGGTACAACCCTTAAAGATTGAGATCGGCACGGTACCGCTAGACTGGGCGATAGAGCGCTGACGAGTCTCTATGGTAGACAGGATGTCGACAAAGTCAGTGAGGGTGAGATCAGCGGGGTGGAGACTAAGAAAGTGATCGCGGGCGGTAGCAAGGCGGTCAGGGAGGCAGGTGGCAAGCAGGTAGAGAGTAGAGTAGATGGGGGGCTGAAGCACACGAAGGTGAGCCTCAGTGCAGGTACAGTAGCGCGCTAGGTCGCGTCTAGCGTGTGCAAGTGGGCGGCCAGGTCAGCGACAGTGGAGTAAGACGCGAGATCAGGAAAGAGCATGGGCAGGATCAGACAACCGCCGAAGGCAGAGGGCGGGGTGGAATAGTGCGCGACAATAGCCTCTAGGAACTCCTGCGCAGTCCTGACCGACCTAAAGCGAGGGTGCTTAGACAAGGGGAACGCATGACTAATAGCGAGCTGTGCGACATCATCATGATACAACCAGACAGCACGGGCAAGGGCAGCAGTGGCAGTGGACTCACGGTCAGCAAACGTGGGGTCAGCGGGTAGAGCAGCAAGGGGGTCAGGGCAGGGGAGCGTACCGTCAATGTGGACAGCCAGGGAGTGGCCATCCTGCCGCTGACCGGTGAGGTGACGGCAGAGGTCGACGAGCCACGTCTCGAACTCAACCGGCTAACCCTCTGCGTCAAAGCACAGCACCGAGTCCGCCACCATGGTTGCTATAGCAGCAGAAAGGCGGTAGTGGGCTGTACTGAGCGACCGAGTGCAGCGGGAAACAGTAGTGTGCATTGTGGTGCGGTACATTGCGATAGACTACAGGAGAGTGAGGTGCAGTATGGTAGGGTGTGGTGCAGTGCGGTGCAGTGCGGTGCGGTGCGGTGCAATGCTGTGCGGTGCAGTACGGTGGAGTACGGTGAAAGGGGCCGATGAAGCTAGGTGGGAGCCGGGGGGGGGGGGGGGGGGGGGGGGGGGGGAGGGGGCAGCGGATGGACGGGGCCGTGAGGAGGCTGAGCGGCGAGGCTGAGGGGCGGCTGGTCATTAGGGGCCGCGTGGCGGCTAGGAGACAGGGTCGCGGGCGGCGAGGCGACGGGCCCGACTAGGCGGCTAGACGACGGGGTCGGCTGGGCATCGGGGCTGGCTGGGCGACAAGGCCGGTTGGGCGACGGGGCCGGCTGGGTGACGAGGCGGGCTAGGCGACGGGGCCGGCTGGGCGACGGGGCCGGCTGGGCGACGGGGCCGACAAGGCAACGGGGCCGGCAGGGTGACTAGGCCAGCTAGGCGACAGGGCCGGCTAGGCGAAGGGGCCAGTTAGGCGACGAGGCCGGTTAGGTGATGAGGCCGGTTACGTGACGGGGCCGACTAGGCGACGGGGCCGGCTTAGGCGACGGGGCCGGCTTAGGCGGCGGGGCCGGCTGGGCTACGGGGCCGGTTAGGCGACGGGGCCGGCTAGGCGACAGGGCTGGCTAGGCGACGGGGCCAGCTAGGTGACAGGGCCAGCTTTGGCGACGGGGCCGTCTTAGGTGACAGGGCCGGCTAGGCGACGGGGCCGGCTGGGCTACGGGGCCGGCTGGGCGACAGGGCCGACTAGGCGACGGGGCCGGGCTAGGCACTAGGTGACGTGGGGGGGGCACTAGGGGATGGGTCAGCATGGGCAGGAGGGCGATGGGCCGGCTAGGACCTACGGCGGAAGCGCTGGTGGGCGGGTGGGACCTAGCCTACTCATGATACCATATCAAAGTTAACGAATGACTAGTACCATGGCATACAAGGGAATATAACCTAGTGGGTTGTACTCTCTAAGGCATAACCTTGTGTAGTCTACAACAACATACAAGGATATGTTTGACAAGAAGAAGTCACAACACACCACACACCAAGCTCCTCTAAGACCAACACCCCCTAGGCCTAGCATCCCCATACCCAGCAGCAGCGATGGCTTCTTCAGCTCGTTCGGCCCCTAAGCGTGCGAGGCGGCGACGTCGGCAGCAAGGGCAGTGGCGGCGGTAGCGACGGCGACGGGCGGCGGTAGAGCCAGCGGCACCTGCAGCGGCGGCGGCGGCGGCGGAGCCCGTGGCACCCGGCGACGTGGCACGACTCCGTGACGGCGGGGAAGGACCGGGCGAGTCAGCCGTCAGCTGTGGCGGGGAGGAGGGGAGACGCAGGGGAGGGGGCAAGTCTTCGGCGTTGGAGCCAGTTAGCAAGTCGCCCTGGCTGGAGTGCTGGCTGGCGTGCGGACGTGCTGCATGGCGCTAAACCAGCGCGCTGGCCACTGCCATCTGTGCGCCGGCTCGTCGAGGTCGCCACAGCAGCACGACGAGGCCGCCACGGCAGCGCGACGAGGCCGCCACGGCAGCGCATCAAGGCCGCCGCGGTAGCGCATCAAGGCCGCCACGGCAGCACGACGAGGCTGCCATTGCAGCGCAACGAGGTTGCTGCGGCGGCGCGACAGTGGGAGGAGAGGAGAGAGTGCTATGCGGAAGCGTGGTGAGAAGGCTTGAGAAGAAGGACCTGCTCTGATACCATGTTATGAAAGGGTGCTAGCTAGGTAGGCAAGGGTAGCAAGATAAAAAAGGGGTTTGACTAGCCAAGAGAGGGAGGTACAAGAAGGGGGTTGTCCTCTCTACAGCACGGCCTCAGATAGCATTTTAGGCATCGTGACCAATCAGGGCGGCCCCCCCAAGAAACATGTAGCAGTCAGGGCTGGTCGGATATGTTCATTCTAATTCCTCTGGGTGGTTCTCCAATTATATACTGTGGCCTTAGGGTTTATGAAACACTGAAAATTTGCCGTCATTTTAAACAGCAGCAGCACACTTACAGGGTGTCCGTGCTTCAAGTGTTGCGCTGGGTTGAGAACTTAGCAGCGATTGGCCGAGTTTGTGTCAAGTGCAGCGCATGGACAAATCTGACTAGGAATTTTTTATTCGTCTGTCTGTTAGACAACATTTTGCTGAGAGCATGAGCTTTCAGTTGAAAACGAATGCAGCGCCTGAAACAACAGACGAAGTCAAAGGCTTGTGGGCCATGGAAATTTCGCCGTTAGGGCGTGGTACTTCTGCAAAAATGGGTTGCGCAACTCGCTCGAGTTGCGCAGCTCACGACAGTACCTTTCTCAACCACTCTGTTGAACGGCCCGGACAATTTTTTTTGGCAAGATTTGCGCAACTTGGGTTGCACAACTTGGGGATGTTCTAGAGAAGTACCACGCCATCAAGCGGTTATGATGGCCAGTTTGATGAGGTTGGATGTTGAAAGAGGGTGTGTTTCTGGCCGCCAGTCGAGCTTCTAGTCTAGTAAAGTAACCAAATTCCTGAGCGGTTGAGAGCTTTGCACGCTTGACTAGAGCGGTGTAGAGCTCTTAGCACCCCACTTGACTAGACTAAAACCTTGACTAGAGGCGATAAACGCACCCTCACTTGACGGGATTTTGATTCAACGTAACCTGGGTATCACGAATTCAATGAGGAGTAAGCTGAAATATTAGGGTTGCGTAGGGGTTGTGGAGGAATGTGTCTAGCAGTGAGGACTTAGCCAAGATTTTCTAGTGGGGGGAGTGGGGGGAAAAGATTGTCTCTAGCATTGAGGACTAAGCCGAAATTCTAGAGCAGAAGGGGGGTTTCGGAGGGTTGTCTCTAACATTCAGTACTAGTAGGAGGTTTCAGAGGATGGTCCATAGCATTGTCCTTAGCCGAAATGTTTTTGGGCTGAAAAATCTGTCCAACATATTTGTATATGTTGTATAGGCTAGATAGGTGTGTACTCTTAGAGGGTACAACACCTTACACAAAACCACCATGTTTCCCTCATTCTAGTTAATCTTTCAACGCTAACATGGTATCACGCTAGGTTAGGATCCCGCCCACCCACGCTTCCGCCCTAGTCCTAGCCCTAGACCTGGCCGCTCGCTGCTAGCCGCCCGTAACTAGCCGCCCGTCTCCAGCCGCCCGTTCCTAGCCACTCGCTGCTAGCTGCCCGTAGCCGCCCGTCGCATAGCGCCCCCTGGCCCCGCGATCGCCAGCCCCATGCCTGCTGGCTCCGCGTCCGCTGGCCGTGCATTCGCCAGCCCCGCGCCCGCCAGCCCAGCTCCCGTTGGCCCAGCGCTCGCCAGCCCCGCGCCCGCTGGCTCCGTGTCTGCTGGCCCTGCATCTGCTCGCCCGCGCTTGCTGGCCCCGCTTTTGCCAGCCCCGCCCCCGCCAATCCCATGCCCGACAGCCCCGTGCCCGCCAGCCCCACGCCCGCTGGCCCCGCATTCGCCAGCTCCGCGCCCGCCAGCTCTGCGCCCGCCAGCCCCGTGCCCGTCGGCCCCCACACTCGTCAGCCATGCGCTCGCTGGCCCCATGCCTGCTGGCCCCGCACCTGCTTGCCTGCGCTCGCTGGCCCCGCTTTTGCCAGGCCCGTGCCCGCCAGTCCCGTGCCCGCCAGCCCCGCGCCCGCTGGCCTCGCGTTCGCCAGCCCTAAACCTGCCGGCCCTGCACCCACTCGCCCCACGCCCGCTGACCCCGATTTCGCCAGCCTCAGGCCTGCTGGCCCCGCGTTCGCCAGCCACTTGCCGCCAGCCCCTGTCCTCTGGCCCCTGCGCTCGCCACCTCCGCACCCCCTGGCCCCGCGCCCGCTGGCCCGTGCCATAGTGTAGAGCCGCCGTGCTGCGGCGCCGCCGTGTCGCTGTGCCACGGTACCGCCGTGCCGTAGTACCGCCGTGCAGCTGTACCGCCGTGCCGCCGTGATGCCGTGGAGCCGTGCCGCTGTGGCGCCGTGCTGTCGTGCCGCAGTGCCGCCGTGCTACAGTACTGCTGTGTCGCCATGCCGTCGTACCGCCATGTAGCTGAAATCGTGGGATGGCGGACGCCGTGCTCCGCTGGACGCGGAGGGGCAAGCGATCGACTTCGAGGCGTGGCTCGGCGACCTTCGCCGTCACCTGACAAGTCAGCGCCAGGACGGCTACTCCCTAGCTGTTCATGTCGATGGCATGCTTCCCCGCCCTGCCGCGCCTGCTGCCCTCCCTGATGCCCGCACCACTACTGAGCGTGAGGCATTCTCCACTGCTGCGCTTGCTCGCACTGTCTGGGAGTCACGCGACGTCGTTGCGCAGCTAGCTATTAGTCACGCCCTATCCCTGTCTGAGCGTCCCCACTTCACCACTGCAGCGAACGCAAAGGAATTCTTAGATGCAGTTGTTGTGCACTATTCCGCGCCCGCCTCGGCCTCTGCTGGCCGCCTGATCCTCCCCATGCCGTTCTTAGATCTTGCGTCCTTCCCCACTGTCGCTGATCTTGCCACTCACCTCCGTGCACTTGAGGCTAGCTACCGCGCCGCTAGCACTGAGGCTCAGCTCACTTCCTTTCCACCGTCGCTGTTACCTCATTGCTACGCGCCTTCCGGACTGCCTAGCCACTGCCCGCGACCACTTCCTTATTCAGCACCAAGGTGACCTCACCCTTACCGCCTTTGTCACCGCCCTGTCCGCGATGGAGACCCGCCAGCTCACTATCGCTCAGTCTAGTGGTACTGCGGCAGTCCCTATATTTTAGGGCTGTGCCCCCTCCTAGTGCACTTACTCTGATGTTTCTGCTGCTGTCGCTGAGACATACCCTGCTGCTGATACCAAAGCTGCGGCCTCAGCATAGCTGCGTCAGGGTAGGGGCCGCCGCCCCAAGGGAGGGCGTAGTGGAGGGAAGGGTGGTGGGGGTGGTGGAGGTGGAGGCAGGGATGGTGGTTCAAATGAGGGGACAGGGGATGGTTCCCCGGAGCAGCAGCACTAGCAGCAGCAGCAACAACAGCCTCAGCAGCAGCAACAGCCGCTGCAACATTAGTTGCAGCAGCAACAGCAGTCTCCGTGGGGATCCCCGCTGCCATGGTAGAATGGTGGCGCTGGTGGTGGTGGACGTGGTGGTGGGGGGCACAATTCAGTGTCGGGTGGCGGCTCCAATGTGCTCACTTGCCAGTACCAGCTTCAGTCCGGCCCCTGCCGCGGCACCGTCTACGACCGTCCCGGTCACACCGCCGCTCGCTGCTATCGCCGTCTCGACGACCTCTTCCGTCTCTGCTTTGGTCCCACGTTGGACCCCCCTGACTGGTATGCCCTGGTGCGCTGCCATGTGCCTGTTATTGAGCTTGACATGGATCATACAGTATTAGGTCTGCTATGTATATCATGTATGCTGATGACTCTAGTGTGACTGGACCCTATTATCCAGTGTTGCCTAGTGTAGGTGTGTCCACTGTGTGTAGCATAGGTTCCCCTGCTGCGTCAGGAATAGGACCCCCTGCCTTGTTTAGCCTCGTCTCCACGCTAGCCTCTCCGCCGGCTGACGCTATTGCTTCGCTCTCTTTCACGCTCGACTCTGGAGCGTCTGCCTGCTTCTTCTGCGACCACACTGCGCTCACGCCACTTGCCGCCCCTGCCGCTGTCGCACTTGCTGACCCCTCCTCATGTCCAGTAGTTGCCCGTAGCTACATCACCCTTCCCTGTCTGGCGGTCCCCTCGGGCTCTCTTACAGGCTTGCACATCCCCTCGTTCTCCAGGAACCTAGTTGGTGTCGGCTGTCTTCAAGACCTCGGCATCACCGCTACATTTCAGGACACGAGCGTACACGGTCTGTACCGAGGCTGCCACTGGTGCCACTCTGACCACATTCCCCCGGGACCCTGTGTCTAGCCTGTTTATGCTTGACACTGCATCCCCCCTACTGAGGGCATTGCCCTAGGTGTCTGCGTCGACCCAGGTTGCTGCGGCTTGCTCATGTCGGTCGCTCATTCACCCGTCACTTCTATGGCACCGTCGCCTAGGTCATATGTCTCATCACGGTCTAGTCTTCGGTCTCCCTGTATCACTCCCTGCCCTTCCTCCCTCGCCTCCGCCGCCGTGCACGCCTTGTGTCGAGGGCCGGCTGCGCCGTGCTCCTCACTCCTCCTCGCTTCCCCCTACCACTGCGCCACTCCAGACCCTGCACTTGGACGTTTGGAGCCCAGACTCCGTCCCTGGGCCGCGTTAAGAGCGCTACTTTCTAGTGCTTGTTGGCGGCTATACGCGCTACACCATGGTGTTTCCCCTGGAGCGGAAGGCCGACGTGCCTGATGTTCTTATCCTGTGTGTGGTCACTGCGCGAGTCCACCGCAACCTCCCTGTGCTGCGTCTCCACTCCGACCATGGCGGCGAGTTTGCCTCCGGTCAACTTGGCCAGTTCTGTCGTGCAGAGGGCATCACCCAGCCCTACACCCTGCTGGACTCCCCATAGCAGAATGGGGTTGTTGAAAGACACATCGGTTTGGTCATGGAGGTGGTTCGTACCTCCATGATCCATGCCGGCGCACCCCATTTTCTCTGGCCATTTGCTGTTTGCCACACCGTTCACTAGCTTAACCTGTGGCTGCACTCCCAGCGGCCGCATGTTTTGCCAACCCTTCTCTGGACTGGGTTCCCTGGTGACGCATTTGCGTTCCATGTCTGGGACTGCCTTGCTCACGTTCGTGCCTCTGGCACAAACAAGCTCACTGCCAGCACTGTCCCCTATGTCTTCCTTGGTTTCCCCCTCGACGCGTCTGACTGGCACTTTTACCACCCGTCATCTCACCGCTTCTTTCTCTCGCGTGATGTCACTTTTGACAATTTTGTCTCCTTCTACCACCGCTTTCCCCACCGAGGTCTCCCGGTGTCCCCGCCCCTGTTTTTAGTTCCCACTCCCCCGGTCGCCCTTGCTCCTCTCCCTCCCCATGCTACCCCGTTTGGTGCGTTGCACGTCACTCCCCTCCTGTCAGCTGTCCCGATCGAGGAGTCGGCTGACTCTGGTGGTCCCGTTGCCACCGCAGCAGCAGCCGCCGCAGGGGTCCGCGAGCTTTGGGGGTGTGGGCGTCAAGGAGGGTGCTAGTCATGAGGTTCCTGTCGTGGCTTGTCCCGACGGTCATGAGGGTGGCACCGGTGCTAGAGAGGGTTCTTGTTCTGGGGGTGCTGGTTCCGGGGGTGCTAGTCCTAGGGTTACTATCATGGCTCGTTTCAGACGACCTGGGAGTGGCACCGTTGTTGGAGAGGGTTCTTGCTCTGAGGGTGATCGTGTGGAGTTTCCCGGAGGTAGCCGTGGTGCAGCTGCAGGTTCTGGTGTAGGCGCAGAGCAGCAGCAGTTGCCACCAGTGTCCGCCTTTCGCCTCCTTGGTCTTCCTTCCCCCGAACGCCCGCCTGCGCCTCCTCCTCCGCCACCTCCCCTACATGTCTACGACCCTGTGTTTCCTCCGCCGGACTCGTCTCCAGCTCGTTTTCCCCCTAGTTCTCCTTATGTGTTTCCTCCTATGTCTCCTTACCTGACGCCTCCGTCCCACTTCTCGTCTCACCGTCCCTCTTGTGCTCGTCCTGTCTCTCCTGTTCAGCGTTCTCACCCTATGTTGCTCCGTTCCAACACGTATCGTCCTCCCCTCCTCCCTTCTCCTTCGTCGTCACTTGTTGTCGCTCCGCCTCCTCTGCCTGAATTCCTCCGTTCTGCTAGCCCTATTGTTCCTTGGGCCCTTGCCTCCCTCGTTACTGACCCGTCTGTTCATGTCTCTAGTCTTAATGCTCTTGTCGTTGCCGTTGCTGACTTTGCCTCTACCCACCGCCTTGACTACGCCACCACTATGGTGTCTGACCTGCGCGTCCTCCGTCCGTCGGGGGTGCTCCTGCCCTTGGCAGTGACATCGTAGTCTCCTGTATGACCAACAGTATGAGCTTGCTTTCCTGTCGAAGGCCGCGCCTCATCTCTGCTCCATGCTGATAGTCCTTGACGGTGACCCAGATGCCTTCGACATCTCGACCCCTCGCACTTACACTGAGGCGACCTCGGAACTCTGGGCCTCCAGATGGATAGCTACCCTGGACGCGGAGCTGGCATCTTGGAGATCCACCGGCACCTACGTCGACGCAGCTCGCCCACGTGGGTTGAACATAGTCGATGGCCGGTGGCTCTTCAAGGTGAAGCGCCCTCCTGAAGTGCCACTAGTGTTCAAGGCGCGCTATGTTGCGAGAGGCTTCAGTCATCGTGAGGGTGTTGACTTCTTCCAGACCTTCGCCCCGACCCCGAACATGATTACTCTTCGGCCGCTTCTACACGTAGCAGCACAACGTGACTACGAGCTGCACTCTCTCGACTTCTCGACATCGTTTCTTCAGGGTAGTCTACACGAGCAGGTCTACCTGTGTTCTACATCCTTGTCTACGTAGATGACTTGATCTTTGCTACTATAGACAGAGACGTACTGGCCTCCGTAAAGGCCGAGCTGCTAAGGAGGCACACCTGCACTAACCTAGGAGAGCTGCGCCGCTACCTTGGCCTACAGATCTCCTGGGACAGAGCATCACGCATCATCACTCTCACACAGTCACACTTGATGTGCCAGGTCCTTCAGAAGTTCGATCTTCACTTCTCCTCCGCACAGCCCACACCCCTGACAGTAGACCACAGGCTCTCGACTCCAGTCCCTGACGAGTCGGTAGACCCTAGTGGTCTGTACGCTGAGCTGGTAGGTTGCCTCATGTACCTGATGACTTGCACTTTTCCAGATCTTGCATACCCTCTCACCATCCTGGCTCACTTTGTGGTGACTGGCAGACACAAACCACAGCACTGGTCGGCCGCTAAGAGGGCTTTGCGTTATCTAGCAAGTACATCAGGCATGGGGCTAGTGCTGGGAGGATACAGGCCAGTGGTCCTTACTGGACACACAGACGCTTCGTGGGCGGATGACGTTGAGACGCTCAGGTCCTCCTAGGGCTACTGCTTTAGCCTTGTTGCAAGCGCCATCTCTTGGAGGTCCACCCGCTCGTCGTCTGTTGCACTGTCTAGCTTTGAGGCTGAGATCTACGCTGGTGCCATTGTGGCACAGGAGCTCTGCTGGCCGACTTTCTTGCTCACAAACTTAGATGAGCGGCCTAGCTCTGACCCGGTCCCGTACGTTGACAACATGGCCATGATCCTCCTGTGTCAGGAGCCTCGACTCGAGGGCAGAACAAAGCACTTCCAGATGCGGTACTTCCTCCTGCACGAGCTACATCAGCGCCGCCAGGCCCGCGTAGTACACTTCGCTTCCGGTGCCAACATAGTTGATATCTTTAGTAAGGCGCTTGCGCCTAAAGATCATCAGCGGCACTGTGTACACCTTGTTCTGGTTCCTGTAGCTCCTCACTTGCTAGGGCCTTCTGTACTACTCTTTTATACGTATATTCTCCTGATTGGCCTTGTGGCTACTGTTCTAGTGGCCGGACTAGTAGTGCAGCTCTGGTTTGCTCGTGTCTTGTTTATACCCTTGCTGACTGGTCTTTGGACCCTTGCTTCATAGGCTGGACTAGTAGTGCCACCCTGAGCTTTGTGTCTCTTGCCACGCACTGCCCCTTGTCTAGCCTAGGGTGCATGTCAACATATATATTTCTATATGTTTATAGGCTAGCTAGGAGCATACCGTAGAGAGTACAAAACTTAAAACAAGACTACCCTGTATGCCCTATTCTTCTCGATTTCATTACCTTGAGATTCCAATGCGTGGTAATTACAATGTTATACCCGTAATCACCCGGATAGATGTCCCTACGGGCGTTTATAGGACTGGTTTGAAAACAGGGGGGGGCGGGGGGGGGGCGTTTAATTGAATAAATAATAGACGCCCATGGGCGTTCAAAAGGGTATATACAGTAAGCAAATTGATTTTTCTACATCAAATTGTAGCTTTTGATTTGTTTCATGCGATGGGATCACTTCTAACGAAGATTCTCAAGCAGTGTCTCTGATATCAGATGAAGTCGGTCTGATGGTCTGAAAATCAGACCTGTATTTTTCCTTTCATCAGTTTTTTTACGGGCTAAATTAATTTGTATGATCTTCCAGATGAGCAATAAGATTCCGTCTGAAAGTTCAGACCAGGTGTAGACTTTTGTCTGCGAATTCAGATAGCGCGTATTTTTTTGTCTGAGAGTCTGAGACATTCCTCTTCATCCCCCCATCCCTTCCCCCTCCCTCCCCCACAACCAAGATTTTTTTTTGCTAAGTTCTTGACTTCCAGACATATTCCCCCCACACCCCTAGAATATCGTTTTCCAGCTAAGTGCCCCACACTGTCTTTTCTGCTACGTCTTTTGGCTAAGTCCCTGCTACCCAGCTTCCACACTGTCTTTTCTGCTTCGTCGCTCGACTGGTCTGGGGGCGGGGTGGAAGGAATCTTGAAATTGCTGGGCAAATAGAGGGGGCTGCCTGCACATGACACATCACGCCGCCTGCGAGTGTTCCTGCCAGAATCCAAGCCTCAACCAATTAGAGCGTTTTCCTACGTCCAATTCACAGGCCTGCCTGTTCCCAGAATCACACGCTTCAGTGCCGTGCAATGACTCTTGCACTCTTTTGCGTGGTTTAGATTGACGAGGTTCAGGGCGTGTTTTAAACTTCGCAAGCGCACATTTTCCAGAGAGGCGCGGGTCTCTACAGTTTCATTATGACCCGAGCAGAATCAAAGCGGTTGAGAATGTGATTCTGAAACGAAGTGACCTTGACAAGAAAACCTTCAAGCACGCTCTCAGGCGAGGATCGAGTCTAGGAATTGGGTAGCCTGGGAAGAGGTTCGTAAGAAAATGCTCTAAGCAGGAAACGAACAAATCGAGGTCGAAATTACGAGTGACGAAAATTCTTGCGCAAAAAATTAGTATGAATTTTAAGACTAGTATAATTTTTTCGTCTGAAATCTCAGACTCCTTAGAAATTTTTGTCTGATGGTCAGACGAAACTTTGAAACCCCGTCTGATCCTCAGACAACCCTAAATCCTAGCTGAAACCCTGTTCTCAAGTCCATCGGGCTAAAAGTCCAGTCGAAAATGTGCCAGGCTGGAAGCAAACGACTCTGACGCAAATCCTGCTGGCGCGAAGTGTCGAAGGGCGCAAATTGCGCTTCTGGCTGGCACAGAGCGAGAATGCTCGTTATTACCCGAACTCGTTCCTTCGTTTTTGCACAGTTTTTTACGAAATAAGAGCGTGTTCCTGCGGCCTCTTCCCAGCCAACCTCTTCCCAGACTCGCGCGCTACAGTGTCGCGTAATTTTGACGCGAAACAGTTTAGTGCAGTTCCACATGGTGTGACACGAGATTGGATTTGTCAAGATTCTAGGCGTGTTTTCAAGTCTCATTTCAGGCGCCAGAATTTTAGACACGCGCAAATCTGTACAGTGCGATTTTGACAAGAGTTGACTCATTGCGGTGAAGAACGCGATTCTAAAATGAAATAGCTGGAAAATCGGTTCTTCGAATACATTCTTAGGCGTGGCCGATTTTGGGAAGAGGATAGCCTGGGAAGAGCCTGGGAAGAACACACTCTAATAGAGGGGCGTATAGGGTACACACTTTCGAAAAGTAGGGGGGGCGTTTAATCAAATAATAGCTATAAGGCCAAAAGCACGAGATAAAGCCCATGGAACTTATCCTACGGAGGGGCGTCTATCTGGGTGATTACGGTACAAAGCTTTTACCATTACAAGGGCACCATTGCTTCTTTCCTATCCAGAAATCCAAGCCTCCCATGTTGGGCTGATAATAGCCCTAGGATCTTTCAGAATGCTAAGACCTTGTAACAGAGTGCTTGATAGCAGAGCGGAAGTCTTGAGTTGAACCCTTGTACTGGTATATGAGGACAAATGATTGATTATAGCAAATGGATACAAGGTTTATATAATAACACAAGAGAATATGAAGAGTCTAACTGTTTTGCACTTCGAGGGGTACATTCCCTTTTACGACTTGATAAAGGCAACTCGGGTAACCACCCGTACAGTAATATCGGGACGGTTATTTGTCCTTACTGTCGCGCTGACTCTTGACTGATGTGTTTGTGACTGTTGGGTTGCACGGCCAACAGTCTGCGTGTCGAAATAGGTAGTGAGGTTGCTAGAAGGTAGCTAGGTGAGACGCCATGAAAATGGCGAGAGGTTTAGCTAGGGGGGCAGAGTTACGAGAGGGAGGAGAAGTTGGCGAGAGAAAAGGGAGATGGACTAGAAGAGAAGGAGATACAAGAAGGGGGGGGTGGGGGGTGTCCCCTCTACAGTAGGATTCAGTAAGTAGCACAACTACCAAGCCTACACAAATATATATTTAAATATATACTTTGACACTGCTGTCGTGGCACAGGGATAAACCTGTCGATCCTCTCTCTCTCTCTCTCTCTCTCTCTCTCTCTCTCTCTCTCTCTCTCTCTCTCTCTCTCTCTCTCTCTCTCTCTCTCTCTCTCTCTCTAGGGAGGGTACTGGGGAGGCTTTCTTCAAGGAAAGTGGATATATGGAGCCTAACCCTCCTGATGACATCCCTTCTTGTCCCAGTGGTTAGGACTGGTGACTTCATGACATGGTATCAGAGCCATCCGGGGTTCAATTCCTGATGTGCACGCTATCCCAGCGGGGGGGTGTGTCGTGGCACTGGGATGACCCTGTAGATCCTCTCTCTCTCTCTCTCTAGGGAGGGTACTGGGGAGGCTTTCCTCGGAGAAGGTGGATATATGGAGCCTAACCCTCCTGATGACATCCCTTCTTGTCCCAGTGGTTAGGCTTGGTGACTTTATGACAACTGCGATAGTTGCCCTTTCGTAACCTCGGTGAGGTTTCGTCAACCTGTGTGAATCGTCAGGGTTACTGTAGCGGTGCTGACTCGATAATCCTTGCTGTTGTAGTCTTAACGTATTTCATAAACTCACGCAAGACTTCGGAAATGCCTTAAGTCCTTTTATCATTTCCAACATCCCATACATCATTCATCTGGGATTCTCAAGTGAGCTGAATTACGTCCCTCCCTTGGCTGCACATGGTTCTCACAAGCCACATCAAATAACCGTTACCATTCATACGCCCATCTTGGCGTGGCCTGGAACCAAGTTCATACCCTTGAGAGCATGTTCCTACTGTTAGAATACTAGAATGATTGGAAAGAAGGGAGAACAAGGGAGATATAGGGTTTGGGTTGTACTCTCTAAGAACACACACCTATTCTAGCCTATAACTTATACTGTATATGCAAATGCATGTATAAGTTGACACACCCCCTAGGCTAGATAAGGGGTAGTGCTGAGCAAGAAGTACACAGCTGAGGGTGGCACTACTAGTCCAACCTCTGAGACAGGGGTCCGAAGACCAGTCAGCAAGAGTACAAACAAGACAGGACCAAACCAGGGCAGCACTACTACTCCGGCCACTGGAAGAGAAGCCACAAGGCCTCTGAAAGATATATAAAGAGGAGTACACAATCAAGATCCTAGCAAGTGAGAGTCTACTGGAACTAGACCAAGCTGCAAACAGTGTCACTGATGATCTTTAAGTGCAAGTGCCTTAGTGAGGATATCCGTTGTGTTGGCACCCGAGACCAAGTGTACTACGCGGGCCTGGCAGTGCTGCTGTAGTTCATGCAGGAGGAAGTACCACAGCTAGATATGCTTTGCTCTGCTCTCAAGTTGAGGTTCCTAACACAGGAGGATCATGGCCCTGTTGTCAGCGTATTGGACCAGGGAAGAGCTAGGCTGCTCACCTAAGTCGGCGAGTAAGAAGGTCAGCCAGCACAGCTCCTGTGCCGCCATGGCACCGGCGTAGATCTCAGCCTCACAGCTTGCAACAGACGAGGAGCGAGTGGACCTCCACGAGATGGCATCCGAACCAAGGCTAAAGCAGTAGCCATGGAAGGACCTGGGAGCATCGTCTGCCCAAGAAGCGCCTGTGTGCCAAGTAAGGACAACTCGCCTGCATCCTCCTGACACTGGCCCCATGCCCGATGTACTCGCTAGAAAACGCAAATCCCTCTTAGCAGCTGACCAGTGCTGTGGTCGGTGTTTGACCGTGGCCACAAAGCGAGCCAGGATGCTGAGAGGGTATGCGAGATTTGGACGAGTGCAAGTCATCAAGTACGTGAGGCAACCCACTAACTCTGCGTAAGGACCACAGGGCTCTACTGACTCCTCAAGAACTGGAGCAGAGAGCCTGTAATCTACTCCCAGAGGGGTGGGCTGTGCGGAGGAGAACTGAAGACCAAACCTCTGAAGGACCTGGCACACCAAGTGTGACTGGGTGAGAGTGATGGTGCGCGCTGCCCTGAAGAAATGCAGAGGAGAAGTCGAGGGAGTGTAACTCGTAATCACGCTGTGCTGCTACGTGTGGCAGCGCCGGAAGAGTAGTCATCTTTGGGGTCGGGGCGAAGGTCTGAAAGAAGTCCACCCCCTCTCGCTCACTGAAGCCTCTAGCCACGTAGCACGCCGTGAACACAGGCGCCTCTCCAGGGGGGCGCTTCACCTTGAAGAGCCACCGGCCATCGACTACGTTCACCCCAGGTGGGGGAACTGCGTCGACGTAGGTGCCGGTGGGTCTCCAAGATGCCATCTGCTGCTCCATGGCACCTATCCACTGAGAGGCCCAGGGTCCCGAGATGGCCTCGGCGTAGGTGCGAGGGGTCGGGATATCGAAAGCGTCTGGGTCACCCTCAGGGACTAGCAGAATGGTACAGAGATGGGGAGCAGCCTCGGACAGGAAAGCAAGCTCGTACTGCCGCTCCTCCAAGACGTCATTGCCGAGGGCAGGAGCACCCCCGACGGACGGAGGACGAGCAGGGTTAGAGACCAGAGCAGTGGTGTAGTCAAGGCGGCGGGTAGAGGTGAAGTCAGCGACGGCAGCGACACGAGCGTCAAGACGCAAAACAGGAACAGACGGGTCGATAACAAGAGAGGCAAGGAACCGAGGAACAAGAGGACGAGCTGCACGAAGGTAGTCAGACAGAGGGGGAGGCGCGGCAACAAGGGAGGACGGAGGAGGCAACGGCAGGAGTGGAGGACGAGACGCGTGGGAACGGAGCAACATAGGGTGAGAGCGCGGAACAAGAGAGACAGGACGAGCACGAGTAGGATGGCGGGACCGGACGTGAGACAGAAGAGTCGGGTCAGGAGACAGAGGAGGAGACACTGGAGCAGAACGCGGGGGAAGATGAGCTAGAGACGAGTCGGGAGAAGGGAACACGGGGTCGTAGACAGGAAGAGGAGCAGATGGTGGAGGAGGCACAGATGCGCGGTCAGGGGACGGAAGGCCAAGCAGGCAAAGGGCTGACACCGACGGCGACTGCTGCTGCGGCGACACGACGGCGATACCGGGACCGCCAGCTGCTCCACGGCCAACTCCGGAACACTCCACTCCAGCTCGCCGAGAACCAGGAACCTCTCCAGCACCGGTACCACCCCCAAGCCCGCCGGGACAAGCCACGACAGGAACCCCAGGACGAGCACCCTCCTCAACGCCAGCACCCCTAGGGTCGATGAACTGCTGCTTCTACGGCTGCGACGACGGCTGCGGCGCCTGCGGCTACGACGACGGCTGCGGCGCCTGCGGCTACGACGACGGCTGCGGCGGCGGCAGCGGCTGCGACAACGGCTGCTGCAACGACGGAGGAGGAGACTAGGGGGAGGAGCGGGGGGCGAGGACTACGCCGCAGGGCCACTAGTGTCAGCAGCCTCCTCGACCGGGACAACCGACGGGAGGGGGGTGACGTGAGACACACCAGACGGGGCAGGGCGGGGAGGGGGGGGAGCAGCGGCGACCGGGGAAGGGGGAACCAGGAACAGGGGGGGAGTAACTGGGTGACCACGGCAAGGAAAGCGGTGGTAGAAAGAGACGGACTCGTCAAAGGTGACGTCGCGAGAGTGAAAGAAGCGGTGAGACGGCGGGTGGTAGAAGTGCCAGTCAGACGAGTCGAGGGGGAAACTGGGGAAGACACAGGGGACTGTGCGGGCAGTGAGCTTGTCCGTGCCAGAGGCACGAACGTGAGCAAGGCAGCACCAAACGTGGAACGGAAACGCGTCACCAGGGGACCCGGTCCAAAGAAGGGTCGGCGAAACCTGCAGCTGCTGGGGGTGTGGCCACAGGTTAAGCTGGTGAGCAACGTAGTGAACGGCGAACGACCATAGAAAATGGGGTGCACCAGCATGGATCATGGAGGTAAGAGACACCTCCATGACCAAACCGATGCGTCGCTCAGCGACCCCATTCTGCTCTGGGGAGTCTGGCAAGGTGAACGTCTGGGTGATGCCCTCCGCACGAGAGAAAGGACCAAGGACGCCGGAGGCAAACTCGCCACCACGGTCTGAGTGAAGACGCAAGACAGGGAGACCGCGGTGCAGACGCGCAGAGACCAACCACGGGATAAGAAGGTCAGGCACGTCGGCCTTCCACTCAAGGGGAAAAACCGTGGTGTAGCACGTGTAGTCGTCGACAAGCACGAGGAAGTAGCGCTCTCGACGCGGCCCATGGACGGGGCCAGGGCCCCAGACGTCCATATGCAAGGCCTGCAGCGGTGCGGTGGTGGGGGGGAACGAGGAGGAGTGAGGGGCACGGCGGTGCCGGCCCTCGACGCAGGGCGTGCACGGCGGCGCTGGGGAGGAGGGCAACTCGGTGAACGACTATGGGAGACCTAGGACAAGACCGTGCTGAGATGTGTGACGCAGACGTGGGAGCGCGGGGTGACTTAGACGGTGGTGCCACAGAAGTGTCAGGTGAGTAAGCGACCGACACGAGCAAGCCGTAGCTACCTGAGGAGACACGGTCACCTGGGGAGATGCCCCAACTGGGGGGGGCGCGGTGTTTAGCGTGAACAGGCTGGACACCGGGTCCCGAGGGAACGTGGTGAGGGGAGCACCAGTTGCGGCCTCGGTACAGACAGCGTACCGCTCGTGACCAGGAAACGTAGTGGTGACGCCAAGGTCCTGGAGGCAGCCGACACCAACTAGGTTTCCTGGAGAACGAGGGGATGTGCAGGCCTGTAAGGGAGCCCGATGGAGTCGCCGGACAGGGAAGGGTAGTGGAGCTACGAGCTACGACAGGGCCTGGGGAAGGGTCAGCGAGGGAAACTGCGGCGGAAGCAGCAAGCGGCGCGAGGGTAGTGGAGTCCCGGAAGAAGCATCGGGAAGCGCCAGAGTCCAGGGTGAAGGAGAGCGCAGCAGAGGCGGGAGAGGTCGAGGAAGCGACGGAGGAGCCTAGACTAAACAAAGCAAGGGATCCTATGCCTGACACAGCAGAGGAGTCTAAGCTAGGCACACCTACACAAGGGAACACGGGGTAAGCTGGACCAATCACACGAGAGTCATCGACATGCAGAACATACACAGAGAGCTAATCTCATCCATGTCCATATCAAAGACCTGAACACCCCTACAGAGTAAGCTGAGCCAGTCGGGGAGGTCGGATGACGGACCGAAGCGAAGATGAAACAGGTCGTCAAGGCGACTAAAACAGCGAGTGGTGGTGTGACTGTTCTTACCGCACACGAGGCCACGGCGAGGACCGGTCTGATGCTAGTACTGGCAGCGCCCGTCGCCCGCACCACCACCTGGTGTCACGCCGCGCGCACGACCACTGCGACCGCCACCACCTCCAGTGCCGGGCCACCCAGGCGGGGGACGACTAACCCGCCTCGGCGGGTGCTGCTGCTCCTGCTGCTACGATGGCTGCTGCTGCTGCTGCTATGGCGGTTGCTGGTCGAGTGAGGGAACCTGCTGCTGCTCGGCGGTGCTAGGCCCAGGGCCCTCATCAGCACCCCCAGCGGGCGACCCGGCTCCACCACCTCCTCCACCCCAACCACCCCCACCACCACGCCCAGCCTTGGGGCGGCGGCCCTTTCCAGGACGGGCCTGTACTACAGCGGCAGTCTCAGCAACTACAGCAGAGCTGTCAGAGAAAGTGCACTGGGCGAGCGCACAGCCCTGAAAGATAGAGACCGGCACCGTACCGCTGGACTGAGCGGTAGAGCGCTGGTGGGTCTCTATGGCAGACAGGGTGTCAACAAAGTTAGTGAGGGTGAGGTTTGCGGGGTGGGCACTAAGAAAGTGATCGCGGGCTGTGGCAAGGCGGTCAGGTAGGCAGGTGGCAAGCAGATAGACAGCATGCGGGAGAGGGGGCTGAAACACACGTTGCTGGGCCTTAGTGCAGGCCGAGCGCCAGGTCGAGTCTAGCGTGCGCAAGTGGGCGGCTAGGTCAGCGACAGTGGGGAAAGACGCGAGATCAGGGAAAAGCAGGGGTAAGATCAGGCGGCCTACGGAGGCAGAGGACGGGGTGGAATAGCGAGTAATGACAGCATCGAGGAACTCCTCTGCAGTCCTGATAGACCTAAAGCGTGGACGCTCAGACAGGGGAAGCGCATAACTAATGGCACGCTGTGTAACAGCGTCACGCGACAACCAGACCGAGCGGGCAAGGGCAGCAGCAGCAGCGGACTCTCGATCAGCAGACGTGGGGTCAGCGGGCAGCGGAGCGGGGGGTTCAGGACAGGGGAGCGCACCATCAAGGTGGACAGCCAAGGAGTGGCCGTCCTGCCGCTCACCTGTGAGGTGACGGCGGAGGTCGACGAGCCACGTGACGAACTCGATCGGCTGACCCTCCGCGTCAAATCGCAGCACAAAGTCCGCCATCAGAAGCGAGGCAGCTGCAGTACAGTGCGGTGCAGTACGGTGCAGAAGGGTGCAGCGCAGTACAGTGCGGTGTAGTGCGATGCAGAGGGGTGCAGTGCGGTACAGTGCGGTGCAGGGTAGTGCAGGCGGGCGTCAGGGCCTGGCGCGGAGAAGGGCGCGGGGCCGGGGATGAGGCAGGCGCGGGCCGGTGAACGGACGGGCGCGGGGCCGGAGACAGGGCGGAGGGGCCGCTAGGGGACGGGGCTGCACGGCCGCTGGTCGACGGGGCCGAGGGGCCGCTAGAGGACGGGGCCGCAGGGCCACTGGTCGACAGGGCCGAGGGGCCGCTAGGGGTCGGGGCTGCGGGGCCGCTAAGGGATGGGGCCGCGGGGCCGCTAGGGGACGGGGCCGTGGGTCCGCTAGGGGACGGGGCCGCGGGGCCGCTGAGAGACGGGGCCGCGGAGCCGTTAGGGGACAGGGCCGCGGGGCCGCTAGGGGACGGGGCCGTAGGGCCGTTGGTCAACAGGGCCGAGGGGCCGCTAGGGGACAGGGCCCCGGGGCCGCTAGTCGACGAGGCTGAGGGGCCGCTACAGGACGGGGCTGCGGGGCCGCTAGGGGACGGGGCCGCGGGGCCGCTGGTCGATGGGGTCGATGGGCTGCTAGGGGACGAGGCTGCGGGACCGCTGGTTGACGGGGCCGAGGGGCCGCTACGAGACGGGGCCGCGGGGCCTGCTAGGGGACAGGGCCGCGGGGCCGCTGGTCTACGGGGCCGAGGGGCCGCTAGGGGACGAGGCCGCGGGACCGCTGGTCGACGAGGCCACGGAGCCGCTAGGGGACGGGGCCGCGGGGCCGCTGGTCGACGGGGCCGAGGGGCCGCTAGGGGACGGGGCCGCGGGGCCGCTAAGGGACGGGGCCGCGGGGCCGCTAGGGGACGGGGTAGGCGAGGCAGCTAGGACCTAGGGCGGAAGCGCTGGTGGGCGGGAAAGACCTAACCTACTCATGATACCATGATAGAATAGAATAATGACTAGAATAGGAGGGTACAAGGCAATATAGGCTAGTGTGTTGTACCCTCTAAGGCACAAACCTATATAGTCTACAATAACATACTAAGTTATGTTTGACAAAAGTCTGGGAAGAGGTTGGCCTGGGAAGCGGCCATTGAAACCAGGGCCTCATATTGCAGGCTTTTTTTCTTGATTCAAGGTAAAATCAAGGTTTTTTTGGGGGGTGACCCTGATAATACTGGTTTTTTTTTTTTACACAGGCCTGAAACTTCAACGTTTTTTAACAAGTGAACTCTGATTGATCAGCTTGTTAAAGTAAGAACTGAATGGTTGACTAGAAGTTGAAACCTAGAACAAATACTAGTTGGTTGTACTCACAAGAAGCATACCTCAGTCTAGCCTATAAATTCTACATAGCTAATATGTATAAGTTGACACACCCCCTAGGCTAGACAAGGGGTGAAGCTAAGCAAGAAGCAAACAGCTCAGGGTGGCACTACTAGTCCAACCACTGAGGCAGGGGTCTGGAGAACAGTCAGCAAGGATACAAACAAAACTAAAGCAAGCCAGGGCGGCACTACTAGTCCAGCCACTGGAGGTAAGGCCACAAGGCCAGTCTGACAGGCATATATAATAGAGAGTACACAATCAGGATCCTAACAGATGACTAGCTACAGGAACAAGACCAAGCTGTACACAGTGCCGTTGATGATCTTCAAGCGCAAGCGCCTTAGTAAAGATATCAGCTGTGTTGGCACCTGAGGCCAAGTGAGCTACGCGGGCCTGGCGGCGCTGTAGACCGAACCTCTGAAGGACCTGACGCACCAAGTGTGACTGTGTCAGAGTGATGGTGCGTGCTGCTCTGTCCCTAGCGATCTGCAGGCCAAGATAGCGACGCAGCTCTCCAAGGTCAGTGCAGGTGTGTCTCTTCAGAAGCTCGGCTTTCACAGAGGCCAGTGCGTCCCTGTCAGTAGTAGCGAAGACCAGATCGTCTACGTAGACAAGGATGTAGAACGGAGTCTGGCCGGAACGCACAAACAGCGAGGGGTCAGCAGAGGACGGAAAGAACTGCAGGTCTGCTAACGTGGCCCGCAGCGTGTCGTGCCACTCGCGAGGAGCCTGACGCAGGCCGTAGACCGGGCGCCTGAGAAGCCACTGGGTCCCAGGGGGGAAGGTACCAGTGAAGCCCTGTGGTCGGCGCAGGTAGACCTGCTCGTGTAGGCTGCCCTGAAGAAAGGCAGTAGAGAAGTCGAGGGAGTGAAGCTCGTAGTCACGCTGTGCTGCTACGTGTAGCAGCGCCCGAAGAGTGGTCATCTTCGGGGTCGGGGCGAAGGTCTGAAAGATGTCAACCCCCTCGCGCTGACTGAAACCTCTGGCCACGTAGCGCGCCTTGAAGACACGCGGCTGTCCAGGGGGGCGCTTCACCTTGAAGAGCCAGCGACCATCGACTACGTTCACCCCAGGCGGGGGAACTGCGTCGACGTAAGTGCCGGTGGACCTCCAAGATGCCATCTCCTGCTCCATGGCAGCTATCCACTGAGAGGCCCAAGGTCCCGAGGTGGCCTCAGCGTAGGTGCGAGGGGTCGGGATGTCGAAGGCGTCTGGGTCACCCTCAGGGACTAACAGCATGGAGCAGAGATGGGGAGCAGCCTCGGAAAGGAAAGCAAGCTCGTACTGCCTATCCTCTAGGACGTCACTGCCAAGGGCAGGAGCACCCCCGACGGACGGAGGACAGGCAGGGTCAGAGACCAGAGCGGTAGCGTAGTCAAGGCGGCGGGTAGAGGCGAAGTCAGCGACAGCAGCGACAAGAGCGTCAAGGCGCGAGACAGGAATAGCAGGGTCGGTAACAAGAGAGGCAAGGACCTGAGGGACAAGGGGACGAGCGGCACGCAGGTAGTCAGAGAACGGAGGAGGTGCAACAGCAAGGGACGAGGGAGGAGGGGACAGGAGGAGGGGAGGACGAGACGAGTGGGAACGGAGCAACATAGGGTGGGAGCGCAGGACAGGAGAGACGGGACGAGCACGGGAGGGACGGCGAGACCAAACGTGGGACGGAGGTGTAGGGTCAGGGGACAGCGGAGGGGACACAGGAGGGAAACGAGGAGGGAGACGGGCCGGAGACGAGTCTGGCGGCGGGAGCACAGGACCGTAGACAGGAAGGTCAGCAGGCGGTGGGGGAGACACCGGCGAGCGGTCCGGGGAGGGAAGGCCGAGCAGGCGGAGAGCGGAGACCGGCGGCGACGACCGTCGGCAGAACCCTCAATAGCAGCACCCCCAGAACCAACACCCCCAAAGCAAGAACCCCCTCCAACTCCAGCGGCACCCCTGGGAGCCGCAGGACGAACACCCTGCTCAACGCCAGCACCCCCAGAGGCCAACGGCGGCAGCGGCGGTGGCGGCGAAGGCGGCTGCGGCAGTGACGGTGACTGCGACGGCGGCGGCGGCGGCGGCGACGGCGACTGCGGCAGGGAAGGCGGAGACACCGGGGAAGGGGACGCGGCAGGGACAGGCCGGGGGGACCACCAGAGTCAGCAGACTCCTCGACGGGGACAACCGACGGGAGGGGAGTGACGTGAGAGACACCAGACGGGGCAGGACGAGGCGGGAGAGGAGCAGGGGCTACATTGGGAGAGGGAGCCAGGAACAGGGGCGGGGCAACCGGGAGACCTCTGTGATGGAAGCGGCGGTAGAAGGAGACAGACTCGTCAAAGGTGACGTCACGAGAGTGGAGGAAGCGGTGAGACGGCGGGTGGTAGAAAAGCCAGTCAGACGAGCCCAGGGGGAAATCGAGGAAGACAGAGGGGACAGTGCGGGCAGTGAGCTTGTCCATGCCAGAGGCACGAACGTGAGCAAGGCAGCCCCAGACGTGGAACGCAGACGCGTCACCGGGGGACCCGGTCCAAAGGAGGGTCGGCGAAACCCGCGGCCGCTGGGAGCGGGGCCACAAGTTAAGCTGGTGAGCAGCGTAGCGAATAGCGAACGGCCACAGAAAATGGGGGGCATCGGCATGAATCATGGAGGTACGGGCGACCTCCATGACCAAGACAATGCGGCGCTCAGCAACCCCATTCTGCTGTGGCGAGTCCGGCAAGGTGTACGACTAGGTGATGCCCTCCGCACGACAGAACTGTCCAAGCCGACCAGAGGCGAACTCGCCGCCACGGTCAGAGTGGAGACACAACACGGGAAGACCGCGGTGGAGACGCGCAGCCACAACCCACGGGAGAAGAACGTCGGGCACGTTGGCCTTCCGCTCCAGGGGAAACACCGTGGTGTAGCGCGTGTAGTCGTCAACGAGCACAAGGAAGTAACGCTCACCGCGCGGTCCGGGGACGGGGGCAGGGCCCCAAACGTCCAGGTGCAGGGTCTGAAGGGGGGAAGTAGCAGGGCGCAGCGAGGAGGAGTGAGGAGCACGGCGGAGCCGACCCTCGACGCAAGGCGTGCACGGTGGCGCAGTCGAGGGAGGAAGGGCAGGGAGCGACGCGGGGAGACCTAAGACAAGACCGTGCTGGGACATGTGACGCAGACGCGGGAGAGCAGGGTGACCTAAGCGGTGGTGCCAGAGAAGGGACGGGTGAGTGAGGGACCGACACGAGCAAGCTGCAGCGAACTGGGAGGACGCACCAACCGGGGGGGAAGCGGTGTCTAGGGTAAACAGACCGGACACCGGGTCCCGGGGGAACGTCGCAAAGGGGGAACCTAAGACAGCCTCAGAACAGACAGCGAACCGCTCGTGCCCGGGGAACGTGGTGGTGACGCCGAGGTCCTGGAGACAGCCGACACCAACCAGGTTCCTCGAGATCGAGGGAACGTGGAGGCCTGTAAGGGAGCCCGAGGGAACTGATGGACAGGGAAGGGATGTAGAACTGCGAGCGATGACAGGACCCGCAGTGGGGTCAGCGAGAGAGACAACAGCAGGCGCAGCAAGCGGCGTGAGCGTGGAACGGTCGCGGAAGAAGCAGGCAGAAGCACCTGAGTCGAGAGTGAAGGACAACGAAGCAGTGGCGGAGGCCGGGGACGGAGCCGGTGCAGCGACTAGACTAGGCAAGCTAGGCAGTCCTACGCTTGACGCAAAAGGGGAGGCTAAGCTACACAATGGTGCAACACCTAAACTAGAGTACACAGGGTAATAAGATCCAGCAACACTAGAAACGTCATAATACAAAGCATGCAAAGCAGCACCTATCTGATCCATGTCTAACTCAAAGATCGGCACGCATTGGCGGAGCAGGCTGTGCCAGTCAGGGAGGTCGGGGGCCGGGCCAAAGCGACGACGAAAGAGATCGTCGAGGCGGCGGAAACAGCGGGCGGTCGGGTGCGGGCGGCGGCACAGAGTGCCGCGAAGAGGCCCGGTCTGAAGCTGGTACTGGCAGGTGACAGCACCGGAGCCGCCGGTAGACGCCAAGCTGCGCTGGCCGCCACCACGGCCACTGCCTCCGGAGGTGCCAGGCCAGCCAGGCGGGAGACGGGCCCACGGCTGCGGCGACTGCTGCTGGGACGGCGGCTGCTGCTGGGGTGGCGGCTGCGGCTGGGGCTGCTCCTGCTGCAGCTGGGGCTGCTGCTCCTGCCCACCAGTGGTAGTCCCCGCAGGCGGACTACCGTCACCACCACCACCACCACCACCTGCGCCACCACCCCTACCTCCCTGGCGACCACGGCCACCGCGGCGCGAGCGCTGCTGCGGGTGGACCGCAGCAGCCGTCTCGGTGAGAGGGGTCGCCGTGGCGACCGCAGCCGAAACGTCAGTGAACGTGCACTAGGAGGGGGCACAGCCGTGAAAGATAGAGACTGCCGGCGCACCGCTCGACTGAGCGATAGTGCGCTGACGAGTCTCGATCTCGATGAGGGTGTCGACAAAGGCGGTGAGGGTGAGGTCACCCGGGTGCTGGCTAAGGAAGTGATCGCGAGCACCAGCGAGGCGGTCTGGCAGGCGCATGGCGATAAAATAGAGCGTCATGCAGAAAGGGGGGGGGAGCGCAGTAAGCTGGGCAGCAGTACTGGCAGTACGATAGCGGGTCTCTAGGGCACGCAGGTGAGTGGCAAAGTCTGCGACGGTAGGGAAGGCTGCAAGGTCTAGGAACAGCATCGGGAAGAGCAAGCGGCCAGCAGATGCAGACGCGGGTGTGGAATAGCGAGCAATAACGGCGTCTAAGTAAGCTTTGGCCGTCTCAACAGTAGCAAAACGCGAGCGCTCAGACACAGGGAGGGTGTGACTAATAGCAACCTGAGCTACTGCATCGCAGGAGTCCCAGACCGCACAGGCAAGCGCAACAGTAGAGAAGGCTTCACGATCATCAGAGGAGGGATCAGCAGGGAGGGGAGCAGGGGCAGGGGGGCGGGGGAGCAAGCCATCGACATGGACAACCAAAGAGTGGCCATCCTGGCACTGACCTGTAAGGTGGCGGCGGAGATCGGAGAGCCAGGCGGCGAAGTCAACCGCATGGCCCTCGGCGTCCAGTCGGAGCACAAAGTCAGCCATCGTGCAGGGTCAGCGGCACAGCTCCACAGGAACACCGCGACGCAGGGACACGGCGGCAGCACTCTCCAGCACGGCGGCCGCGAGGCGCCCCAGCACTGGCGAGCAGAGTAGACGGAGCCCGAGGTGGCACGGCATAACGAGCAGGCACGAAGATGGGCCGGGCGGGCAGTAGGAGAGGCCAGGCAGACGCGGCGGAGCCAGGCGGGCGCGGAGGGGCCAGGCAGGCGCGGCGGGGCCAGGCAGGCGCGGCGGGGCCAGGCAGGCGCGGAAGGGCCAGGCAGGCGCGGCGGGGCCAGGCAGGCGCGGCGGGGCCAGGCAGGCGCGGAGGGGTCAGGCAGGCGCGGAGGGGCCAGGCAGGCACGACAGGGCCAGGCAGGCGCGGCGGGGCCAGGCAGGCGCGGCGGGGCCAGGGAGGCGCGGCGGGGCCAGGCAGGCGCGGCGGGGCCAGGCAGGGCGCGACTGGGCCTGGCGGGCGCGACGGGGCCAGGCAGGGCGCGACGGGGCCCAGGAGGGGCGCGACAGGGCTAGGAGGCGCAACGGGGCCCAGGAGGGGCGCTAGGAGGCGCGACGGGGCCCAGGAGGGGCGCGATGAGGCTAGGAGGCGCGACGGGGCTAGGAGGCACAACGGGGCCCAAGAGGGGCGCAACGGGGCTAGGAGGCGAGACGGGGCCCAGGAGGGGCGTGACTGGGCCCAGGAGGGGTGCGACGGGGCTAGGAGGCGCAACGGGGCCCAAGAGGTGCGCGACAGGGCTAAGAGGCGCGACGGGGCTCAGGAGGGGCGCGACGGGGCTAGGAAGCGCGACGGGGCTAGGAAGCGCGACGGGGCCCAGGAGGGGCGTGACGGGGCTAGGAGGCGCGACGGGACCCAGGAGGGGCGCGACGGGGCCCAGGAGGGGCGCGACGGGGCTAGGAGGCGCGACGGGGCCCAGGAGGGGCGCGATCGAGCTAGGAGGCGCAACGGGGCCCAGGAGGGGCGCGACGGGGCCAGGAGGCGCGACGTGGTCCAGGAGGGGCGCGACGGGGCCTAGTTAGGGTACGGGTGGAAGCGGTAGGTGGGGGATGCTAACCTACGCGTGATACCATGTTAAAGTAAGAACTGAATGGTTGACTAGAAGTTGAAACCTAGAACAAATACTAGTCGGTTGTACTCACTAGAAGCATACCTCAGTCTAGCCTATAACTTCTACATAGCTAATATGTATAAGTTGATACAACTTGCCTAGTGTAGTGAGGCCTGTTTTTCCTGCGTCGAATTGGGGACCGACCCTGATACGTGTAGTAGCGGTTATCGAGCCTCAACCCCCCCACCCGTAATTTCCATGATTTCCCCCTCCATTTACCCCTGTCAGTCACACACGCCAACTTGACTGTGACCAACCAAGACTGATCAGGAACCTGTGACGAATTATGACATGTATTCGAAGAGCGTGTTTTCTGTAGTTGACCCTATTATTTCAGCGCAATTTTTTTACAGCACCCTGATTGATCAGCGTAAATTTTTTGGCGAGGCCTGAAAAAACAGGGAGCTAAGGAAGGGGGGCCCTGAGCGATCAGCGTGCCCCAAAACGAATTTGAGGCCCTGATTGGAACACGCTCTGAGGCTGTATAGCGACCAGAAAGTATCAACAGCCCACCCTGACAGTTCCACGAGTGGGAGTGAAGAGAAAGGGGAGGGAGGAGGAGATAGAGCACAGGAGGCGGAGGAGAGGGAGCAGAGAAGTGCGGAGACAACCCAGCTCACCACTAGGTGCTCTGAGGTGCGGAGAGCGAGCAGGGAAGTGCTGTCAACACCAGGTGCTTGTAGTGAGAGAGAGGGCGGGAGAAGGGATGGGCGGAGGAGGGAGAAGGGACGGGCGGAGGAGGAGAGAGAAGGGATGGGCGGAGCAGGAGGGAGAAGGCACGGGCGGAGGAGGAGAGAGAAGGCATGGGCGGAGCAGGAGGGAGAAGGGACGGGCGGAGGAGGAGAGAGAAGGGATGGGCGGAGCAGGAGGGAGAAGGGACGGGCGGAGGAGGGAAACCTGCTCTAACTGCTATCAGCACCAGGTGCTCGCAGTGCTTGCTCTAGCAAGGACCGAAAATTATCAACAGCCCATCCCGAGGGCTCCATGAGAGAGAGGGAGGGAGAAGGGAAGGGCGGAGGAGAGGGAGACGAGCCAGGCAGAAATGCTGCAGCACCTGGGAAAGCACCTGGCCCAGCTCCAGGAGGAGCAGCAGAATCACCTGACCAGACACCTGGCAGGGAAATTCTCTCCCCAACACCCAGGTGCGCAGCAGCAGCAGCAGCAGCAGCAGAAGCAGGCGCACCAGGTGCTTCCGTGGTTGAGGGGTGCATGGGAACCGAAGCAGCAAACCCCCCAGGAGCAGAGGGGTCAGGGGGAGAGGAGGGGGTGGGGATGGCCGTGGCAAAGTCGTACAGAGAGGCCAGCGCACTGAGGGAATCTGGGCGGCCAGGGAACGGAGGCAGGGATTGGCTGTAGGCTGGAAAGAGGGGGGACGCAGCACCGACAGCAGCACCTGCAGCCGCCGCTGCTGCTGCAGATGTGAGCTGCGGACTGAAGTAGCTCTGACTTGCGTCAGCAGCAGTGCCATAAAGGTGAAGGTTCGAGCTCATTCCAAGGGGGCTGGGATTGAGCCCAAGGGAGCTGTGCACACTGGTGCTGCCGAAAGTCCTCCCCCCTTCGCTGCTGGCGAAACCAGAGTCCAGGCTGCCAGTGTCGCCCTCGTTACTGTCACTGCCTCCACCGCTACTATTACCTTCATCACTATCACCCTCGTCGTCGCTCCATGCGTCCTCTGGAACTACTGTCACCTGCCCCTCCTGCACCCCCTGCTGCTGCTGCTGCTGCTGCCGGTCCTGCTGCTGTTGATGTGCACTCTGGCGTGTTCCTCCACCTGCTCCTGATGTCAACCCCGCTGCTGCCGCTGCTGCTTTTGCCGATGCTCCTCCCTCTGCTACTCCTTCGACTGCTCCTCCTGCTATTCCTGCTCTTCCTGCTCCTCCTGCGCCTCCTGCTCCTCCTGCGCCTCCTGCTCTTCCTGCTATTCCTGCTGTTCCTGTTGTTGCTGCGACGGCTGCTGCTGCGCCGGCTGCTGCTGGAGAGGCGAAGGCGCCACAAGTTGCTCGTTCCTCACCTCGCTGTTTCCTCCCCCCTCCTCTCCTCTCCTCCTCCCTCTTCCCCTCCTCCCGAATCTCCTCCAACGCATCAAACCCTAGATGAAGCGCCACCTGATAATTCACCTGAACCCGTTCTTCAAAGCCCAACCGCCCTCCTCTTCCCCCTTCCTGACCATCCATCTGCTTACCGCCTTCAAAAGCGGATGATGTCCCCACTAAAGACATCCCCACGCTCCCGCTAAGGTCGCCTCGCGCCTGACTCGCGCGCGCCTGCGCTGTGCCGCGATTTGTTTTGCCAAGGGTTCCGCTCGACCCACCGACCTTTGCTGACGCTCCCGCTTGTCGTCCTTCGCGCTGCTGCTGCTGCTGCAGGTGTGGGCTATCAGCGCGAGCGGAGGAGTGCCTTAGACCCTGCTGCCGCTGCGAGCTGTCCGAGATGGTCTGCTCGTGGGTGGGGGCACACGGAAGTGGGTATCAGGGGAACCGGCATTAGAAATGACCTACAGTCATTGGCCATAAATATGCGGTTATTAACAACCCTTGAGCAGTGACCGACGACCATGGACAACCCTTGGTCAGTGACTACCGTGGATGAAATCTCTACCCAGAACGGGTCCATAATGTAACGAGAACGATGATCAAATTAACTAGTCCCGGCTCGGCTCGTGCTGAACTCACGTGAGTGGCGCCGCGAGTCACGGGAGCGCACTGCAGCCTCGCCTCAGCCACGCGAAGCGTTGTGTCGACGCGAGCCGCATCGATCAGCAATCCGTCGATCCGGCCGTCGATCTCGGTGATCCGACTCGCGAGCTCGCTGGAGAACCGTTGTAGCCACGTCAGCAGCTGCTGCTCGTACTGCAGCAACGCGACGGGCTCAGAAGATGACATGGCTTCAGAGGAAGACGTGTCGTATGACGTGGCAGTGGTACTCTCGACGGCACCAGCAGACCAGTTTCTAGTCGATGATGACGTGGCGTTCGTTTGACGTCGATCGGATTCGAGATCCGAAGATTTAAGTGGCGAACGTTCGCGAATTTCGTCCATTGTTGCGACAGATGGCCTCACGATAAGATAAGGAGACTATTCGCGAGGGACAAGAGTGCCAATAGCGTTGGAATTGTTGCCACTTGGAAGTGTGTTAGTGATGGCTCGAAGTCGAAACGTGTGAAGCACCAACCGCACGCACGTGAATTCTCTAAAGAATCCGGGAAAAACGCATCAGGGACGTCTCGTCGCGATAATGATATGCGACTAGCCACTATTACTTCTTCACCCGCAACGATCGGAGACGCAATGATCGGGGATCCTACTATTCCGCCACGCATTCAGATCACAGCACAGTTCCAGCAGGTCTGAGCAACCACCAAGAGCTACTGCCGCTCCCTGGTTTGAGATTCCAAATTGCTTTCGTACGCGTTACTGGGTCCCGAAGAGACAGTACCTCCTCCGAAGTTCCGTGCAATATATGCGTAACGCAAACTCTAACGACCACTTACATAGATTCTCCCCCTCACTAAGTATTCTCCGGTTGTTTGATCCACTAACCTATACAGGGTTTCAACAGCACTACTTACCAGTACTTCCTTTGTATCTCTGACGCTTCTGTAGCTGCATGGATGCTCAATCCCAACCACTGGGAACTTCTAAGGCTGGCTAAATGGACCGACCGCCAAAACCAAACATAAAAGCAGCCTTTCAAATACCCATGAAATTACAGCAGGTGATGGTGGTCACGCTTGTTACAGGTACGGGAATTCTTTTTCCATCTAAGATCGGGGCTTCTCCTTCTTCTCCTTGAAGAGAGCCAGCAGCGACACACCAGACACCTTCACCACTTTGAACCGCACTCCGGGAATATCTCCCACGGCGTGCCCCTTACGACCGAACCCAGCAATCAGCACCTCATCCTGTTGGAGAGGGAAGGAGGATGACAGGAGGGATGAAAGGAGGGATGAAAGGAGGGATGCTAGGAGTGAGAGGAGAGAAAAGATGAAGCCAGGGCGAGTGTAGTGTATGTATCGGAGCAAGGATTTGCACTCCAGGAATATCTTCCACAGCGTGCCCCAGACGCTCGAACCCAGCAATCAGCACCTCATCCTGAAGGCGAGAAACGAAAGGGCTATTCAAACAACAAGGGATGGGTGGGGAAGGGGGGGAGTAAGAAGGAAGGAGTTGGCGAGACCAGTATGCAGATTAGGAGGATGAGTGGTGTGAGCGTGCTTGAGGTAAAAAAACGAGGAAGACGTGTAGTGGGTGGTGATTGGGGGGGGGGAGGGGGGGGGGCATGAAAGAGCGGGCACGCTACACGCTTGCATTGGCTGCAGCGATACATTCCAGCCAATACATCACAACGTGTACATTCCAGCGGCGTGTTGCTGCTGGCATCACAACTGGCTGCCGCCACACACGCGCAATAACGACTCCCTGCTTTCCATCGATTCCACTAACCGACTAACCCTAATCCGACCCCCCTCCCCCCCTCCCCCTTCCCGCTCCCCGCCCTGCACTCACGTTCTCCTCGATGAAGTTGAGGCAACCGTCGTTGGGCACGAAGGCGGCGATCTTCTTGCCGTTCTTAATGAGCTGCACTCGCGCGCACTTACGGATAGCGGAGTTGGGCTGCTTGGCCTCAATACCACTGAGAAGAGCGGACATGTAAACAGGGGAAGCGGGAGGGGGGAATGACAGCTGAGTTGGTCTTCTCGCCGTTCTTGATGAGCTGCACTCGCGCGCACTTACATATAGCGGAGTTGGGCTTCCTAATGTTATTGTCGCGGTTTAATAAAAGAAGGGGACGTGGGAGGGGGAGAGAAAGTTTGTAGCAGACGACGTGGCGCCGAGAAACTGGCTCAAGGATGGGACTGTGCTGTCTCGAGCAGCATACATCCCGAGCTCGATGGCCTTGGCGTGCTCGTGAGTCGACTAAAAAAAGCAAGCTTGGCGTGCGACGAAGAGAGGCTAAGGGAGTTGGTAAGGAGTAGGAGGAGCGTTTACATCTTCTCGAGCACGATGCCCTTGGCGTGTGAGGAGCCCATGAAGGGCTTCTTCCACTCGTTGCCCTGGTGGCTCTTCTTGTACTGCTTGTCCGCCCACAGCTGGTTGCGCCGGTGGTTGCGCAGCTTGCGCCCGGCTCCCATTCCGCGCGTCTTACTGCGCACAGAGAGATTTCGTGGAGCGGGAAACCGAGCATATGGGACGTGGAACATAGTTAACAGGACGCGGAATTCCCTCGAAGGGAGTTAATGAGGAAACGAAAAAGAACGCTGGCGAATCCTCATTCCGCATCCATGGTATGGTTGCGCGGGTGAGTGCGCAGCTTGCGCCCCGCTCCCATTCCGCGCGTCATACTGCGCACACGGGGAGCGTGCGTGAGATGGGGAGCACGTTAGGAGAGTAGGCCACACGTAATGTATACCAGGGCGCATCATGTATCACGCCGTAATGCAACGCAGCCCTCGTTACAGGAGCGACCCTCTCTGATGCAGCTGGGGAAAACGCTAACTTCGCTGCGGGGGCGCTTAGTGACTTGATAATAACGGCGTTGCAGCGTGCGGGCGACTGACTCTAAAGTGCAAGACGCGGGATCCAAAAACTCCGCCCGATTGGCTGGTCCTTCGACGTAAATTTCCGACCTGATCGGGGCTCAAACTTAAAGTGCCTCAAAAGTAGTCAAAGTATCGTATCACACGTGGAAAGGCAGGATGTGGCTGTAGGAAACCAGCTCGATTGACTGGTCCTTTGAAGTCCTTTTGAGTCGACTCAAAAGTCAGCTCGATTGACTGGTCCTTGGAAGTCCTGCGCCGACGTGATCGGGACTGAAACTAACGGAGTCGCATGTGAACATAGAACTTATAGGACCACGAGAATGCACTCGTATCACCCATGGCACCTGTACCGGCCAAATGCTCCAGCACCAATCGAATCGACGACATACCCATGGCACCTGCACCGATTGTCCAAAACCCTAGACCTGACATCTCGCTACGGGGCCCACGCTGGTAGCTGTGACCGGACGACACCTCCAGGAAATCAGTAAATTAGTGGGAAAAAAAGCACTCACCCCATGGTGGCGACTGGATGCGGTACGACGAGGGTAAGGTGAGGAGACGAGGCGGGAAACCACCTTGCTAGGCTATGGGTACGTAGAGAGAGAGAAGGTAGGAGAAAGGAAGGTCTTCCGACTGAGGTGCTGCTGAAGAGGAGGAAGAGGCGAACAGGGGGGGAGCCTTGGGGCCTCGCCTTGGACGACTCAGGCTTTCCCGCCTTGCGTTTGTACCGAGGATTATGTAAACGAGTCACGTCATGTAAAAAGAAGTTATGAGCAAGAACGATGTTGCATGTTTTATGGACGTGCAAATTCTGCACGTTTCAACATTTATATAAAACTCTGTAATTAATTTAATAAATATCCCTATCTCGGTTTCCCATCACATGTTTTATTTTATCACCATCAGATGAAATCTTAAGGTTATTTATATGCCTATTTATTTTTAGTGGGCTTATATTATTCAATTTAATTTTTATAATACAATGCTATCTACAGCTCATGGTATCTCCACATTTTAAGCTTCCATATGACCAGAAGAGAGTGTTCATTTGGAACTTTGAACTACACCCTTGAGGTGTTTGTTCTAATATAACACTATTGAGCTCCACGTTCTAGGCCTGTTGAGAGCCGAAATAGGCATCGCAGGAGAGACTTTCTTGGCTTCACCTGATTGGTCAGCTTTCATTGCAAAGAAAGCATCCTCCTCTCTCGTGAAGGAGGTTGCCGTGCCCACTGCCCAGCCAGCGTGGAAAGAGTTTTGGCTCGCGTCACAAAAATTGTCAGGAGAGCTCAGCGTGATCGAAGCCGTCAATGGAACTTCAGGGGATGGGAGATCGACGGCCTTCCAGCTGCTTTAGCCTGGATATTCTCCAACCTCCAACCTCCCACCTCCACCCATTCATCACCATACAAATCTCTCGAAATTTTTCTATACTCCTCACTCTCTGCTTCATTCATCGGAGGCATTTTCACCACCACCACTCCGAGCAGCTTCAACAGCAGGCGTCATCAGCAGCAGCACAACGCTGAGCGTCGTGCAGTCACATTTGACCCTTGATCTCTGTTTTTGCAGCAGCCAGCATAATACAAGATGGCTGACGAGGAGCTTCGTTGCTTTGTTGGTGGCCTCTCGTGGGGCACGGATGATCGCGCTCTTTCGGATGCTTTCCACGACTACGGAGCTGTTGACGCTAAGGTTCGATGATTGTGGATTTTGGAACCTCATGGGGTACCTGCTTGACCGCTTCCGGCCTCGCCGATTTGATTCTTGGATCTGGATCTCCTGCTGGAAATTGATTGACGGGGTTTAAGGCCGCTTGATTGGCGATTTTCTGACGAGGCATGCATGGCGGGGTTCCGTGTTCTGATGAGGGAGCTTGATTGACCGTGCCGGGTTACCGGGTTCGTTATGTTACGGAAACTTTTCACGACCTCGTTCCGATGGAAACCGTCCTGTTCAGGTTGTGAATGATCGAGAAACCGGCCGCTCCCGAGGGTTTGGATTTGTGACTTTCAAGGACAAGGCCGGCATGGACGATGCCATCAAGGCCATGAACGGCACGGAACTTGACGGCCGGACTATCACCGTCAACGTCGCCCAACCTCGTGGAAGTGGCGGCGGAGGCCGCGGCGGCGGCGGGTACGGCGGCGGTGGCGGAGGTGGATACGGCGGTGATCGCGGCGGCGGCGGCGGATACGGCGGCTCCAGGGACCGTGGTGGTGGCGGCGGCGGCGGCGGTGGTGGCTGCTACAAGTGCGGCGAAGACGGACATTTCGCCCGCGAGTGCCCTAGCGGAGGAGGCGGCGGCTATGGCGGCGGTGGAGGAGGCGGGTACGGTGGTGGCGGTGGGGGAGGAGGCCGGTATGGGTCTGACCGTGGTGGTGGTGGTGGCAGGCCGTCAAGGTCTGGTCCCTATGACCGATCTGGTGGTGGTGACCGCAAGGACAGATATGATGACCGTTACTAAGTAACACTCCTTATGCTCAAGGCTTCGCAACGTTTTCTGCTGGTTTCTTTCTATGCTTCTAGGCGGGAAGCTGATTAATGTTCCTGTTTTGGAAGAAACGAAGATTTTCGTCCGTAGCACTTTATAGATGGTGTCCAGTTGTGCTTATACAGTTCCTGGCGCAATGTGCATATGTTATGAGGTGCTGCTGCTTTCCATGTAGCTACGATTTCCTGTAAAGCGGACTTGAGTTGACGTTGAAAACTAACAGTATTATTCCTAAATTCTGCATGGTTGGAGTAAACCACAAAAGGTAACGTCTGGAGTGTACTTCAACATGGTGCTCGTGGAATGCTTGGAAGATGTACCGTTTTAGCTTGATATTCCGTCCAGGCCTCGAATTCGTTACAAGTGTACCTGTAGCAGTTTAGGGAAACACACCGTGGATAGAGCTTTCCCTAACAGTTTTTCTCTCTGCTCCCGTACCAGTTTTTGAGAAACTCCTTTCTGATGATGCATACCCGATAATAGCCACGTCGATCATCCAATCCCATCCAGCACCCCACCTCACCCCTTCCTCTCTTCCCCTCTAACCTGCTCGCAAACGAGCCAACCGAGACAAACCGAGAACAACGACTCTCCCCCACTCACCAGTCCCCAACTCTTCTGCTTCTAAGTCCCAGAGCGAGCGACAGCAGCGCAACTGAGCAAGTTACGCCCCCCTTTGTCAGGCACAGCGCGTTTGCAGCAGTCCGCTGCGTCCTTTCGCGTCCCTCGGCCCGGCTCCACCATCCGTTGTGCCCTTCTACGCGCGTCGCGGATTCCGTTCCGACCGTCACAGATTTCAGCGGAGTCCGTCGTTGGCCCAGCTGTGGATTTGGTTGTTGAAATTCGCGTTATTTCCACGCTATTCTAACGCGCAGCGGTTCCTCACCAGCAATGTCGGACTTGACAGCCGCAGCGGCAGCGCGAGTGGTGGCGGCAGAGGCGGCGGGAATCACGCTGTCGGCTGAAGTGAGGTCTGCGTTGCTCGCAGGACGGCCTGTCGTGGCGTTGGAATCGACCATCATCTGCCACGGTACGCTGCGGTTCAGCGCGGTTTAGTGCAGTGCAGCGTGCTGAAAGCTCATCACGCCACTACCATCCGCCATGCCCTGCGGTCCGTGGAACCTGCTGGTAGCACAAGGCGTGGAAGGGTGGGGTTTCATCTCTGTATGATGAATTATGATGGATTTTTATGGATCATGATCAATTATGATGGAATATGATGGATTACGATGGATTATATGATGAATGATGATGAACTATGATGAATTATGCTGGATTATGATTCATTATGATGGATTATGATGAATTATGATGGATTATGATGGATTATGATGGATTGTGCTGAGTTCCGCCCGTGTGTTTCTTCTCCCCATCCTTCCCTCTTCGCTGGCGTGGCCCAACATACCTGTCCCCCGCCTCTCCTCCCCTCCCTCCCTCTCCTCCCCTCCCTCCCTCTCCTCCTCCTCCTCCCCCCCTCCCCCTCCCCCCCTCCCCCGTGTCCCCTTAAGGCATGCATTATCCACAGACTTTGCAGCTGTTGAGTGCGCACCTCAAAGCGCACCTCTTCCCCGCCCCACCCCTCCTCCCCTCCGCTCCACCCTCCCCCTGTGTCCCCCCCAAGGCATGCCTTATCCACAGAATTTGCGGGCAGCAGAGGGGGTGGAGGATATTATTCGGAAGGAGGGGGCTGTGCCGGCTACTATTGCTATCATTGACGGGCAACCATGCATAGGTGGGTTTTTGAGGCGCCTCAAAACAACCGTGCATAGTTAAGCCGAGATGTCTTTTGAGTTGTTTGAAGTGGGGCTGAGCTGAGACGCCATTAAAGTCTGTTCCTTAGCAGCAATCATGCGGTTTCTGGGGTTTCGCACAAACCCTTCCCCCTCCCATCTCCTCCCCTTCGCCTCGTGCAGATGTGACCGCCTCTCAGCTGCAGCAGGTGGCACGGGACGGCCATGCTGCTTCTGAGGTTCCCCCCTCCCCCTTTCTCCACATCCCCGCCCCACCACCTTCTCTTTCTCCTCCTCCTCGCCCCTTGCAGGTCTGACCACTTCTCAGCTGCAGCAGCTGGCACGAGACGGCCATGCTGCTGTGAAGACTGCGAGGAGGGACATGGCTCTGGTGGTGAGGCGAGATGTGGTGGTGAGGCGAGATATGGTGGTGAGAGACATGGGTGGGGTCTGGTGGTGAGAGACGAGATGGGTCGTGGTGAGGCTCGGATGGAGTGGTGGTTGTGGCAAGGCGAAGGTGCCGCTGGTTGAAACAAAGCAAGTTTCGCAACAGAAGAGCGCAAGGTTGATGGGCAACTTGCTTGGTTCGGCTTTCTGCAATCTGCTCCATCTCGTGACTCTTTCGTTGCGAAATCTGATTTGTTTTGTAACGTCATGCGCTCTTCTCAAGTGGATGTCAAAAGAACAATTTTGTCTACCCAGCACCCTCTACTCTACTATTTTTTCCCCTGCTCTCATACTTTGTTTACCCAGCAGTCTCTATTTTTTGTTTTCCCCTGCTTTCGTACTTTGTTATACAGCAGTCTCTACTCTCATACGCGCACTCCGCTTTCATTCACACTATCCGAAACCCGTTTCTCGTACGCACTCACATCTCTTGAGATACCTGTGTCTCTCTTTACATTGCAGGTGTCTCGAGGGCTCACAGGCGCCACCACTGTGTCTGCCACCATGCTACTAGCCCATAAGGTGGCGTACGAGATCATGTGTTAGGTGCTACATGGTTGTATGTGATGGGTGCTGGTGAGTGTATGTGATAGGTGCTATGCGTTTTGGTCCGTACTATTATGCTGTTTCGTCAAAAGTGTACTTGTCGCAATATGGTGTTGCGTCGTTCGCTCGTCGGCGAAGCAGAACGCCACTGCTCGCTGCTCACCTCAAACCACAGCAGAACGCCCCACTGCTCGCTGCCTGACCCCACTTGTTGCCTGGTCATGATAAATATTGAGGTGACTTTTGAGTCGACTCAAAAGTTGCCTGGTCATGATAAATAATCATGACCAGGCATGTTTTGGGCCACCGGCTTTAAATCGATGTGATAGGTGCTATTATATTGACTCATCCCCCGTATGGTGAACTTTTATTCCCCTCAAAAGGAGGTGGCATGCTTTATTAGGATGTGCCATGTGTAGTACATTGGAGTGTGATGAGATGTGTGCATCATCTTCGATGTGTGCATCATCCTCAATGTGTGCATCATCTTCGATGTGTGCTGAGAGGGGCCTAGTCACCCCCCCCCCTCTCCTCAGTAAGCTGAGAGGGGCCTAGTCACCCCCCCCCCTCTCGTCCCCCCTTCCCTGCAGGTGGGCATCTCTGTGTTCGTGACGGGCGGCATAGGCGGCGTGCACAGAGGGGGAGAGAGCAGTAAGCAAAGAATGAGGGTGGGTAAAGGGGGGGAGAGCAGATAACGGGAGCCGAGTGAGCAAAAGGGGGGGAACTAAGCTTGTAGCAGCAAGGGAAGAGAGGAGAGCCATATGGAAGGCGTGGGGAATGGGGTAAGTAGTGGGGGTTGACCAGAGACAAGAGTGCAGGGAGTTCTGAGCAGAGAGGGAGAGAAAAGCAGAGATGAAACGGATGTTTATAGCAGGAGGATGGAATAAGCAGAGTGAAGGATCTAGGAAAGGGAGGGAGAGAGGGATCCAGTTTTGGGAGTTAGAATTGGAGGAAGCAAAGGGTTAGGAAGGCGAATTTATTTTCTATGCTGAAGGTTCTATTTTTGAGGCGCCTCAAAAATAGACTCCTCACGCGAATTGATTTTCTATGCTGAAGGTTTGGGGAAGCGAGTCAATGTCAACCCGCTGGGTTTGTGGACACGTAGTAAGTGAAGTGAAAGTCAATCTGTAACTGTCTATCTGCTCAATAATTCCTGAGTTTGCAGGGTATTTTTGAGAATCCTCAATAGTTCCTTCCATCCATCCCCTTCCCTTGCGCTCCCATCACTGAAACGATTCCCTATCACACATACTGCTTCCTAAAAGCGAAAGTGTTGTGTGACATTGTAACGAGGTGACTTTTGAGTCGACTCAAAAGTCACCTATCACACATACTGCTTCCTAAAAAAAACCCCTCTGGTGGTGTGCGGTGGAGCTGGTACATCAGCTTGCCACTCTTCCCTCTACCCCTCTCTCCCTCTCCCCCTCTCCCTCTCTCCCTCTCTCCCTCTCCCCCTCTCTCCCTCTCCCCCTCTCCCCCTCTCCCCCTCTCTCCCTCTCCCCCTCTCCGCCTCTCCCGCTCTCCCCCTCTCCCCCTCTCCCCCTCTTCCCCTCCCCCCTCTCCCCCTCTTCCCCTCCCCCCCTCTTCCCCTCTGCTCTTTCCCCACACTCCAGCAATTGACACGTCCTCGGAAGTCACTGAGCTGGTGTTGGTCGCACGCCCGTGGCGGTGGTGGTGTTGGTGAGTTCTGCAGTTGATACTGCTGCCTGCCCCTCTTTCCTCTTCGACCTTCCCTCTTTTCACTCCAAGCAGCGATGGACATTTCCTCGGATCTAACAGAACTTGGTCGCACGCCAGTGGCAGTGGTGTGTGCTGGAGTGAAGTCGGTGCTCGACATACCGCGCACTCTAGAGTACCTGGTGAGGCTTGGCTGACTTGTGACAGTCTAAAAGACGGCACTTTCCTATCCCTCTCACCATGCATGCATCCCCTTTCCTTGCTTATAATGTGAACTAGGTATCCTCCAAGAAAAACAATCCCCTTTCCTTGCCACTAAGAGTCTCGTCTCTCCCTCTCCTGGCTCTCACTCACTCGTCCACATCTCCTCCCCATGCACTCCTAGACCACACACACACAGGGAGACGCAAGGAGTGAGAGTGTTGGTGTTTCCATGATCACATGGATCGAAGGAGTTTCCATGTCGTTTCACACGAGTGAGATCTCACCGATCTGCTTTTGAGTCGACTCAAAAGCATGTCGTTTCACACGAGTGAGATCTCACCGATCTGCTTTTGAGTCGACTCAAAAGCATGTCGTTTCACACGAGTGAGATCTCACCGATCTGCTTTTGAGTCGACTCTAAAGCATGCCGTTTCACACGAGTGAGATCTCACCGATCTGCTTTTGAGTCGACTCTAAAGCATGTCGTTTCACACGAGTGAGATCTCAGCGATCTGCTTTTGAGTCGACTCAAAAGCATGTCGTTTCACACGTGTGAGATCTCACCGATCTGCTTTTGAGTCGCCTCAAAAGCATGTCGTTTGACATAAGTGAGATCTCACGGATATTCACTTATCGGAGGAGCATCTGCAGGCTGAGATCCATGGGATCTCACTTACATGAGACTCAAGGCGTGACAGTGGTGGCGTGTGGATCTAAGGAGCTCCCATCGCTTTCTGTCCCCCTCTGCCCCGTCCTTACCCCCCCCTCCCCCCCCCCCGGTACACTGTAGCAGATGAGACGCAATTGAGTCGATTCAATAGTACACTGTAGCAGATGAGGCGCAATTGAGTCGACTCAGTAGTACACTGTAGCAGAGGAGACGCAATTGAGTCGGCTCAATAATACACTGTAGCAGTTGAGACGCAATTGAGTCGACTCAATAGTACACTGTAGCAGATGAGACGCAATTGAGTCGACTCAATAGTACACTGTAGGAGATGAGACGCAATTGAGTCGACTCAATAGTACACTGTAGCATATGAGACGCAATTGAGTCGACTCAATAGTACACTGTAGCAGATGAAACGCAATTGAGTCGACTCAATAGTACACTGTAGGAGACGAGAAACAAGGAGTGAGGGAGGTGGCGTATGGGGCCAAAGATTTCCTCCCCCACTCTCCCCACTCTCCCCACTCTCCCCACTCTCCCCGCTCTCCCCACTCTCTACCCACAGAGGCCAAACAGCACCCCGTATGCCAAAGGGTTCCTCCTCCGCTCGCCCCACTCTATTCCCACCTCGGCACTGCAACCCCCAAGCCCTCTCAACTTCCTTTGCCACACTTACACAGGAGACGCAGGGAGTGACAGTGGTGGTGTACGGTTCCAAGGACTTCCCAGCGTTCTTCACTACCACATCTGGCTGCCCTGTAAGTTCCGCTCTCTGTCGGCTCATTTGCCTGCCTGACTTATTCTGAGACGTATTGAAACTCATTTCGCCTGCCTATGACTTGTTTTGAGACACCTCTAACACAAAATTTACCTGTGCACGACATTTGAGGCTCCCCTCTTAAAAAAACAGCAAGGCCTATGAGCTTTCCAGGCTATTCTCCCAAGTCGGCCCCGTTTCTTCCCCAATCACACGATCTCGTCATCCCAGCCTCCTTACCTGCCTCCCTTGGCCACTCTAACCCCGTCTCTTCCCTCGCTCACAATGCTATTTTTGAGGCGCCTCACTCTTCCCTCACTCACAATGCTATTTCTGAGGCGCCTCACTCTTCCCTCGCTCACAATGCTATTTTTGAGGCGCCTCACTCTTCCCTCGCTCACAATGCTATTTTTGAGGCGCCTCACTCTTCCCTCACTCACAATGCAGGCACCCGCCACACTCAGCGACCCTGCCAGCTGTGCTGCTCTCATTGGTGCGCACTTTCCCTGTCTCTCTTATACTTGGCTTCCCTCCTTTTCTTACTTCCCTCCATTTAACGGTTTCCTCCCCTCCCTCCCACTCCAGTCCCTTCACTCCAGTCCCTTCAATCTTCCTGGCCCTTCACTCCAGTCCCTTCAATCCTCCTGGCCCTTCACTCCTGTCCCTTCAATCCTCCTGGCCCTTCACTCCTGTCCCTTCAATCCTCCTGGCCCTTCACTCCTGTCCCTTCAATCCTCCTGGCCCTTCACTCCTGTCCCTTCAATCCTCCTGGCCCTTCACTCCTGTCCCTTCAATCCTCCTGGCCCTTCACTCCTGTCCCTTCAATCCTCCTGGCCCTTCACTCCTGTCCCTTCAATCCTCCTGGCCCTTCACTCCTGTCCCTTCAATCCTCCTGGCCCTTCACTCCTGTCCCTTCAATCCTCCTGGCCCTTCACTCCTGTCCCTTCAATCCTCCTGGCCCTTCACTCCTGTCCCTTCAATCCTCCTGGCCCTTCACTCCTGTCCCTTCAATCCTCCTGGCCCTTCACTCCTGTCCCTTCAATCCTCCTGGCCCTTCACTCCTGTCCCTTCAATCCTCCTGGCCCTTCACTCCTGTCCCTTCAATCCTCCTGGCCCTTCACTCCTGTCCCTTCAATCCTCCTGGCCCTTCACTCCTGTCCCTTCAATCCTCCTGGCCCTTCACTCCTGTCCCTTTCTCATCGTGTTCTCCGTTCACTGGTTCATGTCTCCCAACCAGCATACTACCAGTCTTAACTAGTGCCTTTCCACTTGTTGTGACTTACCCTTTTTGCACTTGTTGTGACTTGCCCTTTTTGCACTTGTTGTGACTTACCCTTTTTGCACTTGTTGTGACTTGCCCTTTTTGCACTTGTTGTGACTTACCCTTTTTGCACTTGTTGTGACTTTGACTTACCCTTTTTGCACTTGTTGTGACTTACCCTTTTTGCACTTGTTGTGACTTACCCTTTTTGCACTTGTTGTGACTTACCTTTTTCTCCTCCTGTGTGCATTCCTGCCACCCTTCGCTTCAGCTCCCAGTGCCCTCTGCCCTCTTCTCTGATACCACCTTCCCATTTTTTCCTGATTTTCTTCACATCCCCTCCAGATGCCAACCATTGCCTGCAGTTCACTAGGAGCATGGTTATTGCAATGCACATCAACCCCCCTCTGCCCTTTGCTCTCCTCTCCCTCCCTCACACTCTACACACCCCCCACAGTCCCTTACACCCGCCACACTCCCTTACACTCCCCGCACTCCCTTACACTCCCCGCACTCCCTTACACTCCCCGCACTCCCTTACACTCCCCGCACTCCCTTACACTCCCGGCACTCCCTTACACCCCCTACACCCCCTCACACTCCTCACACTCCTCACACTCCTCACACTCCTCACACTCCTTGCAGACGCCAACCACCGCTTGCAGCTGAGCAGCGGCTTGGCGATTGCAGTGCCGTTGCCTAAAGAGCAAGCAGTAGAGGCAGAGGTTCCCTCTAGAGGCTTCTTTTGAGTCGACACAAAAGCTTTTCAGTCAAAAAGCAGGCTTTTGAGTCGACTCAAAAGCAGCGGCATGGTAATTGCAGTGCCGTTGCCTAAAGAGGAAGCAGCAGAGGCAGAGGTTCCCTCTAGAGGCAAACATCCCTCGTACTATTTCTCCTCTCTCCCTCTCCAGACGCCAACCACCGCTTGCAGCTCAACAGCGGCATGGTGATTGCAGTGCCGGTACCGGCACAGCAGGCAGCAAAAGCAGCGCAAGTGGAGGCAGCAACGCAGCAGGCACTCAGAGAAGCAGAGTGAGTGACATTTCCACTAGCGAATCTCTCGGTTAAGTACGTTTTGTCTCTTTGTCTTGAATGGGCCGCATTGCAGCAGCAGTGCAAGTGGAGACAGCAACGCAGCAGGCACTCAGGGAAGCAGAGTCAACAGAAGTCGTAGATGGATTGCAGGTGGGCGGCGGAGGCCTTATTTCCATCAAGTCTGTAGGTTAGTACAACAAAACGAACCCCATAGGCGAGATTGCGTTTAGGAAAGAGTTTAGAGGAGCCGGGTTAGAAAAAAAGCTTGCGTCGAGTTTATGCAGCCAGCTTGAGAGTAGGAGACAGTAGCGCAGTAGCAGTGCAAGTGGAGACAGCAACGCAGCAGGCACTCAGAGAAGCAGAGTGAAGAGATCAACAAGCTAGATGGGTCGGGTGCAACAGATGGAGGTGCTCTGTGTGGATGGCAAGGTTGCGAGAGTTTATTATATGGCGTCCACCACTATAACAGAAGCTGTGAAGGTAGGCATGAATGCACTGGTTGCAAGGTGCTTTTGTTTCTTTCTGTCCCTTCCTTTTCCCTCCTCCTTTCTTTCCCTGTCTCTCGGTTGCCCACTCTCCCTCTCCTCCCTGTGTCTTTCTTGCTGCATTCTGCAGTGTGCAGGCCATCAAGGGAGCACAGATCACACCATTCGTCCTCAAGCGAATAAAGGAGCTCACTGGAGGGGCGTCACTCGCTGCAAGTATGCTGTGGTCACATCTTGGCCTTCTGATTCATCCTCCCGTCTGTTTCCCTGTCATCATCTCTTGGTATTCTCTTCAGCATGTTTAATTTAAATCGTCAGCGAACCCGCTGCGTCCAGTCACCCTCTGTTAATTTCGTTAACCAACTCATCCATATTTTCTACTCTTAAACACTTCCATCCCCCCTCCCCCCCACCCCCCCCTTCATTCCCGCCTCCAACATTTCCCATCCAGACATAGCTCTAGTGAAGAATAACGCTCGTGTGGGTGCCCAAATAGCCAGGGCTCTCGCACAGAGGAGAACGACCAGCGTTTCGAGACTTTAGATGCCTTGGTCACATCACATCTGCGAAGCTCGCGACAAAGACAAGCGAAGTTCATGGTCTTGTTACGGTATGCTCAGTACAGAATATGACTGACAAGTCTTTGTAGAAATGTTATCTGTATTAGTTACACACCCAGAAAGTTGCACTATCTAGGGTGACATGTACTTGAAATTTCTAGAAGTTAGTCCTTTCTTTTAGGAGTGGGTCACATTTTTTATTCATCGTAACACTAGCAAGCTGGTTTTGGACTGTGGTGTGAATCTCGAGGGCGTGCTTTATCGGGTTACGCTAAACAAAAATGCAACTGGTTACGGTTTTGACGTTCAGATTTCTGTCCGGAGAGGGATCGTCCGCGATTCATGCGAAAAAATCGTAACCACTCCGGGTTGCGTAGCTTGGCAGGTTGCAGAACTCTACGCACCACGCCCTACAGCGGAGCGGAAGAGCCCAGCTCCAGTACCGACCTGAAAAACAAGAGATGGCTGGGTAATGAAGAATACTGTACTGAGAGAGCTCGGCAATCCCAAGGCTAGGTGCTATTGCGAACTACCGTTCGCACATGCCTGGTCATGCGATGAAGCAGAGAGTCTGATTTGGCCTCGATTGCGTGGCTTCTTGACTTGCGCAACCCGCATCAGCATGGCGACAGCCTTGCGTGCGACGCGACTTGCCGGACCGCTCAGACTCAGCAGCCGCTCATTCCGCTTGCGGAGCGGCTCAGGTAGTGCGTGCCAGCGTGATTTAGTCCACGTCAGCGCACTTCCACAGGCCCGTTTAGAAACCTCATATTGCCACGTCGTCCATGCGAATCCCGCTGATAGATTACACCAAAACCTCGCACTTAATCGACCGAGTAGATTAGAAACCTACGGCTCCTCCTTCAGGGGTAACGGGGTCAAATGGAGCAGCAGCAGCGCCAGCAGCAGCAGCAGCGGCCGGGGAGCGAGCCACACAGGAGGGGGGAGTGCTCGAATCGGCAGCCGGCGATTAGACGGCGGCGTGAAGCGAGCGAGTGGAGTCGGACCGGTCACGACGGCGGCTCAACCGGGCGAAGAACTCATGCACCGTACGCGACCGGCTGCTAGCGCGGATAACGCGTTTGAGTCGAGTTTTAGACGAAGTGATTCTGACGCACCTCCCCATCAGCTTTCCCGCACTCTCTCCCCCCTCCCCTTCCTCTCCCCCCTATCTCCACTCCCCCCTCCCCTTCCTCTCCCCCCTATCTCCACTCCCCCCTCTCCTTCCTCGCCCCCTGCCTCCCGTTCTCCCACTGCATCCCCCTCCATTTCCCTCAACTCCCTCTTCTCCCCCGTTTCCTCAGAGTTTAACGAGATTCGAAGGGATGCAGAGGCGGTCAAGGAGCAACTAGCAGCCAGCGAGCGGCTTTTCCTGAGCCAATTCCCCAAACATCTCTCCCCACCTCCCTCTCCTTGAATTGATCGCTTCAGAGTTTTACGAGATTCGAAGGGATGCAGAGGCGGTCAAGGAGCAATTATCAAACATCACAGCCACTGCTGACCTGCCACGTCAGCGCGCAGCCATTGCTGACCTGGAGCGTGACGTGGCACGGGAGGATCTGTGGGAGGATCCAGCTCAGGCGCAGCAGCTGATGACGCAGCTGACCGAGCTCAAGGATGGGGTGAGGGAGGTGGAAGAGTTTGCGAATAAGGTATGTAGGCGGCTGAACTTGGTCAACGCAATGAACTTAAGTGGGGGTCTTACAATTACGTGGGATTATGAGCTTAATTGGGGTCCTGAACCCCATGCGAGATTATGAACTTATGTGGGAGTGAGAGCATAATTTATGTAGAAATATGATTGTATGTATGTGGGATTGACCGAAGGAGGGGGAAGATCGGCTTGTCCTCTGTTTGACTACCATTTTTTTTTTTTTTTTTTTTTTTTCGTTCTTTTGTAAACACACTCGCCAATCCTTCCCTAAACCCCCACACAGGCGGCAGATGTGTGTCTTATAGTGAAGCTGCTAGAAACGGATCAGGCATCGAAATCTTTGTTATGCCCGTACTTATATACTCACTACAGGTGGAGGAGGTGTGTCTAATAGTGGAGCTGCTAGAAGCGGAGCAGACGCCAGATGCATCGCTGGTAGCAGAGGCAAGGGAGGGGCTGCAGTGGGTGCGGGGGCACATGGAGCGGTACGCTGTGGCGCAGCTGTTGGGGGGAAGGTTCGACAAGAAGGGAGCCAGGCTGACAATAACAGCGGGGGCAGGAGGGACGGATGCCCAGGTGAGAATGGCTGAGGTATGGGTACGTTCGACAAGAAGGGGGCGAGGCTCGCAATCACTGCTGGGGCTGGAGGGACGGATGCTCAGGTGAGACTGCCAGAGGGAGGGGCGAGATGCATAGGCCACTGGGCCTGCAGTGGGTGCGGGGCCACATGGAGCGGTATGCTGTGGCACAGCTGCTGGGAGGGAGGTTCGACAAGAAAGGGGCGAGACTCACAATAACTGCAGCAGCAGGAGGGACGAATGCTCAGGTGAGACTACCAGAGAGTAGGGTGAGTGAGCCGTATTGACTACTGGGCTTGCAGTGGTTGAGCGTGAAAATGGAGGAGTATGGAGCGGTATTCTGTGGCGCAGTTGCTGGGAGGGAGGTTCGACAAAAAAGGAGCCAGGCTAACGATTACCACAGGGGCTGGAGGGACGGATGCGCAGGTGAGATGTGAGGGGCTCAGGTGAAATGCGTGGGGTGGGGGCAGAGGCAAGGGAGGGCAAGCAGTGGGAGCGCGGGGGCACATGAAGCAGTATGCTGAGGTCATGCTGCTACGCTATGCATGTACATGCTGCTATTTGCATGCTGCTATGCTATGCATGTACATGCTGCTATGTATGCATGCACATGGTGCTGTGCATGCTGCTATGCTATGCATGTACATGCTGCGGTGGGCTGACATGTGGGGCTTTAAGAAGAGCTCTGCATATGCACCGCAGCATGCACATGCAGGGCCTTTCCATGTGCGTCTGTGTTTCCACCCTTACTGGATTGGGCTGACATGCTGCTCCGGATGTACATGCGGTGGGCGGACAGGAGGGGCTTTAAGAAGTGGTTGAATGTGCCTTTAATTGTCTTTTCTTGCGGGTTTGTATGTCACCACCTCACAGTATTGGGCTGACATGCTCCTGAGAATGTACATGCGTTGGGCCGACAGGAGGGGCTTTTAGCAGACTTTCTGTAGGCACTCAAAACACCCCCCCTGTGTGGCTTTAACCACCTCTCAGGATTGGGCTGACATGCTGCTCCGGATGTACATGCGGTGGGCTGACAGGAGGGGCTTTAAGAAGCGGGTGGTTGAGCGGTCAGATGGGGAGGAGGCGGGGATCAAGAGTGCGACACTTGAAGTGGAGGGGCGGTATGCTTACGGGTACCTCAGTGGGGAGAAGGGCACGCACAGACTGGTCAGGCAGTCGCCGTTCAATGCAAAGGGACTCCGACAGGTGTGTTGCCTGCCTGTTGGCCTGTGTGTTGGCCTGTGTGTTGGCCTGTGCGCACGTGTATGAAAGTACCCCTGTGTGCTGCCTGTTGGCCTGTGTGTATCTGTTTCCTGCCCAAGATGGCGATAGGTCACGGCTTGTGGAGCTGTGTTATGAGCCAATCATCTTCGGCGCCACAAAACACAGTGACAATAGGTCATTGGCGGTACCACATCTCCTTTTGAGTCGACTCAAAAGCATTGGCGGTACCACATCTCTCCAGCTTTTCCGGCTCTTTCCATCTCCCTGCTTTCCCTGTTCCGTGCCAACCATCCCTAGCCTGTCCTTCTGTCCCCTGCTCTGTGCAGTACTGGCCTCTCTGCACAGTGCTTCTCCTCGCTCTCCATTCCTCTCCTATCCCCCCTCCCTCCATACCCTCGATTCTACCCCTGCCGTTCCACCCCGCACCCCTCGGGCCAATTTGTCGGCCTAGAGGTGATACTGTTGCTAGAGGAGATTCCCGAGGATGACCTTCAGGCGTGACTACAATGAGGGCAGGGTGACTACAAGGAGATTTCCGAGGATGAGGGCTGCAACACCTCTCCTCCCTCCCTCGATCGCATCCCTCCCTCGATCACATCCCTCCCTCCATCCCCTTCCTCTATTCTCCCCTCAGACCAGTTTTGCGGGCGTAGAGGTGATGCCATTGCTAGAGGAAGAGGCAATCAAGGTGGAGATCCCTGAGGATGACCTGGACGTGTCTACGATGAGAGCGGGCGGCAAGGGCGGGCAGAATGTGAACAAGGTGGAGACGGCAGTGCGGATGACGCACATACCCACGGGGATAGCTGTCAAATGCGCAGGTGAGTGTGGGGCGATTAGTGTACGAGGTGACTTTTGAGTCGACTCAAAAGTCATTAGTGTACGAGGGACAAGGCGTAGTGCAAGTGCTGGCACAAGGTGGCAACCAAGGGCGGGCAGAATGTGAACAAGGTGGAGACTGCAGTGAGGATTGTGCACAATGCACATACTCACGGGGGGGGTGCTATCAAGTGTGCAGGTGAGTGAAGGAAGTGAGGGTGCAATTGCATGATGCACATACCCACCAGGATTGCACTCAAATGCGCGGGTCTGTGAAACAGTTTTGGTGATAATGCAACCATACGGTGCACCTGCCAACAGAAGTTGCTGTGATTCCCACTGCACCCATCATCCCATTAGTCCCACACTTCAATCCCAGCCAATTCTTCTCCTAACCCATGTCCCCTCCCCTTCCCTCCCCCCCTCCCTCAAACTTTTTCAGAGGAGCGATCACAGGCACAGAACAAGGCAAAGGCACTAGCGATGCTCAAAGCAAAGCTATTGATTATCCTGGAGGAGCAAAGGGCAGCGGAGATTAGGGAGATTCGGGGGGATATTGTGAAAGCGGAGTGGGGGCAGCAGATTAGGAACTACGTGCTTCATCCATATAAGATGGTAAAGGATCTGAGGACGGATTATGAGACAAGTGATGTCGGTGGCGTGTTGGATGGCGATTTGGATGAGTTTATGGGAGCGTTTTTGCGGTCCAAGCAACAGAAGCTGCAGCAGGAGGAGCAAGACCAGCAACAGCAGCAGCATCTGGTATGAGAGATGCTGATGTTGCTGCTTTGTGATGGAGCATGGTGGGTCGGATCGGGAAGGGTGACGTTTCATGAGTGCACGGGGTTTTGTTCCAAGTCACCAATTATCTGGATGTCATTATTTTTTTTGTATGGGAGAAATCAGGCGTTTGTACTATGATGAGTAACGTCTGTTTTGGGGGATAGCATGTTCACTCTTTGATCAATACTGTACCTTGGCCACAGTTCCAGGATCTTATGTCACATCCGTCACTGTAGACACGAATTGCGTCGAATGTCGGAGCTTCATCGCTTGTCACAGGCTGACACAAGCTGACTGGAAAAGGGAATCTTTTGATGTCGTCCACGTCAGGCGTTCCCAAAGTGGTCCCACCTACCACTGCTGGAGGCTGTGACAAAAATATCGTGACAGCACTCGACGTCCCACGTGGACCAGGTCAAACCCAGCACGCGCTGATGCTGGATCCTGAGGGCAGGCGCGCTGGGTTTCACGGCTGGCAGAGATGTTGAGGATCTCTCCAATCAAAGGCCCGCCGTTTCCACCGTTGGCGAACAAAGCACGATGTGGCGCCACAAATGTGGCTCGGTTGGAACACGCTGGGCACTGCAGCCTCATGAATCGTGATCAGCAGCAGCACTATGGCTCATGTATGCGAGTCACACAAATCCATGCGCCCGTGGGGCGGAAATTCCAGTGGTCCCTCCCTCTTCCCCACACGCGCTAGCTCGACTCCCCCCCAGCCCCGAAGTCCGGCCTCAAGGGGAATGCGCCTCGTCATTCCGACAGCCCATAGAGTTCTGTACAATCATGTTCATGGGGCGAGGGGACTGTCGTGATGTCATCGTCGTTCGGGATAGCAAATTCGTTTCGCGAATACTGATGGTTTTTCGCCGCGATCACGAGGCACGATTCACGACGAATGTCTATCGTCATGACCATCGCATGTATCATGGTTTTTGGCGGCCTCTGTCATCCCCTCAAATTCCCTCTCGTTTACACCACCAATCTACGATCGTCGTTTGCCTGAATGCTGCTGAAACCATTGTAGTCAACCGTCAGCTTCACACCGACGGCGTCAGGTCAGGTTCCCCCCATCTCGAAATTGACGTGCCGTCAAACGGTTCACTTCCTCATCAAGCTTGCACTTGACCTGGCCCAAGCCCAGATTCCTTCCCCCTACCAGCGTGACTCCTCCCCACCGCAGAGTCACCGACCGACCACCTTCACCTCCGCTTTTTTCCTCCACCATAGCAGCGTTTCCCCTCCCCCGCTTCCTTCCCCGCTTTCGCCACCTTCCCCCTCCCCTTCCTCGTCAACCCCCTCTTCCTCCGCTTTCACTGTCCCTCCCAATCAGCTGGCTCAGCCGGAGCTGATTCACCATCAGCCTCCTTGCTTGGGGTCGCTCTGACAACAAGCACCCTCAGCTCTTCCTGCCTTGGTTCTGTGAACACAGCTTCGATAATACCTCGCAGTTCCCAGGTCACTCTATCCCGACTGTGTTACCTCCTCAAACCCTCTGCCTTGGTCTCTGCTAAGGCTGAGACCCTCGCAGTCGCCCGTCGTCAATGCGACCCATGGTTACAGCCGCTGAAGCTCGTACACCATACATTGACACCAGTATCCGTTGGCCATGGTGATCTAACTAATCCCGGTCAATTCGGAAGCATCTGTGGGACACGAAGTCGAGGTTGCACGAGGAGAGTGGTGATCTGCATGGAGAGTACCAGGAACCGTTCGTCCTTTTCGGTCCATTCCGGCACTTCGTACTGGATGGTGAAATCTTCATCGCAGGAGTGGCGTCATTAACGGTGGCGGCGGTTCTTGACCCCCTTCCCTTTCTGATCGAAGCATCTGAACGACATGAATTCAGCAAGGCGTAGCAAGCGGATCTCCGATCCCGTCGAAGCATCGGTGGTTGAGCGCTTCTTTGCACACAAGGCTGTGGTCAAGCCAACAATGGCTCAGGAAGCTTCAGGGAAGGCCCCTCCCGCTGCTGCTCAGCAGCGTCGGCGTGTCAGTAAGCCTGTGGTTAATAACGCTGTGCTTCCTGTGGTTGCTGGTCTGACGCACCCTGGTGCAGATGCCAGAGGTTCATCCACGACTGTTGCCAAGGATCCGGAGCTGGACCTTGAATATCCTGAAGCGTCAGTTCAGGAGACCGGGAAACCCGCTCAAGAATCGCATGATCAGACGAAGACTGCACGATCCATGTCTCGCGATTTCGACGAAGAAGAGGAATGGGCTGAACTTGCCATGACCGTCAAGCTGGTAAGCCTGCATGTAATTTCGTTTCCTGTGGTTGCTGGTCTTCGGTACCAATTGTAGATGTTCTGAATGGTAATTGCACAAAATCTAATCCTGTCTCTCATGTTTCGTGCATGCAGTGCCTTGCGACTGCCGCTCCCTCGGAGAAACAGCTGGAAGAGCACGTGACGCTGGTGATGGGATCCGCGAATTCCGGAGTTGAATCCGTTTCTACTGCTTCTGCTGCTTCTGAAGGCGTACTCACAGGAGCTTGTACGAGCAGCCTGTCTCCTACTTATTCCTCTCCTGCATGTTCTTCGCCGTCGACTTCGCCTCCGCGTGACGCGACTGCTGCCGACCGCATGAAAGTCGCTGCCTGCCTGGCAGCCTCTCGTCGTCATGACGTGATGCTGTGTCATGCTGCCTGGCCAACCACTCACGAGGCTCCATCGGGAGAGTACGACTTCCTGGAAATTTCCATGGCGTCAAGTGCGACGGGGTTAGGATCTGGAGGTTGGTCTCCCACGTCAGTTCTGGACGGTTCTCCGTTCAAGCCATCCAACTGGCATAGCAGGAAGCCAGAGGGAGCTATTAATTCCATCAGTAGTCGGGCACGTCAGCAGGAGACCGAGCAGCAGAACGCGCAGCAGTCGACTGTACAGTGGACAGCGCTTTCCACGCAGCTCCCTGCTCAACCGTGTCTCCTGTTGCCAACTCAGCGTGTGGTTGTGGATGTGGCCTTCAGGCAGCAGTTCGAAGTGGCTCGCCCGACCCCTCGCTATGCTGAACTGCTCTCTCAGCTTCCCTCCGTGTTCGTCGGCGGAAGGCAGCGGCTCAAACCCCTCGTCACCGCCCTAGCTACTGCCATGAACCTCTCACTGCAGAGCAGCGGGATCTCTATTGCTCCCTGGCGCCGTACGAAGTACCTCTTGAGTAAGTGGTTCCCAACAACTGATGCTGGGACTGCTATTCCCGAGGCTCGCACCCAAGTTCTGCCACCACAGATGGCGACGGGCGAAATACCTACCTCCGTCCCACCTCTTATGCCAGTCGCGTCTACCAACCTGCCAGTCGCAACGACTGCCGAGCTGGTTGCTGCTGCGACCATGAAAGCTGCTGACGCTTTACCTTCCAACAACTGTGAAAAGGGATCTACCAGAGCTGGGAGCACTAAGGTTCCTCGTGCAGTAACAGACAGCCTTGCAGAGATTTCTCAGCTGCAGCTGCTGGCAAGCAAGGAGGTACTCAGGTGCTGCCACAACCACAATCTGCCACACCAGCAAATTGCTTATGGCGCTGCGGCTGTGGCTGGCGCTGGTGGTGCTGTCACAGGGTTTGCTGTTGATGACTGGAAGCCTCCTGCAGTGACTGCCAAGCGTCGTCCTGCTTGCAGGGAGGGCTGCCTGTCCCTCCGCCTGCGGTTGCAGGAGAGGGAGGAGAGGGAGGTGTATTGAGCGTGCTTTCTTCCAGGCAGCATTCCCCCCTTGTTCTCAGGTCGCTGCTGCTGTGTTTAGTTGCTTGCTACAGGCGAAATCTAACCTACAGTTGCTGCGCTTGAGCCATGCCTACCAGCCGATAGATGTTGGATGGTGGCCGATTTTGTTTGCTTGACTAGGTTGACTTCGTGTGCTTGCTATCTTCAGGTGCTTCTTTGTAATTATGTGCTTGTGCTAATGGTAAATACAGAACAGAGTCTTGAGCCAAATGTATTCCTGTATGACAAGATGTCAGCCAACAGTTCAAAGGATAGAAGGGAGGATAAAGAGCCTTGTCAGATTCGTGTTGGGCCTTCACCCATCTTCCCGCCTCCCCCTCCTTCAGTCATCCATCCCGAGCCCAATCCCCCGCACGCACCCACTTGTGCAGAGCAATGGAACCACAGAAGCCGTATACTGCATGTGCTTGATTACAAGACGCTATCAGTAGGGAACAATGAATCAGAGCTAGAATTGGAATACTAAAGCTGGCACTGACCAGCACCATACAGATTCCTCAACCAACCACACTCCTGCAGCACCACACCACGCACACCTCTGCAGCACCGCGCACATCCCTGCAGCACCATCCACACCCCTGCAGCACCGCACACAACCCTGTGGTACCATCCACACTCCTGTAGCAGATCCATTGCCATCGTCATTCTCCAACAAACCACGCTCCGTCTCACCACTTTCCTCCACCTCTCCCATCCCTCCCCACAACACCCTGCAAGCAGGGTGGAAGTACTGCCGGCCATTTCCCTCCCGCTAGACCCCACCACCAGGCATGCCCATCCTACAACCTTGGCTTTAAGCCTTCCTCCAACACCACATTTCAGCATTGGATCTGTGTACTAAGGGCCTTGCTCATGCTGCTGCCACCCTGTTTCTTGCCCTAGGGATTCCACTTGCTGCCGCTGCCGGCCTTGCTGCTGCTGGTGTTGCTGCTGGCCTTGCTGCCTCGGCCCCTGGTGCAGCTGCTGCTGGCCTTGCCAGGGCGGGCTTGGGAATGTGAGATGAACCTTGGCCGCTGGAGCCCTTCACTGCTGCACCCCTGGAAGCACCTGCTGGCTTCACAGCAGCACCTGCAGGCTTCACGGTTGCAGGCCTTGCAGGTGCGACCTTAGCTGGGGTCACCTTCGCTGACACATGTACAGCCTTAGCAGGTACTGTCTTCGCAGGTATGGCCTTTGCAGGTACGGCCTTTGCAGGTACGGCTTTTGCAGGTACCGCCATTGTAGCAGCAGGTGTCACAGGTGCACTCTTCCCAGCCTTGGGCTTCCCACCACCACTTGCTCCCATCACCTTCCTCGGCCTCGGCTTCTTGCTCGCGGTTCTACTCACCCCAGTCACAGATCTTGGGCGCAGGGGGGAGAAGCCTAGCGAGCCACGAGAGGAGCGGCGTTGGCACTGCTCTTCCTCCTCATGGAAGCGACCCACTCGGTAAGCAACGGCTTGTCTCCAACGCTTCTCCTTCGCGCTCATGCCACTGCTTGCACCGTTAGGACACCGCGAGCTGGCGCTGCCGCAGCTGCTGCTGCTGCAGCTTGCACTGCTGCTTTCGCTGGTGCTGATGATGCTGCTGGAGCTGCTATAGCTGCTGCTGCTGCTGCTGCTGCTGCTGCTGCTGCTGGGTGTCGGCGTGCTACATGCGACGTTGCTGGCAGCACTGAGCTCGGTCACAACAGGCTCACAGAAAGGAATACCTGGACCATACAGCCACGTCTGCTCCTCCTCCGAATAATCCTCCCAGGTCAGCTGGTCCTCCTCGCTGAAGGCCCTCCAGAACTCGTGCTCAATGGCGGACCGCAAGGAGTAGCTCTCTCTGGTGCGTACAGCCAGGTCTGGTCGGCCTCACTGTAGGCCTTCCACAACTCGCTCTCAATGGACGAGGAGCTCCCTGGCGCGTACAGCCACGTCTGATCCGCCTCTGAGAACTCCTCCCAGAATGCGTGGTCAATCGAAAGGCTTTCAGATCCGAGGCGAGAAGAGGCAATCCGAGAGGCCATGGTGCGAGCGGACGGATAGCCTAAGTACGAAGGGAGATTCGGGATGAGCTGAGAGGTGTGAACACGAAAGACTGGATTCGAGTAGCTTGGGTGGATAGAATGAGCGACGGATGTGGATTTGTAGGGAGGTGGGAGAGTCCCAAGGCGGAGGTGAGCGGTGGACGGAGCTTGGACGAACAGAGGGAGGAGCCAGGGAACAGCCAAGAGCGGCTCCATTTCGTGGTTGGAGCTGAAAATCCGGAGGGTTCAGTCAACCAATGGCATGCGGTATTGCTGCCCGGAATCCAGAGCTCTTTGCTTGGACGAAAACGTCGCTGCTGCCCAAAACACCACTGCGGCTCGTTCGTATGAATTTTAAAGTTCTCGGGCAGCAAAGCCGTGCAACATTCCTGCCCGGGCTGAATACACTTCGCAGTTCTGTCAACGTCGCCTCTCGCCGAGGATTTTAAGGCGATCCGTCTATGAAACGAATATCGAGGTCGACTGAATAAGGGGTCAAATGGGAGGACTATCCGTCCTGAGAGCAGCCAGAGATGGCCACGGAGGGAATCCATTCCGTCAACGCATAGCTGACAGATCAAAGATAAACTCGGCTTTGGGAGAACGGGACGTAATCGCGAATCGAATCTTGTTGTACCGTGACGCGGTGCTGTAACAACATACCAGTATCGTTCGCAAAGCCATAAGATGAGTTTGCCAGCACGGTAGAATTGGAGCCAGAAGCAAGCAAACATCGAGAAACTAGGGCTTCTATTCTCGAGACTGGTGGTGAGGAAACGATATCTGTGGAGGGACGACTCGAGAAAAGCAGATTCGACAACAGCAAGTTCGTTTGGGAAGCGTGACACTTCGTTTCAGTCATTATGCTAATAGCGCTGTATTGAAGAATTCATGTTGAAAATCCACACCCACATGTTAAGCACAAATTCAGACCATAATAAGATGTGGCAGAGGGGGAACATGACCACAATGTTTCACATAAATCTGGAGACGGGTATGCCACATAGTTTTAAGGAAGGATGGGCATCATAACTACAAGTTGCATGTGATCAAAGCTTCTCCAGGTCCTTGTGATGCCTTGACATTTGTTGCTCGCTTCACGTGGAACCCGTCTGCAATGTGGAAAGAACCAAAACAGCACTAGTAACAGTGCCATTCCTGAACCGTCAGTGCCAAGTACCATAAAAATCGCCCGTGGAGACCATCGGTGTGTTATCTTTTCTCAACTGTCATGTATTGGTAAGCGGAAAAACAAGAAGCCTCAGCACCACAAGCTATCCACCCCACTTCTGCTATTTTTTCTACCACCTACATCGCTCTTCAACATTCGGGCGACTCTTGCTTCTTCCCTTGCCTTTTTAGTATCCGTTGCTCAGAGCCAGGACACTCAAAGAATGAGGCATGGTTATTCGGGCATGAGAGTGCGGGCATGGTGATTTAGGCATAAGAGTGAGGCATGGTGATTCAAGCATGCGAGTGGGGCTTGGTAATTCCGGCATAAAGAATGTGTTAGAAATAGATTGCAAATCACACTTTTGTATTTGTACTTTTATATCCTAGTTTATGTTATGAATGTTCTTGTGGGTTGGGGTGTACTCACAAATCCCAACCTCAGCCAATTGTGATCCTCCCAATCTCCAATTACCCAATTGGAGATTCTGGAGATCCCAATAGGGATTCCCCCCGATTCCCCCTTCATCTATTCTCTCTCACCTTGCCATGTACTTATAGGGCCTTGGGCACCTTACCTAATCAATCCAACTCTATTTCTTATATGGTATCAGAGCGACCTATCCACACACGCAGATCAATGTCCTAATCTTAATGTGCCCGCGCTACGCGCACTTTATCGTCGCGACATTCGTCTCGAGTCGTCGGAATTTTCGATGTGCTCCACTCTACAGTCGCGCCTCTCATCGTCGACCGCCTTCGGACTCGACCTCGTTGAATTTCTCAACTCGAAAGCTTTCACGCTTCCCATAATCGATTTCCTCTTCGGTTCTCCTTGGTCGAATCTCAATTTCGACCATCTCTTAAAGCTCGTTTTCGAGTTTCCCCTCGGACCCCGCCAGAATAGGCGAACTCCCTTCGCGGAATCGCCTCCACGAGCGTCTCGCGTCAAGCAAGAGCAGGTACACAGGTGGAAGCGGAGCGGAGCTGGTTGCGGTTCTGTGTAGCTGCGGGACAGGGCCTGGGGATGTGTGGGGGGGTGTGTGGGTCCGAGGTTAGACATAGTCTCAGATTCAGTTTCAACTCGGCGTTTAACGAATTTCCGCCGACGGCATTTCCTTCTCAGCGGCATTTCAACGAAGCCGCCTGTGTGATTTTCAGCAATTCTCGTCGACCGATTTCCAGAATTGCCGCGATGCGCACCGAAGTTCCCATCGGTGACTTAAGAGCGTCGCTTCGCGAAAATCAAGCGCCAATGGCTTACTGAACCACTTCACTCGCCAACCCGATCCTGCTCCTTCGTCTCGAGCCGGACGGCACATGCTCCAACTACAAGGCTTGGCGCTATGGTGTCGACAAGCACAGCCCCTTCACGAGGTGAAGGGGCTCGAGCTCACCGACGTCCTTCTCAACATCGGTGACGGCAAAGAGCCTCCTAAACCCGAGAGGTCCATCGATCCAGCTAATGCCATCGCCGAAGCAGTTTATGCTGCTGCACTGTTCAAGTACAAGAATTGGGAAAAGGCCGATGGCGCGGTCATTGGTGTCTTCATGGGCACCACTCCTCCCAAACTCGCTGAAACCTACCACAACTACCCGTCTGCCAACGCCATTTGGCTCTACCTCGAAGACCGCTTCCTGAACAACACTGCACTGGTAGTTGCTATACTCATCCCCAGCATGTTCCAAGTGCGGCTCGAGGACTCGCCAGGCATGGCGGACTATGTCACCAAGGTGCAGTCCATTCATGGTAAACTCAAACAGTTGGGGATAGTCTTCCCCGAGCAAGCCCCTGCAGCCGCTCTCCTAGTCGGCTTCACTCCGGCATACGAAGTCACACGCAAGATGCTCTTGGGCCTTGCTCCTTCGGACCTCACATTTTCCAAGGTCTCATCCGCACTCCTTTCTGCTGAAAAGGACAATAGCGCTCAAGCCAAGGCCAATGCAATCCACGCTCCCGTGCCTCAGGCCTATGTCGCTTCGGCACCATTCCAGCGCAACTGCTTCCCCCCGTGTCCCTACGTCATCAAGCACGGCCCTCGTGCCGGCCAGGTGTGTGGCGGCACCAACCATGCCCTCGCCTCCTGCTTCAAGAAGAAGGATGACAAGTGGTATGCAGTCAATGGGACCGCCTCAAAGCCGCCAAGCTGGATAGTCAATCGTGCTCCTCGCAAGGTCAATCAAGTCGAAGCGCAGGAATCTGTGCAGGCTGCTGTAGCTCCCCCTGCTGATGTGCACCTCAACATGTTCTTCCCTAGCTTTGCCATGATTAATGAGACAATTTCGTAGTGTCCCAGCTCACAAAGCATCTCAGCCACAATAGAGTTCACCCTCGACAATGGGGCCACTCACACAGTTCTCAAGGAAGAACACTCTTTCAAGCCATACAAGACACCAATCCCTCTACTAGGAGCAGACTCCAGTTTCACAACACACACCAAGGGCTCCTCCACAGTTCCGTGCACAGCTTTCCCTTCGGGCAGTGTCATCGGCATGTGTGTTCCCACACTACGCCACAATCTCGTGGCCCAATACGAGCTCCAACGGGCAGGCATCACCACGATCTTCCCAGCACACTCGGACCACTGTGACCTCTTCAATCCTAAGTCCAACAAGCTCCTAGCACGCTTCACACTCAACAGCAGTAAGCTCTACATGCTGCGTTCACCTGCACCTCTCGCCGCCCTCTCCCAAGCGCAAGCTGCCAACACCACTTCGTGTTCCTATCGCAGCTTCGCCAACCCAACCATCCTCTACCACCATCGCTTGGGTCACCCCAACTTCCGTACGCTTGCGAACATCGCTTCCAAGAAACTTCTTCTTGGCCTCCCATCGACGTTTCCTCCACCAACAGACTCACATGCACCCACCTGCCTGGATTGCACCAAAAGCAAGCTCAAGCAGCAGCCGCACCCTTCCTCCCCATCCATCGCAGCTGCTCCGTTGGACCTAGTGCACATGGATGTCTGGGGCCCAGCTCCAGTCGCATCCCGAGGCGGTCATCGGTACTTTCTTACACGAGTCGATGACCACTTGCGGTATGTTTCTGTGCACCTTCTGCATACAAAGGCGGAGGCACCTGACCTCATCATGGCATGGGTGCGCCAGGCTCAAGTCACGTTCGGCACTCCTCTTGCCTCCATTCTGATGGTGGGGGAGAATTTCGCAATGGCCAACTCGATAACTTCTGTGCGGCCCAAGGGATTCGGCAAACATTCACGCTCCACGAAAGCCCGCAGCAGAACGGCATTGCAGAGAGCCGCGACCACATCTTGGTTCAGATCACTCGCTGCCTCCTCAGTCACGCCAACGCACCACGGTCACTCTGGGGATATGCCCTCTTCCATGCGGCTTTCCTCTACAACCTTTATCCGCATCCCCACCGACCCGACACCACACCTACCACTCTCTGGCTTGGGGCCACGCCTTCCGCCCGCTCTCTACGCGTCTGGGGGTGTAGCGCGTATGTGTTGCTCAACCTCTATACGAACAGGAAGCAAGGTGTCAAGCTTGGTCCCAAAATCCAGACCTGCATATACCTGGGGCACAACTCCGACTCCTCAGACTACTTATTCCTCAACCCTATCACAAGACAGCTGATTCGCAACTGTGATGTCGTCTTCGATAAGACACGCCCCTTCTACTCTGCGACCATGGGCGAGCCTCCTCCACCTCCCTCGAAACTTCGAGATCAAGTCCATGGATGTCTCCTCCGCCTTTCTCGAAGGCCAGCTCAAGGAGGATGTTCACATGGAACGCCCTTTGAGGTTTCCTGGCACTTACCCTGCCAACATAGTGTGGAAGCGGAAACGCCTAGTGTATGGCCTCAAGCATGCTCTTCGTGAGTGGCACAACAAGGTGAATGAAGTCCTCCTTACACTGGACTTCCATCTCTCCGCCTCATATTCTAGTCTCTTCATTCGTCACTCCTCCGAGCCCTTCTACATCCTTGTCTACGTCGACGACTTCATTCTAATCGCCAGAGATCCAGCCGAGATGGCAGCTGTCCAGTCTGCTCTCAGCTCTGCCCTTCTCATGAAGGATCTTGGTGACCTCAAGAACTACCTGGGGATGGAGATCACTCGTGACCGCCAGGCTTGCACGATCACCCTCTCCCAGGAGTCCTACATCGACAACCTTCTCAAGCGTTTCGATATGGACTCTAGTAACTCTGTCTCCACTCCACTCCCACTACAGCATCAGCTCACGGCCCCTCCGATTCCTTCTCCTGACGCCTGCAAGGACCCGTACCCTGAGCTAGTTGGTTCACTCATGTATGCTATGATGTGCACTCGACCAGACTTGGCGTACCCGGTTAGTGTCCTCTCTCGGTATGTCTCCCCCGGATGCTACACTGCCTCCTATTGGTCTGCAGCCAAGAGGGTCCTCCGCTATCTACAAGCCACCAAGTCTCACATCCTCACTCTCGGTGGTACCTCTCCAGTCAAGCTCGAGGGATACACAGACTCACAATGGGCCGATGACCAGACTGACAGACGCTCCTCCCAAGGGTACTGCTTCACCCTTGGTAGCGGAGTCATCAGCTGGCGCTCCACTCGGTCCTCTGCAGTCTCCCTGTCGTCCTGCGAGGCCAAGCTCTATGCAGGCACAATGGCTGCTCAAGAGGCACGCTAGCTCTCCTTTCTCCTCGCTGAATTAGGCTACCCCCAGCAGTCGCCCACCCTGTGGTGTGACAACCAGAGCGCCATTCACCTCACCAAGGATTCTGTGTTCCACTCTCGCACCAAGCACATCGAACTTCGTCATTTCTTCATCCGAGATCTTGTTCAGAGTGACCAGCTGATGGTACGGTACATCGCCTTAGATTGCAACCTCGTCGACCTCTTTACCAAGGCTCTCGGCAAGGCTGACCACCATCGCCTTCTCCGTTCCATGGGGCTATGTGCTCCTTGACCGGGTTTGCAGTCTATGGGGGTGTGTTAGAAATAGATTGCAAATCTCACTTTGTATTTGTACTTTTATATCCTAGTTTAGGTTAGGAATGTTCTAGTGGGTTGGGGTGTACTCACAAATCCCAACCTCACCCAATTGTGATCCCCTCAATCTCCAATTACCCAATTGGAGATTCTGGAGATCCCAATGGGGATTCCTCCCGATTCCCGTTTCATCCATTCTCTCTCACCTTGCCATGTACTTATAGGGCCTTGGGCTCCTTACGTAATTAATGATTTCAGCTCTATTTCTTACATAGTGAAGTAATTCAAAACCCGTGGATGACAGAAGTGGATGGTCTAAAGTGAGATCCCAAGGCTCGTGGGTGATGGAGGAAAGGGTGCAGGCCACGGAAGATGGATAGACTGAGATCACTGGATGGGATGCTGGAGCATGGCAAATAGAGCTACAACCCCAACATAAATGTATGCCTCACAACTGGACTGAGCTACAAATGACGACATAGTGGACCTCCACGAGACTGCACCCGTACCAAGACTAAAGAAATAGCTCTGTGAGGACCTGAGTGTCTCGAGGTCATCAGCCCAGGATGCGTCTGTGTGTCCAGTCAGGACCACTGGCTCCCGTCCTCCCAAGACAAGCTCTTGTCAGTGTCTGCCAATCGCAACAAAATGAACAAGGATACAGAAAGGGTATGCTAGATGTGGTCGAGTGCACGTCATCAGGTACATGAGGCAACCCACAAGCTCTGCCTATGGACCACTAGGGTCGACCTGCGCATAGGAAATAGGAGAAGAGAGCTCATGCAGAGGGGTAGGTTGTGCAGACGATAACTTAAAATCGAATTGTCAGAGGATCTGATGCCCCAAATGGGACTAGGAGGGTATGATCGTATGCGCTGTACGGTCTTGAGAGATCTCCAAGCCCGGATAGTGCCACAAATCTCCTAGAGTTGCCTGAGTAGCTCGGCATTTACGGAGGCCACTACAACTCTGTTTGGAGTAGCAAAGATAAGAACGTCTACGTAAACAAGTACGTAGAGCGGAGTCTTCCTAGCACGAATGAAGAGCGAGGGATCAGCAGAGGACGCGACATAATTGAGAGCTATGAGTGTAGTAGATAGTGTATTGTGCTACTGATAAGATGCCTGGCGCAGTCCGTAAACAGGGTGGCACAGGCTCTACTGTGTCCCAAGAGTGAAGGACCCGGTGAAGCCTGGTAGGTGTCGCAGGAAGATCTGCTTGTGAAGGCTGCCCTGCAGGAAGATTGTCGAGAAGTCTCTCAAGTGGAGCTTGTAGTCATGCTGTGTGGCTATGTGGAGGAGCACCCAAAGAGTAGTCATCTTTGGGGTGGGGGAGAAGGTCTGGAAGAAGTTAACACCCTCTCGTTGACTGAAGTCTTTGGCCACATGCCGCGCCTTGAACTGGGGCGGCTCTCCAGGCCAGTGCTTTTCCTTATAGATCCAAATGTCATCGACTATGTTCGCTCCAGATGGAAGAACTGCGTTGATTTAAGTGCCATTGGATCTACAGTATGAGGTGTTGTCTCGATCTCCATGACTTGTATCCACTAGGTTGCCCAGGCACCAGAGACCGCCTCAGCGTACGAGCGCGAGGTAGGGATGCCCAGGGCATCTAGGTCACCTTTAGGGGACACAAAGATGAGATAAAGTAAACGCAAAGAGAGCTAGCTCGTACTGCCTATCCTCTAGAACGTCACTGCCAAGGACAGGTGCACCCCTGATGGACGGAGGACAAGCAGGGTCAGAGACCAGAGTGAAAGTGTAGTCAAGGCGGTGGCTCGCGGCAAAGTCAGCGACAAAAGCGACTAGGGTAGAGACACCCTCAGAAGGAGTAGTAGGGTCAGTGACAAGCAACGCAAGCAAGCGGGAGATGACTGGACGAGCAGTGCAAGCAAATTGAGAAAGAGGAGCAGGGGACAGCGGGAGCGACGATTGGGGAGGCAATGGTAGGACGGGCACTGGAAGAGCACAACAACGAAGGACCATAGGATGGACACGAGCATGAGCAGAGACAAAAATACCACCAGGGGGACGACGCACCTAGTGAGGTAGGACGGGGAATGGGGAACAGGGGGGGACGGGGGACAGAACAGGGGACGGAGGAGAGCGAAGGGGGAATTGAACCGAAAGGGAGTCTTTTTGGGGGGGGGGGGGGGGGGGGGCGGGGGGGGGGAACAGCGGGCTGTAGACAGAGTCAGGTGGGAGGGGAGGCACTGTAGGAGGGACGGGCGAGTGGTCAGGGGATCCAAAGGAAATGCCAAGGAGACGAATGGCAGACTGCGGCTGCTGCTACTCCGACAGCTACTACTACTGCAGCAGCTGCTGTGGCTTCTGGCACACGCCAGAACCCCCAGGTCCACTACTGCTACCACCAGGACTCTCCCAGCCAGCACCCCCAGGACTGGCACCCCCAGACCCAGCACCCCCAAAACGTGCACCCCCAAAACCAGCACCCCCAAAGCCAGCACCCCCACAATCAGCATCCCAAGAGTTCACAGACTATCGTCGATGCTGCTGCTGCGGCAAGTGCTGCGGCTGCTACTGCTGCTTCGGTGGTAGCGAGGGAGGTTGCTGAGATGCCTGGGGCACCGGGGCTGGGGGGAGGAGCACCGCAGCTGGGACAGCCGCATCTCCAAAGTCAGCAGACTCCCCCACAGGCACAACCGAGGGGAAAGGAGTGGCGTGGGAGACACCAGACGGAGCCGGGCGAGGTGGGAGGTGATCAGCAAGTGGTGCGGGAGTGAGGAAGAGAGGTGGAGGAGGAACACGAGTGCCATGGTGAGGGAAGCGAACGATGCTGCCCCGGGTGGTAGAACAGCTAGTCATAAGCGTCGAACTGAAACTCGAGGAAGACAAAGGGGACAGTGCAGGCTAAGAGCTTGTCTGCGCTAAAGGCGCGGACGTGAGCAAGGCAGCCCCAGATGTGGAACACAAACGCGTCACTAGGAGACCCAGTCCAGAGGAGGGTCGGTGAAACCTGTAGCTGCAAGGAGTGAGGCCACATGTTAAAGTGGTGAGCCTCGTGGTGCCCCACAGAAAATGGGGGGCATTTACATGGACCATGGAGGTGAGAGCCACCTCCATAACCAAGCTGATGTGATCCTCAGCGAATCCATTCTACCATGGTGAGTCCGGAAGGATTAACGTACCAAGGTGACCGGAAGCAAATTTGCCACCATGGTCGCAGTGCAGATGGAGCACAGACAGGGAGCGCTAGGTGCGGACGATACAGAGTCACGGAATGAGGCCGTCAAGCACGTCACCTTTCCGCTCCAACAGGAAAACAGTGGTGAACCGGGTGGAGTCGTCGACCACAACCAGGAAGTAGCGCTCCCCGCGAGGCCCTTGGGCCGAGGCGAGGCCTCAGACGTCCATGTGCATAGTCTGTAGGGGAGCAGTAGTGGGAGAAAACGAGGAGGAAAGAGGGGCGGCGCGCTGCCGGCCCTCGACGCAAGAGGTGCACGCGGGCGCGAGAGAGGCGAAGAGGACGGGGAGACCAGTGACTAGATCGTGGGAAGCCATGTGACGCAGACGTGGGAGAGCAGGGTGACCTAAGCAGTGGTGCCCACGCGGGGAACTCTGTGTGCAGTATGAAAAGTCCGATTGCAGGTGGCAAATCGGGCAAAGGTGGCAAGTTGGGCACTCGTGGTGGTGTTCGTACAAGCTGTATATCTCTCATAGCCAGGCAACGTGGTGGTGACACCAAGGTCCTGGATATGGCCAACACCAACCAAGTTTAGGAAAACGTGGGGATATGCAAGGCGGTAAGGGTGCCAGACGAGAGAGCCAGACAAGGGAGAGCGGTGGTACTGGGAGAGACGACTGCGGCAAGCAAGTCAGCTAGGGAGACCGGTACCGGTGCAGGAAGTGATGTCAGTGCACTGCGGTCTCGGAAGAAGTAGTGAGACGCGCCGGAGTCCAGTGTGAAGGAGAGGGCCGTCATAGGAGGGGCATGGGAGGAGCCTAGTCAACACGTAGCAGAGGCTCCTAGACTACACACAGCAGTGGGGCCTAGACCCCCACGCCCCCGGGCCTCCAGAGAAACCATGCGGGCTCCAGGAAAACGACCGCCCCCGGGCCCAACCTGCAGAGCCTCCACCGTGCCCAACACCCCTAGGACCCCACCGCAGTGGCTGTCACTGCTGCTGCTGCTGCTGCGGCTACGTCTCAGGGCAGGCATCCCAGTAGCGTACCTCGAGGGCGTGGAGGTGTGCGACGAGCTCACCAGTAATGTGGGCCTCCCGGAGCTCGCAGTTCACGTGCTTGCTCACGAGATGCCGGTGGAGAGCGAGAAGCCAGAGAGCGAAGTCGACCGCCCGGCCTTCGACGTCCAGCCAAGGGACAGACTCGAACGAGGTTGTCATGCCAAAGGGAAGGCAGCAAGGAACTCCAGAAACGAGGAGGAGACTAGTGGGAGGCGCTAGGGGCTGCAGGAGCATGAATGGTGGTAGTGACAGTGGTGGCTGTGGCCGGAGCGGCGGTCTGGCAGCTAGGGGATAGCTGAAAGGCAACTGGATGGCAATTGGCGGCTGGAAGGCATAAGGCGGCAGGCGGCCAGTGGGAGGCAAGAAGAAGGAGCTGGTGGCAGCAGTGAGCGACTGGCGGGAGCAGCGAGCGGCAAGCCTGCGACAGCGGCAAGCAGGCGGCAGACGGCAGCAACAGGCTGGCGGGAGGTCGGCGGCTAAATAGTAGCGGCTGCAGCGGTGACAGAGGCTGTAATGGCAGCGGCGGCCGAAGCGGCGGCGGCGGCGGCGGCAGGAGCAGCGGCGGCGGCTGTAGGAGCGGCGGCGATAGCGGCTGTAGCTGCTGGAGCTGCGGTGGCTGAAGTAGCAGGCAGCAGCAGACGACAGCAGGCAGCAGCGGCTAGTGGCCGGCGGCTGGTGGTTGGCTGGCAGCTGGCGGCGGGCCAGTGGCTGGCGGGCGGCTGGCAGGGAGCGGGGAGCTGGCTGGCGGCTGGCGGCTGGCTGCTGGCTGCTGGCTAGCGGCTAGCGGCTGGCTGCTGGCGGCTGGCTAGTGGCTGGCGGCTGGAGGCTGGCTGGCAGTTGGCGGCGGGCTGGCGGCTAGCTGCCAGGCGGCTGACTGGCTGCGAGCTGGCGGCTGGCTGGTGGCTGGCTAGCGACTGGCTGGCAGCGGCCGGCTGGCTGGCAGCAGGTGTCTGGTTGGCTGCTAGCTGGCGGCTGCCTGGCGGCTGCCTGGCTGCTGGCCGGCGGCTGGCTGGCGGCTGGCTGGCTGCAGGCTGGCAGTGGGTGGCTGGCTGGCAGCTGGCTGGCAGTGGGCGGCTGGCTGGCAGCTGGCTGGCGGCTGGCTGGCAGCTGGCTAGTGGCTGGCTGGCTGCTGGCTGGCGGCTGGCTGGCGACTGGCAAGTGGCTAGCTGGCAGCTGGCAGTTGGCTGGTGACCGGTTGGCTGGCTGCTAGCTGGCGGTTGGCTGGCGGCGGGCAGCTAACTGGCTGGCTAGCGGACTGCGGGCGAGCGGCGGCAGCTGGCGAGCGGCAGGATACGAGCGGGCGGGCGCGAGAGGGCTACGAGGGGGGGCTACGAGCGGACGGGCAGGTGCGACTGCACGGGCAGCTGCGCGAGCGGCGGCAGCTGCGAGCAGCGAGTGGCTGCGCTGGCGGCGGCGCTGGCAGCTGGCTGCGAGCGGACATCAGCGGGCCACGAGCGGCGGCAGCAGGCAGCAAGCTGGCGGCTAGCTAGTGGCGGGATGCTGCTAGCGAGCAGCTGGCGGCGAGTAGGCGGCATCGAGCTGGCGGCGAGCTGGCGGCGGCGAGCTGACGGCTAGCTGGTGGCAGCGAGCTGCTAGCGAGCTGCTGGCGGCGAGCTGGCGGCGGCTTGCCGGCGGCGGCTAGCTGGCGGCTTGTGGGCAACGCGAAGGCAGGGCAGAGGCCTAGGACTAGAGCGTAGGTGAGGACGCAGGCTAGAGCGACGGGCTAAAGCCTGACCTAGGCTAAGGAGGTAAGCTAGGGTGGGAGGGGAGTGGGTAGCGCCTAGGGCGGAAGTGTGACGACTAGGAGCGAGACCTAGCTCTATACCATGTTGAAAGGAAATGTTGGACTAGACGAGGGGAGTACAGTGAGTATATCTAGCTTGTTGTACTCAACACAATCTGCACCCTAACACATGAATATGAAGTCTAACAAATGGATGCCACTGGCATTGATATCACATGCGAAAAGCACCATGTACTGATGCAATTGACATATTGGACCAGAGGTATTGTGCATTCATGCTACTGACATGTGGCGCAAAACGAAGGATTGAATGTTCACATTGACATGAGATGCTGAAAGCATGATAGGTTGATGCAATGGGCAACTGAAAGAATGATGAATGAGGCAGGTGACGACAGAAAGCACGCGGAATTGATTCAACTGACACGAGCATGCTGAAAGCATCACAAATTACTGCAGTTGACCTGCAATGCAAATAGCATCAGATGGTGAACGTAGCATGAATTGATGCCATTGGCGTTGCATATGAAAGCCTGAGGCGAAATCTCTAAGCCAAAGATTTGCTCGCTACCCCTCAGTTTGGTCTCCCTTCATGGATCTGGTTTAGCTCAGGAAAATGCATTCACTAGCAAGAGCCATACAACCTTCCCAAATTACGAGAGAACAAACAGAGTAGCTGTCATACGACGAGCAAGCTCCTTTACGCTACTCCTAGCCGAAGGCACTCCTTCACCCAGGTCCTGCACTCCCTCGAGCTTAGCCTCTTACCAGCACTAATGATTACGCCTCCTCGCTGTCCCCCTGAATCCGGCCCCTCACCTCTCTCACTCTTCTGCATGTCGACCTATCCAGCCGCTCCTGTCCCCACTGAGCTGGACACTGTCTCCCATTCGCCACCTCCAGCTGTCTCGCCCGCTCAATCCCATGAGCTTTTCGACCCATCACTGTACTTCCCCACATTACTCCGCATAACAATCCACTTTACGTATTTTCCTTACACTTTCTACACCTCTTCCCTTCCGCGCTGTCCCATATATCTCATGACACTTTTCCGTTCATGCGATTTATGCGACAGCTGTCGCACACAGCTCTCTCTTCGGGTATCCTGCCACCCAACTAGCCGGGCTCTCCTGTTGGCTGCCTCCGCTTGTATGTTATGAGGCTCTTTGCCCCACTCTCCTGCCCCCTCGCGGCCCGACCCACGTCCTCGTGATCAGGCCGTGACCTCCCAGCGCGCGCCACATTAGACACGTGGTCCCGAACCAGATGGCCCTGCATATTCTGCAGCAACAGGACCCCTGACTCCCTTGTCTCACGTACGATCCACCGCTCCTTACTCAAACCTCTGTCTAGCGTGTCCTTCTTCCGCTCTCTCAGGTACACCTCGTCGCCAATCTGTAGTGCCAACGCCTGACCCCCATTGCCCTCCCCTTGCTTGCGCTGCCTGTACCTCCTTGCGTCTCGCAACTGTGCCACCTCCAAATTATCTAAGGCTGCCGGCATGGCGGTGCGGAGATAACTAGCCCTGGCTGCTGCGATCACGGCCCAAGTCCGCGGGTCCTCAGTAGACACCGCTTCCTTCATGATACGAGGAGCATCCACGGGCAGCACGGGCTCCTTCCCATATAGCAGGAAGTACGGGGAGTAATCCTTCAGCGCTTGCTGCTTACTAAAGCGATATCCCGCCGCTAACCAAGGGAGATGAGTGTCCCACTCCCGCCTATCCTCTTCTTCGCAGTACTTGCGCAACCCCTGCTTTAACGTCTGGATCATCCTCTCCGTCAAACCGTCTGCTTGCGGATGATACCGCGACGTCTGTCGATGCCTGATACCCACGTCGCTTAACATGGTGTCGAACTCACCCGCAAACTCATTCCCCTGGTCGGTAAGCACTTCCCCACACGCTCCAAATCGCGTCAGCACCTGCTGGACAAAAGCCTCCGACACTCCCGCCGCGCTCTTGCGCGCGAGGGCCGCGACTTCAATCCACTTGCTAGTGTGCTCTATCATCACTAGGATATACTGTCGCCCTCTCCTGGATAGTGGTAGTTCTCCTGCCATGACCAGGGACCAGCGGTACCCGATCTGTCCAATGGGCAGAGACTGCAATTCTGCCTTCGACTGCTCCAGCCGTGCCTTGCCTCGGCTGCATGCCTCGCATACCCCTACCACCCCCTTCACTTCCTTTCGCATCCCATCCCACCAGTACATCGTCTGTAGCAGCTGAGTCGTCCGCTCGGCTCCATAGTGCCCCAGCTTAGTGTGCACCTTCAGGATCAGCCCCTCTCGCTCCTCCGGCCTGGGGACTATTCTCCATCCATCCCCCGTCACTAACTGCAGTTGTTCATCCTGCCAACGGTAATGAATCCCCCGGGCCCTCACCCTCTCTGGCACCTCTCCTCCCTCTGGTCCCTTGCCTTGAACCCACTGCAGCACCGCAGCATCGTCCCAAATCTCCCGACAGCCTTTCGCCGCCTCGGACCTCCGAGTCCACCCCTCCTTCTCGGCGGACACCGCCATGAAGGAAAGCACAGTCTCCGCTCCCACCTCTGGTTCCCCAGCTATTGCCGGCCCCTGCCTGGAGAGCCCATCCACATGCTGCAGGGTTTTCCCGGGCCGGTGCTTCACGTCAAACTCGAATTCCTGCAGCCGCATGGCCCACCTGGCATTCCGCCCTTTCAGAGTCTGATTAGTCATCAGCCACAGGAGGGGTTGATGATCAGTGACTAGGGTAAATTCCCTGCCTTGCAGGTAAGGCCGGAAGAGTTCCACCGCCCAGACTGCGGCTAATCCTTCCCCCTCATAGGAACTGTAGTTGCTTTCGGCTGGGCTGCATGACCGACTGGCATATGCTACTACCCTCTCCGTCCCCCCATCCAGCTGGCACAGTACTGCCCCCATGCCACTGCTGCTCCAGTCAGTGTACAACGTGTAGGGCTCATCCGGGCTGGGCAGTTTCAGGACAGGCGCGGTCTTCACTGCTTCCTTCAAGGTCTTCCACGCCAGATCCTGTTCTGCCTCCCACTTCCAAGTCATGTCCTCTCTCAGGAGCAGATTCAAGGGCCTTGCCGTCTTGCTGAAGTTCGGCACGAACTTGCGGTAGTAGCTCAGAAAGCCCAGCTGAGCGCGGAGGGTGCTCCGATCCGTTGGCGCTTTGAGTCTATCGACCACCTCCACTTTGGCCTGCTGCACCGAGAGGCCTCCTTTCCCCACCTGAAACCCCAGGTACGCCACTGTCCTCACCCCGAAATGGCACTTTCCTGGATGGCACTTCAGTCCGGCCGCTTGTATTGCTGCTAGGGCGGCGGCTACATCTGCCACGTGCTGCGACCCATCTTCGCTGAAGATTACCACGTCGTCTATGTAACAGAGTGCTCGAGGTACCTCCCTCAGCACTTGATCCATCACTCGCTCAAACCTCGCTGAAGCGTTCTTCAACCCGAATGGCATATAATTCCATTCGTACAGCCTATCTGGCCCATGAAACGCCGTCTTAGCCTTATCCTCCTCCTTGATTGGTATCTGGTTGAATCCTTGACGAAGGTCCAAGGTTGAGTAGACCTGTCCTGCAGCCAGCTTATCGAAGATCTCCTCGGCCATGGGCATTGGGTATCGGTCGCTCTTGGTGATCCGGTTAAGACCTCGGTAATCCCCACACATTCGTCGGGCCAACGTTTCTCCGGTTAGATCCTTCCTTGCGGCTACCACCGTCGCTGCTGCATATTCTGATGTGGACTCCCTGATCAACCCCGCTTCCAACAGCTCTGCGCATTTTGCAACCGCAATGTCTCTGTCCCCTGGACTCATGCGTCTCCTCCGCTGATACACTGGTTCGTTGCTTTGCAGCTCTATCTCCATCTCAGCTATGGTGAACTTGCCTAACTCCTTCAGAGAGTAAGCGAAGGCTCCCCTTGCCCCTTCCAGTACACGCCGCAACTCTCCCTTCTGCTCTTCCTCTAGCCCGTCTCCCATCTCCCAAGCCGGTGGACTGTCGACTTGCGGTGGCCCCTTTTCTTCTTCTACTGGCTCGCTCTCCCCATCTTCCCTTGTCTCCTCCACGGCTTCTGCTTCTTGCATAGCTTTGGCCAGGAGCGCTATCCCCCGAATGTTCAGCTGGTTTTCTCCTCGCTCTACCTCAGCCCAGGCCTCCGCCTTCATGCGTTGCCAGGCCTCTGCCATGTCGAGCACCTGCGCTGGGTCGCTCTCCAGCATCGTTTGCAGGTCCTTCCACCTCCAGTGCATTAGCAGCTGCATTCTCATCACCTCCTGCCGTTTCTCCGCCCGGTACAGCAACCAAACTAGCGCGTGCTGGTCGATGGCTCCCCCTAGCGCTGCCCTCCTCGCTTCTTCTGAAATCCCCTCCGCCGCCGTCGCGTTTCTCATGTATCCTAGCGCCCTCTCCCTTTCCACCGCCATAGGCTCCTCCCATTGCCCCGTAGCGAGCACTTGCACCATCCCGGGTCCCGGCTCACTGCCTTGCATGCGAAAGGCATAACTGCCAGGTGTTGCCACCAACGTCGGCCAGGCTTGCCTCGGCTCTCCCACTTGGTTGCAGGGAAACTGTGTCTTGATCTCCGGGGTCGTTACCGGTGCCGGCCTCCTGCCCGGCTCTAGAATATCCTGGACCTGCCGCGGCACGGGCCGCTGCATCCTACTCAGTTGATCTCTGAGCACTGGCTCCGGGACCAAGTTCTGCCAGTAGCGTCTCACTCTGTGAGTCCGGGACCCCATTTGTGCTGCATCCCAGGCTACTCCGTGTCCCAACTCTGCCGTCACAGCTTGATGAGCCTCTCTCACCAATGCACGCTCATCGTCCGCCACATCCAAATTCTCCACTATGTAGGATAGCGGTCCTTGTTTCCTCTTTATCAGCTTCATCACTCGGATAAGATCCCGGAGAAGGCCGGTGCGCAGGTCCGATAGCCCCCTGCCCTTGCCCGCCCTGGACAGCCCCTGGCATTCCCATCCGGCCACTAGCAGGTCAATCTGCCCCCAGCTCTCCACCGTCTCCTGAGTAACAGCGCCGACATCGTTCACCGCACTTGCCTCCCTCTCAGCCCTCTCGACCACTTCCAAGGGCAGCCTCTCCGGAAATTCCCGACTGAGGAGCCTTGCATGATGAAATGCCATGCAGCGAACCTCTTCCTTCTTCTCCACATATATCCATCGTGCAATGGTGAACCCCGTGCGTACGCACGCCGCCAATCCCGGTCCAATTCCCCCGAACAACTCTAGCAGGGCTATGGGTCGGTTGAAGCTTTCGAAGTCGTACGTGGGCTCGGTGAGCCCCTTCGCTTCCCGGTACTTTGCCAGTCATGGCCCCGCCGCTTCCTCCCTCTTTCTCCTCTCGCTTGCTCGCTCCAGATATACTCCTGCGTCCTCGAATCTCTGCTCTGGCACCTTCTCCATTGGGGGCCCTCGATATCCGGGCGGACTCCTTAGGAAGCGTGCCGGCAGAGCCACTGCCAAGCTCTCTTCATGACTCAGCTCGTGGTCCCAGTAGCGAGGCTGGTAAGTAACCTTCTCGGTCCAAGTGTCGACCACTGCTCCTATTTTGTAGAGCAGCTCCATTCCCAACAACAGGTCATAGTCGTCTGAGTCTGAGACCAGGCAGTGCACACGAATCCTCGTCTCATCCTCTGCTCCTGGGGCCAGCACCACCTCCTGAGGCCTCAGTGTCCTGGGCAGCCATTTCCCAGCTCCTCCCTCTGCTGTCTGGATTCTGACCCCTTCAGGCGTCACATTCTCCTCTCGGTGCAACCCCAGCCTTTCGGCTAGGCGCCTTCCCACCAGTACTTGTGAAGCCCCTGTATCGATTATCGTAGTCCCGGGGTATTTCCCTTCCACAGCGACTGCTCCCTCCATAGCCTCAACCACGCATGGCTTCGCCGCCATCCGCTCAAATGGATGACGGTGAGGGCCATGCCTGCCCCCTGCAGGGGCCCCGGCTTCGGCTTCTGCTGGTCCCATCCTCCCTGGGGTCGGACTCACTCGGGCTCTCGGCCCTCGCCTCCCCTGCTGCACTTCACGTCGGCGGTCGATCCCTCCGCTGCGCAAGCCAAGCTCCTCTTTGTCCCGCGACTCAGGAATCTGACTTGGGAATCATACTTGGGAATCTGACTCTGGAATATAACTCCGGAATCTGACTCGGGAATGGGACTAGGGTGTTTGACTTGGGAAACTGACATGGGAGTCTGACTTGGGAATCGAACTTGGGAATCTGACTCAGAAATCTGACTTGGGAACCGAACTTGGGAATGTGACACGGAAATCTGACCTGGGAATCGGAGTAGGGAATGGGACTTGGGAACCTGACTGGGGAATCGGACATGGGAATCTGACTTGGGAGTCGGACTTGGGAACCTGACTTGGGAATCGGACTTGGGAATCGGACTTGGGAATCTGACTTGCGAATCTGACCTGGGAATCTGACTTGCGAATTGGACTGGGGAATGGGACTTGGGAATCTGACTAGGGAATCGGACTTGAGAATGGGACTTGGGAATCTAACTCAAAAATCAGACTTGGGAATCTGATGTGGGAATCGGACATGGAAATTTGATGTGGGAATCGGACTCAGGAATCTGACTTGAGAATTGGACTCGGGAACGTGACTTGGGAATCGGACTAGGGAATCTGACCTGGGAATCTGACTTGGGAATCGGAATTGGGAATGGGACTTGGGAATCTGCAGTAACTCGGGAAACGGACATGGGAATCCGACTTGGAAATCTGACGTGGGAATTGGACTCGGGAATCTGACTTGAGAATTGGACTCGGGAACGTGACTTGGGAATCTGACACGGGAACCTGACCTGGAAACCTGACATGGGACTCGGACTTGGGAATCTGACTCAGGAATCTGACCTGGAAATTTTACATGGGACTTGAACTTGAGAATCTGACAAGGGAATCTGACCTGGAAATTTGACATCGCAATCAGACTAGGGAATCCGACTTGGGAACCTGACTTGGACATCAGACTTAGGAATCTGATATGGGAACCTGACCTGGGAATCAGACTACGGAATCTGACTCGGGAATCTGACCTGGAAATCTGACTTGGGAAACTGGCTTGGGAATCTGACGTGGGAATGGAACGCGGGATTCTGATCTGGTAGTCGGACTAGGGAATCTGATAGTCTGACGTGGAATCTGACTTGGGAATCTGACATGGGAATCTTACTTGGGAATCGAACAAGGGAATGGGACTTGGGATCTGACTTGGGAATCGGACGTGAGAATCTGACTTGGGTATCTGATCAGGAATCTGACATGGGAATCGGACTTGGGAATCTTACTTGGGAATGGAACGCGGAATTCTGACCTGGGAGTCAGACTATGGAATCTGACAATCTGACTTGGAATCTGACTTGAGAATCTGACTTGGGAATCTGACCTGCAAATCTGACCTGAAATCTGACATCAGAATCGTACGTAGGAATCTGACTTGAAAACCTGACTTGGGGAATCGGACTCAGGAATCTGACTCAGGAATCTGACTTACAGTAGGCCGCGTTCTTGAAGTTTGGCTGACGACGAAGTTTAGCCATAGGACTCGCCACGTCAGAATTGCACATTTCAATGTTTAGACCGTGCGGCTCGAACTTTTAGCCAACAAAACCTTACCGGCCAGTTTTCGTGCAACGGGGGTCCACGAACAGCTACGACCAGGGACCAAACCTGGTTTCTGCAGACTTGGCCGGCCCCGACAAGGAAATGTGACGTCGACCAATCCAAGAAAGCAGCACCATCTTGCCCGACGCACGAACAGCCGTCAAGCTGCGAATGCTCCATTTTTCTTCACCAAAGCCTTTATCAAAACCCCCCCGTAGCCCATAGAGCCTTCATCAACACCCACTGCTGCGACCATGCTGTTAAAACCCGCGTGCCAAATGTACCAAAATTACAACTTTTGGTTCGGAGTTCTAAGGAAGTACTAATTGACAGCCGATCCCGTCTTTCTACCCAACCATCCTTTCCACAGTTGAACTACTTGGATTAATGGTTTGAACTCTAATTTCTTGTGAGAATTTGGTGGGAATTTTGCAAGACAACTCTCCCAAAATTCCCCAGAAGTTGCCCGTCAGGAGTCGCTGACAGATGCGACGTTTCGGGGGTTTCGTTCAATGTCGTTATATCATTCGCAAACACTCTGATTTGGCGCAACGCCCATCCGTTCGCAAAATGTCGAGAACACGACGCTAAAAAATTTCGCCTGTGACGTGGCACTGCACTTGGCCAAAGTTCACCAACCCCAACTTTTGCCAACCAAAGTCGCAACTTTGGCCAAGCTGACGCTTACGTGGCGCGTCGGATGGCTAAACTTCGTCGTCGGCCAAACCCCAGTACGCAATCTTAGGAATCTGACATGGGAATCTGGCTTGGGAATCTAACTTGGAAATCGGACTTGGTTGTCTGACTTCGGAAACTGAATTGGGAATCTGACTCAGAAATCTGACATGGGAATCTGACTCGGGAATCGGACTTGGGTGTCTGACTTCGGAAACTGACTTGGGAATCTGACTCAGGACTTTGACTCGGGAATCTGACATGGGAATCGGACTTGAGAATCGGACTAGGGAATCTGACTTGGGATACGGGCCTGGGAATCGGACTGGGGAGTCTGACTTGGGAATCTGACAAAGGAATGGGACATGAGAATCTGACTTGGGAATCGGACTTGATACTCAGGCGTGGGAATGTGACTCGGGAGTCGGACCAAGGAATCTGACTTGGAATCTGACTTGGGAATCTGACCTGGAACTCTGACTTGGGAATCGGACTTGGGAATCTGACTTGGGAATCGGACTCGGGAACCTGACTTGGGAATCCGACTTGGGAATCTGTCGTGGAATCCGACTCAGGAATCTGACTTGGAATCTGACTTGGGAATCTGACCTGGAACTCTGACTCGGGAATCTAACTTGGGAATCGGATTTGGGAACCTGACTCGGGAATCAGACTTGGGAATCAGACTTGGGACTCCGACAAGGAAATCTGTCGTCGGAATCGGACTCGGGAATCTGACTTGAGAATTGGACTCGGGAACCTGACTTGGGAATCTGATTTCGGGCCTGACTTGGGACTCTGACACGGGAACCTGACCTGGAAACCTGACATGGGAATCGGACTCGGGAATCTGACTGGGAATTGGACCTGGGAATCGGACTTGGGAGTCTGACTAGGGAATTTGACTTAGGAACCTGACCTGGAAATCTGACATGGGAATTGGACTTGGGAATCTGACTCAGTAATCTGACTAGGGAAACGGACTATGGAATCTGACTTGAGAATCTGACCAGGGAACCTGACCTGGTACTCTGACATCTGAAACGGACTTGGGAATCTGACTTGGGAATGGAACGCGGAATTCTGACCTGGGAGTTGGACTAGGGAAACTGACAGTCTGACTCGGAATCTGACTTGAGAATCTGACTTGGGAATCTGACCTGCAAATCTGACCTGAAATCTGACATCAGAATCGTACGTAGGAATCTGACTTGAAAACCTGACTTGGGGAATCGGACTCTGGAATCTGACTCAAGAATATGACTCAGAAATCTGACATGGGAATCTGACTTGGAAATCGGATTTGGGTGTCTGACTTCGGAAACTGACTTGGGAATCTGACTCAGGACTTTGACTCGGGAATCTGACACGGGAATCAGACTTGAAAATCGGACTAGGGAATCTGACTTGGGATTCGGGCCTTGGAATCGGACTGGGGAGTCTGACTTGGGAATCGGACTTGGTAATCAGGCGTGGGAATGTGACACGGGAATCTGACCTGGGAGTCAGACTAGGGAATCTGACTTGGGATCTGACTTGGGAATCTGACCTGGAACTGTGACATGGGTGTCGGACTTGGGAATCAGACTAGGGAATCTGACCCGGGAATCGGACCTGCGAATCGGAATCGGGAGTCTGACGTGGGAATGTGACTTGGGAATGTGACTTGGGAATCGGACTTGGGAATCTGGCCTTGGGGATGCAAGATGGACCTTGGAAACTGGAGCCCTTCACTGCTGCTTTGGAAGCACCTGCAGGCTTCACAGCAGCACCTGCCGGCTTCACAGCAGCACATGCAGGCTTCACATCAGCACATGCAGGCTTCACAGCAGCACCTGCCGGCTTCACAGCAGCACATGCAGGCTTCACAGCAGCACATGCAGGCTTCACAGCAGCACCTGCACGGTTGCAGGCCTTGCAGGTGCAATCTGTTGGGCTGAGAAAAGCCCTTAGGATCTTTCCAGAGACTAAGTCCCAGTTGTAGAATGAGACTTGAGTAGTGCAGCGGAAGTTGAGTGGTTGAACCCTTGTACTAGTATATGAGAACAAGTGATTGATTAAAGAGACAAGCATACAGCAATATATAAGAAAAATAGGAAAGTAGAGCAGTTGTAGAATACAGTTGCAGGAGCGGTTATCGAGTCGCACAGCGACTCGATTGTCGCTTCGGTTACCATCCGCGCTGTTGTAACGGTCAGTCGCAACCTCCTGTTGCGACACTTCAGGTCCCTTCGCGTTCTTTGTCTACCCCCTCGTGTAACCTCCGTTGACTCGCGTACCCGTTGTGATCTTCCTCGAGTGTAGTGTTAAACTTCAGAAACGCTTAAGTCCTTTGAGATATTTCCAACACTCCCCTTCGTTTCTGGAGTGCTGACGTGTTCAGATCCGGTGAAGTTTGTCTGCCCGGTCAGCAGCATGCAGTAATCGAACTTCGCCTTCGCCAGTTTCTTCGTCAGGTAGTCTGCGGCCATTTCTGTTGTAGGGCAGTAACTGAGTTGAAGTCTCCCCTTCGCGATTTCATCTTTGACGAAAAAATACCGTAGGGCAATGTGTTTGGTTCGGTTGACGAAGCCGTCCTTGTTCGCGATTTTGATCGCAGATTGGTTGTCGTAGAGGAGTGAGAAGACGGGCAGGGTCGCGATCTTCGCTTCTTCGAGCAACTTTCGTAGGTAGAGTCCTTCCTTGGTCGCAGTGCAGAGGGCGATATATTCTACTTCAGCCGAAGATAGTGCGATTAGTTCCTGTTTGCTCGACTGCCAGGAGATAGTCGCGATAGGTTCTAGTCGTTAGATGTAGCCCGTTCTTGACCGTCGATTATCCCTGTCTCCCGCGTGGTCGGCGTCGACGTATCCGAGTAGTCGTACGGACGGTGTTGCTACTTTGCTGTAGGTAAGTCCGTTCGTCGGCGTGGAGACGAAGTAGAGTAGTGCCCGGTTGAGCTCCTCGAGATCTTCCTGTTATGGCTGCTTCAGATGCGTCGCCAGTTGGCTCGCGCTATAAGAGAGATCGGGTCGGCAGGTTACTGCTGCGAATAGTAGGCAGCCGAGCTTCTGTTGATACTCCTGGATTTGCTTCGCGGGGAGTTTTGCGGAGGTGCTGTTGTTGTTCCCGTAGCGGTAGGGAGTTGGGACCGTAGTCGGCGTTAGACCGAATTTCTTCGCGACGGTGCCTGCGTACTTTCCAGCGTGTAGGTAGAACGCCGAGTTGTCTTCGACGACATTCAGTCCCAAGTACTGGGTTACTGTGTCGGACACCGTGAGTGTCAAGTCTTCTTTCAGCTCCACTTCGAACCAGGTGGCGATGTCGGTAGTGGAGCCGATGTAGAGCAGGTCGTCGACGTAGACGATGAGAAGGATAAAGGCTCCTTCATTCTGTAGTCGATACATGCCTTGGTCGTGCGGTAGTTGTAGGAAGCCGATTCTGACGAGGCGGCCGTGAAGATGCTGTTGCCACAGCCGCGGAGCTTGTTTGATCCCGTAGAGGGATTTTATTAGCTGGCATACTTTTGTAGGGTCGTCGATGAAACCGTGGGGCTGCTCGACGAAGATTTCGGCGTCCACAGGTGCGTACAGGAAGGCATTTGCGACGTCGATTTGGCGCAGTGGTAGTTTCTTCGTGGCCGCGACGGCGAGTAGGATGCGCAAGGAGGTGTGACGGGAGACTGGGGCAAAAGTTTCTGTGTAGTCGGTTCCGTATCGTTGATCGAAACCTCGTACGACCCATCGAGCTTTGAATCGGTCGATGGAGTCGTCCGCGTTGGTCTTGATGCGGTACACCCATTTTCCCGAGAGGACGTTCTTCCCGTTGATGCTTGTTGCAGGTACCAGCTTCCATGTGTTTCGGTCTTGCAGAGCCTTTAGCTCCTTTTCCATCGCTTCCTTCCATTTCGCCTTATGTTCCCCCCCCAGAGCCTGCGACAAGGTCGAGGGCTCGCGCGGAGATGGCGGCGGCGGATGCTGGACGGAGACCCAGAGGCCGAGGATCTGCAGTCCCGTGGGTGTGTGTCGAGGAGAATTTTCATTCCCGGAATAGGCTGCTTCGTCACCGTCTTCTGGATCAGGTAAGAAGTTTGGGCCGATGCGTTCTGAAACATTTGTGTCGACCGGGTGGGGTGTAATGTAACCTTGGTCAGCGAAGTGGTAAAATGTGTCGAGGTTGTTACTATCGAGAGGATTGTCGTCGTCGAGTGGAACAGGTACGGAACAGAAAGGGAGTGGTCCGGCAGCTTCCGAGGCTCCAGGTACGTCTTCTTCTGCTGTGTCAGCCTCGGCAGCACGGTCGGCGAAGGAACGAAGGCCCGCGAAGCCGTCGGTGGGGTCGTGTGTGTTGGCAATGTTGTCCAGGTAATGCTGCAGCGTCAGTCGCTCGTAGAAGATGACATCACGTGATGCCACTGTATTTTGTCTTGTATGTCGAGGATTTTCCATGCGTGAAAATGTTTTGCGATGCCGAGGTGTAGTCCCCATTGAGCTCGTTGAGTGAACCGTCCTGCACGGGCTGTGTGGGGTCTGTACTGTACCATGCAGCCGAAAACTCGAAGTAATTTTGTGCTGCCCCTTTTTTGTGTCCACAGCAGGTGCGGTGATGCGTTGTTGGGAAGCGATGACGAGGACAACAGGTTGTGCAGGTGGACTGCATGTGTCATCGCGTCTGGCCACAGTGTGGTGGGCAGTCTCATCCCCAGGAGCAGCTTTCGCATCGTCGTCTGCAAGGTCCGGTTCATGCGTTCTGCGACCCCCTGCTGCTGGTGAGCGTAGGGTAGAGACACCAGGCGTCTGATTCCCCTTTCCGCCAGATAGGTCCTGAAGCGTTGTGACTGGTATTCCAGTGCACCGTCTGACTGGAAGCTCTTGAGCTTGGTTCCGGATTCTCGTTCGGCGATGGGTAGCCATGTTGTGAAGGCGTCGAAGGCTTGATCGCGCGTCTTGAGGTTATAGTGCCAGACGTATCTTGTTGCTGCGTCGATAAACGTGATGACATAGTTGAAGTCGGCTTCAGCGTCTTCTCGAGGCATGTTTAAAATGTCGCTGTAGACTTTTTCCATCGGTGCGTATGTAGGTGCGCTTGGGTTGTGATGAGATGGGAAAGACTGGTGGGGAAGATCGGCTTCGGGGCACGTAAAGCACCGTGCGCGTGGTCGTCGAAGTTCTTGGCCGCTCGTTGTTAGGAGAGCGTTGCGTTCTAACACTTCGGCTTGGATGGTTTGTAGTATTGTACTGTTTGCAGGGTGCCCGAGTCGTTGGTGCCAGATGTCGTCGGGAGCGCGATGGCCGGGTGAGCGGTGGTATATGTCGGTGTTGGAGAAGAACGCGACGACCGTGGCGGGGCTTCGACAGACTTCTCGTGTGATGGGCGTAAGTTGATCTGCTTCGATTGGTGGTCCTCGGATCGCTGGTGGTGGTACTCGGCTGGGTCCTGCTGCTGCTACTGCAGGTGATGGTTGGGAAGGAACACTTGCTGGTACTTGTCTTTCTTGGCTGATGACTGCTAATGCTCGTGTTCTTTCTGCTGCAGGTATGGTGTTGGAGTGCCAGAAACCATCAGGGTCGAAGTCGGGGTCAAGATCCGGCGGGTGTGTCCAGGCGGCGAACGACACGATTCCGTCGCTGTCGGCAGTACCGCGGTCGGGGACGAAGTCCAACACGAAGACGCCGGACTTCAGGAGAGCACGACCTATGAAGAGATCGCCCTTCCCGTGGTAAAGGCGAAACTCGTTGGAGTAGGAGTCGCATTCCAGGTGAATTCCTTTTGCCATTAGCTGGCTGACGCTTAGTAAGTTGTATCCCAAGTTGTCGACGATGAGGACCTTGTTGAGTTGAAGTATAACGTTTGTCTCCATGGATTGTAACTGAACCACTCCTTGTCTGTTTGTTTTCAGGTTTTCGTTGTTGGCGACGATGATGATGACATCGCGGGTGAGGCGTCGCTCTCGTTGCACGAAGCGTCCGGAAGAACACATGTGTTGTCCGCAGCAGCTGTCCAAGGACCAGGTGTTTCGCCCGGTGGGTTCGGCGTTGGCGACCGCAGCGTATGTCGGGTTGACCATAAGTCCTTGTGAGCGCGGCGGCGGAAGTTCTTCTTCGTCTGGTGCGTAGGTGGGTGGTGATCCGGGTGCGCAGTTGTCGATGTGTACCATGCAGTTAATGATGTTTGGTGTCCCTTATGCAGATGCGGAAGAGCGCCTTGGAGGGCTTTCTTGAGTGGAGGCGACGTGTGGGTCCACTGGACGATAAACACGAGGACGTGTGCAGTTGACTTTGGAATGTCCGGAAGTCTGACAGTTGTGGCAGAACGGCGGCACGAAGGTGAGTCCTCTGTTGTCGCGTTGATCTTGTTTGCCGCGTCGATTGTAGTTGCTGTCGTTCCTTCATTGAGTGTAAAAAACTAACTGCTGCTTCCTTGGTTGTCTTTCTTCGAACAGGTCCATCTCCTGTTGTTCAGCGTGAAGCTCGGCGCAGAGGTGCATCTCCGATATCCTTCCGTGGGCGCGAAGAAGCGAGCGTGTGGTCCTCCATTCTGGCCCGAGCCCGGCGAGGACAAGCGTCACGAAGCTTTCCTTAGTGATTGTTCCTCCCCACCGAAGCAGGCGGTCGCGGAGGGTCTGGCAGCGACTCATATACTGCATCGCCTTTTCCCCGGTCTTCATCTGTATTGTTGTCAGTTGTTGCATGAGTCTGCTTTGTGTCACGCTGTCGTTTGCTTGATAGAGGCACTTGAGATGATGCCATGCGAGTTCCGCGGAGTTTCCATAGCTCCGATATGTTCTGATGCTCTGCTGTTCTTGTGGTGACAGGTTCCGCAGGAGAACTGTGTACGCCAGCAGCGACTGATAAGTAAATATTTCTTGCTCCTTTGCAGTGCCGTTGCTTGGGAATGGCAGGGACCCGTTGAAGTATCCCAGGAGATGCGCAGCCTCCATCAGCAGCTCGAACTCAAAACTCCAGGTAAAGAAATCGTGTCCGTTGAATGGTGAGGATGTCTGCAGTTTAATTACGTGTGAAAACTGCGCCTGAAGACTTAAAATCTCGTTTGGTGTTTGTTGTGATGCAGCTGCTGTTGGTTGGGCACGGGGCGGCATGAACTCGAACGTCCCCAGTGAAGAGTGATAAGGCGCAAAGGTAGGCGCTTGATTGTGTCGTCCGAACGATGAATTGTCGAGGCTCATCGGCGCTAATCCCATGTTTCCTCCGTTGCTCTGTATTGAATGCGCAGGTGTCCTTGTCTGCTGCTGCTGGTCGAAGTGCGACATGAAGCTGAAGAACCTTTCCATAAGGTTCGGATCCACGCTTGAAGAGGATGATGGGGTCATCATTTCCGGTGCTCTTCCTGTTGTTTCTTGAGCAGCGCCAGTCTCGGTTTGCAGTCCTGAAGTATGCAATCCAGAGTTGCCGGGTTGAATGTCTTGGGCGTTGGGTGAGCCCGTAGAGGTCTTCTTGCCCTTGCTGTCCATGGCTTGTAATTAATGAAGTCGTTGAATTGCAGATTGTAGATAGAGTGTCGTTGCTGGGAGTTTGGTCTCTGACCAGCTCTCATACCATGTTGGGCTGAGAAAAGCCCTTAGGATCTTTCCAGATACTAAGTCCCAGTTGTAGAATGAGACTTGAGTAGTGCAGCGGAAGTTGAGTGGTTGAACCCTTGTACTAGTATATGAGAACAAGTGATTGATTAAAGAGACAAGCATACAGCAATATATATGAAAATAGGAAAGTAGAGCAGTTGTAGAATACAGTTGCAGGAGCGGTTATCGAGTCGCACAGCGACTCGATTGTCGCTTCGGTTACCATCCGCGCTGTTGTAACGGTCAGTCGCAACCTCCAGTTGCGACCCTTCAGGTCCCTTCGCATTCTTTGTCTACCCCCTCGTGTAACCTCCGTTGACTCGCGTACCCGTTGTGATCTTCCTCGAGTGTAGTGTTACACTTCAGAAACGCTTAAGTCCTTTGAGATGTTTCCAACACAATCGTTGCTGGAGTCGCCTTCATTGCACGTACGGTTTTTGCAGGTACGGTCTTTGCAGGTACAGTCTATGCAGGTACGGTCTTAGGAGGAACGGTCTTAGCAGGTACGGTCTTTGCAGGTGCGGTCTTTGCAGGTACGGTCTTTGCAGGTACGGTCTAAGCAGGTACGGTCTTAGCAGGTACGGTCTTTGCAGGTAGGGTCTTTGCAGGTACGGCCTAAGCAGGAACGGTCGTTAGCAGGTACGGTCTTAGCAGGTACGGTCTGAGCAGGTACGGTCTTTGCAGGTATGTATCAAAATAATTGAATAATGGTAAAGTGAGAGTACACACAAATATATCTAAGTTTTGTATCCTCTAAGAGGTGACTCTATACAGTCTATACAAACATGACAAATACACATGTTTGACACACCCCCCAGACTGCATAGGGGAATACCCTAAACAAGCAGCTCAGGGCGGCACTACTAGTCCAACCTCTGAGACAAGGGTCTGAGCGACCGGTCAGAAGGAGTACAGACAAGGCAAGCACAAGAGCAGGGCGGCACTACTAGTCCAGCCACTGGGAGAGGACACAAGTCCAGTCTGAGTATACATATAAAGGACAGTACAGAGTCAAGGCCCGAGTAAGTGAGAGACTACAGGAACCAGACCAAGCTGTACACAGTGCCGCTGATGATCTTTAGGCGCAAGCGCCTTCGTAAAGATATCAGCCGTGTTGGCACCTGAGGCCAAGTGTACTACGCGAGCCTGACGTCGCTGCTGTAGCTCACGCAGGAGGAAGTACCGCAGCTGAATGTGCTTCGCTGTGCCCTCGAGTCGAGGCTCCTGACACAGGAGGATCATGGCCCTGTTGTCAGCGAACAGGACCGGGGCAGAGCTAGGTCGCTCACCTAAGTCAGTGAGCAAGAAGGTCAGCCAGCGGAGCTCCTGTGCCGCCATGGCACCGGCGTAGATCTCAGCCTCACAGCTGGACTGTGCAACAGACGAGGAGCGAGTAGCTCTCCACGAGACGGCACCTGAGCCAAGGCTGAAGCAGTAGCCCTGGGTAGACCTGAGTGTCTCACCGTCGTCTGCCCACGAAGCGTCTGTGTGCCCAGTAAGGACCGCTGGCCTGCGTCCTCCTAGCACTAACCCCATGCCCGATGTACTAGCAAGATAACGCAGAACCCTCTTAGCGGCAGACCATTGCTGCGGTCGGTGTCTGCCTGTGGCCACAAAGCGAGCCAGGATGCTGAGAGGGTATGCGAGATCTGGGCGAGTGAAAGTCATCAGGTACATGAGGCAACCCACCAGCTCTGCGTAGGGGCCGCTGGGCTCTACCAACTCCTCAGGCACTGGAGCGGAGAGCCTGTGGTCTACAGGCAGAGGGGTGGGCTGTGCAGAGGAGAACTGAAGGCTGAACCTCTGAAGGACCTGGCGCACCAAGTGTGACTGAGTCAGGGTGATGGTGCGCGCAGCTCTGTCCCTGGAGATCTGCAAGCCAAGGTAACGGCGCAGTTCTCCAAGGTCAGTGCAGGTGTGTCTCTTCAGCAGCTCTGCCTTCACGGAGGCCAGCGCGTCCCTGTCTGCTGTGGCAAAGACCAGGTCGTCGACGTAAACGAGGATGTAGAAAGGAGTCTGGCCAGCACGAACGAAGAGTGAAGGGTCTGCAGAAGACGGAAAGAACTGCAGGTCAGCAAGCGTAGCACGCAGAGTGTCGTGCCACTCACGGGGAGCCTGGCGCAGGCCGTAGACGGGGCGCCGCAGGAGCCACTGGGTCCCAGGAGGGAAGGTGCCAGTAAAGCCCGGAGGGCGGCGCAGGTAGACCTGCTCGTGTAGGCTGCCCTGAAGGAAGGCAGTGGAGAAGTCGAGGGAGTGAAGCTCGTAGTCACGCTGAGCAGCTAGGTGTAACAGAACCCGAAGAGTAGTCATCTTCGGGGTCGGAGCGAAAGTCTGGAAGAAGTCCACCCCCTCGCGCTGACTGAAGCCTCTAGCCACATAGCGCGCCTTGAAGACAGGCGGCTCTCCAGGAGGGCGCTTCACCTTGAAGAGCCAGCGGCCATCGACCACGTTCACCCCAGGTGGGGGAACTGCGTCGACGAAGGTGCCGGTGGATCTCCAAGATGCCATCTCCTGCTCCATGGCAGCTATCCACTGCGAGGCCCAGGGTCCCGAAGTCGCCTCAGCGTAAGTGCGAGGGGTCGGGATGTCGAAAGCGTCTGGGTCACTCTCAGGGACTAGCAGCATGGAACAGAGATGGGGAGCAGCCTCGGAGAGGAAAGCAAGCTCGAACTGGCGGTCCTCCAGGACGTCACTGCCAAGGGTAGGAGCACCCCCGACAGACGGAGGACAGGCAGGGTCAGAGACCAGAGCGGTGGCGTAGTCAAGGCGGCGGGTAGAGGCGAAGTCAGCGACAGCAGCGACAAGAGCGTCAAGGCACGAGACCGGAACAGACGGGTCGGTAACGAGAGAGGCAAGGACCCGAGGAACGAGAGGACGAGCGGCACGAAGGCAGTCGGACAGCGGGGGGGGCGCAACAACAAGGGAGGACGGAGGAGGCGACGGCAGAAGGGGAGGACGAGACGCGTGTGAACGAAGCAACATAGGGTGGGAGCGCAAGACAGGCGAGGCAGGACGAGCACGGGAGGGACGGTGAGACCAGACGTGCGATGGAGGAGTCGGGTCAGGAGACAGGGGAGGGGACACAGGAGGGGAACGAGGGGGGAGACGGGCCGGGGACGAGTCCGGCGGAGGGAAAAGAGGGCCGTAGACAGGAAGAGGAGGAGACGGTCGGGGAGGAACCGACGCAGGGTCGGGGGACGGAAGGCCGAGCAGGCGAAGGGCGGACACCGGCGGGGACTGCTGCTGCGGCGGCACAACGACGACACCTGGACCGCAAGCTGCTCCTCGGCTACCACCGGCACTCTCCACACCCGCACCCCCAGAGGGACCACCCTCAGGGCGACCGGGACGAGCACCCCCAGAGTCAGCGAACGGGGGCTGCGACTGCGGCGGCGGCTGCGGCGGCGGCGACGGCGACGGCTGCAGTGGCGGCAGGGACGGCGGAGGAGGGGACTGGGGAGGGGACACCTAGGGAGGGGCGGCCGGCGAGGACTGCACCGGAGGGCCACCAGAGTCAGAAGACTCCTCAACCGGGTCCACGGACGGAAGGGGGGTGACATGGGAGACACCAGAGGGGGCGGGACGGGGAGGAGGAGGAGGAGGGGCAGGGACTACCGGGGAAGGGGTGACCAGGAACAGGGGGGGGGTAACCGGGGGACCACGGTGGGGGAAGCGGCGGTAGTAGGAGACGGACTCGTCAAAGGTGACGTCACGAGAGTGAAAGAAGCGGTGAGACGGCGGGTGGTAAAAGTGCCAGTCGGACGCGTCAAGGGGAAAACCGAGGAAGACGCAGGGAAGGGTGCGGGCAGTGAGCTTGTCCGTGCCGGAGGCACGGACGTGAGCAAGGCAGCCCCAGACGTGGAACGCAGACGCGTCACCAGGAGACCCAGTCCACAGACGGGTCGGCGAAACCTGCGGCTGCTGAGGGTGCGGCCACAGGTTAAGCTGGTGAGAAGCGTAGCGCACAGCGAACGGCCACAGAAAATGGGGTGCACCGGCATGGACCATGGAGGTGCGAGCGACCTCCATGACCAAGCCGATGCGTCGCTCAGCGACCCCATTCTGCTGTGGGGAGTCCGGTAGGGTGAACGTCTGGGTGATGCCCTCCGCACGACAAAAGCGACCAAGGACACCTGAGGCAAACTCGCCACCACGGTCTGAGTGAAGACACAAGACAGGGAGACCGCGGTGGACACGCGCAGAGACAAGCCAGGGGATGAGGGCGCCAGGCACGTCGGCCTTGCGCTCCAGGGGAAAGACTGTGGTGTAACGAGTGAAGTCGTCGACAAGCACAAGGAAGTAGCGCTCGCGACGCGGCCCAGGGACGGGGGCGGGGCCCCAGACGTCCAGGTGCAGGGTCTGCAGTGGCGCGGCGGTAGGGGGGAACGAGGAGGAGTGAGGGGCACGGCGAAGCCGACCCTCGACACAGGGCGTGCAAGGTGGAGCTGGGGAGGAGGGAAACGCGGGGAGTGAACCTGGGAGACCAAGGACAAGACCGTGCTGGGACATGTGACGCAGACGCGGGAGCGCAGGGTGACCTAGGCGGTGGTGCCACAGGAGGGTCGGGTGAGTGAGGGAGCGACAGGAGCAGGCAGCAGCAACCTGGGTAGACACAGCCACCTGAGGGGGCGCTCCAGCCGGGGGGGGCACGGTGTCCAGAGTGAACAGGCCGGACACCGGGTCCCGGGGGAACGTGGACAGGGGGGCACCAGTGGCGGCCTCGGTACAGACAGCATACCGCTCGTGACCAGGGAACGTAGTGGTGACGCCAAGGTCCTGGAGGCAGCCGACACCAACTAGGTTCCTGGAGAACGAGGGGATATGCAGACCTGTAAGAGAGCCCGAAGGAACCGCCGGACAGGGAAGGGTGGTGGAACTGCGGGCGACTACCGGGCCGCCGGAGGGGTCAGCAAGAGAAACGGCAGCAGGAACAGGAAGCGGCGTCAGGGTGGTGGAGTCGCGGAAGAAACACCGAGAGGCGCTTGAGTCCAAGGTGAAGGAAAGCGAAGCCGAGGGGTCTGGCGACGGAACGACGGCAGAAGCACCAAGACTACACAAAGCAGGGGATCCTACGCCTGACACAGCAGGGGAGGCTAAGCTAGGCACACCTACACTAGGCAACAGTGAGTAATAAGTCGGAAGCACACTAGAGTCATCAGCATACATCACATGCAGAGCAGAAACAATGGCATCCATGTCCATATCAAAGATCTGAATCTGACGACTAAGCAAACTGTGCCAGTCCGGGAGGTCTGGCGACGGGCCGAAACGCTGACGAAAGAGGTCGTCCAGGCGACGAAAGCAGCAGGGAGTGGAGTGACCGATCTTACCGCAAACGAAACCGCGGCGAGGACCGGTCTGGATCTGGTACTGACAACGCCCGCCGGCAGAGCCACCACGCGGCACACCACCACGCGCCCGTCCACCGCCAGCGCCGGGCCACCCTGGCGGGAGAACACTCGTCTGCCGCGTCTGCGACGGCTGCTGCGGCTGCTGCGAAGGCTGCGACTGCGGCGGCTGCTGCGGCTGCTGCAACTGCAGGGGCGGCGACTCAGCTGGACTGGGCAGGGTCCCCTCGTCCGCTCCAGCACCAGGCGACCCGACCCCACCACTACCCCCGCCCGCACCCCCGCCGCCCCCTCCGCCGCGCCCAGCCTTGGGGCGGCGGCCCTTCCCAGAACGGGCCTGCGCTGCAGCAGCAGTCTCAGCCACTGCGGCAGAGCCGTCGGAGAAGGTACACTGAGCGGGGGCACAACCCTGAAAGATAGGGACCGGCACGACACCGCTCGCCTGGGCGATGGAGCGGTGACGGGTCTCTATCACAGTCAGGGTGTCGACAAAGTCAGTGAGGGTGAGGTCTGCGGGGTGAACACTAAGGAAGCGGTCGCGGGCGACAGCAAGGCGGTCAGGGAGGCGGGTGGCAAGCAGGTAGAGGGTAGAGGTAATGGGCGGCTGGTGGGCTCTAAGCTGTGCGTCAGTGCATGCGGCGCGCCAGGTCTCCTCTATCGAGCGCAGGTGGGCAGCGAGGTCAGAGACAGTGGGGAACGAAGCAAGGTCAGGAAAGAGCAGCGGGAGGATCAGGCGACCCACCGAGGCAGCCGGAGGGGTGGAATAGCGCTTGATGACAGCATCTAAGTATGCCTGAGCAGTAGTGAGGGACCTAAAGCGAGGACGCTCGGACGGGGGGAGGGCGTTGCTAATGGCAAGCTGGGCGACAGCATCGCGAGAAAGCCAGACAGAGCGCGCACGGGCAGTGGCAGCAGTAGACTCACGCTCAGTGGGTGTGGGGTCAGCGGGCAGAATAGCAGGAGGGTCTGGGCAGGGGAGCGTACCGTCAAGGTGTGCGGAAAGCGGTTCACCATCCTGCCGCTGGCCAGTGAGTTGGCGGCGGAGGTCGGCAAGCCACGCCTCGAACTCTAGGGGCTGACCTTCAGCGTCGAAGCGAAGCTCCGCCGCCATCAGGAACAGTCCAGTGCTGTGCAGGGCGGTGCAGCTAGGTGGGGTGCGGTGTAGTGCGATACAGTGCGGGGCAGTGCGGTGCAGTGCGGTACTGTGCGGTACAGTGCGGTGCAGTGCGGTGCAGTGCGGTGCAGTGCGGTACAGTGCGGTGCAGTGCGGTGCAGTGCGGTGCAGGGCGGCACGGAGCAGGGCGGGGTGGGGGGGGGGGGGGGGGGGGGGGGGGGGACCGTACCAGTGAGGAGGACGGGGCCGGGGCTGGCCCGACGGGGCCGGGCGGGCGCGACGGGGCCGGGCTGATGCGACAGGGCCGGGACGGGGCGACGGGGCCGAGCGGGCGCGACGGGGCCGGGCTGGGGCGACGGGGCCGGGCGAGTGCGGCAGGGCCGGGCCGGTGCGACGGGGCCGGGCGAGCGGGACGGCGGCCGGGCTGGTGCGACGGGGCCGGGCGGCTGTGACGGGGCCGGGCAGGGTGCGACGGGGCCGGGCGGGTGCGACGGGGCCGGGCGGCTGCGACGGGGCCGGGCGAGCGCGACGGGCCGGGCAGGGTGCGACGGCGCCGGGCGGGCGCGACGGGGCCGGGCGGCGGCGACGGCGCCGGGCGGGCGCGACGGGGCCGGGCGGCGGCGACGGGGTCGGGCGGGCGCGACGGCGCCGGGCGGGCACGACGGGGCCGAGCGGCGGCGACGGGTACGACGCGGCCGAGGAGGGGCGCTACGGGGCCCAGGAGGGGCACGACGGGGGGCCCAGGAGAGGCGCTACGAAGCCCAGGAGGGGCGCGACGAGGCCCAGGAGGGGCGCTACGGGGCCTGGAAGGGGCGCAACGGGGCCTGGGAGGGGCGCGACGGGGCCCAGGAGGGGCGCTACGGGGCCCAGGAGGGGCGCGACGGGGCCCAAGAGGGGCGCTACGGAGCCCAGGAGGGGCGCGAAAGAGCCCAGGAGGGGCGCTACGAGGCCTGGGAGGAGCGCGACGGGGCCCAGGAGGGGCGCTAGGGGGCCTGGGAGGAGCGCGACGGGGCCTGGGAGGGGCGCGACGGGGCCTGGGAGGGCGTTACAGGGCCCAGGAGGGGCGCTACGAAGCCCAGGAGGGGGCGCGACGAGGCCCAGGAGGGGCGCTACGGGGCCCAGGAGGGGCGCGACGGGGCGCTACGGGGCCTGGGAGGAGCGCGACGGGGCCCAGGAGGGGCGCTAGAGGGACTGGGAGGGGCGCGACGGGGCCTGCGAGGGGCGCGACGGGGCCTGGGAGGGCGGTACAGGGCCCAGGAGGGGCGCTACGAAGCCCAGGAGGGGCGCGACGAGGCCCAGGAGGGGCGCTACGGGGCCCAGGAGGGGCGCGACGGGGCGCTACGGGACCTGGGAGGAGCGCGACGGGGCCCAGGAGGGGCGCTAGTGGGCCTGGGAGGAGCGCGACGGGGCCTGGGAGGGGCGCGACGGGGCCTGGCAGGGGCGCTACGAAGCCCAGGAGGGGCGCTACGGGGCCTGGGAGGAGCGCGATGGGGCCCAGGAGGGGCGCTAGGGGGCCTGGGAGGAGCGCGACGGGGCCTGGGAGGAGCGCGACGGGGCCCAGGAGGGGCGCTAGGGGGCATGAGCGGAAGCGGTAGGTGGGGGGGGGGGGGATCCTACCTACGCGTGATACCATATCAAAATAATTGAATAATGGTAAAGTGAGAGTACACACAAATATATCTAAGTTTTGTATCCTCTAAGAGGTGACTCTATACAGTCTATACAAACATGACAAATACACATGTTTGACAGTATGTTCTTTGCAGGAACGGTCTTTGCAGGTACGGTCTTAGCAGGTACAGTCTTTGCAGGTACGGCCTTTGTAGGTATGGTCCTTTCAGGTACGGTCTTTGCAGGTACGGTCTTAGCAGAGATAGCCTTAGCAGGAGCGGCTTTTGCAGCAGCAGGTGTCACAGGTGCAATCTTCCCAGCCTTGGGCTTCCCACCACCACTTGCTCCCATCACCTCCCTCGGCCTCGGCTTCTTGCTCGCGGTTCTACTCACCCCAGTGTTCAAATTATATAAGTTATAATTTAATATAGGCTTGGTAGGTTGTTACTGAACCTTTCTGTAGGGGGTACAAACCCCTCCTTGTACTCCCCTCTCTTCTAATCCAACACCTTTTTCTCTCCTCAACTTTCCTAGCACCTAAAACCTCTCGCCATTCTCATGGCTCCTCCTAGCTCCTAGCTAAACCTTGTGCCATTCTATGGCTTCCTAGCTAAGCTAGTTTCTGACATGGTATTAGAGCAGTTCGTTCCGCGTGGGCCTGCTCCTCGCGTTTCCGCTGCGTGCTCGTTTCTCTCTCTATCTCGCGCTGCCATGGCGGCCGCGTCAAGCTGCTGTGGCCGCGTCGTCGTGCCGCGGCGCCGCCGTCGACGTCCATGGCGCCCGCGTCCAGCTGCTGTGGCCGCGCCGTCGTGCCGCAGCTCCGCCGTCGCGTCAAGATGCTGTCGCGACGTGACGGCGCCGTCACGCTGCCGCGGCGTCTATGCGACAGCGCGCGGTCGGCGTAACGGCGACGTCGTGCTGCCGTCGCAACGTCGACGCCCCGCTGCGGCATCGACGCCGCTCCATGACGGCGTCGTCGGGCTGCAGCCGGCCGCGTGACGCTTGTGGCGCCGCTAGACCGGCCGCCCGCATGTCAGCCTGTGGCGCCCCCCCCCCCCCCCACCCCCCTCCTTCCCTTGTGCCCTCTTCCATTCCGCAGACGACGGCTGACTCCCGCCGGCCGTCCCACCGTCGCGGGGCCTGGCCACGTCACCGAGAGGTGCGGGTGCCGCCGCCGCTGCCGCTGTTGTCGAAGCCGCCGCCGCCGCCGCTGTCGCCGCTTGCGTCGGGGCCACGCAGCCGCACGCCGCCGCCGCCGCCGCTGTCGACACTGCCGCCGCTGCCGCCGTCGCCGCCGCAGCCCCTGCGGTCGACGTCGCCGCCTCACGCGCCGTGGGGTCGACCGACCTAGAGTCGCTGTCACTGTGGCTGGAATGGGGGTGCTAGGTTAGGGGGTGTGGGTGTGTGTGGGCATGTGACTACCAAGCCTAGGGGGTGTGTTCAAATTATATAAGTTATAATTTAATATAGGCTTGGTAGGTTGTTACTGAACCTTTCTGTAGGGGGTACAAACCCCTCCTTGTACTCCCCTCTCTTCTAATCCAACACCTTTTTCTCTCCTCAACTTTCCTAGCACCTAAAACCTCTCGCCATTCTCATGGCTCCTCCTAGCTCCTAGCTAAACCTTGTGCCATTCTATGGCTTCCTAGCTAAGCTAGTTTCTGACACCCAGTGCCCCTGCGTGGAGCGCAGCAGAACCTCGCGGGCTGAAACACGTGGTGGAAGCCTCCGCACTGCACAGGCGCAGGCAGAAGCAGCAGAGGCGCAAGCAATTAAATGCAGACGCTTGGACCAACGGCCACCACCGCTTCCCCTCCTGCCATCCCCCCTTCCACCATTCCCCCCTTCACCTTTCCTTACTCCAGCGTTTCCCGCTCTGCGTATCCCCCCTCCGCGCTGTAGGCAGTGTCAGCCATTCCTTCCGAGTCAACCCTGAAGGCTTGCACGTCTCAAACAGCAGCAGCAGCAGCAGCATTAGTAGTAGCAGCAGCAGCAGCAGCAGCAGCGGCAGAAGCAGCGGCGGCTCCGGATGCTCAGCGTTCCGCCGTGGCTTCTGTTCTGCCAGTGTTGCTCCCATCTGTTCTCCCCGCGTTGGTGCCAGAATCGGCAACAAGCGCAGGGGGTGGGGGGGGTTCTGCAGTAGCGCAAATGCAGGCTTCGTTAGATGGCAAAACAACCGGTTGGTGCTGCAGTTGTAGCCCCGTTACAAGCTGCTCCTGTAGCCCCGTTACAAGCTGCTCCTGTGGCTGTAATGCAACCCCCTCCTGTTTCTGTGCTATAACTGTCAAACATGTTTAGTTATCATGCTTGTATAGACTGTATAGGGTCATCTTCTAGAGAGTACAACAGTTAGGTATATGTTTGTGTACTCTCTCTCTCTATTCATCAATTTCACTGTTTGATATGGTATCACGCGTAGGTAGGATCCCCCCCCCCCCCCCCCCCCCCCCCTCACGCTTCCGCTCGCCCCCTAGCTGGGCCCCGTCGCGCTCCTAGCCCCGTCGCGACCCTCCCTAGCCCCGTCGCGACCCTCCCTAGCCCCGTCGCGCCCCTTCCTGGGCCCCGTTGCGCCCCTTTCTGGGCCCCGTCGCGCTCCTCCCAGGCCTCGTAGCGCCCCTCCTGGGCCCCATTGCGCTCCTCCCAGGCCCCGTCGCGCCCCTTCCAGGGCTTCGTAGCGCCCCTCCAGGCCCCGTCGCGCCCCTTTCAGGGCTTCGTAGCGCCCCTCCAGGCCCCGTCGCGCCCCTTTCAGGGCTTCGTAGCGCCTCTCCAGGCCCCGTCGCGCCCCTTCCAGGGCCTGGTAGCGCCCCTCCAGGGCCCCGTCGCGCTCCTCCCAGGCCCCGTAGCGCCCCTCCTGGGCCCCATTGCGCTCCTTCCAGGCCCCGTCGCGCCCCTCCCTAGCCCAGTCGCGCTCCTCCCAGGCCCCGTAGCGCCCCTCCTGGGCCCCATTGCGCTCCCCCCAGGCCCCGTCGCGCCCCTACCTGGGCTTGGTAACGCCCCTCCAGGCCCCGTCGCGCCCCTACCCATCCCCGCCGCCCCTACTCGGCCCCGTCGCGGCCTCTCGGCCGCGTGGCGCCCGCCCGGCCCCTGTCGCGGCTGCCCGGCCCCTGTCGCACCTGCCCGGCCCCTGCTCGCCCGCCCGGCCCCGTCGCCCCTGCCCGGCCCTGCTGTGGCCTGCCCGGGCCCCGTCCCTGCCGCCCGGCCCCGTCGCCGCCGCCCGGCCCCGTCGCAGCCGCCCGGCCCCGTCGCAGCCGCCCGGCCACGTCGCAGCCGCCCGGCCACGTCGCAGCCGCCCGGCCCCGTCGCCCCTGCCCGGCCCTGCTGTGTCCGGCCCGGCCTCGTCCCTACCGCCCGGCCCCGTCGCAGCCGCCCGGCCCCGTCGCAGCCGCCCGCCCACGTCGCAGCCGCCCGGCCTTGTCGCTGCCGCCCGGCCCCGTCGCCGCCGCCCGGCCCCGTCGCCGCCGCCCGGCCTTGTCGTGCCTGCCCGGCCCCGACGCACCTGCCCCGGCCCTCCATACTTCCTGGTACTGTCCCCCGTTCCCCGCACCACTTTGCACCCTCCTGCACTTTCCTGCCCCGCCTTGCATCGCATTGCACCTCACTGGATCGCACTGACCGCACTGCACCGCACTGGACCGCACTGCACCGCACTGCATCGCACTGCACCGCACTGGACCGCACTGCACCGCACTGCATCGCACTGCACCGCACTGCACTGTCCTCCACTGCCCCTCATGGCTGCTGAGCTTCGTTTTGATGTTGAGGGTCAGCCTCTGGAGTTCGAGGCGTGGTTGGCTGACCTTCGCCGCCACCTCACTGGCCAGCGGCAGGACGGCCACCCGCTTTCTGCACACCTAGACGGTATGCTCCCCTGCCCTGACCCCCCTGCTGTGCTGCCCGCTGATCCCACGCCCGCTGAGCGCGAGTCCACTGCCGCTGCTGCCCTTGCCCGCTCTGTCTGGCTTTCCCGCGATGCCCTTGCTCAGCTCGCCATTAGCAATGCCCTCCCCCCCACTGAGCGCCCTCGCTTTAGAACCATTCCTACCGCCCAGGCCTACCTCGATGCTGTCATCAAGCGCTATTCTACCCCTCCTGCTGCCTCAGTGGGTCGCCTGATCCTTCCCCTCCTCTTTCCTGACCTGGCGTCTTTCCCCACTGTCTCTGACCTCGCTGCCCACCTGCGCTCGATAGATGAGGCCTGGCGCGCTGCCTACACTGATGCTCAGCTTAGAGTCCACCAGCCTCCCATGACCTCTACCCTCTACCTCCTTGCCACCCGCCTACCTGACCGCCTTGCCGCCGCCCGCGACCAGTTCCTTAGCATCCACCCTGCTGCTCTCACCCTCACCGACTTTGTTGACACCCTGACTGCCATAGAGACTCGTCACCGCTCCATAGCCCTGGCGAGCGGTACAGTACCGGTCCCTATCTTTCAGGGTTGTGCCCCCGCTCAGTGTACCTTCTCCGACGGCTCTGTCGCTGTGGCTGAGACTGCTGCTGCAGTGCAGTCCCGCTCGGCGAAGGGCCGCCGCCCCAAGGTTGGGAGCGGCGGAGGCGGCGGGGGTGCGGGTGGGGGTAGTGGTGGAGGCGGGTCGTCCGGTGCCGGTGCGGACGTGGGGACCCTGCCCGGTCCAGCTGCCCCGCTGCCTCCACAGTTGCAGCAGCCGCAACAGCAGCAGTCGCCGCAGCCGCAGCCTTCGCAGCAGCCGCAGCAGCCGCCGCAGACGAGGCAGGCGAGTACTCTCCCACCTGGGTGGCCTGGAGCTGGTGGTGGTCGTGCGCGTGGTGGTGCACCGGGTGGTGGTTCTGGAGGCGGGCCCTGTCAGTACCAGATCCAGACCGGTCCTCGCCGCGGCTTCGTTTGCGGTAAGATGGGTCATTCTACTCCTCGCTGTTTTCGTCGCCTGGACGACCTGTTCCGCCAGCGCTTTGGCCCGGCGCCCGACCTCCCGGACTGGCACAGCTTGCTTAGGCGTAGCATTAGGATTTTTGACTTGGACATGGATGCCATTGTAGCGGCCTTGCATGTGATGTATGCTGATGACTCTAGTGTGCTTCCCTCTTATTACCCCGTGTTGCCTAGTGTAGCGGTGCCTAGCGTAGACTCCCCTGCTGCGTCAGGCGTAGGATCTCCTGCTTTGCTTAGCCTTGGTGCTTCCACCGCTTCACTGCTGCCTCGCGCGACTGCTGCGCTTTCCTTCACCTTGGACTCTGGCGCCTCCCGGTGTTTCTTCCGCGACTCCACGACGCTGACGCCGCTGCCTGTTCCCGCTGCAGTTACTCTTGCTGACCCCTCCGGTGGTCCCGTCGTTGCCCGCAGTTCCACCTCCCTTCCCTGTCCGGCGGTTCCTTCGGGCACTCTCACAGGTCTGCATATCCCCTCGTTCTCCAGGAACCTAGTTGGTGTCGGCTGCCTCCAGGACCTTGGCGTCACCACTACGTTCCCTGGTCACGAGCGGTATGCTGTCTGTACCGAGGCCGCCTCTGGTGCCCCCCTTACCACTTTCCCCCGGGACCCGGTGTCCGGCCTGTTCACACTTGACACCGCGCCGTCCCCGGCTGGATCTTCCCCCCCGGTAGCTGCGTCCACCCAGGTTGCAGCCGCGTGCTCCTGTCGGTCCCTCACTCACCCGACTCTCCTTTGGCACCACCGCCTTGGTCACCCTGCACTCCCACGTCTGCGTCACATGTCCCAGCACGGTCTCGTCCTTGGTCTCCCCGGTTCGTTCCCCGAGTTTCCCTCCTCCCCCGCCCCACCGTGCACGCCTTGTGTCGAGGGCCGGCTCCGCCGTGCACCTCACTCCTCCTCTTTTCCCCCTACCACCGCACCACTGCAGACTCTGCACATGGACGTCTGGGGCCCAGCCCCGGTCCATGGGCCGCGTCGCGAGCGCTTCTTCCTAGTGCTTGTCGACGACTTCACGCGCTACACCACCGTCTTCCCCCTGGAGCGGAAGGCCGACGTGCCTGACGTTCTCATCCCCTGGCTTGTCTCTGCTCGTGTCCACCGCGGTCTCCCTGCCTTGCGCCTTCACTCCGACCGGGGTGGCGAGTTTGCCTCAGGTGTCCTTGGTCGCTTCTGTCGTGCGGAGGGCATCACCCAGACGTTTACCCTGCCGGACTCCCCGCAGCAGAATGGGGTCGCTGAGCGACGCATCGGTTTGGTCATGGAGGTGGCTCGCACCTCCATGATCCACGCCGGTGCACCCCATTTTCTGTGGCCGTTCGCCGTGCGCTACGCCGCTCACCAGCTTAACCTGTGGCCGCACCCCCAGCGGCCGCAGGTTTCGCCGACCCTTCTGTGGACCGGGTCCCCTGGTGACGCGTCTGCGTTCCGCGTCTGGGGCTGCCTTGCTCACGTTCGTGCCTCTGGCACGGACAAGCTCACTGCCCGCACCCTCCCCTGCGTCTTCCTCGGTTTCCCCCTTGACGCGTCCGACTGGCACTTCTACCACCCGCCGTCTCACCGCTTCTTTCACTCTCGCGACGTCACCTTTGACGAGTCCGTCTCCTTCTACCGCCGCTTTCCCCACCGTGGTCCCCCGGTTACTCCCCCCCTTTTCCTGGTTCCTCCCTCCCTGGTGGTCCCTGCCCCTCCCCCCCCCCGCCCCCCCGTCCGGCCCCCTCTGGTGTGTCTCACGTCACCCCCCTCCCGTCGGTCGTCCCGGTCGACGAGTCTTCTGACTCTGGTAGTCCCCCGGCGCAGTCCTCGCCGTCTGTCCCTCCCCCGGTGTCTCCTCCTCCACCGCCTCCGCAGCCGCCGTCGCCGCAGCTGCTGCAGCCGTCGTCTCCACCGCCGCCGCCGTTGCAGCCGTCGTCTCCGCCGCCGCCGCCGTCGCAGCCGTCGCTGCAGCCGCCGCCGCCGCCGCCGCTGTCGTCGCTGCCGCCGTTTGTGGACTCTGGGGGTGTCCCTTCTGGGGGTGCAGGTGTGGAGGGTTCGGGAGGTAGCCGTCGCGCAGCTTGTGGCCCTGGTGTTGGTGTTGTGTCGCCGCAGCAGCAGTCCCCGCCTGTGTCCGCCCTCCGTCTGCTCGGCCTTCCGTCTCCTGACTCTGCGCCTGTTCCTCTCCTGCCGTCTCCCCCTCTTCCCGTCTACGGCCCCGTGTTCCCTCTGCCAGACTCGTCCCCGGCTCGTCTTCCCCCTCGTTCCCCTCCTGTGTCCCCTCCTCTGTCTCCTGACCCGACGCCGCCCTCACACGTCTGGTCTCGCCGCCCCTCTCGTGCTCGTCCTGTCTCCCTTGTCCCGCGCTCTCACCCTATGTTGCTCCGTTCCCACGCGTCTCGACCTCCCCTCCTCCCGTCTCCTCCTCCGTCTTCTCTTGTCGTTGCGTCTCCTCCTCTGTCCGACTCCTTTCGTGCCGCTCGTCCTCTTGTTCCTCGGGTCCTTGCCTCTCTCGTTACCGACCCGTCTGTTCCCGTGTCGAGTCTTGACGCCCTCGTCGCTGCGGTCGCTGACTTCGCCTCTACCCGCCGCCTTGACTACGCCACCGCTCTGGTCTCTCACCCTGCCTGTCCTCCGTCTGTCGGAGGTGCTCCTGCCCTCGGCAGTGACGTCCTGGAGGACCGCCAGTTTGAGCTTGCTTTCCTGTCCGAGGCTGCTCCCCATCTCTGTTCCATGCTGCTAGTCCCTGAGGGTGACCCAGACGCTTTCGACATCCCGACCCCTCGTACTTACGCTGAGGCAGTTTCGGGACCCTGGGCCTCTCAGTGGATAGCTGCCATGGAGCAGGAGATGGCATCTTGGAGATCCACCGGCACCTTCGTCGACGCAGTTCCCCCACCTGGGGTGAACGTGGTCGATGGCCGTTGGCTCTTCAAGGTGAAGCGCCCTCCTGGAGAGCCGCCTGTGTTCAAGGCGCGCTACGTGGCTAGAGGCTTCAGTCAGCGCGAGGGGGTGGACTTCTTTCAGACTTTCGCTCCTACCCCGAAGATGACTACTCTTCGGGTGCTGCTACACGTAGCGGCTCAGCGTGACTACGAGCTTCACTCCCTCGACTTCTCCACTGCCTTTCTTCAGGGCAGCCTTCACGAGCAGGTCTACCTGCGTCGCCCTCAGGGCTTTACTGGCACCTTCCCCCCTGGGACCCAGTGGCTTCTGCGGCGGCCAGTCTACGGCCTGCGCCAGGCGCCTCGTGAGTGGCACGACACTTTGCGTGCTACCCTTGCTGCCCTGCAGTTCTTTCCGTCCTCTGCAGACCCCTCGCTATTCGTTCGTGCTGGCTCGACTCCGTTCTACATCCTCGTCTACGTAGACGACCTGGTCTTTGCCACTGCTGACAGGGACGCACTGGCCTCCGTGAAGGCAGAGCTGCTGAAGAGACACACCTGCACTGACCTTGGAGAGCTGCGCCGTTACCTTGGCTTGCAGATCTCCAGGGACAGAGCCGCGCGCACCATCACCCTGACTCAGTCACACTTGGTGCGCCAGGTCCTTCAGAGGTTCGGCCTTCAGTTCTCCTCCGCACAGCCCACCCCTCTTCCTCTGGACCACAGACTCTCCGCTCCAGTTCCTGAGGAGTCGGTAGATCCCAGTGGTCCTTACGCTGAGCTAGTGGGTTGCCTCATGTACCTGATGACTTGCACTCGCCCAGATCTCGCATACCCACTCAGCATCCTGGCTCGTTTCGTGGCCACAGGCAGGCACCGACCTCAGCACTGGTCTGCCGCTAAGAGGGTTTTGCGTTATCTTGCAAGTACATCGGGCATGGGGTTAGTGCTAGGCGGACGCAGGCCAGTGGTCCTTACTGGACACACAGACGCTTCTTGGGCAGACGACGCCGAGACGCTTAGGTCTTCCCAGGGCTACTGCTTTAGCCTTGGTTCAGGTGCTGTCTCGTGGAGAGCTACCCGCTCTTCGTCTGTTGCCCAGTCCAGCTGTGAGGCCGAGATCTACGCCGGTGCCATGGCGGCACAGGAGCTCCGCTGGCTGACCTTCTTGCTCACTGACTTAGGTGAGCGGCCTAGCTCTGCCCCGGTCCTGTACGCTGACAACAGGGCCATGATCCTTCTGTGTCAGGAGCCTCGACTCGAGGGCAGAGCGAAGCACATCCAGCTGCGGTACTTCCTCCTACGTGAGCTACAGCAGCGTCGCCAGGCTCGCGTAGTACACTTAGCCTCCGGTGCCAACACAGCTGATATCTTTACGAAGGCGCTTGCGCCTAAAGATCATCAGCGGCACTGTGTACAGCTTGGTCTGGTTCCTGTAGTCTCTCACTTACTCGGGCCTTGACTCTGTACTGTCCTATATATCTGTGTGTACACTCAGACTGGACTTGTGTCCTCTTACAGTGGTTGGACTAGTAGTGCCTGTCAACTTATACATATTATCTATGTAGAAGTTATAGGCTAGACTGAGGTATGCTTCTAGTGAGTACAACCAACTAGTATTTGTTCTAGGTTTCCACCTCTAGTAATCATTCGTTTCTACGTTAACATGGTATCACGCTTAGGTTAGGATCCCCCCGCCTACCGCTTCCGCCCGTCGCGCCTCCTAGGCCCCGTCGCGCCCCCTAGGCCCCGTCGCGCCCCCCCTGGGCCCCGTCGCGCTCGTTAGGCCCCGTCGCGCCCCCCCTGGGCCCCGTCGTGCCCGCTGGGCCCCGTCGCGCCTCCTAGGCCCCGTCGCGCTCCCCCTAGGCCCCGTCGCGCCCGCTGGGTCCCGTCGCGACCCCTAGGCCCTAACGCGCCCCCGCTGGGCCCCGTTGCGCCTCCTAGGCCCCGTCGCGCCCCCCATGGGCCCCGTCGAGCCCGCTGAGCCCCGTCGTGCCTCCTAGGCATCGTCGCGCCTCCTAAGCCCCGTCGCGTCCCCCCCCTCTGGGCCCCGTCGCGCCCGTTCGGCCCCGTCGCGCCCCTCCTAGGCCCCGTCGCGCCCGCTGGGCCCCTTCGCGCTTCCTAGGCCCCGTCGCGCCTGCTAGGCCCCGTCGCGCCCCCCCTGGGCCCCGTCGCGCCCGTTAGGCCCCGTCGCGGCCCCCCTGGGCCCCGTCGTGCCCGCTGGTCCCCGTCGCGCCTCCTCGGCCCCGTCGCGCCCCCCCTGGGCCCCGTCGTGCCCGCTGGGCCCCGTCGCGCCCCTTAGGCCCCGTCGCGCCCGCTGGCCCCTATCGCGCCTGCTGTTAGCGCTCGCCCGCCTGGCCTCCTCCTAGTGCCGCTCGGCCTCCTCCTAGTGCCGCCCGGCCTCCTCCTAGTGCCGCCCGGCCCCTTCCTAGCGCCGCCCGGCCTCTCCTCAGCGCTGCCCGGCCCCTCCTCGTGCCCGACCGGCCCCAGCAGCACCAGCCTGGCCCCTCCCAGCACCAGCCCGGCCCCAGAGCACCTGCCCGCCTCCCCTGCTCGGCCTGCCGTGTCCTCTCGGGCCCTGTGTCTTCTGCTTGCCTGCGCTGGGACGCCTAGCTGCTGCCCTATTGGAGAGTGCTGCCGCCGTGTCCCCGCGCCGCTGTGCTCCTGTGCCGCTGAGGAGCTGTGCTGCTGTGCCGCTGTGTCGCTGAGGAGCTGTGCCGCTGACCCTGCACGATGGCTGACTTTGTGCTCCGCCTGGACGCTGAGGGCCACGCGGTTGACTTCGCCGCCTGGCTCTCCGATCTTCGCCGCCAGCTTACAGGTCAGCGCCAGGATGGCCACTCTCTGGTTGTCCATGCTGATGGCTTGCTCCCCCGTCCCCCTGCACCTACTCCCCTCCCTGCTGACCCCTCCTCTGATGACCGTGAGGCTTTCTCTACTGCTGCGCTGGCCTGTGCGATCTGGGACTCACGCGATGCAGTAGCTCAGGTTGCTATTAGTCACGCCCTCCCTGTGTCTGAGCGCTCGCGTTTTGCTACTGTTGAAACGGCCAAAGCTTATTTAGACGCCGTTATTGCTCGCTATTCCACCCCTGCCTCCGCTTCTGCTGGCCGCTTGCTCTTTCCGATGCTGTTCCCAGACCTGGCTGCCTTCCCTACTGTCGCAGATTTTGCCACTCATTTGCGTGCCCTAGAGACTCGCTATCGCACTGCCAGCACTGCTGCCCAGCTCACTGCGCTCCCCCCTCCTTTCTGCATGACGCTCTATTTTATCGCTATGCGCCTGCCAGACCGCCTCGCTAGTGCTCGCGACCACTTTCTTAGCCAGCACCCGGGTGACCTCACCCTGACCGCCTTTGTCGACACCCTCACTGAGATCGAGACTCGCCAGCGCACTATCGCTCAGTCGAGCGGTGCGCCGCCAGTCTCTATCTTTCACGGCTGTGCCCCATCCCCGTGCACGTTCACTGACGTTTCGGCTGCGGTCGCCACGGCGACCCCTCTTACCGAGACGGCTGCTGCTGTCCACCCGCAGCAGCGCTCGCGTCGCGATGGCCGTGGCCGCCAGGGAGGTAGGGGTGGTGACGCAGGTGGTAGTGGTCGTGGTGGTGGTGACGGTAGTCCGCCTGAGGGGACTACCATCGGTGGGTAGGAGCAGCAGTCCCAGCAGCAGCAGGACCAGCCCCAGCCGCAGCCGCCGTCCCAGCAGCACCCGCCGCAGCCGTGGGCTCGTCTCCCACCTGGTTGGCCCGGCACCTCCGGAGGCGGTGGCCGTGGTGGCGGCCCGCGCAGCTTGGCGTCTACCAGCGGCTCCAGTGCTGTGACCTGCCAGTACCAGCTTCAGACCGGGCCTCTCCGCGGCACTCTGTGCCGCCGCCCGCACCCGACCGCCCGCTGTTTCCGCCGCCTCGACGATCTTTTTCGTCGTCGCTTTGGCCCGGCCCCGGACCTCCCTGACTGGCACAGCCTGCTCCGCCAGGGCGTGCCGATCTTTGAGTTAGACATGGATCAGATAGGTGCTGCTTTGCATGCTTTGTATGCTGACGCTTCTAGTGTTGATGGATCTTACTACCCTGTGTACTCTAGTTTAGGTGTTTCACCCTTGTGTAGCTTAGCTTCCCCTGCTGCGACAGGCGTAGGACTGCCTAGGTTGCCTAGTCTAGTCGCTGCACCGGCTCCGTCCCCGGCCCCCGCCACTGCGTCGCTGTCCTTCACTCTCGACTCTGGTGCTTCTGCCTGCTTCTTCCGCGACCGTTCCACGCTCACGCCGCTTGCTGCACCTGCTGTTATCTCTCTCGCTGACCCCTCTGCGGGTCCGGTCGTCGCGCGCAGTTCTACGTCCCTTCCCTGTCCGGCAGTTCCCTCGGGCTCCCTTACTGGCCTCCACGTTCCCTCGTTCTCCAGGAACCTGGTTGGTGTCGGCTGTCTCCAGGACCTCGGCGTCACCACCACATTCCCCGGGCACGAGCGGTTCGCTGTCTGTTCTGAGGCTGTCTCAGGTTCCCCCCTTGCGACGTTCCCCCGGGACCCGGTGTCCGGTCTGTTTACCCTACACACCGCTTCCCCCCCGGTTGGTGCGTCCTCCCAGGTCGCTGCAGCTTGCTCGTGTCGGTCCCTCACTCACCCCTCCCTTCTCTGGCACCACCGCTTAGGTCACCCTGCTCTCCCGCGTCTGCGTCACATGTCCCAGCACGGTCTTGTCTTAGGTCTCCCCGCGTCGCTCCCTGCCCTTCCTCCCTCGACTGCGCCACCGTGCACGCCTTGCGTCGAGGGTCGGCTCCGCCGTGCTCCTCACTCCTCCTCGCTGCGTCCTGCTACTGCCCCCCTTCAGACCCTGCACTTGGACGTTTGGGGCCCTGCCCCCGTCCCCGGACCGCGCGGTGAGCGCTACTTCCTTGTGCTTGTCGACGACTACACGCGCTACACCACGGTGTTTCCCCTGGAGCGGAAGGCCGACGTGCCCGACGTTCTTCTCCCGTGGGTTGTGGCTGCGCGTCTCCACCGCGGTCTCCCCGTGTTGTGTCTCCACTCCGACCGTGGCGGCGAGTTCGCCTCTGGTCGGCTTGGACAGTTCTGTCGTGCGGAGGGCATCACCCAGTCGTACACGTTGCCGGACTCGCCACAGCAGAATGGGGTTGCTGAGCGCCGCATCGGCTTGGTCATGGAGGTCGCCCGTACCTCCATGATCCATGCCAATGCCCCCCATTTTCTGTGGCCGTTCGCTGTTCGCTACGCGGCTCACCAGCTTAACCTGTGGCCACGCTCCCAGCGGCCGCAGGTTTCGCCGACCCTCCTTTGGACCGGGTCCCCCGGTAACGCGTCTGCGTTCCACGTCTGGGGCTGCCTTGCTCACGTTCGTGCCTCTGGCACGGACAAGCTCACTGCCCGCACTGTCCCCTGTGTCTTCCTCGGTTTCCCCCTGGACTCGTCTGACTGGCTTTTCTACCACCCGCCGTCTCACCGCTTCCTCCACTCTCGTGACGTCACCTTTGATGAGTCCGTCTCCTTCTACCGCCGCTTCCCTCACCGAGGTCTCCCAGTTGCCCCCCCCCTTTTCCTTGCTCCCTCTCCCCCGGTAGCCCCTGCCCCTCTCCCGCCTCGTCCTGCCCCGTCTGGTGTCTCCCACGTCACTCCCCTCCCGTCGGTTGTCCCCGTTGAGGAGTCTGCTGACTCTGGTGGTACCCCCGGTCCGTCCTTGCCGCGTCCCCCTTCCCCGGTGCCTCCGCCCCCACTGTCGCAGTCGCCGACCCCGCTGCCGCCGCCGTCGCCGTCGCCGCCGCAGCCGTCGCCGCTTTCGTCGCCGCCGCCGCCGCTGTCGCTGCCGCAGCCGTCGCCGCTGTCGCCGCCGCCGCAGCCGTTGCCGCCACTGCCGCCGCTGCTCTCGGCCCCTGGGGGTGCTGGTGTGGAGGAGGGTGTTCGTCCTGCGGCTTCTGGGGGTGCCGCTGGTGTTGGAGGGGGTTCTCGCTCTGGGGGTGTTGGTTCTGGGGGTGCTGCTGTTGAGTGTTCTGCCGACGGTCGTTCTGCCTCTGCTGGTCCGAGAGTTCCGGCCCAGCCGTCGTCGCCGCCGCAGCAGCCGTCGCCGCCGGTTTCCGCTCTCCGCCTGCTCGGCCTTCCCTCCCCGGACCGCGCGCCGGTGTCTCCCCCACCGCCTCCTGACCTCCCTGTCTACGGTCCTGTGTTCCCGCCGCCAGACTCATCTCCGGCCCGTCTTCCTCCTCGTTCCCCTCCTGTGTCTCCTCCGCTGTCCCCTGACCCTACCCCTCCGTCTCACGTTTGGGCTCGCCGTCCCTCCCGTGCTCGTCCCGTCTCTCCTGTCCTGCCCACCCACCCTATGTTGCTCCGTTCCCACTCGTCTCGTCCTCCCCTCCTCCCGTCCCCTCCTCCCTCGTCCCTTGCTGTTGCACCTCCTCCGTTCTCTGACTACCTCCGTGCTGCTCGTCCCCTTGTCCCTCGGGTCCTTGCCTCTCTTGTTACCGACCCTGCTGTTCCTGTCTCGCGCCTTGACGCGCTTGTCGCTGCTGTCGCTGACTTCGCTTCTACCCGCCGCCTTGACTACGCTACCGCTCTGGTCTCTGACCCTGCCCGTCCTCTGTCCGTCGGGGGTGCTCCTGCCCTTGGCAGTGACGTCCTAGAGGACAGGCAGTACGAGCTGGCTTTCCTTTCCGAGGCTGCTCCCCATCTCTGCTCCATGCTGTTAGTCCCTGAGGGTGACCCAGACGCCTTCGACATCCCGACCCCTCGCACCTACGCTGAGGCCACCTCGGGACCTTGGGCCTCTCAGTGGATAGCTGCCATGGAGCAGGAGATGGCATCTTGGAGATCCACCGGCACTTACGTCGACGCAGTTCCCCCGCCTGGGGTGAACGTAGTCGATGGTCGGTGGCTCTTCAAGGTGAAGCGCCCCCCTGGAGAGCCGCCTGTCTTCAAGGCGCGCTACGTGGCCAGAGGTTTCAGTCAGCGCGAGGGGGTTGACTTCTTCCAGACCTTCGCCCCGACCCCGAAGATGACCACTCTTCGGGCGCTGCTACACGTAGCAGCACAGCGTGACTACGAGCTTCACTCCCTCGACTTCTCTACTGCCTTTCTTCAGGGCAGCCTACATGAGCAGGTCTACCTGCGCCGACCACAGGGCTTCACTGGTACCTTCCCTCCTGGGACCCAGTGGCTTCTCAGGCGCCCGGTCTACGGCCTGCGTCAGGCTCCCCGCGAGTGGCACGACACGCTACGTGCCACGTTAGCAGACCTGCAGTTCTTTCCGTCCTCTGCTGACCCTTCACTGTTTGTGCGTTCCGGCCAGACTCCGTTCTACATCCTTGTCTACGTAGACGACCTGGTCTTCGCTACTCCTGACAGGGACGCACTGGCCTCTGTGAAGGCTGAGCTGCTGAAGAGACACACCTGCACTGACCTTGGAGAGCTGCGTCGCTATCTTGGCCTGCAGATCTCTAGGGACAGAGCAGCACGCACCATCACTCTGACCCAGTCACACTTGGTGCGTCAGGTCCTTCAGAGGTTCGGCCTTCAGTTCTCCTCCGCACAGCCCACACCTCTACCCGTAGACCATGGGCTCTCTGCTCCCGTTCCTGAGGAGCCAGTAGAGCCCAGTGGCCCCTACGCAGAGCTGGTGGGTTGCCTCATGTACCTGATGACTTGCACTCGCCCAGATCTCGCATACCCTCTCAGCATCCTGGCTCGCTTTGTGGCTACAGGCAGACACCGACCTCAGCACTGGTCTGCCGCTAAGAGGGTTTTGCGTTATCTTGCTAGTACATCAGGCATGGGGTTAGTGCTAGGAGGACGCAGGCCAGTGGTCCTTACTGGGCACACAGACGCTTCTTGGGCAGACGACGCTGAGACGCTCAGGTCGTTGCAGGGCTACTGTTTCAGCCTTGGTTCGGGTGCTATCTCTTGGAGATCCACTCGCTCGTCGTCTGTGGCTCAGTCTAGCTGTGAGGCTGAGATCTACGCTGGTGCCATGGCGGCACAGGAGCTCCGCTGGCTGACCTTCTTGCTCACAGACTTAGGTGAGCGGCCTAGCTCTGCCCCGGTCCTGTACGTTGACAACAGGGCCATGATACTGCTGTGTCAGGAGCCTCGGCTTGAGGGCAGAGCGAAGCATATCCAGCTGCGGTACTTCCTCCTGCGCGAGCTACAGCAGCGCCGCCAGGCCCGCGTAGTTCACTTGGCCTCAGGTGCCAACACAGCTGATATCTTTACTAAGGCGCTTGCGCCTAAAGATCATCAGCGGCACTGTGTACAGCTTGGTCTTGTTCCTATAGCTGCTCCCCTGTTAGGATCCTGATTGTGTACTCTCTATTATATATGCTTGTCAGACTGGCCTTGTGGCCTTACCTCCAGTGGCTGGACTAGTAGTGCCACCCTGGCTTGCTTCAGTTTTGGTTGTATTCTTGCTGACTGGTCTCCAGACCCCTGCCTCAGTGGTTGGACTAGTAGTGCCGCCCTGAGCTGTTTGCTTCTTGTTTAGTTTCACCCCTTGTCTAGCCTAGGGGGTGTGTCAACTTATACATATTATCTATGTAGAAGTTATAGGCTAGACTGAGGTATGCTTCTAGTGAGTACAACCAACTAGTATTTGTTCTAGGTTTCCACCTCTAGTAATCATTCGTTTCTACGTTAACAGTGCCGCCCTGTACTATTTCTTGCCTTGCCTGTACTCCTTCTGACTGGTCTTTTAGACCCTTGTCTCAGAGGCTGGACTAGTAGTGCCACCCTGAGCTGCTTGTCTAGAACATTCCCCTATGCAGTCCAGGGGGTGTGTCAAACATGTTTAGTTATCATGCTTGTATAGACTGTATAGGGTCATCTTCTAGAGAGTACAACAGTTAGGTATATGTTTGTGTACTCTCTCTCTCTATTCATCAATTTCACTGTTTGATAATAACCTCTTGTCTCTGCTACAGTGTTCTACTGACCGCCCCTGCCCCTCTGCTACTGTCAGCTGGTGTGATCCGATTGCCATCTGGAGCACCGCCTGCTGCTTTGATATAGCAAGAGGAGTCAACTCAACTGTCTACTCGTGATTAGAGCACAGATCCTTCCCTCTGATATGTGCATTGGGTGGGATGTGTAGGCTGGGCACTAGGATAGAACGGTATTAGAACAGTGGAGTATCTAGGCTAGCAGGACGCTGCAGTGCACGACCCAGAGGTTTTTTTATGCTGAAACAGGTCAATATTCCTTGGTTCTGATTGGTGCCAACAGATAATAAAAAAATGTAACCATTAGTTAGAGACCCACCAACTCAGGCTTTAGCATGCTTGTAGTCTAGGTTCCTATGTATGCATTCAGCCCACTATACAATACACGTGTAGAGCTGTAACCGAGCTCTTTACGGCTGCACGGGCATGACTTGTCTGGCGCGGCCGTACGCGGTATAAGCGCAATCCACAGCGAGCACGTCGCTCGCCTCGTACGACCTGGGCGTGCCATCAAGGAAGCCCTTGCCCTCCGCGCCATCGGCGGAGATCGGACGGTGCAGGCTAGCGATCAGGCGCTGGAAGTCCGCGGCGCGCTGAGTGTGATCCGCGCGGTAGGTTTGTCCGAGCACGCCGTGAATCTCCTCCGTGTGCTCCAGCTCCGCAATTCCGACATTAATGTGCGCCTCGGCGTCGGACGGGGTTTGCAGCTTGGGGTGGGCCACGCGGAGGCGGAGATCAAGGGAAACCAGGCCGTCGATCGTGAGCAGGTAGTAGTCAACATCGAACGGTCCCTCCTTCTCGAGCCCGCGGAATTCGACCTTAAGCCCGCCGGCGCCGGTAACGCTGTCGCCGACCTGCATGCGAGGGATCTCCTCGCCGTCGATCTCGATGCTCTTCATGAATCCATCGCCACGCTCCTGCTGCTTGCCGCCGCGCGCCGCCAGCCGAATCTTGTGGTCCACGCCGCCGGCAGTCCAGACAATGCCAAGCTCCTTAATCCACGTGTGCACTGCCTTGCCGTCAACAACCAGCGCCGCGTTGTCGGTCCTCTCGTCGTAGTAGCCGCGGAGGAGCATGTTCACGTGGAGGTCGCGGTCGGTGAGCAGGCAGAAGGCCTTGTCTGGGCGGCCGTTGAAGTCGAAGTGCGTGCCGTGCGCGCCCACCAGATGCGGGTCGTTGAGGATCTTCGCCGCGGGGTTGCACTCGCCGCCGATGCGCACCTGCAGGGGCACGGGCTTCGTCTCCGTGCTGTACTGCGCGGTCATCTCTCCGCACGTGAAGTCGATCTGGTCGTGAATCAGGTAGCACGCGCCCTTGCCCTTCTTCCCGTCGATCGTGATGTCAGGGATATACTGCCAGTACGTGCACAGGGGCGTCGAGGCGCACGTGTTGCAGCACGAAGAGGGGTTCGCCTTGAGCAGCGTCAGCGGGTTACCCGGCACGTACAGCTCGTAACCGAGCTTGTTCTTTTGCAGGTAGGCGGTCTTCCACTTGGCGGCGATTCCACCCTTGGAGCAGTTCTTGGGCGTGCACGCTCCCGCCAGCTCCTTGTTCAAACCGGGCGGGCACTTCTGCGCGTTCCACCCCGCTTTCTTCACGTCAGCCATGAAAAACGTATCCTGAGCGGTATCGACGTAGGTAACACCAGCCGCGTCGCCTGACGCAGCGGCTTTCGCAATAGCAGCAGGAATTACGGTCATAAGACCATCGTCCTTCTTGCTGCTCTGGTCGGGCTTCTCGTTGGCGGACGAGCTCGTGATGGGGCTGCCGGCGCGCGCGACTGCGAGGAGAAGCGCCAGGGAGAGCGCGAGAAGCGTGGCTCTAGCCATTCTCACGAGCTGGGAGGGACGGGTGTCAAATGGAAGCTATACACTGTAATATGTGGAAATCGTCAAAAGATAATTGAATGGTGCGTGTTTTGCTCTACGTTATATGCGCTGGGCAAGCAGCTTGCTGACTGAGGGACGAAGGGCTAAGGGGGGTGTTTTATCCGCAAGGTGGGAAAGATGCGCGGCTTGTGCCCTACCTGCTCCAGGTGGGAGGGAGTTGCTGTGCGATGGACTGCCCTAACCTGATGCTGGTGCTTCCGTGCCGCGTTGTTTGCTCGTGGGTGGTTATTTCAGGTGTCCTGGGCTCGCTTATCGAGCCGCAGGTCTTCCAGATGGAACAAAGGATTCGAAACAGTCCGCAGGCTATCAGGGTTTTAGGGCACCTTTTGGCTGGCAGCCGTACCCTTTGGAATAGCAAAGTTTGACTAAATTCTGGACATTGCAGTTTTGCTTACTTCCACACGTCCTACTACCACACCACCCTATCTTTGATGGCTGGCTTAGCAGGGGTGCGAGTTCGCTGTGGCCACGGCAGGTTAAGAAACTCTTGACTAGCAGGTAATAATCAAGTTTTTTCCTTCGTAAGTGGGCAATTCCATGCCGATTTGGAATTGTTGAAAATTTGCACAAATTGCCGGAGTAGTGAGTCAGCTGCACGGGAAATCCTGACCTTTGCCACAGCTCCATTCTGTACTGGTCCTATCCGATACTAAAAAGCATTCGGATCACCCTGCATTTTTCTTGCGAAACCCAGAAACGTCGACGTGTTGCATGTTACCGGCACGACGCGGCATGCAAAAGCATTAGCTGCAGTACATAGTCTACTGCCCCGGGTTTCAAATGCGGAGCAATGCTTGCCCTGCCGTACTGACGCAGTGCTTCGGTGTTTGCTATGTTGGGATGTTGGAAACCTGAACCTGATGGTTTGAGGAGGCAGCGATACGTGACTTCGGCCAAAGTGTATCTACTGTTCAAATCTGCCAGGTTCGCTGTGCTTATCGATATAAATCGGTAATCGCGGCCGTGAACAGATGTGTTAATATTTCACCGTGTCATTTCAACAATGGAGCTGAGTAAAGGTGATGGTAATGACCACATGGTAGTAAAAATACAAGAACACAGCAAAAAGGCCTTCTACAGGGTTCTCACTTCGTTGCACCAAATCTCTCCACCAGTGTCACCTTGCACAACTAGTTGCAGCTCCGTGCAATCTGGCAGCAACGCTTTACACAGCCGTTACGGATACTTTATTCTTGCACCAAATCTTTCAATGGGCATTTACTGCATTACTCGCACATTCCTTGCACATACACATCCCCGTTATGCTTTACATTATATCTACTTTCTTGTTGCACCGAAATTCTCAACAAGTATTTCCTGCAGCACAGGTAGCAGGTCCTTGCAGGGCACTGCTGCCTTGTGCACCTGCCCCAGGTGAGAATCAGACCCGATCCTGCCTCCCAGATAGATGTCAACTCCCTCTACCGGGCGCTTGTTCTCGTCCCTTGCCATGCACCCCATGAGGCCTATGTCTGCAACTTGCACCTGTGAGAGGCACGCATGACATGGGACGAAAGAGTGGGAGGAAAGAGGAGATGTGAGAAGGTTAAGGGGGGACCTATAGAATGCACCCCATCAGGCTGATGTCTGAACCTTGAACCCGTGAGAGGCACGCTTGACATGGGACGACAGAGGAGATGTGAGAGGGTTTTGGAGGAACGTATAGAATGCACCTCATCAAGCCGATGTCTGCAACTTGCACCTGTGACAGGTAAGAGAGAAAATAGGACCAGCAAGATGGCCAGGAGTTGGCATAGATAGGAGGCGAACGTAACACACGCATAGTTACACTCTACGAACCTACATGCCGGTCAAAGCTCACCTGTCCACATGAGTTCGGGCAGCCAGTCCAGTGGATCCTGACTGGCTCGGTCAGATTCAAAGTTTCCTCCAACTGCCGGGTGATCTGAAACAGATCAAGTAAAGCATGGGAGATGGGAATCAGAGGAATGGGGACAGAGGACACAAGGAGAGGAGTGCTCCTGCAGCGCGCTTAACCTTGCTTCAATGATGGTCGAATCCAAAGCAACACCACCACCCCTCGCCAGCACCAGCAGCACACGGCGCACCAACTGACCTGCACTGCTCTTTGCCTGGCCTCAATGGTGCCCCCCTTGAAGAAACGAATCCCAAATTCCCACCCCATCACCCCAGTGTGCTGCCCAGTGTGGTTCCCAAACATACTCTATGCCACTACCCCTTTGGCATCACTTCTTACCGCTTGCCAGCACCAAGGCCACATGAACGGCCCGTCCTTACCTGCACGGCTCGCTGCTTCGTCTCGATGATGGCCTGCCCACAGAACTGGCTCCCAGTGCACGCCACCAGCGACCCCATCAGATTCCCCGGCTGCGCACTCAACTCATCCCACCGAACTCCACCCCTTCCAACCTCCCCCTTCTCCTCCTCTGCCTCCACCCCTCCCCTCCTCCCTTCCCCTCCCCCCGCCTCCACCTCCCCTGTGCCCCCTCCCAACAGCGGCTCTTTCAACAATTCCCCCACCCTCCCCACAGGCACGTTCGGAATGATCACATTCTGCTCCACTGTCAGCCGAACCTCTCCCGAGCCATACTCCTCAGCCAATCGTGCGAGCTCGTAGAGGGTCGACGGGTGCACCCGGCCCACGGGCACGTGCAGCCCGACAAAGACCAGCCCGGGCTGCTTCTGGGGATGCACCCCAAGGTATGAGCGGCGAGTCCAGGAAGGATCAATGAGGGAGTGGGTTATGGGATTGGCAGGGGTAGCGGTGGTGCTGGTGGTGCTGCCATTTCCGTTGCTGCTGTGGTGAAGGGTGGAGCTGACACGTGGCAGGTGGCCATTGGGCATCCGCTTCTCCACCTCTGCCCGAAACACCTCCATGCCCTGGTGAGGGAGAACCGTGAAAGAAAGAGAAGTCGATGCAGAGAGCGATGGTTACAATGGCAATGGGCGATGGTTACAATGGGCAATGGTTACAACAGGTGATGGTTTATGGTGAACAATGGGTAGGGCAGTGATTAACAGAGACGTGTTACAAGAAGAAGCAAGGCCACCAGAGAAATTTCACACTGATTCCACACACCAGAAATTGTGCACACTCAGTGCCTCTTGAGAAGCGCATCCCTTGTCACACGCATATACACACCTACGCCTCAATAAGCCACCCACACCACAAGCTCCTCTGTGAGCCACTCACCAGATCCTCTATCAGGTGCATCATCATCCCCTTGTGCCAGTCATGGGGGCTCCCCACATCCCCACAGCACTCCCATGCGTGTTAACTCACCCCATAAGCCGCTCACCACCTCTATAAGCCACTCACCAGATCCTCGTCTTCTGCTGGTTGCTGCGGGTCCCAAGGTCTCTGAATGCCCGCATAGTGATGCCCGCACACTGCATACATTAACCCCGCCACTCACCAGATCCTCTATAAGGTACATCATCCTTGTCTTCTGCCGGTTGCTGCGGCTCCCGAGGTCTCTGAACGCCTCCAGCACTGCCCGGCTGGCAGCCGCCACGTCTGCAGGCTGAGCTGGCACCCACGCGTCCATGGGGATCGCCTCCTCGCATCGCTTGCTGCTAAAGAAACCGCCCACGTGCATCTCGAATCCCAGCTCTCCCTCCTCTCCCGAACCTCCGCCCGAGGTTCGGCGGAGGGCCGGCATAAAGGCGAGGTCGTTGATGTGGGGGTGCTCGAATAGGTCGTGCGACCCCACCACACTGGCGTTCCACTTGCGCGGGCTGGAGAGGGGGGGAAGTGGGAGAGAGAGGGGAAGGGGGGGAGGGGAAAGGGGGGAAGAGGAACGCAATATTAGCCTTCTGAACTGACGAGAATTGGACCAGGGTCAATGACTAGTCACCACACAACACGCATCCCAAGGCCTCTCTATAAGGAAGTGCACAATATCACAAGGATAGCTTCTTCATCCGGTGTATTAAGACTAGCACACACGTACAGGTTAGACAGAGCCGAGTTGTCTTCCCTGTTCCCCGTGATGACGTCATTGATGGCCTCACAGAAGGGCCACGTGTCCATGATCTCGAGAGGGGTCGATGTTAGGAAGCACAAGGGCCTAGTCCCCCTGACAATCACTCAAGAGCCCCACACTCACAGATTGGATAGAGCGGTGTTGCCATCGCCGTTCCCTGTGATGACGTCATCAATGGCCTGGCAGAAGGGCCGCGTGTCAATGATCTCGAGAGGGTCGATCCCCGCCAGCGGGTTGCCCACCACGTTGCGCGCGTTGTCCATGCCACTCTGGATAAAACGGAGGTTGACCTGGGAGATGAGGAGGGTGGGGGAGGGGAGAGGATGGAGGGAAAGGGTGGGGGAATGTGATATGGAAAGATTGCCCTCCACGGATTGCCCACCACGGATTGCCCACCACGTTGCGGCCGTTGCCCATGCCGCTCTGGATGAAGCGGAGGTTGACCTGAGAGGGGCGGACGAGGAAGAGTAACGCAGGGGAGGGACGAAAGAGAGAGGAAAAGCATGGGAGGTGCGCCCGAGAGAGGAGTGTCCAGGAGAGGAGTGCCCAGGAGAGGAGTGCCCACGGTTGTGGCCGTTGCCCATCCCGTGCTGGACGAAGCGGAGATTCACCTAGGAGGGCGGGGAGCGATAGGCAAATGCGGGGAAGGTCGGCCAGGGGTGTGAGAGGACTTGAGACGTCTCAAAACCAACCTTATACCACCATGTTGCTACCGTTGGTACGTCGACTTATTCCTCTCCCTCCCCCACCCCCTCACCCCCCACCCCCCCCACCACCACTGACTTCCCTCCTCCCCCTATGTGTCAAGCCCACACTCCCCTGCTCCCCGCCCCTCCCCTCCCCCCCTCCCAAGTCCCACACCTCCCTCTCAACCACCAGATACCTTTTTCAACCCCTCGATGATATCCGGCGTGTCCTGCAGCGTGACCCCACGGATCTGCCAGTTCTGCCGAGTCGTGATGTCAGCAACGCACTCATCTTTCCAGACCCTACGGAACCTTCTCGACCCCTCAGTACCGCTCTGTACCTTTTTCAACCCCTCGATAATATCCGGCGTGTCCTGCAGCGTAACTCCGCGGATCTGCCAGTTCTGCCGCGTGGTGATGTCAGCAACGCCCTCGTCGCCGTAGCGGCTGATGACGTCAGCGAGAAACCGAGTCTGCTCGCTTGTCGTGATGCCATTGGGCAGGCGCAGGCGCATCATGAAGCGACCGTCTGTAAGGGGCGGAAGGAGGGCGGAAGGAGGGGCGGAGAAAGAGTTGGCGGGAGGGGTGGAGGGAGGGAGGGGGACTCAGACAAAAGCTGGGCAGGCGCAGGCACATCAAGAACCGACTGCCCATAGGGAGGGAGTGAGGGAGCCAGTCTAGAAACGCCTCACAAATGGATTAACTCACATTGCTGCTTGCGGCGGTGAAACAGACCCAGCCACTTGAACCGCGAGTCGATATCGTCCTTGGCCTCCTTACTCGCATCCACCTCCTGCATCGTCTTTAAAGCCAGCTCCCGCAGCGCCTTACCCCCCTCCGCTAGGAGCGTCATGGGGTCCTTGGCAATCTTAATCTTCTCCGCGGGGTTAAGACTCGTCCTAAACTCCTCCTTTAGGACCCAATACCCCTCGCGCTCTTCCACACGTGGCACTAGCCGGACCGCATCTGGCGCCGCGGCGGCGCCGACACCAGGGACACTGCCGGCTACCGTCGGCGGCTGTAGCGCCGCAGGTGCCTCCGCAACGGCTGTAGCACCCGCTACAATAGAGACACCATCAGCCTTAGCGGCGGCGGGAATCACGTCTCTCGGATGCTTGGACCCGCCGCCGGCGGGATTCCCCGCGCCCTCTGCGGGGGCGGATTCCGCAACCACGCGGAGGCGCAGCGCAGCGGGCCTCGGGACGCGCGCGGAATCTCCCCGTAAAGGCAGGAGAGAACTCCTTTTGGTCGAGAGCGAGGAAGAGGAAGGGACGCCGTGGGAGACAACTCCTTTTCCTCGGATGCGGTTGCTGTCTAGACGACCTTGTCCGCTGGCCTTGGGATTGCTCGAGCTGTCGGCTCGGATCGCAACGGGAGTAGCGCGAGCCGCGGCGAGGGTTGCGCTGTGAAACCCCATGATTCCGACGAATGCGGAAGCCGGTTACTGATGGTGCGAAGATGGATGAGCGTGAAGGATTTAATTCGTGTGCGATCCGAAGGTATCGCGACTCACTGTACCAGGTAATCTTCGTCGCAATGCCGTACGTCGAGGAATACTACTCCGTCGACTTGTGAAGGACATAGCTCGTCCCATTATTCAGACGGTAGATTAATAGGCATCGCCAGTACCTGGAAGGCGGCCCGATGCCGTTTCAATCCCTGCTGTTCAGGAAACAAAACTCACGCCCGAGTCGTCTACGACGGCCGGCCAATGACAGGCCGGCTCCATGACTAACCAATCCTGTGTCAGTGACCTGGCTCTGCGTGCGTGCAACCTAACCGCCGTTTTCTGAATGGCCAGCGTTGGGGTCCGGGCAAGGTCCTCAGGGGTCTGAAGACTCCCTCTTCGTCCCAAAGAAGCCATTAGGGCTGCGCGATCGGTCTAAGTTGCTCCTAAAAGACAGGCTCAGCCTAGTGTAGTGGACCCTTGGAAGCAAACTTGGCTGTTCCGGAATTCGAACGGCCGAGCTTGGTACCAATTCACGACCAATGGCTGGTAATCTGCGCTATTACTGTAGTCGTAGAGAGCGGTTCTGCAGAATAAAGCGACGAGGCACTGGTGGTGCGGTCGTCAGCACCAGAGGTCTCACAGCAGAAGACAAGGCCAGATGGCTCTTGGTATGTGCAAGAGCTCGAATTTGTGGTGGAAATCTCACCGAAACAATCCGAGCTTCGGAATGACTGTCAGAAACATGGGGAGCTCCGGGCATTGGGTGACAGGCAGAACCTTGGTTTCAGAGATCATGCCGCGCTACGATCTGAGTATGTTGAAAACGGTTCAGTAGGGCGCGTCCTGGTAGAAAACGGGTTGCACTCTCAACCGCATTGGAACGTGGGGCACCGAACTAAACCAGACGCGAAGGGAACACGAATGGCTGCGGAAGGAGTTGGCTGAACTGAAGGTGGCTTCGTTGGGAGGGATGGACGGGTCACACGCCGATTGCTGGGTGTTCCCAGGGGGCGAGGCGGCCGAAAACTGATTGCTCCGCAATTTGGGAATTCCGACCCTGCTGATCGCGAAAGGTGGCCGCTGTCAAAAGGGAGGGTGTGATTGGTGGAAAGTATGCGAGAGAATTGAAATGGAGCCAATCGAAGGGAGTCCTGATTTTCACGCCTCTCTAAACTGCAATACTGCCCAGCTTCTACATGTTGTAACCGTTTAAAACTCGTAACCTTGACTTATGGATAACAAAAAGCCCAAACAAGCCATGACTTCGTATGTGAGGTGTGACTAGACTAGACTAACCGGACAAGGATGCCAATTCTTCCCATGCCTTGTACCTTAGTCCAAAGTGGGAGAAAGTTCGTGCGATGATGTGTCACCCGAGATTTGCCCATTTTTCTCGAAAGCTCCCAAACTCCCATTTCCCTGTTGGGGTCGCTGACATTTACTGCTTTGTGAAACGTACCTTGAGAGTGAACACCTGAATTCCAGCACACAAAATCAAGCTGATGCACAAACAATTGAAATTTCAAAAGCTTGCTTGAACTGAAGGTGGTGGAAACCCATAATCATTCCACATTCACTATCAAAACATCTCCTCTCAGTGTGTCTAACAAAGCTTCTTGAAGCCTAGGAACATTGTCAGCGAGCGCTAGAATCTGAAGCTCGATTACACTCCCTTTTCCATCCACACTTTCACTGTAGCTTTCTGATAATCTCTCAACTGAGTATTCGGGGCGTTGAAGCTTGACCACGATGAGTGAAACATGCAGTGGAGAATAGGAAAAGAGGGTTGACCAAACAGGGAGGTTGGATGGTGAGGAGCTTGAAAAAAGGGCTCCATGACGCAACAGGGAAATCTGACAGGGTTTAGGGTGAGCGTAGCTCAACACCTTTAGCTCAATCAATACATACCAGACAGCATCAGAGAAATGCAATATAGTGCATGCACGTGCATACCAGAGTGTAAAGAAGTCCCACATGGTGCACTGGCGCAACGATTCTTAAAGCCACCTGCCACGACCAAAATGTTCCAAGGGGAAAGACGGACGGACATAGAGTAGGCCAGAGAAGCACTGACCATGTGTAAATAAGACGACGAAAAGAACGCAGCCAGAAAGAGCATTAAAGAGGTGAGGCATTCTCGCCTCAAGAGCATGTTCAACAGCACGAGCACTGAATATTGCCGTATGTTGTTGAGATGAAAAACAGCAGAGTATGTTGTTGAGATGAAAAACAGCAGAGTATGTTGTTGAGATGAAAACAGCAGAGTATGTTGTTGAGATGAAAACATACATTGCATGCGCCGACGAGCGCAACCATGCTTCTGCACAGCCCATGGTTAACAGCAACTCTCTTCCCGCAACATGTGCATTGGACATTTGAGAATAATACTAGGTGAGAGAGAGATAATACTACCCTTCTCAGCACTCGAACAAGGTGACTTTAGAGTCGGCTCAAAAGTCGCATGTGCATATGACATGTAAGAGCGAGATATGAGACTACCTTCTTCAGAACTGGAACCAGAGTGGCTTCTCGTAGCGCTCCTGATGCTGCCCCTCCATATGCCCTCACGAGGCCGCCCGTTCCCAGCTTCACTCCGCCGTAGTACCTGGCATGTGCGGGAAGGGGCGAAGGGCGTGTGGGGGAAGGGGTGACAGGCATGTGGGGGAAGGGGTGACAGGCATGTGGGGGAAGGGGCGAAGGGCATGTGGGGGAAGGGGTGAAGGGCATGTGGGGGAAGGGGTGAAGGGCATGTGGGGGAAGGAGGAGGGAGGAGGGGGGGTAGCGCTCCTGATGCTGCCCCTCCATACGCCCTCACCAGACCGCCCGTTCCCAGCTTCACCTCCCCCATAGTACCTATGAAATGGAAATGGGGCATGGCAAACTCTTGAGTCGACTCAAAAGTCACCTCCCCCATAGTACCTATGAAATGGAAATGGGGCATGGCAAACTCTTGAGTCGACTCGAAAGTCACCTCCCCCATAGTACCTATGAAATGGAAATGGGGCATGGCAAACTCTTGAGTCGACTCAAAAGTCACCTCCCCCATAGTACCTATGAAATGGAAATGGGGCATGGCAAACTCTTGAGTCGACTCAAAAGTCACCTCCCCCATAGTACCTATGAAATGGAAATGGGGCATGGCAAACTCTCCTGCACTTAGCATATGCAGGAAGAGATCAACCAGAGAAGAAGCATAGAAGAATGATCAGCAGGAGCGTCTGTATCTGCCTTTTTTCTCCCAGAGGTTACAGTCACACCTGGTTACCACCACCGAAGCTACCTTCCTAACTCGTTACCACCACAGAAGTCACCATCCTACCTGGTTACCACCACCACGACTCCGTCCACTCCAGCTCCCTCAATAGCTGCCAAGATTGGCCGCCCGGCCGTTCCTCCTGGCTCCCCGTCATCATTAAAGCGGTATGCTGGAGAAACCTGAATGGGAGGCGACACAGAACGAAAGAAGGGCATCAGGAGCACATGGGGGCACAGGGAAAAAAAGAAGGCATCGGAAAAGCAAAAGAGTTGCCCATCTGTTTACTCTTGTTGAGCATCCAGCAAAGCGCCGTTTTGATCATACCAACATGTAACAGCTCACCTTGTACGCCCTTACATGTTGTACGCCATCATACCCCACGGCTCACCTTGTACGCCCAGCAGTTGTGGGTGGCTGATGGATCACTGACCTGGCACAGGGCGGAGGGATAAGAAGAGAGACAGCAAGAGAGAGACGGCAAGAGAGAGACAGCACGAGAGAGACAGCAAGAGAGAGGCAGCAAGAGAGAGACAGCAAGAGAGAGACAGCAAGAGAGAGACGGCAAGAGGAAGTTTTAGAAGCGAAGTTTCTAGCGAATAATAGACAACGATCTTTTCGAAGCCAAGACAGCTAGCAGACCACAGACCACTCCTCTGGAGACCCACTTGTGAGTCCTGCCAAGCAAACTCCTATCTCTCTCATCCCCTGTCTCGCTGCTCACCTGCTCTATCACGCTCCTAACCTCCTCTGGAACATAAAAGAGTGCATCTCAAAACACGAATAACTTCACTTGCTCTCTCACACCCCCCTCTCACCCCTGCTAAAGAGCGTGTTTCAAAAGCGTTCAAATTCAACGAATTTCTCACCTCCTCTATCACCCGCATCGCCTCCTCTGGAGACCCCTGTGCGCAGCCTGCTTCCACCTCTCACATTCCGCTCTATCCCCTCTCCCCTGTCACCCCTCCCCTCTCCCCTCGCCCCTCTCTTCTCTCCCCTCTCCCCTCTCCCCTCGCCCCTCTCCCCTCTCCCCTCTCCCCTCTCACCTCCTCTATTACTCGCATCGCCTCCTCTGGAGACCCCACCGGCGCCGCTATAGCCACGAAGCGGCTTTTTTTAATCTCCGAGAGGAAAGTGACGGATGCGCTTATTGTGAAGGAAGGAGAGGAGGCGGAGGGGAGGAGGCGGAGGAGGCGGAGGAGACCGAGGAGGAGGCGAAGGAGACCGAGGAGGAGGCGGAGGAGACGGAGGAGGAGGAAGATGAGGAGACGAGGAGAGAGGGGAAGGATGGCGAGATGGAAGTGGAGGAAACACGCCTGCGACTCGGAAGAGCGACATGGCGGCATGTGGGAACGGAGGGGACATGGTCATTCCGCCTTGGTAACGTGAGACGCCGGAGGAGAACGGATGGCAGTAGAATCGTCGCCTGCCGGGCGAAATCTCGCCGGTACGCGACGCTGTGCGACCCACGGCGAGCGACGATGACCGACAATGGTAGGGGAACGCATGCGACAACGTGCGACCGACGGCATTGCGATAGAGAAAGCGACAGTGGTCGGGGAACGCATGCCGCTGTCATTACGCCAAAACGCTAAAGCGAGGAGAGAGAAAGCTTGCCACAAATTAACTCGACGCCTTAGAATCGTTTATGAACGAAGAAGCTGTTGCTAGGAACGGCTGGCAAAAGCAGCCGTCGTTTGCGGCGAAGTGAGTAAGTGGCTGCCTTAGGGCGACACAGCGCATTGTCTAAGGGTCATTTGCAGCGAAAGACGCATAACCAGCAAGTAAAAAACTAAGGGCACGACAAAACGCATTCCGTTGCCGGGACTTGAACCCGGGTCTTTCGGGTGAGAGCCGAATATCCTAACCGACTAGACTACAACGGATGTGTGAATATACATGTTTAAAATTATCAATATTGTGTTTAAAGACTATGTGGCAACCTGCAGGTATGGAATAGTGTCTCGCACCACATTCTGCGAGCAGCCATGAGCGGATCGGCGGCGCGTCACTTCCGCTCAGCCGCGGGGGCGCTGCGATACTGGCTTAGGCCCTCACACGCCTCGTCATCAGCGCCTCTGCCGCCTTCTGTCCCCGCTAATGCCGTCCTCGCTACTAGGCAACCTCTTGACTCCACTATTTGCTGTACAATCGATCCTGTCCTCACCCGAACAGCCGCCTCCATTGCCGGCGTTAACGTCAGCGATGTTTCTCCTGGAGACACGTGGCATCGATCCAACGGTTCATTTCTGCATTGTTCGATACCACAACATCAAGCCCTTCCCGTATCGATCGGCTCCCGAAGCCTCGCATCATCCGCGTTTCACTCATCTCCCGCCGTTGCTGCAGCTGCTGCAGCTGCTGACGTGGCAACCAGCGGAGCTAGCGGGGAGAAGCCTCAGCCGCCCGGTGCCACGCTGCTTCCGACGGCCGGCGCTCCGGTAGTGTCACCCCTCGTTACAGGCACGTCGCAGCTGTCGCCCGCGTCGCCCACTGGGCGCACGGTTCGGGCCGTGCTCGCAGGGCTGAAGCAGGTACGAGTTTTTGGGGTCAAACGGGTACTGAATGGTTCTTATATAGATGGTTCTTATATCGATTTCCAGGTCGTGCACATGCCTCTCTCTCCCACTCCTCCCTCCTCCTCATCCCTCCCTCCGCCAAGCTTACCTCTTCTAACCACCCCACCTTGGGCCGAAAGTAGTTCAATCTAGTTGTCAGCAGCCATGGTGCGAGGCATGGTGCGATGCATGGTGCGAGGCATGGTGCGAGGCATGCAGGCCCCTGAAGATGCTTCCATGCTCATGCCTCTCTCCCTCTCGTCTCCCCCCCCCCACGATTGTATTGTCTCTCTCCTCCTCCCCTTTCCCCCCAGGTCCGTAGACGTGAATCTTGTGGCAGCCATGGCGCGAGGCATGACCCTGCGGATGCCCTCATGCACATGGCCGTATCTCGCTCTCCCCCCCCCCCCTCTCCTACCCACCCCCGTCCTCCCCCCCTTGCTTCCTGTACCTCCCCTCTCGCCAGGGTCCCAAGAAGGTGAACCTAGTGGCAGCCATGGTGCGTGGCATGACGCCCGAAGATGCGCTCATGCAGATGGCCGTCAGCACCAAGCGGGCTGCTAAGACTGTTGCTAAGGTGAGATGAGATGTGGCTAAGTTGAGATGAGATATGGCTAGGTCGAGGGTAGCACGCTTCACCCTTCGCCCTTGAGGGTTGCCTTGCCATTTCCTCTGCACGCTCCACCCTTAGCCTATTTTTTCTCCCCCTCTTCCATGTCTCCCCTCCCCGCGCCTCAGGTCGTCACGGCAGCAAGAGCCAATGCGGTGCACAACCATGGGCTAGAGGAGAGGAAGCTGATCATAGGTGAGTGAGGGGTGGGATAAGGGGTTTGAGTGCGGTGGAGTGAGGTGCACCGAGGCCAATGTAGTGCACAACCATGGGTTGGAGGAAAGGAAGCTGATTATAGGTGAGTGAGGGGCGGGATAAGGGGTTGATTGCGGTGGAGTGAGGTGCACAGAGGCCTCCAGTTGAGGTCTTTGAGGTGCACAGAGGCCTCTTGAACCCCCATGGGGCGGTAATCGACCCCCTTTCCCCACACTGTTTTCCCCTCTTCCTTTCTTTCTTCCTTTCTTTCTTTCTTCCTTTCTTTCTTTCTTTCTTTCTTTCTTTCTTTCTTCCTTCCTTTCTTCTTTCTTTCTTTCTTCCCCTCCATCTCTTTTTGTTGACTCCCCCCCTCCCCAGCCGAGGCCTTTCTAGGCAAGGGGAGGTACCTAAAGCGGCGGTCCGGGGTGAAGCACGTCGGTTGACGGTGGTGGTGAGGGAGATGAGTGCGAGGGAGGAGGAGCGCATGGAGCAGCAGAGATCTGCTGCAGCCAGCCAACCCCTTTCCTCACTCTATTTTCCTCCTCCCTTCCCCTCTTTCTTCCCATCCATCTCTTTCGCCCGCTCCCTCGCTCGCCAGCTGAAGCGTTTGTGGGCAAGGGGAGGTACCTAAAGCGCCTGAATCCCCATGGGAGGGGGCGGTCCGGGGTAAAGCACCGATACAGGAGCCGGCTGACGGTGGTGGTGCGGGAGATGAACGAGAGGGAGGCGGAGCGGGTAGAGCAGCAGAGAGTGGCGGCGGCCAATCACAGGTGGCTGAGGCGCGTGCAGCGGAAGCGAGGGCAGATTGTGCCGCATAAGGTGGTGGAGGTGGGGAGGAGGAAAGAGGAGGAAAGTGGGATTGCGTGATACAATGAGTGAGAAGGAAATCAGGGATTGCGTGAGAAAGGGAGTGAGTGAAATACGTGTAGGGTTGGAATGGAAAGAAGTGGGGTTGATTGAAGGGTTGATTGAGGTGTAGTTGATGAAGTTGATACAACTGAGGGCAGAAGAGGAAGGATGCTAATGCGATGAAGTTTAGCCTTTGTATCCATTAGTGCTACATTTTTAGGAGCACATCGTTGTGCTCCTAGCGCATTTTCCCCTCCTATTAACCATTGAGGCATTTTCCCCTAAGTGCATGGGCATGCACTGATTTGCGTCAAATTGTTCTACTACTACATCACATTATCGAACGAAATCCAGACAGGTTCTGGAGTTATCGAGGCAGGCCTGACATTCCAGAAAAATCGGCAAGCTACAGCCTGCCGTAAGCTATTACCTAAAAAAAACACTGATAGCGCGAGTATCTGGTTGTTGTCTTCCGCCCCAACCTGTGCGATCTGTCTGGGCATCTCAGCTTTCTGTGTGCGTCGCCTCGCTTCTCGCCATTTTTTCACACAGTAGTTCCTGACCTAGGTATCTCCAACAAGTTTTAATCACTTAGCCACCCCAGCTTCCTCGGAAGAACGGAGTCTTTCCGGGCCGCGCAAACGTGGTCAGTAGCTAGTGCTGATCTGCGCGTGCCTCTTTTTCAGCTTCGATCGTGGAATAGGCAAAAGGAGGCGGACCGGAACCAGTTTTAGCTGCCACGTTTCTGGAAGGCCTTGAGTGACGTGGAAGGCCTTGAGTGACCAGTGACCGCCGTCAGAGTTTTAGGTTTCTTTAGAATTCTCAAGGGTATTTTTTTGGCCGACCTGCTACTCCTTGAGTGGAGTTGAAGCCGTTGACCGCCGCCAGAGTAGGAGCCCTAAATTACGAGCTGCAGCTCCTACGGTGGAATCGAAGCCGTTGACGGCTTGCTCGCCTTTTGAGGCGGCGTAAAAATTCGTTTGCTCGCCAGAAGCTGAGCCATGGCGAAGCATCATCCTGATTTGATCATGTGTCGGAAGCAACCGGGAATCGCCATCGGTCGCCTGTGCGAAAAATGCGACGGAAAATGCGTCGTGTGCGACTCGTACGTGCGACCCTGCACCCTCGTGCGGATATGCGACGAGTGCAACTACGGGTCATACCAGGTGAGAGCATCAACACCAGCATCGATCATTCTCTGATTGATCACTCAGATTGTCCCTTGATTATTTATGCCATCGAAACAAGGAATGACTTATTTGAAATAATTCACTTGTTCAGGGTTCGCTGGATTCAGCTTGGTTGTCAGAAGGTCTTCTGCGAATAGGTCATGAGTCAATTAGAGCTGAAGGGTGCACTGAAAGGGAAGCTTCAGTGCAACCAGTTAAGAACATGTTATGGCAACAATAATTTTGCGTTTAATTAAAAAACGGACAGTTAGGACGTGTTATGACATCTATCAAACGATGCCATGCCGTCTTCTAAAAGCAAGATCGTTAATGTGTCCCCACCCCCTCCCGCCTCCCGCCCTTCCTCGCTCCCACTTTTCCTCCCCCTCCCCCTCCCCCTCCCCCTCCCCCTCCTCCCCCCCTCCCCCTGCCCCCCATCTCCTCGCCTTCTTCCACCACCCCCTTTCCTCTCCCCGTCTTCCCTCCCGGTTCCCATGTCTTGTCCTTGGATCAGGGTCGGTCGCTGTGTGATATGTGGAGGGAAGGGCATATCAGACGCGTATTACTGCAAGGAGCACGTGCAGCATGAGAAGAATTTGCCTCACCACCCCACCTACCCCTGCCACTCCCCGTCCACCCTTCCCTCTCCCTCCTAACTCTCTCTCCCTTGGTTCAGGGTCGCTGTGTGATATGTGGAGGGCAGGGCATATCGGACGCGTATTACTGCAAGGAGTGCACGCAGCAGGAGAAGGACCGAGACGGGTGTCCAAAGATCATTAACCTTGGTAGTGCGAGAACAGACCTCTTCTATGAAAGGAAAAAGTATGGCTTTAAACAGAGGGCCTAGACATTCCCCTTTTATGTGCATTAGCTGCTGAATATAAGCTTTCTGTTTTCATTTAACCTTTGGAAGGCAATTGGTACTTCCAGGCTGACTAGATTTGCAAGAACAGAGGGCTGCTGCTTGACCTTTGAATCATGGCACAGGAAACTGGAAGAGGGAATACCAACATATCATGGTACTAGCTAATCAAGAGTTTGATTACACCAACATCACTTGACTTCTGGAATCTGGAGTGATTGTCCCTCCCTAGGTCATGCGTCACTGAGAGGCATGTCATCAGATGGTTGGGAAGATGGGTGAGAAGATGGGAAAAAGAGAGGGGCCAATGCCAGGATAAATAAAATGATCAGAATCCAATGGGAGGGGAGTAAAGTGAAGCAACCAGGAGGCAAGGAGGGGACAAGGAAACGATCTGCATGGCTCTTGCTCGTAGGAGGTCGCTGGAAACTAGCAAACGAGCATAGAAGCGAATGCGATGTGCCCATACAGGCGAGAGCATGCGGACCATCAACTCACATGGCTGGCAGTGCTAGAAGTAGTTGCTGCCGCTGGAGCATGCTGCTCCCCATGTGCCTCAGCATGCCCATGCCCGTGCCCATGACCATGCCCCTCCCATGGGTGGCGCCAGCCCTGAAAACACAGCAGAATTTCATTTTGAACCCATTAAATCCGAGAGGACAGGGAGCCATGGGACATGAAGGATGGAGAGGAGGACACGAAATGGTAACAAGAGCAAGAAAAAAAGCGACAAGTGTTCAAGACACAAAAGGAGCGGGTAGGGTGAGAGGGAAGTAAGAAGGGGAAGGGGGGGAAGGAGAAGACGCAGTAGGAAAAAGAGCACGACTTACGAGCACTACTGGGCCGTCCTCCTTGGCACGATAGAGAATCCAGAACCTACAGCAACGGTAAAGACACATGGGAAGACGGTAGTGTGAGCATGTGATTGCCTTTCAAGCTCTTGCATGAATGGAGGGATACGTGGTGGAAGAAATGGGAGAGGAGAGATGGGTGCTTCTGCTTCCGTTCTTTATTTTTTCTCACAGGGAACAGGATGGTGTGGAACAAAAGCACGACTGCTTGCCGAAAATAGGATGCCGAATTGATTTTTTAACGAAAATAGGGTTACGTGGAATGGGATCCCGATGAGGTACATGAATCGCAAGGAAGGTTGGGTCGCCCTTCTCTAAACTAATCGTGCGTGGATCCAACCCGGGGGAACCTACTAATGAGGTGCGAGCTTTTAATAAAAGAAAGAACATCAGTGCGGCGCGAAACGGACAGGGGTAACAGACGGCAGTAACAGGGAAGGGTACCAGACATGGAGCACTGAGAGATCCGTACCACATCACCGCGCACATGCCGGTTCCGACGACCTTATGCCAGCGCTTGAGCCCACTCAAAAGCATATCAGTACAGCGGAAACAGGTAGTGGGGGTGTGGGGGGGGGAGGAGGGAGAGATCTGTACCACATCATCGCGCACATGCCGGTGCCGACGACCTTATGCCAGCGCGCTGCCGGGTGCAGCGTCAGGCCGCCGTGGGTGATCCCGTGCCCATTGCCGTGACCTCCCGCCATGATCGCTTCGAAGATTCACGCCTCAGGTGGATCGACGAATCGCGAGTGGAGAGCGATCGTGTGAGGTCAGCGCGTTTGAGCGGAACGCGCTGAGTTAAGGTCCTCACGACGCCGTAAGGACCGAGCGGATGCGCCAGCAGAAGCAGCGAAAGGCGCTGCCTGATGACGTGGGAAGTGACGACGGCGGTGGGGATGGTGGTGGCGGTGGTGGTGCTAGGGGGTATTGGGAGGCAACTATTGATGTTCCCAAACTCAAAACGTATCCGACGCAAGCTTGATTCGTTTGAAATTAGTGCGTAAATGCTGTCAGTGTAAGCAGTTTATTTTTCCAGGTGTAGCCTTGGAGTTTGCTGTGCCCTTCGCGTTTCAGGCAGTGTTGTCAAGCACATAATAGCTAGGTATCATTTGAAGTTCGAAGCCTGAGCCGTACTAGTGTATTTATGTGTCGTTTTTTTTTTCTTATCAGGACAGTTTGTGTGTCCAGCCTCGTCAACTTCACCACAGCATAGTCTGGCGCAGCCTCGTGTCACCCTCCATGTGTCAGCCTCGGGCCAAAGCAATTCGGGGTTTGCGCCCTTGAAGCGGTTCTGAAATTTCAACCTGCAAGCTGACAACTCGGAGCGAGACGAACAGCAGGCAGAACCAGAAGGAAACAAAGGAAACCCCAGCATCCTCTTGACCCAGCTCAAGAGAAGAAATCTGGTCTGGACTTCACGCAGCAGACTTATCAGACACTGAAGTGTGAGGGCAGTATCGTGATAACTGCGGTTCTTTCTTGCGGACTTTAGTTACCTGATAAAAGTCAGGTGCAGGAACGATGTCCCGAGCGGTTTACTGTGGGAACTTCGAGTATGAGGCTCGGCAGTCGGAGATCGAGCGGCTGTTCGACCGGTACGGTCGGATCTCACGGGTGGACATGAAGACTGGTATGATAATCGCTTTTTCTGCTTATATCTCCTTTCTAGCACTCACGGAAGAGTTTGTTTGAGAGGCTCAGTTAAACTGCAGGTCTATGGGAACAACGAACCGGACACCGCGTCTGGACATCCCTATTGCCAGCAGTTAGCAGTTCCTTCGGACAACATAAAATTCCGAGCACACAACATGGCACGAGACATCCGACATTTGGCATCGCAGCAAGCAAGCACACAACACGGCATGAGACATCCGACATTTGGCATCGCAGCAAGCACAACGTGATGAGCCATCTCAGCTTCCGGCTATGGTGGTTCTGGATGTTCTCACGCGCTGGATGCACGCGCGTTCGGGCACTAGCCAGCGACAGAGGCCAATATAGACAACTGTGGCGCCACTTTTTCTCTGCTCTTCCACGCATGCGTCGTGTCCATCCGGTCCAACCGTGCTCAGTGCAAATGCATGACAACCCACCGCTCGTTCAGAGACCAACCTAGGCAGAGGACAGAGATTCAGCCTGTCATCGTTCACACGGTCAACTAGCACATCTGTCCTATCCCGGGTGTGCGTGCTGGCTATATTCACGTGCTTTCCATTGTGCACCGCGTAGATACTTCTTTTACAACGTTTCTCGGCCTTCCGTCGATTTTTTTTCCAGCAGCTTCTCATGCCGGTTCTCTTAATGTTTCATCGGTGTCGTTTCCGCCATGCTATTCCTGCTACCCTCTAATGATCAAAGTATCTACGTGCGCGTGTTTTCCCTGACATGTGACATGCAGGCTTCGCGTTTGTGTACATGGACGACGAGCGCGATGGTGATGATGCCATCCGGGCTCTAGACGGCATGGAGTTCGGTAGGCAACGCCGACGCCTTCGCGTTGAATGGGCCAGGGTAAGTAAGGAGTCCTCTCTCGCTTGCTGGTTAATGTTCTCTCACCTATCGTCGTCCCTTGGACGTTTTGTAACTTTAAACTCTTTTCAGATCATTTCATCTGGTCTATCTTGTTTAACAGGGTGAAGGCCCAGTGAAGCAAAGAGAGGTAGAACGTAGGAACTCCAAGCCATCGAAGACCCTATTTGTTGTTAATTTTGACCCTATTAACACCCGAACCCGCGACTTGGAGAGGCACTTTGAACCCTATGGCAAGCTGGTTCGAGTCCAGATTCGCAAGAACTTCGCATTTGTGCAATATGAGACAATTGAGGAGGCTGAAGCAGCAGTTAAAGGAACTGATGGAAGGTATGACTCATCACATCCTTGCTTCTGTGCTGCTCCATCCTGTCTCTGCTCTGTGCGTCTAATTATGTTGTGAATTCATTTTCTCATCATGAGTTTCCTTCTCCAACACTTGTTATGCAGCTCCGTTGATGGTCGCCAAATTACTGTAGAATTTGCTGCAAGAGAGGACAGCTTTGATGACGACAGGCCAGCGCGTCGAGGAAGCCCTGACTATGGCCGCAGCAGAGGGAGTCCGGATTACGGCCGGCGCCGGGGCAGCCCGGACTATGGTCGCTATGGAAGGTGTGTAGAGTCTCTGTCCTGTGTAACATTGTCTCTTGACATATCTGAAAAGCATATCTGTGGGTGCACTCTCATATCCCTGCATGATTTTACTTCGCTTGCCTTGTGGTTGATCTCCAGCCGTTCACCGCCTCGCCGTGGGCGCAGCCGCACACCCAGCAGGAGTCGCAGCAGGAGCCGAAGCGCGAGCAGGTCCCCTCGCCGTTCCCGTTCACCCCGACGCTGATGGGTTTACCTTGAGTTGGACTTGTAAATGCCTAGCTGGCTGAAACATGTCCATCCAAGCCAGCAGTCCTTGATTTTCAGTGTCATCTGTAGTGCAACCTTCTATTTTGACGTTCTCTGGCTGACTCATACGCCTCTGCTGTGCAACAAACGTTGGCTTGTTTGTTTAGCCCTTCTGAAATGTGCATGTTGCAGCAATACAGGTCTAACCTAAAGAATGCAATGCAGTGTGCCACTCCAGCACCCACAACAACCATCAGATGAAGACTAAAAAGAAGTGATCCTAAGCTGCCTTTGGAAGGGCACAGCTGCAGCCCTGGAAGGGCACACTGCATTGAACTGCAAGCATGTCACGCTGAAACAAGGGCGTCGATCACGTGCTGGCTTTCTCCTTCCACTCTTCAAGCTCTGCATCACCTGTCAAATATATGTATAACTCATATTTGTATAGACTGTATAGGGTCACCTCTTAGAGGGTACAACACTCTTAGGTATATACCCTTGTTCTCTCCCTCTATCCAATCATTCAGTTTTCTTTTGATATGGTATCACCCGTAGGTTCGACCCCCCCCCCCCCCCCACCTACCGCTTCCGCCCATTCCTCCTAGGCCCCGTCGCGCTTTCACCTAGGCCCCGTCGCGCCGCCCCCACCAAGGCCCCGTAGCGCCCCTCCTGGGCCCCTATCGCGCCTCCTAGCCCGTCGCGCCCCTCCTGGGCCCCTGCCGCGCCTCCTAGCCCGTCGCACCCCTCCTGGGCCCCTGCCGCGCCTCCTAGCCCGTCGCGCCCCTCCTGGGCCCCTATTGCGCCTCCTAGCCCGTCGCGCCCCTCCTGGGCCCCACTCGCGCCTCCTAGCCCGTCGCGCCCAGGGCCTCAGATTTCAGGATGTTTTATCATGAATTCCTGATTTTCAGGATGCCACTTAGGTGCCAATCCTGAAAAATCCGTTTGAGACAATTTTTCACCCTGTGAATTCAGTTTTGAATCATAGTGCAACCCTGAGGATTCAGTAAAATGTTAGTGTACCAGCCCTGAGCCGTCAGTATGCCTTCAGGCAGAACCCTGATTTCTCAAATCTTGCACATACACGTGCGCCACTTGGGTAACCCTTGTTTTTTTTGCCCAAATACATTTCGGCTAAGCCCTCAATGCAAGCGACAACCCTCCGAAACCCCCCGCTACTCCGAAAAATCGGCTAAGTCCTCAATGCTAAAGAGAATCTTCCCCTCCTCACTGCTGGAGACACTCCTCTGCAGCCCCTACGCAACCTAGAATTCTGGCTAATTCCTCATCGAATTCTTGATGCCCAAGTGACGTCGAATCAAAATCCCGTCACGTGAGGGCGCGTTTCTCGCCTCAGGGTCAAGATTTTAGTCAAATGGGGCGCACTCTATTCAAGCGCGCAAAGTTCTCAACCGCAAACTTGCCCACTTGACTAGACTAGAACCTCGACTAGCAGCCAGAAACACACCCTTATTCAACATCCAACCTTACGCAGCTCACCATTTCTTTTCGTGGGCCACAGGCCTTTGATAGTCAGCTTAAGAAAATTCCAGGTCAGATTTGTCCCGTGCGTTGCAGTTGACGCAAACTCAGCCACTCGCGGCTGAATGTCCTCAACCCAGCGCAACATGTGAAGCACGGACTCCCTGTTAGTGTACTGCTGCTGTTTAAAGTGACTTTCAAGATTTCCAGCGTTTCAGAAATTACCCTGAGGCCACAGTATAGAACTGGGGAACCACCCTGGGGAATCAGTATGAACATATGCGACCAACCCTGACTGCAACACGTTTTCTTGGGGGGCCACCCTGATTGGTCAGGATGCCTAAAATCCTATCTAAGGCCCTGGTCGCGCCCCTCCTGGGCCCCTGTCGCGCCTCCTAGCCCGTCGCGCCCCTCCTGGGCCCCACTCGCGCCTCCTAGCCCGTCGCGCCCCTCCTGGGCCCCTGTCGCGCCTCCTAGCCCGTCGCGCCCCTCCTGGGCCCCTGCCGCGCCTCCTAGCCTGTCGCGCCCCTCCTGGGCCCCTATTGCGCCTCCTAGACCGTCGCGCCCCTCCTGGGCCCCTGGCGCGCCACCTAGCCCGTCACGCCCCTCCTGGGCCCCTCTTGTGCCTCCTAGCCCGTCACGCCCCTCCTGGGCCCCGCCGCGCCTGCCCGGCCCTGCCGCGCCTCCTGGCCCCGCCGCGCCTGCTTGGTCCCGCCGCACTGCCTGGCCCCGCCGCGCCTGCCTGGCCCTGCCGCGCCTCCTGGCCCCGCCGCCCCTGACTGGCCCGCCGCGCCTGACTGGCCCGCCGCGCCTGCCTGGCCCTGCCACGCCTACCTGGCCCCACCGCACCTGCCTGGCCCCGCCACGCCTTCTGGCCCCGCCGTGCCTCCTGGCCCAGCCGCCCCTGACTGGCCCGCCGCGCCTGCCTAGCCTTGCCGTGCCTGCCTGGCCCCACCGTACCTGCCTGGCCCTTTCACCCCGGCTCGTCCTGCAGTGCCGCCTCAGGCTCCGTCTCCTCCGCTCGCCCGTGCTGAGGCGCTTTGTGGCCACTGTGCTGGAGGGGGCTGTAGCTGAGCTCCTGTGGAGCTGTACCGCTGACCCTGCACGATGGCGGACTACGTGCTCCGACTGGACGCCGAGGGCCATGCGGTTGACTTCGCCGCCTGGCTCTCCGATCTCCGCTGCCACCTCACAGGTCAGCGTCAGGATGGCCACTCTTTGGTTGTCCATGTTGACGGCTTGCCCCTCTCCCTGCTGATCCCTTCTCTGATGACCGTGAGACCTTCTCTACTGCTGCGCTTGCCCGTGCGGTCTGGGACTCCCGCGATGCCGTCGCTCAGGTCGCCATTAGCCATGCCCTTCCTGTCTCTGAGCGCTCGCGTTTTGCTACTATTGAGACGGCCAAAGCTTACTTAGACGCTGTTATTGCCCGCTATTCCACACCCGCGTCTGCTTCTGCTGGTCGCCTGCTCTTCCCTATGCTTTTCCCAGACCTTGCAGCTTTCCCTACCGTCGCAGACTTTGCCACTCACCTGCGTGCTCTAGAGACCCGCTATCGCACTGCCAGCACTGCTGCCCAGCTCACTGCGCCCCCCCCCCCTTTCTGCATAACGCTCTATTTTATCGCCATGCGCCTGCCAGACCGCCTCGCTAGTGCTCGCGATCACTTCCTTAGCCTGCACCCGTCTGACCTCACTCTCACTGCCTTTGTCGACACCCTCACCGAGATCGAGACTCGCCAGCGCACTATCGCTCAGTCGAGCGGTGCGCCGGCAGTCTCTATCTTTCACGGCTGTGCCCCCTCCCAGTGCACGTTCACTGACGTTTCGGCTGCGGTCGCCACGGCGACCCCTCTCACCGAGACGGCTGCTGCGGTCCACCCGCAGCAGCGCTCGCGCCGCGGTGGCCGTGGTCGCCAGGGTGGTAGGGGTGGTGGTGCAGGTAGTGGTGCTGGTGGTCGTGATCGTAGTCCGTCTGGGGGGACTAGCATTGGTGGTCAGGAGCAGCAGCCCCAGCCGCAGCAGGAGCAGCCCGCGCCACAGCCGCCATCCCAGCAGCAGCCGCAGCCCCCGCAGGAGTGGGCTCGCCTCCCGCCTGGTTGGCCCGGCTCCTCAGGGGGTGGTGGCAGTGGTGGCGGCCCGCGCAGCTTGGCGTCTACCAGCGGCTCCGGTGCTGTCACCTGTCAGTACCAGCTTCAGACCGGGCCCCTTCGCGGCACTCTGTGCCGCCGCCCGCACCCGACTGCCCGCTGTTTCCGCCGCCCCGACGATATGTTTCGTCGTCGCTTTGGCCCGGCCCCGGACCTCCCAGACTGGCACAGCCTGCTCCGCCAGGGCGTGCCGATCTTTGAGTTAGACATGGATCAGATAGGTGCTGCTTTGCATGCCATGTATTCTGACGCTGCTAGTGTTGCTGGATCTTATTATCATGTGTTCTCTAGTTTAGGTGTTGCACCGTTGTGTAGCCTAGCCTCCCCTGCTGCGTCAGGCGTAGGACTGCCTCGTTTGCCTAGCCTCGTCTCTGCACCGGCTCCGTTCCCCGCCCCTGCCACTGCTGCGCTGTCCTTCACTCTCCACTCCGGTGCTTCTGCCTGCTTCTTCCGCGACCGTTCCGCACTTACGCCTCTTGCTACACCAGCTGTCGTCTCTCTCGCCGACCCCTCTGCGGGTCCTGTCGTCGCTCGCAGTTCTACGTCCCTTCCCTATCCAGCAGTTCCCTCGGGCTCCCTTACAGGCCTCCACGTTCCCTCATTCTCGAGGAACCTGGTTGGTGTCGGCTGTCTCCAGGACCTTGGCGTCACCACCACGTTCCCCGGGCACGAGCGGTTCACTGTCTGTTCTGAGGCTGTCTCAGGTTCCCCCCTTGCAATGTTCCCCAGGGACCCGGTGTCCGGTCTGTTTACCTTAGACACCGCCTCCCCTCCGGTTGGTGCGTCCTCCCAGGTTGCTGCAGCTTGCTCGTGTCGTTCCCTCACTCACCCGTCCCTTCTCTGGCACCACCGCTTAGGTCACCCTGCTCTCCCTCGTCTGCGTCACATGTCCCAGCACGGCCTTGTCTTAGGTCTCCCTGTGTCGCTCCCCGCCCTTCCTCCCTTGACTGCGCCACCGTGCACGCCTTGCGTCGAGGGCCGGCTCCGCCATGCCCCTCACTCCTCCTCGCTGCGCCCGGCTACTGCCCCCCTTCAAACCCTGCACCTGGACGTTTGGGGCCCTGCCCCCGTCCCCGGACCGCGCGGTGAGCGCTACTTCCTTGTGCTCGTCGACGACTACACGCGCTAGACCACGGTGTTTCCCCTGGAGCGGAAGGCCGACGTGCCCGACATTCTTCTCCCGTAGGTTGTGGCTGCGCGTCTCCACCGCGGTCTCCCCGTGTTGTGTCTCCACTCCGACCGTGGCGGCGAGTTCGCCTCTGGTCGGCTTGGACAGTTCTGTCGTGCGGAGGGCATCACCCAGTCGTACACCTTGCCGGACTCGCCACAGCAGAATGGGGTTGCTGAGCGCCGCATCGGCTTGGTCATGGAGGTCGCCCGCACCTCCATGATCCATGCCGATGCCCCCCATTTTCTGTGGCCGTTCGCTGTTCGCTACGCTGCTCACCAGCTTAACCTGTGGCCACGCTCCCAGCGGCCGCAGGTTTCGCCGACCCTTCTTTGGACCGGGTCCCCCGGTGACGCGTCTGCGTTCCACGTCTGGGGCTGCCTTGCTCACGTTCGTGCCTCTGGCACGGACAAGCTCACTGCCCGCACTGTCCCCTGTGTCTTCCTCTGTTTCCCCCTGGACTCGTCTGACTAGCTTTTCTATCACCCGCCGTCTCACCGCTTCCTCCACTCTCGTGACGTTACCTTTGACGAGTCCGTCTCCTTTTACCGCCGCTTCCCTCACCGAGGTCTCCAAGTTGCCCCCCACCTGTTCCTTGCTCCCTCTCCCCCGGTAGCCCCTGCCCCTCTCCCGCCTCGTCCTGCCCCATCTGGTGTCTCTCACGTCACTCCCCTCCCGTTGGTTGTCCCCGTTGAGGAGTCTGCTGACTCTGGTGGTACCCCCGGTCTGTCCTTGCCGCGTCCCCCTTCCCCGGTGCCTCCGCCCCCACTGTCGCAGTCGCCGACCCCGCTGCAGCCGCCGTCGCCGTCGCCGCCGCAGTCGTCGCCGCCACTGCCGCCGCCGCTCTTGGCTTCTGGGGGTGCCGCTGGTGTCGGAGGGGGTTCTCGCTCTGGGGTTCTCGCTCTGGGGGTGTTGGTTCTGGGGGTGCTGCTGTTGAGTGTTCTGCCGACGGTCGTTCTGCCTCTGCTGGTCCGAGAGTTCCGGCCCAGCCGTCGTCGCCGCCGCAGCAGCCGTCACCGCCGGTCTCCGCTCTCCGCCTACTCGGCCTTCCCTCCCCGGACCGCGCGCCGGTGTCTCCCCCACCGCCCGCTGACCTTCTTGTCTACGGTCCTGTGTTCCCACCGCCAGACTCGTCTCCGGCCGGTCTTCCTCCTCGTTCCCCTCCTGTGTCTCCTCCGCTGTCCCCTGACCCTACCCCTCCGTCTCACGTTTGGGCTTGTCACAGGATCGAATGTGTCGAGGAAAGGTTGCTCAATGTTGCACTATCAATCAGTACAAGGTGCTTTTATACTTCCAGAGTACATAAGGTAACCAGGTTTATCCTATCCAAAGGGAATAGACCCTTCTAGAAATAGAATCACCATGCGTATAGCCACGCGAGGCTATTGGCTTTAAGGGATTACGGCAAGATTACGCTAGATATAGCGCGCCAGTACATCCCGAGCCTGGTCGGTGATATAATTATAATAACAGGATAAACCAAAGGATAATGGAAAATGAGGAATAGGAAACCAAGTGAGATGAGATAAAGACCAAATGAATCAGGATAAAAAGAGGAATGAAAGAGAAAGGAAATATGGAAAGGGGAAATTGGTGTAACGGGGTCGTATTCTCACACTTCCCCCCCTCAAAGCTGGGTGGTAGACGTAACACCCTGCTTGACAAGGTAGTCGCGAAGAGGACGACGGGCGTTACCCATGTCGAATTCAGAGAAACAGCCTCAGAAGTATCATAACCCTTCCAGCAAAGAAGAAGCTCCAGAGTGCTAGTCTGATGATGACGATGTCCAAGCACGTAGTTGTCCCATGGCGTGGATGAACACGGGCGGCGACGTTGGTTGGCATTCGGTGTTGAGCGTGTTTGGTCTTGATAGGGTTTAAGAAGCTGGTATGGAAGGTGTTATGGATCTTCCAAGTGGCGGGTAGGCGGAAGCGGAAGTTGACTGAAGTGACCTTTGCTTCACGATGATAGACCCGCAGAAGCAAGGTTGAAGCTTGGATGGAAGATGGCTGATGTCGATATTATGGTGTGGATAATTGTGGTGATGACTAGCCAGGTGCTTCTGCTGCTGTTGGATGTCCAAGAGGTGCTTGTGTGGTCGATGTACAAGATGGTGGACGATGGCGATGAAATCGGAAGCCAGTTGGACTGTGGCTGGTATGGTTAGCTGTTGTGGTGTGATTGGGTGGCGTCCGTAACAGACGAAGTACAGCGTCTGTCCAGTAGCGGCGTCAGGAGCATACTTGTAGGCAAACTCCAGGACGGGCAGATGCAAGTCGGAGTTGGAGATGTGAATGGTTGGAACAATGTGCTGTAACGTGCAGATGAATGGCTATGTTGTCCGATCCGTGCATGCTGTTAACCGCATCTGGTCCACGTGTGAAGATCACCAAGTGTTGGTGGTATGGCAGTCGTGTCATAGTACTGCTTCTGTCGCAGCGTTGTATCCGTTACATGCAACTTCTGTCGAATGCTGGTCCATACCGTATTGTTGTCTCGAGTCGTACCCACTCGGCATCGTAGTGCTGCGGAATGGAGAGCAGAATCACTAGTCGTAACCCTGTCCACCACACGATCTGCTACTCACATTGCCTTGAGTACAACAGCGCATGCGAAGTGCTGCTCAGCGTATCCCTTGTGTTCAGAACCAAGCGAGGGGTTGGTACCACAAACGCGGAGCTGGTAACTTCCAGAATCGGCGCCAAAGTAGTTTCCCTCGGTGGTTGCTCAAGCAAGGAATCTCTGCTGTGTAGATATCTCACGCTGATGGGTTAGGATACTTGGGAATGTTGGGGCTGTTCCCAAATAATCCTCTCCCATTTCCAAATGAGTATTGCTGACAGCCAATCCAGTATGACCTTATGCACGTCCAGTTTAGCACGGAGGCCATCGGTAGGCATCGGTGTCTGGGCGCACATATTGGGATAGGTTTTCTGGTGCCATCATGTGTTGTCTCATTCTGTCACTGTCCTTGAAGTAGCGTTGATGTAGAAGATGTCTCAGCTACCCAGCATCAGTGTTGAAGTCTGCTCCATTTCGACAAACAGGGGTGTCATTGGAGATACGCGGAGTCCACTATCCGGAGTGGCGTCGGCGCTCCATTCCACGCCTATCTGCTTCCGTGGAGTTGGTGCTGATGATGGATTGGTTGCGACGCAGGTTTTATGACTTTAAGGAAAGCCATAGGCCATGAGGACTTGTATACCGGTAGAGTACGGTAGTCCTCCCATCCTCATAAGAGCAAATATCTCCTGCTCTTGAGGGTATATGGCATTGCCATGTTGTTCCCTCGCATAGTGGTATCTCCTCCCCACTAGCTGGAAATCATAGTATTGTGCCTGACCAGGACTTTACGATCCACTGCAATATAATCCAGCATTATCTCCATTGAGTGGAGAATCCTCCATCAGGATTTGGTTGTGACTGTTGTGTCGAGTCTTCTGCTGCGGCGGCGGCGGCGGTTGCGACGACGGCGACGGCGGCAGCTGCTGCAGAAAATTCTCTCAACTCGTACCAGTTGAAGGAGAATCCATCAACTCCCTCTTCCCAGTAGAGTGTTCCTGATGGGTGTAACAGGCGTAACTACCAGGAACACGTGCACATTGGTACACATGTGTTGCTCCATTGCTGCCGGTGATTGTTTCATTTGAGGGTGTGAAGAGAAATTTGCTTCTCCCCCCAATGTATCCACGGGTAGCAATTCCTGGTATGCTCATCCGTGCCTCCGATGTACGGTCGGTAGAGCGCGTGATCGTGTTGTAGTAGTCCGCATCTCCCTCATTTGTTGACACCTCGTGTTGCTTGGCGTTCTCCTGCATCGTCGAAGTTACGCTGATGCTTGTAACGCTTTGGCTTCTGGTAGAATCGCCTCCAATGCATGTGCCGTAGGGTCGCTAGTGAACGAGTACTTGCCGGATTAGAGGTTAATTACTCCTCAATCTGTCAAGCATCGTGACGTGCACGGAATTTTCTTCCACGCAGGTCATTAACACCTGGAATCGCGACGCATGATTGGTGTGTCGCCTCGTGAGGTTGATGTTGAGACTGCTCCAATCAATCACCTCGGATGGCTGAGATTCTTGATGAAGACGAATCGTTCAGCTCCTGTTACGAAGTAGTGTCCCGCCGCCTTGACTACGCTACCGCTCTGGTCTCTGACCCTGCCCGTCCTCCGTCCGTCGGGGGTGCTCCTGCCCTTGGCAGTGACGTCCTAGAGGACAGGCAGTACGAGCTGGCTTTCCTGTCCGAGGCTGCTCCCCATCTCTGCTCCATGCTTTTAGTCCCTGAGGGTGACCCAGACGCCTTCGACATCCCGACCCCTCGCACCTACGCTGAGGCCACCTCGGGACCTTGGGCCTCTCAGTGGATAGCTGCCATGGAGCAGGAGATGGCATCTTGGAGGTCCACCGGCACTTACGTCGACGCAGTTCCCCTGCCTGGGGTGAACGTAGTCGATGGTCGGTGGCTCTTCAAGGTGAAGCCCCCCTCTGGAGAGCCGCCTGTCTTCAAGGCGCGCTACGTGGCCAGAGGTTTCATTCAGCGCGAGGGGGTTGACTTCTTCCAGACCTTCGCCCCGACCCCGAAGATGACCACTCTTCGGGCGCTGCTACACGTAGCAGCACAGCGTGACTACGAGCTTCACTCCCTTGACTTCTCTACTGCCTTTCTTCAGGGCAGCCTACACGAGCAGGTCTACCTGCGCCGACCACAGGGCTTCACTGGTACCTTCCCTCCTGGGACCCAGTGGCTTCTCAGGCGCCCGGTCTACGGCCTGCGTCAGGCTCCCCGCGAGTGGCACGACACGCTACGTGCCACGTTAGCAGACCTGCAGTTCTTTCCGTCCTCTGCTGACCCTTCCCTGTTTGTGCGTTCCGGCCAGACTCTGTTCTACATCCTTGTCTACGTAGACGACCTGGTCTTCGCTACTCCTGACAGGGACGCACTGGCCTCTGTGAAGACTGAGCTGCTGAAGAGACACACCTGCACTGATCTTGGAGAGCTGCGTCGCTATCTTGGCCTGCAGATCTCTTGGAACAGAGCAGCACGCACCATCACTCTGACCCAGTCACACTTGGTGCGTCAGGTCCTTCAGAGGTTCGGTCTTCAGTTCTCCTCTGCACAGCCCACACCTCTACCTGTAGACGACGGGCTTTCCGCTCCTGTTCCTGAGGAGTCAGTAGAGCCCAGCGGCCCCTACGCAGAGCTAGTGGGTTGCCTCATGTACCTGATGACCTGCACTCGCCCAGATCTCGCATACCCTCTCAGCATCCTAGCTCGCTTTGTGGCCACTGGCAGACACCGACCACAGCACTGGTCGGCAGCCAAGAGGGTTTTGCGATATCTAGCAAGTACATCACGCATGGGGTTAGTGTTAGGAGGACGCAGGCCAGTGGTCCTCACTGGGCACACAGACGCTTCTTGGGCAGACGACTCTGAGACGCTCAGGTCGTCACAGGGCTACTGTTTTAGCCTTGGTTCGGGTGCTATTTCTTGGAGATCCACTCGCTCGTCGTCTGTTGCTCAGTCGAGCTGTGAGGCTGAGATCTACGCTGGTGCCATGGCGGCACAGGAGCTCCGCTGGCTGACTTTCTTGCTCACAGACTTAGGTGAGCGGCCTAGCTCTGCCCCGGTCCTGTACGCTGACAACAAGGCCATGATACTCCTGTGTCAAGAGCCTCGACTTGAGGGCAGAGCGAAGCACATTCAGCTGCGGTACTTCCTCCTGCTCGAGCTACAGCAGCGTCGCCAGGCCCGCGTAGTTCACTTGGCCTCTGGTGCCAACACAGCTGATATCTTTACGAAGGCGCTTGCGCCTAAAGATCATCAGCGGCACTGCGTACAGCTCGGTCTAGTTCCTGTAGCCTCTGACTTGCTAGGACCTTGACTTTGTACTGTCCTATATATATCTATATATATGTACTCAGACTGGACTTGTGTCCTTTCCCAGTGGCTGGACTAGTAGTGCTGCCCTGGTCTTGTTCTTGTCTTGCCTGTACTCCTTTTGACTGGTCTTTAGACCCTTGTCTCAGTGGCTGGACTAGTAGTGCCGCCCTGAGCTGCTTGTTCAGGATTTGCCCCTATGCAGTCTAGGGGGTGTGTCAAATATATGTATAACTCATATTTGTATAGACTGTATAGGGTCACCTCTTAGAGGGTACAACACTCTTAGGTATATACCCTTGTTCTCTCCCTCTATCCAATCATTCAGTTTTCTTTTGATATCACCCTCCCGTCCAGGGCCCTAGATTGGTTTTGAGGCTTCTTGATCCATCAGGATTCTCCCTGCAGAAAAGTCTGAATTTTCAAGGTCTCCTAAAAAAAAATCCTGAGCCATCAGAATTACTTAGAAAAAAAACGGATTTTTCAATCTTTCTATACTTGTTATAGTTCATGAATTTTGTGTGTTCAAGTCTTGGTTTTGGGGGGTGCTGGGAATTCGTAGTGAATTCGCGCGTGTGTGGCGAGATTGGGGGATGGGCAGGAAACGACAATTGGTGGGGGGGAGAGGGGGGTGTTAGAAGGCTAGCTTAGCTAGGAAGCTAGGAAAGGCATGAGGTTTAGCTAGGAGGAGCCATGGAGTGGCGTGAGGTTTAGGAAGGAGAAAAGTTGAGGAGAGAAAAGAGAGTTAGGAAAGAAGAGAGGGGGATACAAGGAGGGGTGTTGTACCCCCTACAGTAATATTCAGTAACATCTAATCTACCAAGCCTACACATTATATAACTCAATATATAATTTTAACAGGGGGAAGGGCTGAATAGGGGGGGAGGCGACGAGATTGCAGGGGCGGAGGGAATCTCTTCCCTCGCAGAGCCCTAGGGCAGGCGCACATGAAGCAAATTCGGCCAAGGGCCAGCAATTGCCCTCACACAGTCCTCGGCACACCTCCCTCACATGACGCCAGCACAGTCCAACATACAGCGCGGATACTTTTTTTTACCAAGGGCCAATCAGCGCCCTCACACAGCCTCGGGGGGTGGGGGAAGGGGGGGGGGGGAGAACCTCGAAATTCTTGACTGCCCCCCTAGACACGCTTTTGGAAAGGACTAAGACCCGCTACAATGCTGAGAAATTCAGGGTTCGCTAAGAAACCTTGCTGAGCGATCAGAGTTTACCCTTACAAAAAGCCTGAAAAAACAAGGTGTGTCATTTACAAAACCCTGCACAATCAAGGTAAGTACCGAGAAACTCCCTGTTTTTTTTCCTGAATCAGGAAAATTTTCTTGACTTCTGGGGGCCTGCTCCCGTCCCTCTCACTTCCCCCCTCAACTGTCTCATCCAGGGCCTCAGATTCGTTTTGGGGCACGCTGATCGCTCAGGGTCCCCCCCCTTCAGCTCCCTGTTTTTTCAGGCCTCTAAAAAAAAATTACGCTGATCAATCAGGGTGTTGTAAAAAAAAAGCGCTGAATAAACATGCTCAACTACAGAAAACACGCTGTTCAAATACCACATGCCATTATTTGTCACAGGTCGTGATTGAAATAACTTGTTCAATGTTGTAGAAGACTAAGTATAAAACTGCAAACATGAACACTTGGAAATCCTCAAGTGTTGGTCTCGGATCTTTACTGGAATGGTAGACTAGTAAGACAGCGAAAGTCTTGTAAAAAGGTAACAGTCAAGGTTGAATAACCTGAGTACGTGAACTTGTGAGTAATCAAGGTTAATAATGAAAAGACCTAACAAGGATTTATAGTTCTAGGAAAAGTACCTATTCGCTAATGTACTTGTTCGTCACTATCGCGCTATGCGCCCTAGATGATAGTGAAGAGATGCGACTATTTGCGTGACTGAAACGACTGTCCTCATGACGAGCGCTATTTGCTGACGTCATCCTACGGACTTATCTTCTACAGTAGGATTCGACACTAACTACACCTAATCGACTTACAGAAATGCTAAGTATCAATTATATCACAACACTCCCCTTCATTTCTGGAAGTTCGATAGTGTCACTTCTTGAAGATCCCGCAAAGCTTGTTACAGTACTGGAACTTCTGTCATGTCAGCTTCTTCGTGAAGAAATCGGCAGCCATTTCGTTGGTCGAACAGTAGACCAATCGCATTCTCCCCTTCTCGACTTCATCCTTGACGAAAAAATAACGCAGAGAAATATGTTTTGTCCTGTTGACGAAACCAGGCTGATGCGCGATGCGAATTGCACTTTGGTTGTCGCACTGTAGGGTAAACTGGGTAGTCGTCGTCAACTTCGCTTCTTCCAAGAGTTCCTGTAGGTAAAGTCCTTCGCGTTTTGTTGTGCAGACAGCGATGAACTCAGCTTCAGCAGAGGAGAGAGCAATCAACTCCTGCTTCGTCGAATTCCAAGAGATAGGCCCGATAGGTTCAAGTCGATAGATGAACCCAGTATGAGAGCGTCGATTAGTAGTGTCAGCGGCGTGGTCGGCGTCGACGAAACCGTGTAGGTATAGTGTTTTGCAACCGATGAAGTTGTAGACTAAATCGACCTCAGGTGTCGAGATGAAATATTGAAGCGCACGAAGAAGATCGAGTTGATGTTCTTCTTCGGGTCGGCGTAGGAACTGAGCGAACTGACTGGCCGCGTAAGCTAGATCGGGATGACAAGTAAAAGTAGACTGTTTTTATCAAGAACTGCTGCGCGAATTGAATGATTTAAAATCCCTTGCGATGGATGTCCTAACCGCTGATGCCGGATATCTTCTGTGGCTTTGTGTCCTGATGATCGTAGGTAGAAATCGGAGTTAGTATAAAACGAAGAAATTATAAAAGGAGAAAGTACTGGTGACATGTCAATCTCTCCTTCGACAAAACGGGTAAGCGGTAACGTGACGTTTGATGGTGCTTCTGCAGTTGTAACGAAAACTTCTGATGCTGCTTCTGTTGATATGGTGGCAGGAGATTCTGCGACAACGACTGGTGGACTCGACTGCTCAGCTACTTCTTCTTGTTCAGCTTCTTTATCGACATATGGTTCATCAGATGCAAGGCCGCTAACTTCACCCCAAAGTGGAGCTGGAGTTCCTTGAAGAGCCTCGCGGGCAGTATAAAAGGTTCGTCAAGCGTTGGCGCCTGCATCGGCGGTACTAAACTCCCAGGTATCTAAGGCGGTGAGTATGGCGGCTGCAGTTCGAGAAGATGTTGGCACAGTAGTTGCTTGAAAATCAATATCCACTTGCTGATAATCTGTTTCTTCTGGATGATCCCAGGGACCAAGTGCAAGAATGCGTTAAGAGTCACCAGAAGTTCCTTGTGCCGTAAACTGAAGAACGGAAACACCATGTTGAGTAGCGGCACGGCCGAGGTAAGTATTTATTGGGCTGTGCCATAATTCTTGATCCATTGTTTCACAATTGCCTTGTGTCCGAATTTTGTGTGCCAGGAGTTGAGCCGTGGAAAGAAGATTGAAGCCAAGACTGGCGACAATTAGAACATTGGTAACATGGAGTGAGTATCCCGTGTCGATTGATTCGAGCATTACCCTCCCAATAGAACATGCCATAATCGTTTGTCCGTTTGCAACTGTGACAGGTATCGGACGACGAAGCGGTCGCTGGTTGGTGATGAAGCTTGTTTCAGAGGAACACATGTGCCAACCACAACAGCTGTTAAGATACCAAGTATTTGGACCTGAAATAACTCGAGCAAGGTTAGCGTAAACTTGTGGTAAGGGAATGCCTTTAGCACTTGTAGTTTCTTCAAGATGTGCCTCGAAATCTGTTTCTGAAACATCGACTGTTGTAACACATCCAAAAACCCCTTTTCCTGATGTGGCAGATGCGAAGACCGGCGGGCGATGCTGCGACATCGATGGATTCTGCGGTGGTTTTGGCATCTGCTGCTGCTGAGACGTTAACTGCTGCGGTGGTTGTTGTGTATTCGGTAACTGCTGCGATCGGTGATATGGCTGAGAAGTGCTGCGGCGATCTTGATGTCGGCTGAGACAGTTTTGGTAAGTATGTCCTGGTTTCTTACAAAAATGGCAGAATGGATATTCTGAAGGATGTCGTTGGTGTGGTTCTGGATTGGAGTAAAAACTTAAATGAACCCCTTTCTTCTGATTGCGTTGTGACTGCAGGTCAAGATCTTGCTGCTCTGCTTGAAGATATGAAGAGATTTCGGCTTCGGAAAGGTTCGGGTTCATTCGCAGGAAGGCGGGCGTCTGTCGCCATTCGGGTCCAAGACCAGCAAGAAGGACCATGAGATACATCTCACGAGGGAAGTATCCTCCACTCTTCTCCAGTTGATCTCGTAGTGTACGGACGCGATTAACGTAGTCCATGACGTTTTCGTTTGTCATCATCTGCACACTTGTCAGCTGCGAAAGTATTTTACTCACCGTTATTGTATCCTTTGCCATGTACACCCCCTTCAGATGGTTCCAAGCAGTTCCGGCTGGTGTAAAGCCTGAGTGAAATGATCGGACGCCGAGCTGCTCCTTCGGCGACAAGTTCCGAACAAGAACTGTATACGCCCTGAGAGAGGCGTGCAAGAAACTCTGCTACTCCAGCTGTGTTCCCACGAGAGGATACGTGAACTCGCCGATGAAGAACGGCCATAGCCCAGCGGACTGCGCCAGAAGCTCAAACTCAAAGCTCCAGGAGTAGAAGTCGACTCCGTTAAAAGGTATAGTGGTTTTTATCTGTGTGCTGTTAAGTAAATTTGGAGGCTGCAAAATAATACCCGGCTGTTGCTGTTGTTGCTGTTGCTGTTGTTGCTGTTGCTGTTGGAATTGCTGTGGCTGCTGATGATGCTGTTGTTGTTGCTGTTGTTGATGAGCAGTGGAACGACCGAAGATGTAGAAAGGATGCTGAAACTGCTGCGATTGCGGCTGCTGTACAAAAGGTGAGAAAGCAGCACTTGGAGCTGTGGCTCCACGCATATAACTTGAGCCATCAAGGCTCATTCCACTGAACGCAGATGAAATTGATTGCGTTGAAACTGGTGGCTGTACTGACGCTTGTTGCTGTGCTGTTGTCTGTGATTGTTGTTGTTGCGCTACAGGTGCAGTCGAAGAAACACCTGGACTGTTAACAGAAGGCGGATTCTGCTGTTGCATACCGATATGAGCATAGGCTGGTGAAAACGGCCCAGAGGCTGAGTGACCAGTGGCGGTCGTGGAGACATGTACTCCAGTAGTTCTGGAAGTTTATCCAGCAGACGGTGCTGGTGATGAACCAGTCATTGTTGACAGTAGTCTTAATTCCAGATCGCTCTCATACCATGAAAAAACTTGTTCAATGTTGTAGAAGACTAAGTATAAAACTGCAAACACGAACACTTGGAAATCCTCAAGTGTTGGTCTAGGATCTTTACTGGAATGGTAGACTAGTAAGACAGCGAAAGTCTTGTAAAAAGGTAACAGCCAAGGTTGAATTACCTGAGTACGTGAACTTGTGAGTAATCAAAGTTAATAATGAAAAGACCTAACAAGGATTTATAGTACTAGGAAAAGTACCTATTCGCTAATGTACCTGTTCGTCAGTATCGCGCTATGCGCCCTAAATGATAATGAAGAGATGCGACTATTCGCGTTACTGAAACGACTGTCCTCATGACGAGCGCTATTTGCTGACGTCATCCTACGGACTTATGTTCTATAGTAGGATTCGACACTAACTATACGTAGTCAACTTACAGAAATGCATAGTATCAATTATATCACAACATTGATTACAGTCTTGGTGGGTCACAGTCAAGTTGGCATGAATGACAGGGGGGGTGGATGGGGAAATCACGGAAATCATGGGTGGTGGGGTTGTGGCTCGAAATCCACTATTAGGGCGTGGTACTTGGTCGACTTGCGCAATTCGCAAAAGTAACGGGTTCCGTGAAAAATCGTCAAACAAGTTGGCGAATAGTCTCAGAGAGATGTGCAACGCGGGTTGCGCAACTCTCAAAATTTGCTGGCTTCGCGCCGGCCTAGACGCCCGAAGGCAGCAACTCACAATGCGAAAACTGATTTCGCTCGAGAAATACGGTATGGTTACGGATGTTGGTGTTCCATTTCAGGCAATTCGTTCGTCGCAACCCGATGTTCGAAATGAGGTGCGATTCCCACCCGAAAAGCGCAATCCGAGGTTCCAACATCGGGTTGCGCTCAGCGGGACGGATTTCACGAATTACGCTTCCCGAGTTACGCAACTTAGGCATGTTTAGCCGAAGTACCTACCCTTACACGTATCAGGGTCGGTCCCGAATGCGACGCTGGAAAAACAGGCCTCACTACACTAGGCACGGTGATTGATCAGGGTTCACTTCTAAAAAAATGCTGAAATTTCAGGCCTGTGTTAAAAAAAAACCCTGTCTCATCAGGGTCACCCCTAAAAAACACCCTGATTTTACCCTGAATCAGGGTAAAAAGCTTGTAATCTGAGGCCCTGGTCTCATCATATATTGGTGTGAGTGGGGATGAGCACGTGGTCAACCCCATGGGCAATGAACCAGCGCCCCACATACAGCCCGGGGATGCGGATGGTCGTCCACTGTGCCTGCTTCAAGCACGGCCCTTTGGCATAACGCTACGGTGCTGCTATTCGCCACCGTCATCTTGAACAGTGGCTGCCTCAGCTGTGTGCCCACTCCCACCCTCTGCTTCACCTGCCGCATCTGCAGAACGTTCATGCGCTTGCGCAGGATGTGGAAGGCCGTGATGCTGTACACTGTGGGGATGCTGCTGCTCTTTGTGGGAATCCTCTTAGCGAGGGCCTCTGCCTGCGCGTTGTTGGGGATGAGGATGGACGCGTCTCGCAGCGCCGGCAGGTTGTACTTGGAGTTCACTGATGGGGGAGAGGGGAGAGGGGAGAGAGGGAAGAGGGGAGAGAGGGGGAGACGGTTTAGGAGAGGGCATTGAGTGATATTGGAAAGGGAAGATGGGCACGTCTTGCAGTGCTGACAGGTCCTACTTGGAGTTCACCGAGGGGGAGGGGGGAGAGGCGGTGGGGGGGGGGGGGGGGAGGGGGGGGGGGAGGAAGAGTTGTAAAGCGTTGAGTGATTTTGGAAAGATAGGGAAATAGGACTCAAATGAGTCTGGACGAACACTGAACGGTCCTTTGAAAACAATCAGGTTGAATAAAGTTGTTGGTTGAAGGTCTTACGAGCAAGGTCGATGTACTTGGAGGCGTCCTGCGCGTATCCAAGGCCACATGGGGATGAGGAGGGATGAGATTGGGGCACTCACATGCAATGTTGATGTATTTGGACGTGTCCTGTGCATATCTCCCGTACTGCGGGCACCGCTTCACGATGCTCTTAGTCATCGCCTGAACCGTATTAATAAATTGCGCGAGGTATGTCTTGGCCAGATCGTCCTGTCCACATCGTCCTGACCAGATCGCCCTGGCCAGACGCCCCTTTCCGAACAACGCCCAGAAGCATGACGACTCGCCTTGACACGCGAGGAAGCTGAGTTGCCGCCAAACAGCAGTGCCGCGCCGGTTCGGTGCGCGCCGAACACTGTGGCGATTGACGCGGGTGCGACGAGCCGACGACGCGGTGTGCGACGAGCCGACGACGCGGTGTGCGACGAGCCGACGACGCGGTGTGCGACGAGCCGACGACGCGGTGTGCGACGAGCCGACGACGCGGTGTGCGACGAGCCGACGACGCGGTGTGCGACGAGCCGACGACGCGGTGTGCGACGAGCCGACGACGCGGTGTGCGACGAGCCGACGACGCGGTGTGCGACGAGCCGACGACGCGGTGTGCGACGAGCCGACGACGCGGTGTGCGACGAGCCGACGACGCGGTGTGCGACGAGCCGACGACGCGGTGTGCGACGAGCCGACGACGCGGTGTGCGACGAGCCGACGACGCGGTGTGCGACGAGCCGACGACGCGGTGTGCGACGAGCCGACGACGCGGTGTGCGACGAGCCGACGACGCGGTGTGCGACGAGCCGACGACGCGGTGTGCGACGAGCCGACGACGCGGTGTGCGACGAGCCGACGACGCGGTGTGCGACGAGCCGACGACGCGGTGTGCGACGAGCCGACGACGCGGTGTGCGACGAGCCGACGACGCGGTGGCGACGACGACGCGGTGTGCGACGAGCCGACGACGCGGTGTGCGACGAGCCGACGACGCGGTGTGCGACGAGCCGACGACGCGGTGTGCGACGAGCCGACGACGCGGTGTGCGACGAGCCGACGACGCGGTGTGCGACGAGCCGACGACGCGGTGTGCGACGAGCCGACGACGCGGTGTGCGACGAGCCGACGACGCGGTGTGCGACGAGCCGACGACGCGGTGTGCGACGAGCCGACGACGCGGTGTGCGACGAGCCGACGACGCGGTGTGCGACGAGCCGACGACGCGGTGTGCGACGAGCCGACGATGCGGTGTGCGACGAGCCGACGACGCGGTGATTCGGTGATTCGGTGACCGAGTTGCGGGGAAGCTCGCAAACCAAAATCCCTTGGAGGTGTAGTTTCCAATAGTGGTGTATTTACATACACTACAGCACCTATCACCTATTGGCACCACTTGCATTGATTCAGGAAAATTGAGATGAGCGAAAGGTGAAACAAACAGTCTGATAGGCTAACACAATCACACTCGAGGAGTGGTTCAAAGGGGGCAGGAAACAGTGGAAAAATGATGCCCCGAGTGAGGATCGAACTCACGACCTTAGGATGGCTCCGTCCCATTTTGTGGGAGTCGGGTTGCTATGAGACCTACGCGCTACCGACTGCGCCATCGAGGCTTGTTGAACGTAAGAAAATGTTTTATTTTAAATTTCATTTTTAATTAGGCCTTATGTTGTTGGCCTCCTGAGTCTACATTTGTTTCCGTTGTGATGGCTTGTCAGTCCGCCAAGTCTACGCTACTCGAAGGTGTGGAAGTGATAGTGTGCGACGACGATCAGGACGAAGCAGCGAAGGCCAGCGACAGATCCGCTGACAGGAATCGAGGTGCTAAACTCCTCAGAATCGACTACGACAGTGGCGAAGAGCAGGAGGAGGAGGAGGAGGAGTACGGGGAGTATGAGGAAGAAGAGTATGAGGAAGAAGAGTATGAGGAAGAAGAGTTTGAGGAAGAGGAGGAGGTAGAGGAGGAGGAGGAGGATGACGATGATGATCTCATTATGTTTGACAGCAACCCGGATTCCCGTAAGGCGGATTCGTCCGTTGCGGCTTCCACTGGAAACACAGGATTCGCTGGGAGCACGCGTGGAGATTCAAGTGCACTTGCGGAGGCTTGCACTGTAGCCGCTCGCGCAAGGGCTGAGATAGAAACTGATTCGAAGACTGATTTAGGTCCTGGATTAGCAACTGATTTAGGGACGGGTTTCGAGACTGGTTCGCGAAGCGTGTCCAGGCGTGGTTGCGATTGCGAGGGCTTGGAGGCGACAGCCGGCGACGTCAGCTGTGGGCTGGATTCAAGTTTAGCTCCGAATGCTTGCACTGCAGCCAGTCGTTCGGGGACTGGATTAGGGATTAGTTTAAGGACTGATTTAGGAGACGACTCGCAGCAAGCAGTGGATCATAGTCGATCGGATAGTCGAGCTGACGCAGCAGCTTATAAGCAAGGCGACTCTGGAACTCATGAAGAAGCTTATAGAGGAGCAGATGCAGAAGCTTGTAACGAGGATGCTAGAGAGGTCAGAATAAAAGCTGAGGTGCAAGCGGAAGCATGTGCGGCTGCTGAAAGCGAAGCGCCTGAACCTGCGCCTGAACCTGCGCCTGAACCTGCTCCTGAACCTGCTGACGCAGAAGTCTCTGCAGAAGGTCGAAACGAGGCACGTGAGGTTGCTGCTAGAGAGGATACGATGGAAGTTGAGGAGCAAGCGGAAGCAGATGGGGTGGCTGAAAGCGAAGCGGCTAGACCAGCGGCTGAACCAGCGGCTGATGCAGAAGTCTCTGCAGGAGCTCGAAACGAGGGTGCTAGAGAGGGTAAGATGGAAGCTGAGGAGCAAGCGGATGCATGTGCGGCTGCTGACAGCAAAGTGGGTGCGCGAGCAGGTGAACAAGCTGAGCCGATTGAGCTGCCTGCCACACCAGCAGCAGGAAGCAGCGCAGATCCAACGGCTAGGATCTCTCATCCGGCAGAGGGAGCTGCTAGGAGGAATCTGCAATTCCAAGCAGAGGAGCAGCAGGAGGTCTTGAGATCACGTGAAGCGGAGGAGCAGGAATCTCTGGAGAGAGGAGCACGCGTGGTCAGTACCGCCTCAGCTTCTGGAAGGTTCGAAATATCTGAGAATCCGGCTGTGAGCTGTGGAGGGCTGGAGAATGAGGAGAGGGCGAGGGGGGTGGAAAATGAAGGGATGATAAGGGGGGCGGGAAATGGGGAGAGGACGAGGGGGGTGGTAAGGGGGTTGGAGAATGAGGAGAGGACGAGGGGGGTAGGAAATGAGGACATTATAAGGGAAGGCACGTTGAGGGAACGAGATGGCGTTGGTGCGAATCGTGAAGGTGATAACATGGAACGGGACAGTATCGACGGTGATAAAAGTGCTGCTGATAGGAACGAAGGTGACACCAATAATAGAGGAAGGAGTGTAGCCGCTGATGCTGATGCTGCTGCTGCTGCTGCTGCTGCTGTTGTAAATGATGGTGCTACTGATGCTGCTGATTTTGGTGCGGCTGACGTAGGTGCTGATGCTGTTGCTGCCGATCTTCTTGCGGCCTATGGGGATACAGATGGAGAGGAGGAGGAAGAGAGTGAGAGGGAGGAGGACAGGGAGGAGGAGGAGAAGGAGGAGAAGGAGGAGAAGGAGGAGGAGGAGAAGGAGGAGGAGAAGGAGGAGGAGAAGGAGGAGAAGGAGGAGAAGGAGGGAGTGGAGGAGAGAGAGGAAATGGAGGAGGGGTTAGTGGAGGAAGAGGGAGTGGAGGAGAGGGAGGAGGATGATGATCTGGTGTGGGGAGTTGCTGACGACATGAGGCGGATGTGGGAGGCTGCTGCTGCTGCCAACGCTGCTGCCCTGCGTGCTGCCATTGCGGGTTCTGCTGCTGATACTGCTGCTGTTAAAGGGGGCGCGGGTGGGGAAGTAGAGGAGGAGGACGAAGAGGAGTATGAGGAGGAGGAGGAGGATGAAGAAGAGGAGGGGGAAGTGGAGGAGGAAGAGGAGGCGGGAGAGGAGGAGGAAGAGGAGGAGGGAGATGATTTGGTGTGTGGTGATGCAGAGGAGATGAGGCGAGTGTGGGAGGCTGCTGCACTGGCGAGGAGGGCGAAGAGGCAAGCGCAGTGGCACTCGGAGCAGCAGAAACGGATGGAGCAGCAGCTGCTGCAGCGGCAGCAACGAGAGCAGGCGCAGCAGCTTTGGCAGCAGCAACTGCAGCAGCAGCAGCAACATCAGTTTCAGCACCAGCAATGGCAGCAGCATCAGCGGCAGCGGTGGGGAGAGGCGGAGAGTCTTAGCAGTGACGAGGATAGCAGGGGAGAGGCGCATGTTCCTAGAAAGACTGCTGGTGCGTTTGTTGCTGGTGCGTTTGCTGCTGGTGCTTTCAGAGTGCAGGGAGCCAAGGGTGCAGCGATCAGAGCAAGCCATAGAGGGGAGGAGGCAAAGGGCGGAAGAGGGGGCACTGGGGGGGCTGGTTTGGGGAGGAGTGTGCATGTGAGATACGAGGTGGTTGATGTTGATGACTCAGATTCCAGTCACGGTGGTGAGTCAGACGCATCTACTGCTAAGGGCAGGGCGAGTAATCGAGAAGCTACTGCTGGCCCATCCGCTGCTGCTGGAGACTCAGCCTCAGTGGCAGCCCTGGCAGCAGCCTCGGCGGCAGCTTCGGTGGCAGCTTCGGTGGTGTCACGGGGCACCAAGCTTGGGAAGAGGAGGAGGAGTTTCAAATGGGGCCAGGACCCGGATGATGGGTTGTTCAGTTACCCGGTTGGTAGGGGTGGTGGGGGAGGGCGTGACAGCAGCGGGAGTGAGGGGAGCTTTGAGGCGCGGGTTTGCAGGGAGTCTGCAGCAGCCTGGGCGTCAGGTGAAGGGGCGTGTGGGGCAGATGTAGCATCACGTGGGAGAGCAGGTGCAGGTGCAGGTGCAGCAGCAGCAGCGGGTACATGTACAGGCACAGGTGCAGGTGCAGGTGCAGGTGCAGGTGCAGGTGCAGGTGCAGGTGCAGGTGCAGGTGCAGGTGCAGGTGCAGGTGCGGGTGCGGGTGTGGGTGCGGGTGCGGATGCGGGTGCAGCAGCAGGTACAGCGGAAGGCACAAGAGCAGGCACAACTGCACATGGAGCAGCAGAAAGATTAGCAGAACGAGTGGCTTCGGGAGCAGCAGGAGTAGAAGGAGCAGCAGGAGCAGGAGGAGAAGAAGGAGCAGGAGGAGCAGAAGGAGCAGCACATGCAGCAGAAGAAGCAGCAGCAAAGGCGGCAGCAGACAGAGAGACACAAGCAATGGCACACAAGAAGGCACGGGTGGGCGAAACAGCAGTACACAGAGCAGCAGGAGCAGCAACAAGCACAGCAGCAGGAGCAGCAGCAGCACCTGCAAGTGCAGCATATGCAGCAGCGGACAGGAGTGGAGTAGAAGCAGCAGCAGCGAACAGGAGTGGAGTAGAAGCAGCAGCAGCGAACAGGAGTGGAGTAGAAGCAGCAGCAGCGATGGCTGCTGAGACAAAAGCAGCAGCAGGAGAGGCGAGGGCGGAGGAGCAGACGCAGGGGAGCATGAGTGGAGAGCAGAGGGCGCGCGGGGATTGTTTCGAGGAAAGTGGGGGTTTGGTGGGCGGTTGGACAGAAGTGGGCGTTGAGGAGAGCGGAGGAATGGAAAGAGGGGGGGAGGCGGAGGGAGAGGGGGTGATGCTGAAGGGGTAAGGGATGACGGGAATGGAGAGCGACAGGGGCCTCCTGGACTAGGGCAAAGGGGGCTGGATGCACGTATGAGGGTGCCCAAGAGGCACCGGAAGGCTGATGGGATGACGGCTGATGGGAGGGCGGCTGATGGGAGGGCGGCTGATGGGAGGGCGGCTGATGGGAGGGCGGCTGATGGGAGGGCGGCTGATGGGAGGGCGGCTGATGGGAGGGCGGCTGATGGGAGGGCGGCTGATGGGAGGGCGGCTGATGGGAGGGCGGCTGATGGGAGGACGGCTGGAGAAAGCAGTATGGAGGAGAATGAGAGGGAGGATGAAACAGGGGAGAAGGGAGATGGCGGGGAAGGGGGACACTCGAGGGAGAAGGAAGCAGGGGAAAGGGGAGACAAAGAACAGCAGAGGGTGGTGGAAGCAAGGGAAGAAGTTGGGGAGGGAGAAGTGCGAGCAGCACTGGCAGGAGCGGCAGTGGAGATGGGGAGGGAGGCGATGCGGCAGAGTGAGGGGTTCCAGAGTATGGAGGACGAGGAGTGGAGGGAGCGGCAAAAGGTGCTGCAGCAGCAGGCGGGGGAGGCCCAGGCAGAGAAGAGGAGGAGACGGGCAGAGCGCACTGAACGTGAGAGGCTGGAACGGATGGAGGCTCGGCAGCAAAAGCGCGTGGAGGAGGTTCGGCAGCAGCAGGAGCAGGTTCGTATCTGCAGCCCAATGTGCTTGGCGCTTGCTTCCTTACTTCTTTGCACCCCTTGCTGTTTCTGTTTTCCCTGTATTGAATCTATTTATAACGCGTCGTATATAAGCATACGGTCTGCTTATTTGCCCGTCCCTCTTCCACTCCTCAGGTGGAGCGGGCAACAGGTCTCAAGAGCAGCTGAGAGCATCTGTGCACAGTGACCTTTTGAAGCAGCCTGGCAGGTGGCATGACTGTCCCTTCCCGTTTTTGTGTCTATTCCTGCATCTGTGCTGTCTCTTGCGCTTTTCAGGTGGAGCGCGCAACGGGCCTGAAGGAGCAGCTGCGAGCATCGGTGCACGGCGACCTCTTGAAGCGCCTGGCAGGCTGCCGAGACTTTGCCTCTGTCCTGGACAAGATTGGGATCAAAGTGGATGGCATGCCGCAGCCAACGAGTCAGCAGGTGAGAGAAATACGCTGGACTTGCACTCGGGTCGTTCAACAGTGCCTGGGATCTCGCCAAGTTCATGGCTCCTTGCATTTGCTCCTTTCTGAGTGCTCGTCTCATTTCCCACTCTTCCGCCACACCTGGCAGGTTGAAGCAGCTTTCAAAAAGGCCCTGCTTCGGTATCACCCAGACCGGATGGCGAGGCTCGGGGCAGGGGCGGATGCACGGAAGCAGGTGGAGGCGGAGGAGACGTTCAAGATGATGCTTGAGAAGAAGAAAACGCTTCACCTTGTTGCACCACCTGCCCCTCCTGTTGCTGCTCCAAGCTACCCTGAGTATAATCTGCCAAATTTTCAGAAGCCCAAGTTCGGTAGGAGGCGGTATTACTGGTGAATGGCCAAGGTTTGTACCTAAATTTGTTATCTGCTTGTGAGCGTCACTGCTCTGCTGGGAATTGCAAAATGCACCAGAATTCCAGTTCACCCAAGGCTGTGTCCACTTCGAGGTTGTGTCCACAAACTGCCGAAAGCTAAGTTTGTTACTGTTGGGCTGAGAAAAGCCCTTAGGATCTTTTGCAGAGACTAAGTTCCAGCTGTGGAGACTTGAGACTTTGAGTAGTGCAGCGGAAGTTGAGACGGTTGAACCCTTGTACTAGTATGTGAGAACAAGTGATTGATTAAAGAAACAAGCATACAGCAATATATAGAAGATAAGAAAGCAGTTGCAGAGTACAGTTACAGGAACGGTTTATCGAGTCGCATAGCGACTCGATTGCCGCTTCGGTTACCATCCGTGATGCTGTAACGGTCAGTCGCAACCTCCAGTTGCGACCCTTTGAGTCCCAGACCCTTCGTGTTCTTTGTCCGCCCCCTCGTGTAACCTCCGTTGACTCGCGTACCCCTTGCAATCTTCCTCGAGTGTAGTGTTACACTTCAGAAACGCTTAAGTCTTTTGATGTACTTTCAACACTCCCCTTCGTTTCTGGAGTGCTGACTTGTTCAGGTCCGATGACGTTTGTTTGTCCGGTCAGCACCATGCAGTAGTCGAATTTTGCCTTCGCCAATTTCTTCGTCAAATAGTCTGCGGCCATCTCTGTCGTCGGGCAGTAACTGAGTTGAAGTCTCCCCTTCGCGATTTCATCCTTGACGAAGAAGTACCGCAGGGCGATGTGCTTGGTTCGGTTGGCGAAGCCGTCCTTGTTTGCGATTTTGATCGCAGATTGGTTGTCGCAGAAGAGTGAGAAGGCGGGCAGGGTCGCGATCTTCGCTTCCTCGAGTAACTCTCGCAGGTAGAGTCCTTCCTTGGTCGCGGTACAAAGGGCGATGTACTCTGCTTCAGCAGAGGATAGTGCGATTAACTCCTGCTTGCTCGACTGCCAGGAGATAGTTCCGATGGGTTCTAGTCGGTAGATGTAGCCCGTCCTAGATCGTCGATTTTCCCTATCTCCCGCGTGGTCGGCGTCGACGTATCCGAGTAGTTGTATGGACGATGTTGTCGCTTTGCTGTAGGTAAGTCCGATCGTCGGCGTGGAGATGAAGTAGAGTAGTGCCCGGTTGAGTTCCTCGAGATCCTCCTGTTCCGGTTGCTTCAGATGCGTCGCCAGTTGACTTGCACTATAGGACAGGTCGGGTCGGCAGGTTACTGCTGCAAATAGTAGGCAGCCGAGCTTCTGTTGATACTCCTGGATTTGCTTCGCGGGGAGTTTTGCGGAGGCGCTGTTGTTGTTTCCGTAGCGGTAGGGAGTTGAGGCGGTAGCCGGTGTTAGTCCGAATTTCTTCGCGACAGTGCCTGCGTACTTTCCAGCGTGTAGGTAGAACGCCGAGTTGTCTTCGACGATATTTAGCCCCAAGTACTGGGTTACTGAGTCGGACACTGTGAGCGTCAGGTCCCCTTTCAGCTCCTCTTCGAACCGGGTGACGATGTCGGTGGTAGAACCGATGTAGAGCAGGTCGTCGACGTAGACGATGAGCAGAATGTAATCTCTTCCCTTCTGCAGTCGGTACATGCCTTGGTCATGTGGTAGCTGTAGGAAGCCGATTTTTACGAGACGGCTGTGAAGATGCTGCTGCCAGAGCCGCGGGGCTTGCTTGATCCCGTATAGGGATTTTGTCAGTCGGCATATTTTCGTGGGGTCGTCGATGAATCCGTGGGGTTGTTCGACGAAGATCTCAGCGTCCACAGGTGCGTATAGGAACGCATTCGCGACATCGATTTGGCGTAGTGGTAGTGTTTTCGTGGCCGCGACGGCGAGTAGGATGCGTAATGAGGTGTGACGGGAGACTGGAGCAAAGGTTTCTGTGTAGTCGGTTCCGTATCGTTGATCGAAGCCTCGCACGACCCATCGAGCTTTGAATCGTTCGATGGAGCCGTCTGAGTTGGTCTTGATGCGGTACACCCATTTCCCCGAGAGAACGTTCTTCCCGTTGATGCTCGTTGCAGGTACCAGTTTCCATGTTTCTCGGTCTTGCAGAGCTTTTAACTCCTTTTCCATCGCTTCCTTCCATTTTACCTTATGTTCCCCCCCCAGAGCCTGCGACAAGGTTGAAGGCTCACGCGTAGAAGGCGGCGGCGGATGCTGGACGGAGACCCAGAGGCCTAGAATCTGGAGTCCCGTGGGTGTGTGTCGAGGGGAATTGTCATTCCCGGAATAAGCTGCTTCGTCACCGTCTTCGGGGTCAGGTAAGAAATTGGGGCCGATGCGTTCCGAAATATTCGTGTCGACGGGGTGAGGTGTAGCGTAACCTTGGTCGGCGAAGTGGTAAAAGGTGTCGAGGTTGTTGCTATCGAGGGGATTATCTTCATCGAGTGGAACAGGTACGGAACAGAATGGGAGTGGCCCGGCAGCTTCCGAGGCTCCAGGTACGTCTTCTTCTGCTGCGTCAGCTTCGGCAGCACGATCGGCGAAGGAACGAAGTCCCGAGAGGCCGTCGGTGGGGTCTTGTGTGTTGGCAAGGTTGTCCAGGTAATGCTGTAGAGTCAGTCGTTCGTAGAAGATAACGTCTCGTGATGCCACCGTGTTTTTGTCTTGTATGTCGAGAATTTTCCACGCGTGAAAATGTTTCGCGATGCCGAGGTGGAGGCCCCACCGAGCTCGTTGTGTGAAGCGTCCTGCTCGGGCTGTGTGGGGTCTGTACTGTACCATGCAGCCAAAGACTCTGAGTAATTTTGTGCTGCCCCTTTTTCTTGTCCACAGCAGGTGCGGTGATGCGTTGTTGGGAAGTGATGACGAGGACAGCAGGTTGTGCAGGTGAACAGCATGTGTCATCGCGTCTGGCCACAGTGTGGTTGGCAGTCGCATCCCCTGAAGCAGTTTTCGCATCGTCGTCTGCAAGGTCCGATTCATGCGTTCTGCTACCCCCTGCTGTTGGTGAGCATAGGGCAGGGACACCAGGCGTCTGATTCCCCTTTCCGCCAGATAGGTCCTGAAGCGTTGTGACTGGTATTCCAGTGCACCGTCTGACTGGAAGCTCTTGAGTTTGAGTCCTGATTCTCGTTCGGCGATGGGGAGCCATGTTGTGAAGGCTTCGAAGGCTTGGTCGCGCGTTTTGAGATTGAAGTGCCAGACATATCTGGTTGCGGCGTCGATGAAAGTGATGACGTAGTTAAAGTCGGCTTCGGCGTCGTCTCGAGGCATGTTTAAAATATCGCTGTAGACTTTTTCCATCGGAGCGTAAGTAGGTGCGCTTGGGTTGTGATGGGATGAAAAAGGTTGATGAGGAAGATCTGCTTCGGGGCATGTGAAGCACCGTGCGCGTGGTCGTCGAAGTTCTTGACCGCTCGTCGTCAGAAGGGCGTTGCGTTCTAACACCTCTGCTTGGATTGTTTGAAGTATTGTGCTGTTTGCAGGGTGTCCGAGGCGTTGGTGCCAGATGTCGTCGGGAGCACGGTGACCGGGCGAGCGGTGGTAGATGTCGGCGTTGGAGAAGAACGCGACGACCGAGGCGGGACTTCGACAAGCTTCTCGTGTGGCGGGCATAAGTTGGTCTGCTTCCGTTGGCGGTCCTCGTGTTGATGGTGGTGGTACTCGGCTGGGTCCTGCTGCCGATACTGCAGGTGATGGTTTTGTTGGGACACTTGCGGGTACTTGTCTTTTTTGTCTGATAACTGCTAATGCTCGTGTTCTCTCTGCTGCAGGTATGGTGTTGGAGTGCCAGAAGCCGTCACTGTCGAAGTCGGGATCAAGATCCGGCGGGTGAGTCCAGGCGGCGAACGATACGATACCGTCGCTGTCGGCAGTACCGCGGTCGGGGACGAAGTCCAACACGAAGACGCCGGACTTCAAGAGGGCACGACCGATGAAGAGGCCGCCCTTCCCGTGGTAAAGCCGGAACTCGTTGGAGTAAGAGTCGCACTCCAGGTGAATCCCTTTGGCCATTAGTTGGCTTACGCTTAGTAGATTGTATCCCAGGTTGTTGACAATGAGCACTTTGTTGAGCTGGAGTATTACGTTTGTTTCCATGGATTGTAGCTGAACCACGCCTTGTCTGTTTGTCTTCAGGTTTTCGTTGTTGGCGACTGTGATGACGACGTCGCGGTTGAGTCGTTTCTCCTGTTGCACGAAGCGTCCCGAGGAGCACATGTGTTGACCGCAGCAGCTGTCCAAGAACCAGGTGTTTCGCCCGGTGGGTTCGGCGTTGGCGACTGCAGCGTATGTCGGGTTGACCTGAAGTCCTTGCGAGCGCGGTGGCGGGAATTCCTCTTCGTCTGGTGCGTAAGTGGGTGGTGAACCGGGTGCGCAGTTGTCGATGTGTACCATGCAGTTGATGATGTTGGGTGTTTGTTGTGCAGATGTTGAAGAGCGCCTTGGAGGACTTGCTTGAGTGGAAGCGACTTGTGGGTCTGCTGCACGGTAAACGCGAGGGCGGTTGCAGTTGACTTTGGAGTGCCCGGAAGTCTGGCAGTTGTGGCAGAATGGCGGTACGATGATGAGTCCTCGGTTGTCGCGTTGATCTTGCTTGCTGCGTCGGTTGTAGTTGTTGTCATTTCTTCTTTGAGTGTAGAAGACTAACTGCTGTTGCTTCCTTGGTTGTCTTTCCTCGAACAGATCCATCTCCTGTTGTTCAGCGTGAAGCTCGGCGCAGAGGTGCATCTCCGAAATTCTTCCGTGGGCTCGAAGAAGTGATCGTGTGGTTCTCCATTCTGGCCCGAGCCCGGCGAGGACAAGTGTCACGAAGCTTTCTTCAGTGATCGTTCCTCCGCACCGAAGCAGGCGGTCGCGGAGGGTCTGGCAGCGACTCATATACTGCATCGCCTTTTCCCCGGTCTTCATTTGTATTGTTGTCAACTGTTGCATGAGTCTGCTTTGTGTCACGCTGTCGTTTGCTTGGTAAAGGCACTTGAGGTGGTGCCATGCGAGCTCCGCGGAGTTTCCATAACTCCGATACGTTCTGATGCTCTGCTGCTCTTGTGGTGACAGGTTTCTCAGGAGTACCGTGTACGCCAGCAGCGACTGATACGTGAAGATCTCTTGTTCCTTCCCAGTGCCGTTGCTTGGGAATGGCAGGGACCCGTTGAAGTATCCCAGAAGATGCGCGGCCTCCATCAGCAGCTCGAACTCGAAGCTCCAGGTAAAGAAGTCGTGTCCGTTGAACGGTGAGGATGTCTGAAGTTTGATCACGTGTGAGAACTGCGCCTGTAAACTTAAGATTTCATTCGGTGTTTGTTGTGATGCAGCTGCTGTTGGCTGGGCACGGGGCGGCATGAATTCGAACGTCCCCGGCGAAGAATGATAAGGCGCAAAGGTAGGCGCTTGGTTGTGTCGCCCGAAGGATGAGTTGTCGAGGCTCATCGGTGCTAATCCCATATTCCCTCCATTGCTCTGTGTTGATTGCGCAGGTGTCCTTGTCTGCTGTTGCTGGTCGAAGTGCGACATGAAGCTGAAGAATCTCTCCATGAGATTTGGGTCCACACTTGAAGAGGGAGACGGAGTCACCATCTCTGGTACTCTTCCCGTTGTTTCTTGAGCAGTCCCGGTCTCTGTCTGCAGTCCTGAGGTGTGCAGACCAGAGTTGCCGTGTTGAGTTTCTTGGGCGCTGGGTGAGCCCGTAGAGACTTTCTTGCCCTTGTTGTCCATGTCTTGCAATCAATGAAGTCGTTGAATTGAGTTGAGTTGCAGGTTGTTGATAGAACGTAGTTGCTGGGAGTTTGGTCTCTGACCAGCTCTCATACCATGTTGGGCTGAGAAAAGCCCTTAGGATCTTTTGCAGAGACTAAGTTCCAGCTGTGGAGACTTGAGACTTTGAGTAGTGCAGCGGAAGTTGAGACGGTTGAACCCTTGTACTAGTATGTGAGAACAAGTGATTGATTAAAGAAACAAGCATACAGCAATATATAGAAGATAAGAAAGCAGTTGCAGAGTACAATTACAGGAACGGTTTATCGAGTCGCATAGCGACTCGATTGCCGCTTCGGTTACCATCCGTGATGCTGTAACGGTCAGTCGCAACCTCCAGTTGCGACCCTTTGAGTCCCAGACCCTTCGTGTTCTTTGTCCGCCCCCTCGTGTAACCTCCGTTGACTCGCGTACCCCTTGCAATCTTCCTCGAGTGTAGTGTTACACTTCAGAAACGCTTAAGTCTTTTGATGTACTTTCAACAGTTACGAAACCTTCCATTGTTCCCCCCCCTCCCCCCCCCCCCCCCCCCCTGTCGTGGCACTAGGATAACTCTGTCGATCCTCTTTCTCTCCCTAGGGAGGGTACTGGGGAGGCTTTCCCTGGGGAAGGTGGATATATGGAGCCTAACCCTCTTGATGACATCCCTTCTTGTTCTAGTGGTTAGGATTGGTGATTTTATGATGTGGTATCTGTTGTGATATAATTGATACTTAGCATTTCTATCAAGTCGATTAGTTGTAGATAGTGTCGAATCTTACTGTAGAACATAAGTCCGTAGAATGACGTCAACAAATAGCGCTCGTCATAGGACTGTCGTTTCAGTCACGCGAACAGTCGCACTATCAGAATTGAAAAGTTAATGATAGAGTGAGAGTACACACAAATATACCGAAGTGTTGTACCCTCTAAGAGGTGACCCTATACAGTCTATACAAACATAACAAATACACATGTTTGACACACCCCCTAGACTGCATAGGGGAATGTCCTAAACAAACAGCTCAGGGCGGCACTACTAGTCCAACCTCTGAGACAAGGGTCTGAGAGACCAGTCAGAAGGAGTACAGACAAGGCAAGAACAAGAGCAGGGCGGCACTACTAGTCCAGCCACTGGGAGAGGACACAAGTCCAGTCTGAGTATACGTATAAAGGACAGTACAAAGTCAAGGTCCTAGCAAGTGAGAGGCTACAGGAACTAGACCAAGCTGTACACAGTGCCGCTGATGATCTTTAAGCGCAAGCGCCTTCATAAAGATATCAGCCGTGTTGGCACCTGAGGCCAAGTGTACTACGCGAGCCTGACGTCGCTGCTGCACCTCACGCAGGAGGAAGTACCGCAGCTGAATATGCTTCGCTCTGCCCTCGAGTCGAGGCTCCTGACACAGGAGGATCATGGCCCTGTTGTCAGCGAACAGGACCGGGGCAGAGCTAGGCCGCTCACCTAAGTCAGTGAGCAAGAAGGTCAGCCAGCGGAGCTCCTGTGCCGCCATGGCACCAGCGTAGATCTCAGCCTCACAGCTGGACTGGGCAACAGACGAGGAGCGGGTAGCTCTCCACGAGACGGCACCTGAGCCAAGGCTGAAGCAGTAGCCCTGGGTAGACCTGAGTGTCTCGGCGTCGTCTGCCCACGAAGCGTCTGTGTGTCCAGTAAGGACCACTGGCCTGCGTCCTCCTAGCACTAACCCCATGCCCGATGTACTAGCAAGATAGCGCAAAACCCTCTTAGCGGCAGACCAGTGCTGCGGTCGGTGTCTGCCTGTGGCCACAAAGCGAGCCAGGATGCTGAGAGGGTATGCGAGATCTGGGCGAGTGCAAGTCATCAGGTACATGAGGCAACCCACCAGCTCTGCGTAGGGGCCACTGGGCTCTACCAACTCCTCAGACACTGGAGCGGAGAGTCTGTAGTCTACAGGCAGAGGGGTGGGCTGTGCAGAGGAGAACTGAAGGCTGAACCTCTGAAGGACCTGGCGCACCAAGTGTGACTGAGTCAGGGTGATGGTGCGCGCAGCTCTGTCCCTGGAGATCTGCAAGCCAAGGTAACGGCGCAGTTCTCCAAGGTCAGTGCACGTGTGTCTCTTCAGCAGCTCTGCCTTCACGGAGGCCAGTGCGTCCCTGTCTGCTGTGGCAAAGACCAGGTCGTCGACGTAAACAAGGATGTAGAACGGAGTCTGGCCAGCACGAACGAAGAGTGAAGGGTCTGCGGAAGACGGAAAGAACTGCAGGTCAGCAAGCGTAGCACGGAGAGTGTCGTGCCACTCACGGGGAGCCTGGCGCAGGCCGTAGACGGGGCGCCGCAGGAGCCACTCGGTCCCAGGAGGGAAGGTGCCAGTGAAGCCCTGAGGGCGACGCAGGTAGACCTGCTCGTGTAGGCTGCCCTGAAGGAAGGCAGTGGAGAAGTCGAGGGAGTGAAGCTCGTAGTCATGCTGAGCAGCTAGGTGTAACAGAACCCGAAGAGTAGTCATCTTCGGGGTCGGAGCGAAGGTCTGGAAGAAGTCCACCCCCTCGCGCTGACTGAAGCCTCTAGCCACATAGCGCGCCTTGAAGACAGGCGGCTCTCCAGGAGGGCGCTTCACCTTGAGGAGCCAGCGGCCATCGACTACGTTCACCCCAGGTGGGGGAACTGCGTCGACGAAGGTGCCGGTGGATCTCCAAGATGCCATCTCCTGCTCCATGGCAGCTATCCACTGCGAGGCCCAGGGTCCCGAAGTGGTCTCAGCGTAAGTGCGAGGGGTCGGGATGTCGAAAGCGTCTAGGTCACCCTCAGGGACTAGCAGCATGGAACAGAGATGGGGAGCAGCCTCGGACAGGAAAGCAAGCTCGAACTGGCGGTCCTCCAGGACGTCACTGCCAAGGGCAGGAGCACCCCCAACAGACAGAGGACAGGCAGGGTCAGAGACCAGAGCAGTAGCGTAGTCAAGGCGGCGGGTAGAGGCGAAGTCAGCGACAGCAGCGACAAGAGCGTTAAGGCACGAGACCGGAACGGACGGGTCGGTAACGCGAGAGGCAAGGACCCGAGGAACAAGGGGACGAGCTGCACGAAGGTAGTCAGACAGCGGGGGGGTGCAACAACAAGGGAGGACGGAGGAGGCAACGGCAGAAGGGGAGGACGAGACGCGTGGGAACGAAGCAACATAGGGTGGGAGCGCAAGACAGGCAAGGCAGGACGAGCACGAGAGGGACGGTGAGACCAGACGTGCGACGGAGGAGTCGGGTCAGGAGACAGGGGAGGGGAAACAGGAGGGGAACGAGAGGGGAGACAGGCCGGGGACGAGTCCGGCGGAGGGAAAACCGGGCCGTAGACAGGAAGAGGAGGAGACGGTCGGGGAGGAACAGACGCAGGGTCGGGGGACGGAAGGCCGAGCAAGCGAAGGGCTGACACCAGCGGGGACTGCTGCCGTGGCGGCACAACGGCGACACCTGGACCGCAAGCTGCTCCTCGGCTACCACCGGCACTCTCCACACCTGCACCCCCAGAGGGGCAACCCCCTGGGCGACCGAGACGAGCACCCCCAGAGTCAGCGAACGGGTGCTGCGACGGCGGCAGCGGCGGCGGCGGCGGCGGCGGCAGTGGCGGCGGCGGCAGCGACAACGACGGCTGCAGAGGCGGCAGAGGCGGTGGAGGAGGGGACTGGGGAGGGGACGCCGGGGGAGGGGCAGCCGGGGAGGACTGCACAGGAGGGCCACCAGAGTCAGAAGACTCCTCAACCGGGTCCACCGACGGAAGGGGGGTGACGTGGGACACACCAGAGGGGGCGGGACGGGGAGGAGGAGGAGGGGCAGGGACTACCGGGGAAGGAGTGGCCAGGAACAGGGGGAGGGTAACCGGGGGACCACGGTGGGGGAAGCGACGGTAGTAGGGGACGGACTCGTCAAAGGTGACGTCACGAGAGTGAAAGAAGCGGTGAGACGGCGGGTGGTAAAAGTGCCAGTCGGACGCGTCAAGGGGAAAACCGAGGAAGACGCAGGGAAGAGTGCGGGCGGTGAGCTTGTCCGTGCCGGAGGCACGAACGTGAGCAAGGCAGCCCCAGACGTGGAACGCAGACGCGTCACCAGGAGACCCAGTCCACAGACGGGTCGGCGAAACCTGCGGCTGCTGAGGGTGCGGCCACAGGTTAAGCTGGTGAGAAGCGTAGCGCAGAGCGAACGGCCACAGAAAATGGGGTGCATCGGCATGGATCATGGAGGTGCAAGCCACCTCCATGACCAAACCGATGCGTCGCTCAGCGACCCCATTCTGCTGTGGGGAGTCCGGTAGGGTGAACGTCTGGGTGATGCCCTCCGCACGACAAAAGCGACCAAGGACTCCTGAGGCAAACTCGCCACCACGGTCTGAGTGAAGACGCAAGACAGGGAGACCGCGGTGGACACGCGCAGAGACAAGCCAGGGGATGAGAGCGCCAGGCACGTCGGCCTTGCGCTCTAGGGGAAAGACTGTGGTGTAGCGAGTGAAGTCGTCGACGAGCACAAGGAAGTAGCGCTCTCGACGCGGCCCAGGGACGGGGGCGGGGCCCCAGACGTCCAGGTGCAGGGTCTGCAGCGGCGCGGCGGTAGGGGGAAACGAGGAGGAGTGAGGGGCACGGCGAAGCCGACCCTCGACGCAAGGCGTGCAAGGTGGGGCTGGGGAGGAGGGAAACGCGGGGAGAGAACCTGGGAGACCAAGGACAAGACCGTGCTGGGACATGTGACGCAGACGCGGGAGCGCAGGGTGACCTAGGCGGTGGTGCCAAAGGAGGGTCGGGTGAGTGAGGGACCGACAAGAGCAGGCGGCAGCAACCTGGGTGAGCGCTCCAGCCGGGGGGGTCACGGTGTCCAGAGTGAACAGGCCGGACACCGGGTCCCGGGGGAACGTGGACAGGGGGGCACCAGTGGCGGCCTCGGTACAGACAGCATACCGCTCGTGATCAGGGAACGTAGTGGTGACGCCAAGGTCCTGGAGGCAACCGACACCAACTAGGTTCCTGGAGAACGAGGGGATATGCAGACCTGTGAGAGTGCCCGAAGGAACCGCCGGACAGGGAAGGGTGGTAGAACTGCGGGCGACTACCGGACCGCCGGAGGGGTCAGCAAGAGAAACGGCAGCAGGAACAAGAAGCGGCATCAGGGTGGTGGAGTCGCGGAAGAAACACCGAGAAGCGCCAGAGTCCAAGGTGAAGGAAAGCGACGCAGAGGCGGCTGGCGACGGAACGACGGCGGAAGCACCAAGACTACACAAAGTAGAGGATCCTACATTTGACGCAGCAGGGGAGGCTACGCTAGGCACACCTACACTAGGCAACAGTGAGTAATAAGCTGGAAGCACACTAGAGTCATCAGCATACATCACATGCAGAGCAGAAACAATGGCATCCATGTCCATATCAAAGATCTGAATCTGACGACTAAGCAAACTGTGCCAGTCCGGGAGGTCTGGCGACGGGCCGAAGCGCTGACAAAAGAGGTCGTCCAGGCGACGAATACAGCGGGGAGTGGAGTGACCGATCTTACCGCAAACGAAGCCGCGGCGAGGACCGGTCTGGATCTGGTACTGACAACGCCCGCCGCCAGAGCCACCACTCGGCACACCACCACGCGCCCGGCCTCCGCCAGCGCCGGGCCACCCGGGCGGGAGGACACTCGTCTGCCGCGTCTGCGACGGCTGCTGCGGCTGCTGCGAAGGCTGCGACTGCGGCGGCTGCTGCAACTGCAGGGGCGGCGGCTCAGCTGGACTGGGCAGGGTCCCCTTGTCCGCTCCAGCACCAAACGACCCGACCCCACCACAACCCCCTCCCGCACCCCCGCCTCCGCCTCCGCCGCGCCCAACCTTGGGGCGGCGGCCCTTCCCCGAACGAAACTGCGCTGAAGCAGCAGTCTCAGCCACTGCGGCAGAGCCGTCGGAGAAGGTACACTGAGCGGGGGCACAACCCTGAAAGATAGGGACCGGCACAACACTGCTCGCCTGGGCGATGGAGCGGTGACGGGTCTCTATCACAGTCAGGGTGTCTACAAAGTCAGTGAGGGTGAGGTCGGCGGGGTGAAGGCTAAGGAAGCGGTCGCGGGCGACAGCAAGGCGGTCAGGGAGGCGGGTGGCAAGCAGGTAGAGGGTAGAGGTAATGGGCGGCTGGTGGGCGCTAAGCTGTGCGTCAGTGCAGGCGGCGCGCCAGGTCTCCTCTATCGAGCGCAGGTGGGCAGCGAGGTCAGAGACAGTGGGGAAAGATGCAAGGTCAGGAAAGAGCATCGGGAGGATCAGGCGACCCACCGAGGCAGCCGGAGGGGTGGAATAGCGCTTGATGACAGCATCTAAGTATGCCTGAGCAGTAGTGAGGGACCTAAAGCGAGGACGCTCGGACGGGGGGAGGGCGTTGCTAATGGCAAGCTGAGCGACAGCATCGCGAGAAAGCCAGACAGAGCGCGCACGGGCAGTGGCAGCAGTAGACTCACGCTCAGTGGGTGTGGGGTCAGCGGGCAGAATAGCAGGGGGGTCTGGGCAGGGGAGCGTACCGTCAAGGTGTGCGGAAAGCGGCTCACCATCCTGCCGCTGGCCAGTGAGTTGGCGGCGGAGGTCGGCAAGCCACGCCTCGAACTCTAGGGGCTGACCTTCAGCGTCGAAGCGAAGCTCCGCCGCCATCAGGAACAGTCCAGTGCGGTGCAGGGCAGTGCAGCTAAGTGGAGTGCGGTGCGGTGCGGTACAGTGCGGTGCAGTGCGGTGCAGTGCGGTCCAGTGCGGTGCAGTGCGGTGCGCTGCGGTGCAGTGCGGTGCAGTGCGGTGCAGTGCGGTGCAGTGCGGTGTAAGGCAGTACCGTGTGGTGCGGGGCGGTACGGTGCAGGGCAGTACAGGGCGGGGAGGGGGGGGAACCGTACCAGTGAGGAGGACGGGGCCGGGGCAGCGGGGCCGGCCAGGTGCGACAGGGCCGGGCGAGAGCGACGGGGCCGGGCGGGCGCGACGGGGCCGGGCAGGCGCGACAGGGCCGGGCTGGTGCGACAGGGCCGGGTCGGGGCGTCGGGGCCGAGCGAGCGCGACGGGGCCGGGCAGAGGCGACGGGGACGAGCGGGTGCGACAGGGCCGGGCCGGTGCGACGGGGCCGGGCGAGCGGGACGGTGGCCGGGCGGGTGCGACGGGGCCGGGCGGCTGCGACGGGGCCGGGCAGGTGCAACGGGGCCGGGCGGGCGTGACGGGGCCGGGCTGGTGCGACGGGGCCGGGCTGGGGCGACGGGGCCGGGCTGGGGCGACGGGGCCGGGCGAGCGCGACGGGGCCTGAAGGCGGACGGGGCCCAGGAGGGGCACGACGGGGGCCCAGGAGGGGTGCTACAGGGGCTCAGGAGGAGCGCGACGGGGCCCAGGAGGGGCGCTACAAGGCCCAGGAGGGGCGCGACGAGGCCTGGGAGGGGCGCTACGGGGCATGGTAGGGGCGCGACGGGGCCCAGGAGGGGCGCTACAGGGCCCAGGGAGGGCGCGACGGGGCCCAGGAGGGGCGCTACGGAGCCCAGGAGGGGCGCGACGGGGCCTGGGAGGGGCGCGACGGGGCCCAGGAGGGGCGCTACAGGGCCCAGGAGGGGCGCTACGGGGCTTGGGAGGGGGGCGACGGGGCCCAGGAGGGGCGCTACGGGGCCCAGGAGGGGCGCGACGGGGCCCAGGAGGGGCGCTACAGGGCCCAGGGAGGGCGCGACGGGGCCCAGGAGGGGCGCTACGGGGCCCAGGAGGGGCGCGACGGGGCCCAGGAGGGGCGCTATGGAACCCAGGAGGGGCGCGACGGGGCTTGGGAGGGGCGCGACGGGGCCTAGGAGGGGCGCTACAGGGCCTAGGAGTGGCGCGACGGGGCCTGGGAGGGGCGCGACGGGGCCTGGGAGGTGCGCAACGGGGCCCAGGGGGTCGCGACGGGGCTAGGGGCTAGAGGGGTGAGCGGAAGCGGGAGGTGGTGGGGATCCTACCTACGCGTGATACCATATCAGAATTGAAAAGTTAATGATAGAGTGAGAGTACACACAAATATACCTAAGTGTTGTACCCTCTAAGAGGTGACCCTATACAGTCTAAACAAACATAACAAATACACATGTTTGACACGCACCTCTTCAATATCGTTTAGAGCGCATAGCGCGATAGTGACGAACAGGTACATTAGCGAATAGGTACTTTTCCTAGAACTAAAAATACTTGTTAGGTCTTTTCATTATTAACTTTGATTACTCACAAGTTCACGTACTCAGGTTATTCAACCTTGACCTTTACATTTTACAAGACTTCCGCTGTCTTACTAGTCTACCATTCCAGCAAAGATCCTGGACCAACACTTGAGGATTTGCCAAGTGTTCGTGTTTATAGTTTTTAGTCTACTACAACACCTGTCGATTTATTTCATGGTATGAGAGCTATCTGGAATTAAGACTACCGTCAACTATGACTGGTTCATCACCAGCACCATCTGCTGGATCAGTTACTGGGACTACTGGAGCACATGCCTCCACTACCGCCGCTGGTCTCTCAGCCTATGGGCATTTTCCACCAGCCTACGCTAATATCGGTATGCAGAATCCGCCTTCTGTGTTCCATCGACTGCACCTGCAACGCAAGAGCAACAATCACAGACAACAGCACAGCAACAAGCATCAGTATAGCCACCAGTTTCAACGCAATCAATTTCATCTGCGTTCAGTGGAATGAGCCTTGATGGCTCAAGTTACATGCGTGGAGCTACAGCTCCAAGTACTGGTTCGTTCGCTTTCTCAGCTTTCGTACAGCAGCCGCAGTCGCAGCAGTTTCAACATCCTTTTTATATTTTCGGACGTTCTCCTGCTCAGCAACCACAGCAAGTACAGCAACAGCAACATCAACAGCAACAGCAACAACAGCAACATCAACAGCAACAGCAACAACATCAACAGCAACAACAGCAACAGCCATGCATTGTTTTTCAGCCTCCAAATTTACTTAACAATACTCAAATCAAGACAACCGTACCTTTTAATGGTGTTGACTTCTACTCCTGGAGCTTTGAGTTTGAGCTTCTGGCGCAGTCCGCTGGGCTATGGCCTTTCTTCACTGGCGAGTTTACGTATCCAGTCGTGGGAACACAACTGGAACAGCAGAGTTTCTTGCACGCCTCTCTCGGGGCGTATACAGTTCTTGTACGGAACTTGTCGCCGAAAGAGCAGCTCGGCGTTCGATCATTTCACTCAAGTTTCGCCCCAGCCGAAACTGCATGGAATCATCTGAAAGGGGTATACATGGCAAAAGATACGATAACAGTGAGTAAAATACTTTCGCAGCTGACAAGTGTGCAGATGATGACAAACGAAAACGTCATGGACTACGTTAACCATGTCTGTACACTACGCGATCAACTGGAAAAGAGCGGAGGATACTTCCCTCGTGAGATGTATCTCACGGTCCTTCTGGCTGGTCTTGGACCCGAATGGCGACAGACGCGCGCCTTCCTGCGCATGAATCCCAATCTCTCCGAAGCTGAAATTTCTTCTTATCTTCAAGCAGAGCAGCAAGATCTTGACCTGCAGTCACAACGCAATCAGAAAAAGGGACTACACTTGAGTTTTTACTCCAATCCAGAACAACAGCATCGACAACCACCGAAGTATCCATTCTGCCACTTCTGTAAGAAACCAGGACATACTTACCAAAATTGTCGCAGCCGTCATCAAGCTCGTCGCCCAACTTCGCAGCCGTATCACCGCTCGCAGCAGTTACCGAAGACACAACACCCACAGGAGCAGTTAACGTCTCAGCAGCAGCAAATGCCGAAACCGTCGCAGAATTCATCAACGTCGCAGCATCGCCCGCCGGTCTTCGCATCTGCCACAACAGGAAAAGGAGTTTTCGGATGTGTTACAACAGTTGATGTTGCAGAAACAGATTTCGAGACCAACTTGAAGAAACCACAAGTGCTGAAGGCATTCCTTTACCTCAAGTTTACGCTAACCTCGCTCGTATAATTTCAGGTCCAAATACCTGGTATCTCGACAGTTGCTGCAGATGGCACATGTGCTCAGCAGAAACAAGCTTCATTACCAACCAACGTTCACTTCGTCGTCCGATACTTGTGACAGTCGCAAACGGACAAAGCATTATGGCACGAGCAGTTGGAAGTGTGATGCTCGAATCTATCGACACGGGATACTCACTTCATGTTACTAATGTTCTTATCGTCGCCGGTCTTGGCTTCAATCTTCTATCCACGGCTCAACTCCTGGCACACAAAATCCGCACACAGGGCAATTGTGACACGATGGCTCAGGAGCTCTGGCATAGTTCGACGAATACTTATCTTGGTCGTGCCGCCACTCAACATGGCGTATCCGTTCTTCAGTTCGCAGCACAAGGAACTTCTGGTGATTCTGAACGGGTGCTTGCACTTGGTCCCTGGGATCACCCAGAAGAAACAGATTATCAAAACGTGGATATTGACTTTCGAGCCACTTCAGTACCAACAACTTCTCGACCAGCAGCAGCCGTACTTACCGCGTTAGATACCTGGGAGTTCAATACCGCCGATGAAAGCGCCACCACGTGGCGAACTTTTTATAATACCCGTGCAGCCTTCCAAGGAACTCCAGCACCACTTTGGGGAGAGATAAGTGGTCTTGCAGCTGATGAACCTGACGTTGTTGAAGAAGCCGAACAGGAAGCCGTAGCTGAGCAGCCGAGTCCAACCGTAGCTGTCGCCGAAATACCTGGCACGGCATCAACAGAAGCAGTATCAGGGGTTATACTCGCAACTGCAGCAGCAAAATCACAAGTCACGTTACCTCTTCACCGTTTCGTCGAAGGAGAAATTGACAAGTCACCAGCCCTTTCTCCTTTCATTCTTTCTTCCTTTCATACTAACTCCGATTTCTACCTGCGATCATCAGGACACAAAGCTACGGCAGATATATGGCATCAGCGGCTAGGACATCCATCACAAGGGATTCTTAATCATTCAATACGAGCAGCAGTTCTTGATAAAAATAGTTTACTTTTACCTGATGGCACGGAGATGAAGCCGCAGTCTCGTCCGACAGTTTTGCACCACTTGTCCAGCTGCCAACCTTACGCACGATCCGTTTCCAAGTCATTTTCCCGGCTCAACCCGTTATCAACTGATGCAGAAAGTCTACAGCGACATACTCAACTTGTCTGAAGCAGGACCTAAAGACGAGAAGTATGTGATAACCTTCATCGAAGCGTCTACACGATATGTCTGGACAGCTAACTTACCTGCGCGCCATCTCGCTCACTCCGTCTTCGTCGCATGGCTCGCTGTCGCTGAACGAGAGTCAGGAGTGAAACTGCAAGAATTTCAAAGTGATGGTGCAGGGGAGTACACCAGCAATACCTTCACAGAGTACCTTCAGACATTCGGCATCAAACGGAAGCAGTCACTGCCTCATGCACACCAACAGATGGAGGTAGCAGAATGGATGAACAGAACTCTGCAGGAGAAGATGCGTGCTCTGCTGACGCAGGCAGCTCTTCCACCGCATTTTTGGCCGTATGCGATGGACCACGCTGTGCTGTTACACAATCTTCTTTCTTCAACATCCTTGCCCGAGTTTTCTTCTCCACACCTGCAGTGGGAAGCACAAAACTTTTACGAGTTTTCGGGTGTATTGTACAGTTTCGTCCTCCAACCGCATCACTCGGAAAATTTTCCGAACGAGCAAAATGGGGGGTACACCTCGGCATCGAAAAATAGTATCACGCGTGGAAGATTTTGGATCTTCGCTCCCATCAAATCGTTCCATCACGTGATTGTCTTTTCTATGAAAGACTCACCTTGCCCATTTTTCGTGCCCACCAGGCAGCAGCTGCCAATCTTGCCAGGCTGTTCGAAGGCTCGCGTGCGTTCGCAACTGACGAAGCCGAAGCTGATGTACAGGACGAGGATGTTTTTGAAGCTTCCGAAGCTGCCGCAACCAACATCCCCGAACCTGTCACCTCGACTAGCATACCTGAATCCATTCCTCTTGCAGATGCTGACCAGGATGATGTTCGCGAAGTTTATCTCGGTTACGAACGCGATCGCCAACAGCAGCCGATGCCCGTCGTCTCCGACGAAGCAGTTCGTGTTACACCTGACGAAATTGGGGGGGAAGTAGGACCAGAAGAAAATTTCGCAGGTGCAAATGAAGAACGTCCGCGCTTTACAGAAACAGGATTACAGATATTGGGGTTCGCAGTCGCAGTACAGTACAACGACAGTAAAATACCTGAACCAAAAACCGTTCGACAAGCTCTTACGAGTCCTCACCGAGAGAAATGGCGCGAAGCCATGGACAAGGAGCTAGTAGCACTCAAGAATCACGGAACGTGGGATTTAATACCGACTTCAAAAGTAAAAGGGAAGAAGGTACTTACCGGAAAATGGGTCTTCCGTGTCAAGACTAATGCAGATGGCTCGTTTGAGAAATTCAAGGCGCGATGGGTCGTCCGCGGGTTTGAACAGACTAACGGCATCGATTACGAATTAACTTTCGCTCCTGTCGGCCGACATACAAGCGTTCGGATTCTACTTTGTGTCGCCGCCTGCCGTAATCTCCGACTTCGATAAATCGACCTGTCTAATGCATTTCTCTATTCGCCCGTCGACACGCTTATCCTGGTAGAGTACCCGCATTCTTATACTACTAACCCACCGAGCGTTTGCCGTCTCCAAAAATCCCTATACGGCATAAAACAGGCACCACGGCTCTGGCAGCAGTATCTCCACTCACAACTGATCGCTGCCGATTTTTGTCAACTACCGCATGACCAAGGAATGTATCTACTGACCGACGGCAACAACTATATTTTACTCGTCGCCTACGTCGATGACATCCTATACGTCAGTACTACCGATTCTCTTGCCGAGACCTTCATACTAAAATTACAGAAAAATCTACAGCTTACCGTCTCCGAAACAGTCTCACAGTTTCTTGGACTGAACATTACCTGTTCACCGACAACTATTCATCTCACCGCTTCGAAGTACGCAGCAACACTCGCTGCCCGCTTCAACCTCACAACTACTGCAGTCACTACACCGTACCGCTCACTACCGACTGACCACAAACCGAACACCGCACTGTTAACTTCAACCGGTTTACAGATCTATCAACAGTAACTAGGCTGTCTACTTTTCGCCGCTGTCACTTGTCGTCCTGATCGAGCCTACGCGGCCAGTCAGCTCGCACAGTTCCTACGCCGTCCTAAGGAGGAGCATCGGCTCGATCTTCTCCGCGCACTTCAATATTTTATCTCGACACCTGACGTCGGTTTAGTCTACAACGTCATCGGTTGTAAAACAATCTACCTACATGGTTTTGTCGACGCCGATCACGCTGCTGATTCTACTAATCGACGGTCACGCACTAGGTTCATCTATCGACTGGAACCTATCGGACCTATCTCTTGGAATTCTACAAAGCAGGAGCTGATTGCACTCTCCTCTGCTGAAGCTGAGTTTATTGCTGTCTGCACAGCAACACGCAAAGGACTTTGCTTTACAGGAACTATTAGAAGAAGCGAAGTTGACGACAACTACCCAGTTTACCCTACAGTGCGACAATCAAAGTGCAATTTGCATCGCACATCAACTTGGTTTCGTCAACAGGACGAAGCATATTTCTCTTCATTATTTCTTCGTCAAAGATGAAGTCGAGAAGGGGAGGATGCGATTGGTCTACTGTTCGACCAACGAAATGGCAGCCGATTTTCTCACGAAGAAGCTGACACGACAGAAGTTTCAGTACTGTAACAAGCTCTACGGAATCTTCAAGAAGTGACACTATCTTACTTCCAGAAATGAAGGGGAGTGTTGTGATATAATTGATACTTAGCATTTATGTAAAGTCGATTAGTTGTAGATAGTGTCGAATCTTACTGTAGAACATAAGTCCGTAGAATGACGTCAGCAAATAGCGCTCGTCATAAAACTGTCGTTTCAGTCACGCGAACAGTCGCACCTCTTCAATATTGTTTAGAGCGCATAGCGCGATAGTGACGAGCAGGTACATTAGCGAATAGGTACTTTTCCTAGAACTATAAATACTTGTTAGGTCTTTTCATTATTAGCTTTGATTACCCACAAGTTCACGTACTCAGGTTATTCAACCTTCACCTTTACATTTTACAAGACTTCCGCTGTCTTACTAGTCTACCATTCCAGCAAAGATCCTGGACCAACACTTGAGGATTTGCCAAGTGTTCGTGTTTATAGTTTTTATACTTAGTCTACTACAACACCTGTCGATTTATTGCAGTATCAAAGCCATCCAGGGTTCAATTCCCGGTGTACACACTATCCCAGCGGGGGGGTGTGTCGTGGCACTGGGATAACCCTGTCGATTCTCTCTCTCAAGCGGTCCTTTATATTCATTAGGAGCCTGCGTACAGAGCTAGGCAAATGGGTCGGGAACGGACACGCATCCTAAACTTCTCTCCCTCCCCTGGCTAGCCTACGTTAGCTCCCCAGTGGGCTCCAAAATGACGAAGCAGTCCCCGAGGGACATGCCTTCGTCTGGCGCCCCAAGGACGGGCCCCTCGAGTGGGGAGGCTTCATTCACCTTGCCGAGGTATGAGAGGGCCTGCCCGCGCTGGAGGGTGACCGCCCACCGCTGCCGGAACTGGTTGAGCAGCCTGGCGGCTTGGTACGAGCTCGGGTTCACATTGAAGAGGCGGCGGGAGCCGGTATTGGCCAAGAGCTGTAGGAAAGCGGGCACCTCGGCACATGGACACCCGTAGGTCTCCACGGCGAGGGGGAAGAAATCGATGTACGGCGCGCAGTTGCGGTAGTGGTCCATCTTCTTGTCTGCTTGCTCCCTTGCCATGTACCCCCTCCCTTTCTGTGCTAGGGGGTCGCGGCTGCTGATCGGGTTGGTGATAGTGACGTCACAGATCCATACCGCACCCGAGTCTCGGTCCCTGATTGCCAGGTCGGCAGTCTGGTCGCCAATTGGGGTATAGGTGGCAGTTTCTTTCTCGACGATGAACGTGCATCTCGCGCCATGCGGATGCACTCGTCGTGAAGAGCATTATGCGTGTCAGTGCGCCCGTGTCCTGTCCCACAGCGGAGCAGGTGGTTCGGGAGACGCGGGTCGGGGATTTCCACCCGCTTGGCGCAGTTGCAGACCCTTGGGACAGGGAAGGGGAGGCCCAGGCGGAAGGCTAGGGCGATCGCGAAGTGCGGGGGTGCGAGCCGGAGGGAGGGGAATAGGGGGATGGCCGGGAGCCAGTCCCCCATGACATACCCCGTGAGGGAGAAGAGGCGCTGCGTATGGCCGCTGTTGGGGTTAAGCGCCATGCTGCGGCTGGCCTCCACCTGGTCGGCATAGCGGGCTGCCTGGACCTCTAGAGAAAGGCGGTGCTGCAAGGGTACATCGGACGCCTCGGTGCGTTCCGACTGCAGGAGCTCAAGGGCACGTGGCGGAAGCGTCACTTCACACTCCGTCAGCCAGGTATGAAGGGTAGTGGGGCTGGTGAACGGAGGCGCCAAGGGCCGGAGGGCTTTTGTCAGAGGGCTAGTAGCCGCAGCGGGCAGAGAGGCGAGGAGGGCGTGAGCGCGGGTGGTGCTAGTAAGGAAGGAGTGCGGGCCTTCCACAGCGGGGTCTGTGAGGCCAAGGCCTCCTAGTGAGGGCGGTAGTGAAGCTTGGGCCCAGGTGCGAAGCTGTTCAGTTTCCCCACAAGGCGTCTACAGGCCACTTACCCGCAGGAGCGTGTAGAAGAGGTCTTGCCCCCACCTGGACCAATCGGCTGTCGGGAGCAGGTTCACGGGTGTCGTGCGCACGAGGTATGAGACTCGGCGCGAGATGCACCAGTGGAGCAGTAAGGACACCACTTGCAGGTCCATAGTGGCTAGGAAAGGTAAGGGAGACGCCATGGAGGCGAGCTGGGCCCTAAGGAAGGTGGCGGCCCCCTCCGGGGGGCCGATGTGGCTGCCGAGTACTCGAAGGCCGTCCATGCGGAAGGGGATCTCCGACGGCAGTAGGTGCGGCGCCGGTCGTGTCGCCGACCAGGCGGCACACTTGTTGGGGTTGTGCGTGGGGCTAAGGTCGGCGAGGGCGGCTGTGAAGTGTATAAAGGCGAAGGTGCAATCAGCGGGGTCGCCCAGGAAGGAGATGTCATCGGCGTAGGCGAGGCAGAGGACGGAGGGGTGGGCGTCCGCCGTGGCTCAGAGGGCGGGGTGGATAGCTGCGGCGAAGAGCAGCGGTCCGAGCGGGTCCCCCTGGCGGACTCCGCGCTCACTGAGGAGCGGAGGGCTATCAAACCCCGCGTCAAGCAGTAAACGCAATGGTTGGCCATAGGAGAACCTGATGAACGGCAGGAGGTGCTTGAGAGATGTGCCGGCAAGTCCCACCACAATCGCCCTGCGATCGACGCTATTGAACGCGTTGGCGAGATCAACCTAGATGATCAGCGACTCAGGGAACTCCGAGGCAAAGGCGCGCGCGCCGTGAATAATGGCCTCGCCCCCTCCCGTGACGGCCACCCCGAATTGGAGGGGGAGGAAGTGGTTGCGGGCAGTCTCGGCTGAGGAATAGAGAGCCACTTTGCCCGCCAGGCGGTAGATAGTTTCAACGATGGCGATGGGACGTGTGCCTCCTCCGGGCTTAGCCAGGGCGAGGAGGCGGGAGGCGGAGAGGAGGTCTGCTACGTCCTCTAGTAGATCACCCTTGAGCATGTGGTTAATGAGTGAGTGAAGTGAGGTGGCGACGGCGGGGTTGGCGAGGGCTGCGTCGCGAAGGTGCTCGAACGTCATGCCCGACGGTCCTGCGCCAACACCGTTTTCGCAGGTACGTAGTAACCGGTCGATTTTTTCGCGAGGGATTTGGACCGCAGCGCCAATGTCTTCCTCCGAGGGCCACGCAATTGGCACGGTCAACGCTGGTGGGTGTTTTGATTTCAAAGCTTCGAGGGTCTCGGTAGTTGACTCCTGGACAGACGACGACTCCAGCGCCAGCAGGGCACGCCGGAGGCTGCCACGTCGCGCGAGACCTTCCGCCCGAGATATCGTGCCGACGGTATTTGGGGTGTGACGTGGTGGTAGGGGGTTGTGGATCGAACCGATTGCTGCTCGGTAGAGTTCCTGCCATTCGCCTTGCATGAACTGTTTCAAACGATCCTCCACGTGGGTCCATTTTGGTCGTTTCAGGGAAGCGAGGCGAAGTGTCAGTCGTGGTGTCAGGAGGAAGAGGCACCTACCGGCCAGCGAGGACCAGTTTTCGCCGAGATGCAACAGTGGCGTCGGTAACGCCAGAGCAAAAAGGGGGCGAAGTATGGGGGGCAGCTTGCGAGATAATGGGGGCTGGCGACTGTCGCAAAGGAGGGACATGTCCCAGCTGGCTACCTCGGCGAATCTGGATTCGTCGATTGCCAGCTCTTGTGGCGAATAGGCTCGCCGTGGTTGGCTAAGCGTCTCCAGCGCCCCACGGATATTCCACCCTGGGTTTGGCGGAGCTCCTTGCGATCTGGGACCCCTATTCCTGCGCGTTCGTCTCTCAGATCTCCCTGTCCGCTCCCCGGCTTCAACTTCCTCCTCGGAGCCTTCGGTAGAGGAATCAGACTGTCTGTCAGGACTATAAGTCCGGTCCCTTTGTACTTCTTCCTCAGTTCCTCCCCTCCTCTCCTGCACCCTTAAAGCCCGTGCAGCTGACTGTTGGTAACCATTGGCCGGTCCACCGTCGCTCTACCGTCTCCTGCGCCCGCGTCCTCGTCTTCCCGCTCCGTGCACCCTCTGCCCGCCTCTACAAGCCGCGGGAGACCTCCCCGCGGGGTCTCTCGCGGCCCGGCTCATCGCCCTTGTTCTGGGCGTCGAGTTGCGCAAGTCCACCAGCGCCACGGCCGCACCCATCACAGGCGGCGATGGCGCAGTCGCGAGCCACCGCCCCCGATCTCCATCCGCGTCGTGAGCGATCGGCCGGACATGAGAGCTCGGGTGAGAGCGCCTCCCCCCCCCAAGGTCCGGCGAAGCTGCCGGCCGATCACTCAGACATGCGGTGGGAGCGCGGGCTCCTCGCCACTGCGGAGAACCACCCTGCGTCGCCGGACCAGGCGGGCACTGGGGCGGGGAGTCGCACGTCAACCCCACCGCGTCGTAGGGACCACTCAAAGACCCCGCCGCCCTGCCGCAGCTCCGATCCTCTGGCGTGGGCGCTGCCGCGACGGGCTGTGTCACGTCCTCTGTCGCCCGTCCCTCAGCCGCAACCGTCGCGGAGGGGGGAACCCCTCTGGCAGCATCCTGGTCGTCATGAGTCGCCTTGCTGCTATCTTCAAACAACGTTGGCCCCCCCCACAGTAGCCTCGCCACGTGGCCGGGCGTGACCGCATCGGGCAACGGCAGGGTTGGCGCGGTGAGAAGGCTCATCGCAGGGCGAACGGTCGCGAGGCCGCCGCCCTGCAGCAGACCCTCGCTCGGAATACGGCCGCGATCGAGAGCTTGTGAGCCCACATGCAGGGGGCTCCGGTGATGCATCACCGTGCTGCTGCCCCCCCTGCTGACGCATGCATCCTGCCTCCCCCTGCGGTGCTGGCGGATCTTGTGCCGTGTCCGACGGCGCACCCCCAACCTCCCTCAGTCGCCGCGCCGAGTTTTCATCCCCGTCCTCTGCCCCTTGCTGTGCCGAATCCCCGTTCCGCATACCAGCAGCAGGTCCCGCCAGGGCGCCCCCCCCCTCTGTCAGAGCAAACCTTGCCGTCGTGGCAACCGCCTCTGCTCTTGTCATCCGCTCTGCAATGGCTGGAGCCACAGCAGCCACCGCTTCCGCCATTGTTCTCTGGCCCGGGTGCCTATGGTCCGTTCTTCCCCCCCCGTCAACGGCTCCCATCGCCGACTGGAGTTGAGGCGGGGGCAGCGTCAGCGGAGATGGGGGGGGGCGGAGTCCTCAGGCAAGGGCTCCCCTCCTGGCCACGGCTCCGTGGGCCAGCGCCGGACTGGCAGGGTGTGGGTTCCGCCCAGGGTTCGGGTCGAACGTCTTCGGCGCGTGGAGCGGATGGTGGCGATTCCAGCCGCCACGCTCCGCCGCTTTGGGCACTTGGGGACGGTGACAGGGAAGGTGGCGGGGATGCTCGCCGCAGCGCACTCTGCACTGCGTGGCACAGTGAATCCGTGGACGCTTCCCCACATTTCTTTCCAGAACTGTTCGGACGCATCAGATGATCTGATGGTTCTCTTTGGGCGTGCGCTGCCAGCGCCCGCCCCGGGAAGTGGCATGGACTGCGGGGTTGTCGCAGCGATGAAAGCAGTTGCGGGGAGCCTACATTCGGCGTCAAGCTTAGACCTTGCTGGCGCCTGCGCGTTAGTGCTGCAATGCGTGGAGCGACTTCTGGCAGGTTTGCTGGCGACGGCGGGGGAGGAGGACGACGGGTGATTGGCACCCGCCGCCTATATGTGCGTGGAGGCGACCCTCTGTCGAGCGTGAGGGCTCCAGTGAGCTGGATCAGAGTCTCCATTGGGAGTGATTGTTCGAGTGCTTTGTAGGGCCTGTCCTAGAGCTAGAGGGGCTGCATCGCGTATGCCTTGTACTCACTGTTTTATATTGATTGCTGTGCTTGCCACCCCCTCACGCGCGGCCGAAGGCCGCCGACGCGAGCCGACACCAAGGGTAGGAGGAAGAATAACTGGAAACTAAACAAGGAGACTGAGGCAGAGAGAGGCCTTAAGTAGAGAGGGAAGGACTCAGGCTCTCTCTCTCTCTCTCTCTCTCTCTCGCTCTCTCTCTCTCTCTCTCTCTCTCCTCTCTCTGCCGACACCAAGGTTAGGAGGAAGAATAGCTGGAAACTAAACAAGGAGAATGAGGCAGGGAGAGGCCTTAAGTAGAGAGGGTAGGACTCTGGCTCTCTCTCTCTCCTCTCTCTCTCGCTCTCGCTCTCGCTCTCTCGATTCTCTCTCTCTCTCTAGGGATGGTACTGTGGAGGCCTTCCCTGGGGAAGGGGGATATATGGAGCCTAACCCTCCTGATGATCTTCTTGTCCCAGTGGTTAGGACTGGTGACTTTATGATCAGGCCTGACGTTTCAAAAAAAGGCACTCTGAGCTAACCCCCCCCCCCCAAAAAAAAGTCTGAAAGGTCTTCAGCCAGAATTTAGGGACTCTGAAATGTCAGAGTCCGAAGATGGGCAAGTCTGAAATCCTCAGGATCGCGCAAGTACATTCAGGGTTACAATACAACTTACATGTTATAAAGAAGGCTTCTTGTATCTTACATTTTCCTACACTGGACAGGAGCCTACAACTATCGTACTACTACTACTACCAGTCTACCACCAAGCAATCACTAACTAACAAGCTCCTAGAACTCCGGCACATCCACTGTAATCTCATCATCAACCCCCTCATTGTCTGACTAGAAAGGAACGTCGTCTATTCTTGGAGCCGCATCATCCTCATCATCACTCCCATCCTCCTCAGCCCGCCCCTCTCCCATGTACTCTGGCACCTCCCCTTGTCGATCACCCGTTGTGTCTCCCGCCACCTCACCCTCCAGGGCCTTTCCCTTGCGCTTATATTCCGCAGATGCGAAGACAATAGATCGTGCTGGGCGTCTCAGCTTCTCTCGCCAGGTCGCCAGGGCATCGGTCCAATTGATGTCGTACTGCAGCAGCGAGATGGCCATCAACTCAGAGAGGCGCGCGTTGCAGAGTGAGCCACGGACCCAGGACTTAATCACGTTCTGTCGAGAGAAGCCCCTCTCGCATTCGACTGTTGACAGAGACAGCACGGCGCAGGCCTGCCACAGGCGCATCAGATTGGGCCAGCGCCTGACACGAGACACAAAAACAAAGGCGGAAGAAAGGCAGTAGGAAATGCATAGAGTGAAGGCGGATAACGAAGGGGGTTTAAAGGCGGTCGGCAAGGGCGGCAATGTTGTGCACACTTGGCAAGTAGAATGGGAGGTGTTGATTCAGAAACAAAAATACCGTGAGGACTTACCTGCTCGAGTCCGTCTTCGTGAGGTAGTTTGCCAGGCCTTGGTGGAAGCTCTCCACCTCGTGATGATTCTGCATGATCGGCGCCCATGTTGCGAGCTCCGTCTCCGCTGCCTTCACGTCGAAGCCGGGCAGCTTGTGCTCGAAGATGCCGCTGCATCCGAGTAGATACTCTTTTGTCTTTTTCTCACGCTGCACCCGTTGTCTCGGCCACTTCGCCGCCACCCACAGCTTCGTCGGCGATATCTTGCGCAGATCGTGCATCCGCTCTCGTACGTTGATCATGGTATCCTTGGCATGCTTCTAGCACAGCAGCACGCAGTCCTTGTAGCTGCTCCCGTACTGGAGCTTGTCGAGGTGCCGCTCATGCATCTTGTACGTGTGGGTGACGGGGTTCCCCTCCAAGTCGATACCGCGCACCTTCACCCGCTTCGACCTGCCGCGCCTGTACACCGTGAGGAACGCCAAGAGCCAGGTGTTTTTGGCACCGACACCGAAAACCTCCCCGCACTCGACATAGCGGTGCCGCAGATCCCCCAGTGCCTCGTCGATGTCCGTTGCCACCTCTGTGACATCGACCTGCGGTGTGGGGGGGAGGACACAGAGGAGAGGGAAAGACATGAGTAGTTGCACTAGAGGAGAACACCACGCTTGCAAACAGTATCTCACCTCTCGCTTCTGGAACTTGAGGTTGAGGTCGTTCATGAGTGCCAGCATGTCGGCCAGGTAGAAGAGGCAAAACTGAAACTTATACGAAATCACAACCTCATACAGGGGATGCTCATACTCATACAGCAGGACAATCGCAGCACCCAACACTTTACACAGGCGCCGGATTGCGTCTCCCCTAGACAACCATCGAACTTGATGGATGCCTTGAACCTCAAGGTTTGTGCTGTGAATCTCCCGCTGCAGATGCTGGAAACGACTGCTCCATACGCTTGACCGGCCGAGCAGGTCCGCAAGGGTGCGAGTGACCTTGTCGACCATGTCGAGGTCTGGACATGAAGCGGCAGCGTCCTTCACAGCAATTGCTTCTCTGCATGTACCCACACGGGTAGTAGTTAGCAAGCGGAAACATAAAAAACATAAACAAACAGCAAGGAATAATTTAACAAACCTATGGGCGATGCAGTGGGAGGAAAAGAGGTGCGGGATGATGTCTCGCAGGCACGCCACAAGCCCGTTGTCTCGCCCGACCATCACCGACGCGCCGTCTGTGCTGATGCCGACGATGCGTTGAAGGCCGATGCCGGACGACTCCAGGTGGACTAGGAGAGTGGCCATGAGAGAAGCGGCGTCACACTTTTGAAATTCTAGCAGGGCTAGGAATTCGGTGACGACTCGACGTAGCCGCATGAATGTGATGTAGACGATCAGGTGCTTTCCCTGCATGCGGTCGGTGCTCTCGTCGCATGAGATGCCGAGGTAAGGTGAGCTCTTGATGTGCTCCATCTGAGTAGCCAGCAGATGAGTTGACAGACAGTTCACCATCTGCTGAAACCCGTACCTGCAGTGGCATAATCAGAAGTGAAAAAGTTGTTGATTAGCATTGCAAATGCATTGAAATTTACATGGCTGATACAAGAATCCAACCATCGACCGGCGAAAACAAGGTTGCCTTACCTGGTGAGATACACACCGTACAACTGGAGAGGTATGTCTAGTGTGTCTTGCTTTGCCATGAAACGAAGCAGCCCGGGAAACATGGCGAGAGGAGCATCGTTCTTGCAAAGAAACTCCACGCACTGCAAAAGACGGATGACGCGGCGGCCTTCGACATCGACGGTGGCGAAGCTTGTCATCTTCTGCTGCTTGTCTTCAATCTCCTTCTGAATCTCGAGCTGCCGGCGAACCGCCTCTTCGTGGACTGTCGAGTGTTCATGGATGCGCATCGTCTGTGTCTGGAGATCTCGCCTGCCATCGCCTAGCCTTGAATACTTCGTCGTTTCTTTGCCGAAGGCTCGGCAAACACTGCACTTAAGGGCGGGGTAGCCTTCCTTAGTACAGGTAAGTACAAGCCAGGGGAAATAACGCAGCCAATCATTCTTGTACTTAGCCTCAGTGACTAGGTACTTCTGCTCAATCAACTCATTTGTACTTAGCTTCGGTGGCGGCGGTTCATCAGGGCGGGTGACAGGGGGAGGTGAGCGCGGTGGTGAGGGAGGGCGAATCTGGCCACCAAGGTTGATACGCTGCTGCGTATACTTCGTCGTGCGTTGTTTTTTCGCCGAAGGGACAGTAGATGCGCATGGCACACTATAACGAACGGTAGAGGCGGTGGCGCACTGAATAGGATCCACTGGCCCTTTGCTGGAAGATGCTATGGCTGGTGGGAGAATGAAGGGAGCGGGGGCAGGTCTACTAGGCAACGATGGCTCGTCGCACGGTGTCTCGTCAACAACGGTTGTGGCGACAAAAGGCGGAGGAGCCGATGCGGCAACGGGCCGCAAGATGTCTAGGGCACTCCTTGGCACTACGGCAGGATCCTTATTGCTGCGCGGCTCATCACCGTCAGCAGGAGCATCATGGGCGCCATCCTTTTCAGGCATGGCGAGAGGAGAAACGACAAGTAGAAACTAAAGAAAGCGACTACAACTATGACAGTGTCTCAGACAAATGAACAAATGGAACTATTCCCCCTGTAAAACTTGAAGGAGTGCGTTCAAAGCTGATGGGTAAGGAACGATTGGAGAAGAAGGTGTTAAAGTAAGAACTGAATGATTGACTAGAAGTGGAAACCTAGAACAAATACTAGTTGGTTGTACTCCCTAGAAGCATACCTCAGTCTAGCCTATAACTTCTACATAGCTAATATGTATAAATTGACACACCCCCTAGGCTAGACAAGGGGTGAAGCTAAGCAAGAAGCAAACAGCTCAGGGTGGCACTACTAGTCCAACCACTGAGGCAGGGGTCTGGAGACCAGTCAGCACGAATACAAACAAAACTAAAGCAAGCCACGGTGGCACTACTAGTCCAGCCACTGGAGGTAAGGCCACAAGGCTAGTCTGACAGGCATATATAATAGAGAGTACACAATCAGGATCCTAACAGGTGAGTAGCTACAGGAACAAGACCAAGCTGTACACAGTGCCGCTGATGATTTTTAGGCGCAAGCGCCTTAGTAAAGATATCAGCTGTGTTGGCACCTGAGGCCAAGTGACCTACGTGGGCCTGGCGGCGCTGCTGTAGCTCGCGCAGGAGGAAGTACCGCAGCTGGATATGCTTCACTCTGCCCTCAAGCCGAGGCTCCTGACACAGGAGTATCATGGCCCTGTTATCAGCGTACAGGACCAGGGCGGAGCTAGGCCGCTCACCTAAGTCAGTGAGCAAGAAGGTCAGCCAGCGGAGCTCCTGTGCCGCCATGGCACTAGCGTAGATCTCAGCCTCACAGCTAGAATGAGCCACAGATGACGAGCAAGTGGATCTCCAAGAGATAGCACCCGAACCAAGGCTAAAACAGTAGCCCTGCGACGACCTGAGCGTCTCAGAGTCGTCTGCCCAAGAAGCGTCTGTGTGTCCAGTAAGGACCACTGGCTTGCATGCTCCTAGCACTAACCCCATGCCCGATGTACTAGCAAGATAACGCAAAACCCTCTTAGCGGCAGACCAGTGCTGAGGTCGGTGTCTGCCTGTAGCCACAAAGCGAGCCAGGATGCTGAGAGGGTATGCGAGATCTGGGCGAGTGCAAGTCATCACGTACATGAGGCAACCCACCAGCTCTGCGTAGGGGCCACTGGGCTCTACTGGCTCCTCAAGAATGGGAGCGGAGAGCCCATGGTCTACAGGTAGAGGTGTGGGCTGTGCAGAGGAGAACTGAAGACCGAACCTCTGAAGGACCTGACGCACCAAGTGTGATTGTGTCAGAGTAATGGTGCATGCTGCTCTGTCCCTAGAGATCTGCAGGCCAAGATAGCGACGCAGCTCTCCAAGGTCAGTGCAGGTGTGTCTCTTCAGAAGCTCGGCCTTCACAGAGGCCAGCGCGTCCCTGTCAGTAGTAGCGAAGACCAGATCATCTACGTAGACAAGGATGTAGAACGGAGTCTGGCCGGAACGCACAAACAGCGAAGGGTCAGCAGAGGACGGAAAGAACTGCAAGTCTGCTAACGTGGCCTGCAGCGTGTCGTGCCACTCACGAGGACCGCAGGCCGTAGACCGGGCGCCTGAGAAGCCACTGGGTACCAGGGGGGAAGGTACCAGTGAAGCCCTGAGGGCGGCGCAGGTAGACCTGCTCGTGTAGGCTGCCCTGCAGAAAGGCAGTAGAGAAGTCGAGGGAGTGAAGCTCGTAGTCGAGCTGTGCTGCTACGTGTAGCAGCGCCCGAAGAGTGGTCATCTTCGGGGTCGGGGCGAAGGTCTGGAAGAAGTCAACCCCCTCTCGCTGACTGAAACCTCTGGCCCTGTTGCGCGCCTTGAAGGCAGGCGGCTCTCCAGGGGGGCGCTTCACCTTGAAGAGCCACCGACCATCGACTACGTTCACCCCAGGCGGGGGAACTGCGTTGACGTAAGTGCCGGTGGACCTCCAAGATGCCATCTCCTGCTCCATGACAGCTATCCACTGAGAGGCCCAAGGTCCCGAGGTGGCCTCAGCGTAGGTGCGAGAGGTCGGGATGTCGAAGGCGTCTGGGTTTCCCTCAGGGACTAACAGCATGGAGCAGAGATGGGGAGCAGCCTCGGAAAGGAAAGCAAGCTCGTACTGCCTGTCCTCTAGGACGTCAGTGCCAAGGGCAGGAGCACCCCCGACGGACGGAGGACGGGCAGGGTCAGAGACCAGAGCGGTAGCGTAGTCAAGGCGGCGGATAGATGCGAAGTCAGCGACAGCAGCGACAAGCGCGTCAAGGCGCGAGACAGGAACAGCAGGGTCGGTAACAAGAGAGGCAAGGACCCGAGGGACAAGGAGACGAGCAGCACGGAGGTAGTCAGAGAACGGAGGAGGTGCAACAGCATGGGACGAGGGAGGAGGGGACGGGAGGAGGGGAGGACGAGACAAGCGGGAACGGAGCAACATAGGGTGGGTGGGCAGGACAGGACAGACGGGACGAGCACGGGAGGGACGGCGAGCCCAAACGTGAGACGGAGGTGTAGGGTCAGGGGACAGCGGAGGGGACACAGGAGGGGAATGAGGAGGAAGACGGGCCGGAGAAGAGTCCGGCGGCGGGAACACAGGACCGTAGACAGGAAGGTCAGCAAGCGGTGGGGGAGACAGCGGCGCGCGGTCCGGGGAGGGAAGGCCGAGCAGGTGGAGAGCAGAGACCAGCGGCGACTGCTGCTGCGACAGCTGGGCCGGAACCCTCGGACCGGCAGAGGCAGGACGACCGTAGGCAGAACCCTCAACAGCAGCACCCCCAGAACCAACACCCCCAGAGCAAGAACCCCCTCCAACTCCAGCGGCACCCCCGGGAGCCGCAGGACAAACACCCTCCTCAACACCAGCACCCCCAGAGGCCAACGACGGCAGCGGCAGCGGCGGCGACGGCGGCTGCGGCGTCTGCGGCGGTGGCGGTGACTGCGACTGCGATGGCGGCGGCGGCGGTGGCGACGGCGATTGCGGCAGGGAAGGCGGAGACACCGGGGAAGGGGGACGCGGCAGGGACGGGCTGGGGGGACCGCCAGAGTCAGCAGACTCCTCAACGGGGACAACCGACGGGAGGGGAGTAACGTGAGAGACACCAGACGGGGCAGGACGAGGCGGGAGAGGAGCAGGGGCTACTGGGGGAGAGGGAGCCAGGAACAGGGCCGGGGCAACCGTGAGACCTCGGTGAGGGAAGCGGCGGTAGAAGGAAACAGACTCGTCAAAGGTGACGTCACGAGAGTGGAGGAAGCGGTGAGACGGCGGGTGGTAGAAAAGCCAGTCAGACGAGTCTAGGGGAAAACCGAGGAAGACACAGGGGACAGTGCAGGCACTGAGCTTGTCCATGCCAGAGGCACGAACGTGAGCAAGGCAGCCCCAGACGTGGAACGCAGACGCGTCACCGGGGGACCCGGTCCAAAGGAGGGTCGGCGAAACCTGCGGCCGCTGGGAGCGTGGCCACAAGTTAAGCTGGTGAGCAGCGTAGCGAACAGCGAACGACCACAGAAAATGGGGGGCATCGGCATGAGTCATGGAGGTACGGGCGACCTCCATGACCAAGCCGATACGGCGCTCAGCAACCCCATTCTGCTGTGGGGAGTCCCGCAAGGTGTACGACTGGGTGATGCCCTCTGCAGGACTGAACTGTCCAAGCCGACCAGAGGCGAACTCGCCGCCACGGTCAGAGTGGAGACACAACACGGGGAGACCGCGGTGGAGACGCACAGCCACAACCCACGGGAGAAGAACGTCGGGCACTTCGGCCTTCCGCTCCAGGGGAAACACCGTGGTGTAGCGCGTGTAGTCGTCGACGAGCACAAGGAAGTAGCGCTCACCGCGCGGTCCGGGGACGGGGGCAGGGCCCCAAACGTCCAGGTGCAGGGTCAGAAGGGGGGTAGTAGCAGGGCGCAGTGAGGAGGAGTGAGGAGCACGGCAGAGCCGACCCTCGACGCAAGGCGTGCACGGTGGCGCAGTCGAGGGAGGAAGGGCAGGGAGCGACGCGGGGAGACCTAAGACAAGACCGTGCTGGGACATGAAACGCAGACGCGGGAGAGCAGGGTGACCTAAGCGGTGGTGCCAGAGAAGGGACGGGTGAGTGAGGGACCGACACAAGCAAGCTGCAGCGACCTGGGAGGACGCACCAACCGGGGGGGAAGCGGTGTCTAGGGTAAACAAACCGGACACCGGGTCCCGGGGGAACGTCGCAAGGGGGAAACCTGAGACAGCCTCAGAACAGACAGCGAACCGCTCGTGCCCGGGGAACGTGGTGGTGACGCCGAGGTCCTGGAGACAGCTGACACCAACCAGGTTCCTCGAGAACGAGGGAACGTGGAGCCCTGTAAGGGAGTCCGAGGGAACTGCTGGACAAGGAAGGGACGTAGAACTGCGAGCGACGACATGACCCGCAGAGGGGTCAGCGAGAGAGACAACAGCAGGCGCAGCAAGCGGCGTAAGTGTGGAACGGTCGCGGAAGAAGCAGGTAAAAGCACCGGAGTCGAGAGTGAAGGACAACGAAGTAGTGGCGGAGGCCGGGGACGGAGCCAGTGCAGCGACTAGACTAGGCAAGCTAGGCAGTCCTCTGCCTGACGCAGCAGGGGAGGCTAAGCTACACAATGGTGCAAAACCTAGACTAGAGTACACAGGGTAATAAGATCCAGCAACACTAGAAGCGTCAGAATGCAAAGCATGCAAAGCAGCACCTATCTGATCCATGTCTAACTCAAAGATCGGCACACCCTGGCGGAGCAGGCTGTGCCAGTCACGGAGGTCCGCGGCCGGGCCAAAGCGACGACGAAAGAGATCGTCGAGGCGGCGGAAACAGCGGGCGGCGGCACAGAGTGCCACGAAGAGGCCCGGTTTGAAGCTGGTACTGGCAGGTGACAGCACCGGAGCCGCCGGTAGACGCCAAGCTGCGCGGGCCGCCACCACGGCCACCAACTCCGGAGGTGCCGGGCCAGCCAGGCGGGAGACGGGTATCAAAGTGAGAAGTGAATTATTTGAGTAGAGAGAGAGTACACGTGAATATACCTAAGTGTTGTACCCTCTAAGAGGTGGCCCTATACAGTCTATGCAAACATAGGAGATACACATGTTTGACGCACCCCCTAGACTGCATAGGGGCAGGTTCTGAACAAGCAGCTCAGGGCGGCACTACTAGTCCAGCCTCTGAGACAAGGGTCTAAAAGACCAATCAGAAGGAGTACAGACAAGGCAAGAACAAGACCAGGGCGGCACTACTCGTCCAGCCACTGGGAGAGGACACAAGTCCAGTCTGAGTGCACATATGAAGGACAGGACAAAGTCAAAGCCCTAGCAAGTGAGAGGCTACAGGAACTAGACCAAGCTGTACACAGTGCCGCTGATGATCTTTAGGCGCAAGCGCCTTCGTAAAGATATCAGCTATGTTGGCACCTGAGGCCAAGTGTACTACGCGAGCCTGGCGTCGTTGCTGTAGCTCGCGCAAGAGGAAGTACCGCAGCTGAATATGCTTCGCTCTGCCCTCGAGTCGAGGCTCCTGACACAGGAGGATCATGGCCCTGTTGTCAGCGAACAGGACCGGGGCAGAGCTAGGCCGCTCACCTAAGTCAGTGAGCAAGAAGGTCAGCCAGCGGAGCTCCTGTGCCGCCATGGCACCAGCGTAGATCTCAGCCTCACAGCTGGACTGGGCAACAGACGAGGAGCGGGTAGCTCTCCACAAGACGGCACCTGAGCCAAGGCTGAAGCAGTAGCCCTGGGTAGACCTGAGTGTCTCGGCGTCATCTGCCCAAGAAGCGTCTGTGTGTCCAGTAAGGACCACTGGCCCACGTCCTCCTAGCACTAACCCTATGCCTGATGTACTAGCAAGATAACGCAAAACCCTCTTAGCGGCAGACCAGTGCTGCGGTCGGTGTCTACCTGTGGCCACAAAGCGAGCCAGGATGCTGAGAGGGTATGCGAGATCTGGGCGAGTGCAAGTCATCAGGTACATGAGGCAACCCACCAGCTCATCGTAGGGGCCGCTGGGCTCTACCGACTCCTCAGAAACTGGAGCAGAGAGTCTGTGGTCTACAGGCAGAGGGGTGGGCTGTGCAGAGGAGAACTGAAGGCCGAACCTCTGAAGGACCTGGCGCACCAAGTGTGACTGAGTCAAGGTGATGGTGTGCGCTGCTCTGTCCTTGGAGATCTGCAAGCCAAGGTAACGGCGTAGTTCTCCAAGGTCAGTGCACGTGTGTCTCTTCAGCAGCTCTGCCTTCACTGAGGCCAGTGCGTCCCTGTCTGCTGTGGCAAAAACCAGGTTGTCGACGTAAACAAGGATGTAGAACGGATTCTGGCCAGCACGAACGAAGAGCGAGGGGTCTGCGGAAGACGGAAAGAACTGCAGGTTAGCAAGGGTAGCACGCAGCGTGTCGTGCCACTCATGAGGAGCCTGGCGCAGGCCGTAGACAGGGCGCCGCAGGAGCCACTGGGTCCTAGGAGGGGAGGTGCCAGTAAAGTCCGGAGGGCGACGCAAGTAGACCTGCTCGTGCAGGCTGCCCTGAAGGAAGGCAGTGGAGAAGTCGAGAGAGTGAAGCTCGTAGTCACGCTGAGCAGCTAGAGTATTCATCTTCGGGGTCGGAGCAAAGGTCTAGAAGAAGTCCACCCCCTCACGCAGACTGAAGCCTCTAGCCACATAGCGCTCCTTGAACACAGGCGGCTCTCCAGGAGGGCGCTTCACCTTGAAGAGCCAGCGGCCATCGACTACGTTCACCCCAGGCGGGGGAACTGCGTCGACGAAGGTGCCGGTGGATCTCCAAGATGCCATCTCCTGCTCCATGGCAGCTATCCACTGGGAGGCCCAAGGTCTTGAGGTCGCCTCAGCGTAAGTGCGAGGGGTCAGGATGTCGAAAGCGTCTGGGTCACCCTCAGGGACTAGAAGCAGAGCAGAGATGGGGAGCAGCCTCGGACAGGAAAGCAAGCTCGTACTGGCGGTCCTCCTGGACGTCACTGCCAAGGGTAGGAGCACCCCCGACAGACGGAGGACAGGCAGGGTCAGGGACCAGAGCGGTGGCGTATTCAAGGCGGCGGGTAGAGGCGAAGTCAGCGACAGCAGCGACAAGAGCGGCAAGGCACGAGACCGGAACTGACAGGTCATTAACGAGAGAGGCGAGGGCACGAGGAACAAGAGGACGAGCGGCACGAAGGTAGTCAGACAGAGGGGGAGGCACAACGGTAAGAGAGGACGGAGAAGGCGACGGTAGAAGGGGAGGACGAGACGCGTCAGAACGGAGCAGCATAGGATGAGAGCGCGGGACAGGGGAGACAGGACGAGCGCGGGAGGGACGGCGGGACCAGACGTGAGACGGAGGCGTCAGGTCAGGAGACAGAGGAGGGGACACATGGGGAGAATGAGGGGGAAGACGAGCCGGGGACGAGTCCGGCGGAGGGAACACAGGGCCGTAAACGGAAAGAGGAGGAGACGGCCGAAGAGGAACAGACGCAGGGTCAGGGGACGGAAGGCCGAGCAGGCGAAGGGCTGACGCAGACGTGAGCAAGGCAGTCCAAGACGTGGAACGCAGACGCGTCACCAGGAGACCCAGTCCAAAGACGGGTCGGCGATACCTGCGGCTGCTGGGGGTGCGGCCACAAGTTAAGCTGGTGAGAAGCGTAGCGCACAGCGAACGGCCAGAGAAAATGGGGTGCACCGGCATGGATCATGGAGGTGCGAGCCACCTCCATGACCAAACCGATGCGTCGCTCAGCGACTCCATTCTGCTGTGGGGAGTCTGGTAGGGTGAACGTCTGGGTGATGCCCTCGCACGACAAAAGCGACCAAGGACACCTGAGGCAAACTCGCCACCACGGTCGAAGTGAAGGCGCAAGACAGGGAGACCTCGGTGGACACGGGCAGAGACAAGCCAGGGGATGAGAGCGTCAGGCACGTCGGCCTTCCGCTCCAGGGGAAAGACCGAGGTGTAGCGAGTGAAGTCATCGACAAGCACAAGGAAGTACCGCTCTCGACGCGGCCCATGAACGAGGGCGGGGCCCCCGACGTCCATGTGCAGGGTCTGCAGTGGCGCGGTGGTAGGGGGAAACGAGGAGAAGTGAGGGGAACGGCGAAGCCGACCCTCGACGCAAGGCATGCAAGGTGGGGCAGGGGAGGAGGGAAAAGCGGGGAGAGAACCAAGGAGACCAAGGACGAGACCGTGCTGGGACATGTGACGCAAACGTGGGAGCGCAGGGTGACCTAGGCAGTGGTGCCAAAGGAGAGTCGGGTGAGTGAGGGACCGACAGGAGCAGGCAGCGGCAACCTGGGTAGACGCAGCCACCTGAGGGGGTGCCCCAGCCGGGGGGTTCACGGTGTCCAGAGTGAACAGGCCGGACACCGGGTCCCGGGGGAACGTGGACAGGGGGGCACCAGTGGCGGCCTCGGTACAGACAGCATACCGCTCGTGACCAGGGAACGTAGTGGTGACGCCAAGGTCCTGGAGGCAACCGACACCAACTAGGTTCCTGGAGAACGAGGGGATATGCTTACTGGTAAGAGAGCCCGAGGGAACCGCCGGACAGGGAAGGGTGGTGGAACTGCGGGCGACTACCGGACCGCCGGAGGGGTCAGCAAGAGAAACGGCAGTAGGAGCAGGAAGCGGCGTCAGTGTAGTAGAGTCGCGGAAGAAGCACCGGGAAGCGCCAGAGTCCAAGGTGAAGGAAAGTGAAGCAGTGGCGTCCGGCGACGGGGCGATGGCGGAAGCACCAAGGCTAAACAAAGCAGGGGATCCTACGCCTACACTAGACGACAGGGAGTAATAAGTGGGGAGCGCACTAGAGTCATCAGCATACATCACATGCAGAGCAGAAACAATGGCATCCATGTCCATGTAAAAAATCTGAATCCTACGACTAAGCAAACTGTGTTGGTCTGGGAGGTCTGGCGAAGGGCCGAAGCGCTGACGAAACAGGTCGTCCAGGCGACGAAAACAGCGGGGAGTGGTATGACCGATCTTACCGCAAACGAAGCCGCGGCGAGGACCGGTCTGGATCTGGTACTGACAACGTACGCCTCCCGAACCACCACTCGGCACACCACCTCGCGCCCGACCACCTCCAGTGCCGGGCCACCCGGGCGGGAGGACACTCGTTTGCCTTGTCTGCGGGGACTGCTGCGGCTGCTGCGGAGGCTGTGGCTGCTGCGACTGCTGCGGCAGGTGGGGCTGCTGCTGCTGCTACTGCGACTGCAGAGGCGGCGGCTCCGCTGGACCAGGCAGGGTCCCCTCGTCCGCTCCAGCACCAGACGACCCGACTCCACCACCACCCCCTCCTGCACCCCCCCCTCCTCCGCCGCGCCCAGCCTTGGGGCGGCGGCCCTTCCCCGAACGAAGCTGCGCTGCAGCAGCAGTCTCAGCCATAGCGACAGAACCGTCGGAGAAGGTACACTGAGCGGGGGCACAACCCTGAAAGATAGGGACCGGTACGGTACCGCTCGCATACGCAATGGAGCGGTGGCGGGTCTCGATAACAGTCACGGTGTCTACAAAGTCGGGGAGGGTGAGCTCACCTGGGTGGATGCTAAGGAAGCGGTCGCGGGCGACGGCAAGGCGGTCAGGGAGGCGGGTGGCAAGCAGGTAGAGGGTAGAGGTAATGGGCGGCTGTTGGGCTCTAAGCTGTGTGTCAGTGCAGGCAGCGCGCCAGGTCTCATCTATCGAGCGCAGGTGGGCAGCTAGCGCAGAGACAGTGGGGAAAGACGCAAGGTCGGGAAAGAGCATCGGGAGGATCAGGCGACCCACCGAGGCAGCAGGAGGGGTGGAATAGTGCTTGATGACAGCATCTAAGTAAGCCTGGGCGGTAGTGATTGGCCTAAAGTGAGGGCGCTCCGACGAGGGAAGGGCATTGCTAATGGCAAGCTGAGCGACAGCGTCTCGGGAAAGCCAGACAGAGGGCGCAAGGGCAGTGGCTGCAGTAGACTCGCGCTCAGCGGGTGTGGGATCAGCGGGCAGAACAGCAGGGGGGTTTGGGCAGGGGAGCGTACCGTCAAGGTGTGCGGAAAGCGGGTGGCCATCCTGCCGATGACCAGTGAGGTGGCGACGGAGGTCGGCGAGCCACGCCTCGAACTCCAGAGGCTGGCCTTCAGCGTCGAAGCGAAGCTCCGCCGCCATCAGGAGCAGTGCAGGACTGTGCAGCGCGGTGCAGGGCGGTGCAGTGCCGTGCAGTGCGGTGCAGCGCGGTGCAGTGCGGTGCAGCGCGGTGCAGTGCGGTGCAGTGCGGTGCAGGGAAGTACCGTGCAGTGCAGTGCGGTGCAGGGCTGTGCAGGGCGGTGCAGTGCGGTGCAGGTGATGAGGAACAGTACCAAGGAGGATGCAGGGCCGGGGCAGGGACGACGGGCGGGCCGCACACAGCTCGGGGCAGGACGGGCGTAGGGGCCAAAAGCAATGGGCACCAAGCCGACGGAACGGGCGCGGGGCCGGCTGGGACAGGCGCGGGGCCGGCTCGGACGGGCGCGGGGCCGGCTGGGACGGGCGTAGGGGCCGAGCAGACGGGTGCGGAGGGCGTGAGGGCGGACGCGGAGCCGGCTGGGACGGGCGCCAGGCAGGCGCGGTGGGGCCAAGCAAGCGCGGAGGGGCCAGACAGGGCGCGACGAGGCCTAGGAGGGGCGCGACGGGGTTAGGCAGGGTGTGACGGGGCCAGGCGGTCGCGACGTGGCCACGCAGTCGCGACGGGGCCAGGCGGGGCGCGACGGGGCGAAAAGCCGTGACGGGGCCCAAGAGAGGCGCGACGGGGCCCAGAAGGGGCGCGACAGGGCCCAGAAGGGGCGCGACGGGGCTAGGGGGGACGCGACGGGGCCCAGGAGGGGCGCGACTGGGCTAGGAGGCGCGACGGTGCCCAGGAGGGGCGCGACTGGGCTAGGAGGCGCGGCAGGGCCCAGTTGGGGCGCGACTGGGCTAGGAGGCGCGACGGGGCCCAGGAGGGGTGCGACTGGGCTAGGAGGCGCGACGGGGCCCAAGAGGGGCGCGACTGGGCTAGGAGGCGCGACGGGGCCCAGGAGGGGCGCGACGGGGCTAGGAGGCGCGGCAGGGCCCAGGAGGGGCGCGACTGGGCTAGGAGGCGCTATGGGGCCCAGGAGGGGCGCGACTGGGCTAGGAGGCGCGACAGGGCCCGGTAGGGGTGCGACTGGGCTAGGAGGCGCGGCAGGGCCCAGGAGGGGCGCGACTGGGCTAGGAGGGGCGCGACGGGGCCTAGCTAGGGTAGGGGCGGAAGCGGTAGGTGGGGGATCCTAACCTACGCGTGATACCATATCAAAGTGAGAAGTGAATTATTTGAGTAGAGAGAGAGTACAGGTAAGAGGTGGCCCTATACAGTCTATGCAAACATAGGAGATACACATGTTTGACAACGGGCCCACGGCTGCGGCGACTGCTGCTGGGGCGGCGGCTGCGGCTAGGGCTGCTCCTGCTGTGGCTGGGGCTGCTGCTCCTGCCCACCAGTGGTAGTCCCCGCAGGCGGAATACCGTCACCACCACCACCACCACCACCACCACCACCACCACCACCACCACCACCTGCGCCACCACCCCTACCTCCCTGGCGACCACGGCCACCACGGCGCGAGCGCTGCTGCGGGTGGACCGCAGCAGCCGTCTCGGTGAGAGGGCTCGCCGTGGCGACCGCAGCCGAAACATCAGTGAACGTGCACTAGGAGGGGGCACAGCCGTGAAAGATAGAGACTGCCGGCGCACCGCTCGACTGAGCGATAGTGCGCTGACGAGTCTCGATCTCGGTGAGGGTGTCGACAAAGGCGGTGAGGGTGAGGTCACCCGGGTGCTGGCTAAGGAAGTGAGCGCGAGCACTAGCGAGGCGGTCTGGTAGGCGCATGGCGATAAAATAGAGCGTCATGCAGAAAGGGGGGGGGAGCGCAGTGAGCTGGGCAGCAGTGCTGGCAGTGCGATAGCGGGTCTCTAGGGCACGCAGGTGAGTGGCAAAGTCTGCGACGGTAGGGAAGGCTGCAAGGTCTGGGAACAGCATCGGGAAGAGCAAGTGGCCAGCAGAAGCAGACGCGGGTGTGGAATAGTGAGCAATAACGGCGTCTAAGTAAGCTTTGGCCGTCTCAACAGTAGCAAAACGCGAGCGCTCAGACACAAGGAGGGCGTGACTAATAGCAACCTGAGCTACTGCATCGCGGGAGTCCCAAACCGCACAGGCAAGCACAGCAGTAGAGAAGGCCTCACGGTCATCAGAGGAGGGATCAGCAGGGAGGGGAGCAGGGGCAGGGGGGCGGGGGAGCAAGCCATCGACATGGACAACCAAAGAGTGGCCATCATGGTGCTGACCTGTAAGGTGGCGGCGGAGATCGGAGAGCCAGGCGGCGAAGTCAACCGCATGGCCCTCGACGTCCATTCGGGGCACGAAGTCAGCCATCGTGCTGGGTCAGCGGCACAGCTCCACAGGAACACAGCGACGCAGGGACACGTCGGCAGCACTCTCCAGCACGGGGGCCGCAAGGCGCCCCAGCACTGGCGAGCAGAGTAGACGGAGCCCGAGGTGGCACGGCAGGACGAGCTGGCACGAAGATGGGCCGGGCGGGCAGTGGGAGAGGCCAGGCAGACGCGGCGGGGCTAGGCAGGCGCGGAAGGGCCAGGCAGGCGCGGCGGGGCCAGGCAGGCGCGGCGGGGCCAGGGAGGCGCGGCGGGGCCAGGCAGGCGCGGCGGGGCCAGGCAGGCGCGGAGGGGCCAGGCAGGCGCGGCTGGGCCAGGCAGGCGCGGCGGGGCCAGGCAGGCGCGGCGGGGCCAGGCAGGCGCGGCAGGGCCAGGCAGGCGCGGCGGGGCCAGGCAGGCGCGGCGGAGCCAGGCAGGCGCGGCGGGGCCAGGCAGGCGCGGCGGGGCCAGGCAGGCGCGGAGGGGCCAGGCAGGCGCGACGGGGCCAGGCAGGGCGTAACGGGGCCAGGCAGGGCGCGACGGGGCCAGGCGGGCGCGACGGGGCCAGGCAGGGCGCGACGGGGCTAGGAGGCGCGACGGGGCCCCAGGGGTGGAGGGGGGGGGGCGCGGCGGGGCCTAGCTATGGTACGGGCGGAAACGGTAGGTGGGGGATTCTAACCTACGCGTGATACCATGTTAAAGTAAGAACTGAATGATTGACTAGAAGTGGAAACCTAGAACAAATACTAGTTGGTTGTACTCACTAGAAGCATACCTCAGTCTAGCCTATAACTTCTACATAGCTAATATGTATAAGTTGACAGAAGGGGTCCATCAAACCCGTGTCGCACCTTTCTTGAAAGGTCTGCAAGGGCACGAGCCCGAGGGCCCTGTAGTGCCCCTCCTGGGCACTGTAGTGCCCCTCCTGGGCACTGTAGTGCCCCTCCTGGGCCCCGTAACGCCCCTCCTGGGCCCCGTAGCGCCCCTCCTGGGCCGTGTCGAGCCCCCTCCTGGGCCCCGTCACGCCTTCCGGCCCCGTCGCACCCGCCCGGCCCCGTCGCACCAGCCCGGCCCCGTCGCGCCCGCCCGGCCCCGTCGCACCCGCCCGGCCCCGTCGCCCCCTGCCCGGCCCCGTCGCAGCCGCCCGACCCCGTCGCACCCGTCCGGCCCCGTCGCGCCCGCCCAGCCCCGGTGCGCCCCTCGTTGGCCCCGTCGTGCCCCTCCTGGGCCACCGTCCTGCTCGCCCGGCCCCGTCGCACCGGCCCGGCCCCGTCGCACCGCCCGGCCCCGTCGCACCAGCCCGGCCCCGACGCACCCGCCCGGCCCCGTCGCACCAGCCCGGCCCCGTCGCGCCCGCCCGGCCCTGTCGCACCCGCCCGGCCCCGTTGCACCGGCCCGGCCCCTGCGCTCGTCCCTGGCCACAGATCTCGCATACCCTCTCAGCATCCTGGCTCGCTTTGTGGCCACAGGCAGACACCGACCGCAGCACTGGTCTGCCGCTAAGAGGGTTCTGCGCTATCTTGCTAGTACATCGGGCATGGGGTTAGTGCTAGGAGGACGCAGGCCAGTGGTCCTTACTGGACACACAGACGCTTCGTGGGCAGACGACGCCGAGACACTCCGGTCTACCCAGGGCTACTGCTTCAGCCTTGGCTCAGGTGCCGTCTCGTGGAGAGCTACCCGCTCCTCGTCTGTTGCGCAGTCCAGCTGTGAGGCTGAGATCTACGCTGGTGCCATGGCGGCACAGGAGCTCCGCTGGCTGACCTTCTTGCTCACTGACTTAGGTGAGCGGCCTAGCTCTGCCCCGGTCCTGTTCGCTGACAACAGGGCCATGATCCTCCTGTGTCAGGAGCCTCGACTCGAGGGCAGAGCGAAGCACATTCAGCTGCGGTACTTTCCTCCTACGTGAGCTACAGCAGCGACGTCAGGCTCGCGTAGTACACTTGGCCTCAGGTGCCAACACGGCTGATATCTTTGAAATAAATCGTCTGGTGTTGTAATAGACTAAGTATAAAACTATAAACACGAACACTTGGCAAATCCTCAAGTGTTGGTCCAGGATCTTTGCTGGAATAGTAGACTAGAAAGACAGCGGAAGTCTTGTAAAATGTAATAGTCAAGGTTGAATAACCTGAGTACGTAAACTTGTGTAATCAAAGTTGATAATGACAAAGATCTAACAAGAATTTATAGTTCTACGAAAAAGTACCTATTCGCTAATGTACCTGTTCGTCACTATCGCGCTATGCGCTCTAGATGATAATGAAGAGGTGCGACTATTCGCGTAACTGAAACAACTGTCCTATGACGAGCGCTATTTGCTGACGTCATCCTACGGACTTATATTCTATAGTAGGATTCGACACTAACTACACTTCATCGACTTACAGAAATGCTAAGTACTAATTATATCACAACACTCCCCTTCATTTCTGGAACGTCGATAGTGTCACTTCTTGAAGATTCCGCAGAGCTTGTTACAGTACTGAAACTTCTGTCGTGTCAGCTTCTTCGTGAGAAAATCGGCAGCCATTTCGTTGGTCGAACAGTAAACCAATCGCATCCTCCCCTTCTCGACTTCATCTTTGACGAAAAAATAGCGAAGCGAAATATGCTTTGTTCTGTTGACGAAACCAGGGTGATGTGCGATGCGAATTGCACTTTGATTATCGCACTGTAGGGTAAACTGGGTAGTTGTCGTCAACGCCGCTTCTTCCAGCAGTTCCTGTAAGTAAAGACCTTCGCGTGTTGCTGTACAGACAGCAATAAACTCAGCTTCAGCAGAGGAGAGAGCAATCAACTCCTGCTTCGTCGAATTCCAAGAGATAGGACCGATAGGTTCCAGTCGATAGATAAATCCAGTGCGCGACCGTCGATTAGTAGAATCAGCAGCGTGATCGGCGTCGACAAAACCGTGTAGATAGAGTGTTTTACAGCCGATAACGTTGTAGACTAATCCGACGTCAGGTGTCGAGATGAAATATTGAAGCGCGCGTAGTAGATCGAGCTGATGCTCCTCCTCAGGACGGCGTAGGAACTGAGCGAGCTGGCTGGCCGCGTAGGCTAGATCAGGACGACAGGTAACAGCTGCGAAGAGTAGACAGCCTAGTTGCTGCTGATAAATCTGTAAACCGGTTGAAGTTAGCGGTGCAGTATTCGGTTTGTGGTCTGTCGGTAGTGAGCGGTACGGAGTAGAAACTGTAGTAGGCGTGAGGTTGAAGCGGGCAGCGAGTGTTGCTGCATACTTAGAAGCAGTGAGATGAATAGTTGTCAGTGAAGTGGTAATATTCAGGCCAAGAAACTGTGAGACTGTTTCGGAGACGGTAATCTGTAGATTTTCCTGTAGTTTCAGTATGAAGATGTTAGCGAGTGAATCGGTAGTACTGACGAATAGGATGTCGTCGACGTAGGCAACGAGTAAAATGTAGTTGCTGCCGTCGGTCAGTCGATACATTCCCTGATCATGCGGTAATTGTCGAAATCCAGCATTGATCAGCTGCGAGTGAAGATACTGCTGCCAGAGCCGTGGTGCCTGCTTGATGCCGTACAAGGATTTTCGGAGACGGCAAATGCTCAGTGGGTTAGTAGTGTAGGAATGCGGGTACTCTACCAGAATAAGTGCGTCGACAGGCGCGTAGAGAAATGCATTCGAGACGTCGATTTGTCGAAGTCGGAGATTACGGCAGGCGGCGACACAGAGCAGAATCCGAACGCTTGTATGTCGGCCGACAGGAGCAAAGGTTAGTTCATAGTCGATGTCGTAAGTCTGCTCGAATCCGCGGACGACCCACCGTGCTTTGAACTTTTCAAACGACCCATCTGCGTTAGTCTTGACGCGGAAAACCCATTTTCCGGTGAGTACCTTTTTGCCTTTAACCTCTGAAGTCGGTACTAAATCCCATGTGCCGCGACTCTTGAGTGCTGCTAGCTCCTTGTCCATGGCTTCGCGCCATTTTTCTCGGTGAGGACTCGTAAGAGCTTGTCGAACGGTTTTCGGTTCAGGTATCTTACTGTCATTGCGCTGTACTGCTACTGCAAATCCCAGTATTTGCAATCCTGTTTCTGTAAAACGCGGACGTTCTTCGTTTGCACCTGCGAAATTTTCTTCTGGTCCTTCTTCCCCCCCCAATTTCGTCAGGTGTAATACGAACTGCTTCGTCGGAGACGACGGGCATCGGCTGCTGTTGGCGATCGCGTTCGTAACTAAGATGGACGTCGCAAACATCAGCCGGGTCAGCGTCGGCAAGAGGAATGAACTCAGGTATGCCAGTCGAGGTTACAGGTTCGGGGATGTCGGTTGCGGCAGCTTCGGAAGCTTCAGAAACATCCTCGTCCTGTACATCAGCTTCGGCTTCGTCAGTTGCGAACGCACGCGAGCCTTCGAACAGCCTGGAGGGGTTGGCGGCTGCTGCCTGGTGGGCACGAAAAACGGGCAAAGTGAGTCTTTCATAGAAAAGACAATCACGTGATGGAACGATTTGGTTGGAGCGGAGATCCAAAATCTTCCACGCGTGATACTGTTTTTCGATGCCAAGATGTACCCCCCATTTTGCTCGTTCAGAAAATTTGCCGAGAGCTGCAGTTGGAGGACGAAACTGTACAACACACCCAAAAACTCGTAAAAGTTTTGTACTCCCAACTGTACGTGTCCACTGCAGGTGCGGAGAAGAGAACTCGGGCAGAGATGTGGAAGAAAGAAGATTGTGCAACAGCACGGCGTGGTCCATCGCATACGGCCAAAAATGCGGTGGAAGGGCTGCCTGCGTCAGCAGAGCACGCATCTTCTCCTGCAGAGTTCTGTTCATCCTTTCTGCTACCCCCATCTGTTGATGTGCATGTGGCAGCGACTGCTTCCGTTTGATGCCGAGTGTCTGCAGATATTCTGTGAAGGTATTGCTGGTGTACTCCCCTGCACCATCGCTTTGAAATTCTTGCAGTTTTACTCCTGATTCTCGTTCAGCGACAGCGAGCCACGCGACGAAGACGGAGTGAGCGAGATGGCGCGCAGGTAAGTTGGCTGTCCAGACATAGCGTGTAGACGCTTCGATGAAAGTGATGACATACTTCTCGTCTTTAGGTCCTGCTTCAGACAAATTAAGTATGTCACTGTAGACTTTCTGCATCAGTTGATAACGAGTTGAGCCAGGAAAGTGACTTGGAAAAGGATCGTGCGTAAGATTGGCAACCGGACAGGTGGTGCAAACCGTCGGACGAGATTGCGGCTTCATCTCCGTTCCATCAGGTAAAAGTAAACTGTTTTTATCAAGAACTGCTGCTCGAATTGAATGATTTAAAATCCCTTGAGATGGATGCCCTAACCGCTGATGCCATATATCTTCTGTGGTTTTGTGTCCTGATGATCGCAGGTAAAAATCGGAGTTAGTATAAAACGAAGAAAGTAGAAAAGGAGAAAGGGCTGGTGATTTGTCAGAGGCTCCTTCGATAAATGGGTAAGAGGAAAAGTAACAGGCGTCGATGTGGTTAAAGGTGTAATTGCAACTGCTAATGCTGCTTCTGTTGATGTCGTGGCAGGTGTTTCGGCGGCAGCTACTGTTGAACTCAGCTGCTCAGCTACGGCTTCTTGTTCTGCTTCTTGAACGACGTCAGGTTCATCGGCTGCAAGACCGCTTATCTCTCCCCAAAGTGGTGCTGGAGTTCCTTGGAAGGCTGCACGTGTATTATAAAAGGTTCGCCAAGCGGTGGCGCTTTCATCAGCTGTATTAAACTCCCAGGTATCCAAGGCGGTAAGTACGGCTGCTGCAGTTCGAGAAGCTGTTGGGACAGTTGTTGCTCGAAAATCAATGTCCACGTGTTGATAATTTGTTTCTTCAGGGTGATCCCAGGGACCAAGTGCAAGTACGCGTTCAGAGTCGCCAGAAGTTCCTTGTGCTGCAAACTGAAGGACCGACACGCCATGTTGAGTGGCGGCACGACCAAGGTAGGTATTAGTTGTACTGTGCCAGAGCTCCTGATCCATCGTGTCGCAATTTCCTGGGGTACGGATTTTGTGTGCCAGAAGTTGAGCTGTGGAAAGAAGGTTGAAACCAAGGCCGGCGACGATAAGAACATTCGTAACATGAAGTGAGTATCCCGTGTCGATAGATTCGAGCATGACACTGCCAACTGATCGTGCCATTATCGTTTGTCCGTTTGCGACTGTGACAGGTATCGGACGACGAAGAGGACGCTGATTCGTGATCAAACTTGTTTCGGCAGAACACATATGCCATCCGCAGCAGCTGTCGAGATACTAGGTATTTGATCCTGAAATTATGCGAGCAAGGTTAGCATAAACTTGAGGTAAAGGAATGCCTTCAGCACTTGTTGTTTCTTCAAGGCGTGTTTCCAAATCTGTTTCTGAAACATCAACCGTTGTAACACATCCGAAAACGCCTTTCCCTGATGTGGCAGATGCGAAGACCGGCGGGCGCTGTTGTGAAGTTGATAAACTCTGCGACGACTTCGGCATCTGCTGCTGCTGAGGAGTTAACTGCTGCTGTGGCGGTTGTGTCTTTGGTAACTGCTGCGATCGGTGATACGGCTGCGAAGTGTTGCGACGGGTTTGATGACGGCTGCGACAATTCTGGTAAGTATGGCCTGGTTTCTTACAGTAATGGCAGAACGGATATTTTGGCGGATGTCGATGCTGTGTTTCAGGATTGGAGTAAAAACTTAAATGAACCCCCCTTTTCTGGTTTCGTCGTGACTGCAGGTCAAGATCTTGCTGCTCTGCTTGAAGATAAGAAGAAATTTCAGCTTCGGAGAGGTTCGGATTCATGCGCAGGAAGGCACGCGTCTGTCCCCATTCGGGTCCAAGACCAGCCAGAAGGACCGTGAGATACATCTCACGAGGGAAGTATCCTCCGCTCTTTTCAAGTTGATCGCGTAGGGTACGGACGCGATTGACGTAGTCCATGACGTTTTCGTTTGTCATCATCTGCACACTTGTCAGCTGCGAAAGTATTTTACTCACTGTTATCGTATCTTTTGCCATGTATACCCCTTTCAGATGATTCCATGCAGTTTCGGCTGGTGTGAAACTTGAGTGAAAAGATCGAACGCCAAGCTGCTCCTTCGGCAACAAGTTCCGTACAAGAACTGTATATGCCCCGAGAGAGGCGTGCAAGAAACTTTGCTGTTCCAGTTGTGTTCCCACGACAGGGTATGTAAACTCGCCAGTGAAGAACGGCCATAATCCAGCGGACTGCGCCAGAAGCTCGAACTCGAAGCTCCAGGAGTAGAAATCAACACCATTGAAAGGTACGGTTGTCTTGATTTGAGTATTGTTAAGTAAGTTTGGAGGTTGAAAAACGATGCCTGGCTGTTGCTGTTGTTGCTGCTGCGGTTGTTGTTGTTGTTGCTGCTGCGGTTGTTGTTGCTGCTGTACTGGTTGTTGTTGCTGATACTGTTGCTGTTGTTGTTGAGCAGGAGAACGACCGAAGATATAAAAAGGATGCTGAAACTGCTGCGACTGCGGCTGCTGTACGAAAGGTGAGAAAGCGAACGAACCAGTACTTGGAGCTGTAGCTCCACGTAAGTAACTTGAGCCATCAAGGCTCATTCCACTGAATGCAGACGAAATCGATTGTGTTGAAACTGGTGGCTGGACTGACGCTTCTTGCTGTGCTGTTGTTTGTGATTGCTGCTGTTGTGTTGCAGGTGCAGTCGATGGAGCACCTGGAGTATTCACAGAAGGCGGATTCTGCATACCGATATTAGCGTAGGCTGGTGGAAAATGCCCAGAGGCTGAGAGACCAGCGGCGGTAGTGGAGGCATGTGCTCCAGTAGTTCCAGTAACTGATCCAGCAGATGGTGCTGGTGATGGACCAGTCATAGTTGACGGTAGTCTTAATTCCAGATAGCTCTCTTACCATGAAATAAATCGTCTGGTGTTGTAATAGACTAAGTATAAAACTATAAACACGAACACTTGGCAAATCCTCAAGTGTTGGTCCAGGATCTTTGCTGGAATAGTAGACTAGAAAGACAGCGGAAGTCTTGTAAAATGTAATAGTCAAGGTTGAATAACCTGAGTACGTGAACTTGTGTAATCAAAGTTGATATTGACAAAGATCTAACAAGAATTTATAGTTTTACGAAAAAGTACCTGTTCGTCACTATCGAGCTATGCGCCCTAGATGATAATGAAGAGGTGCGACTATTCGCGTGACTGAAACAACTGTCCTATGACGAGCGCTATTTGCTGACGTCATCCTACGGACTTATATTCTACAGTAGGATTCGACACTAACTACACTTCATCGACTTACAGAAATGCTAAGTACTAATTATATCACAACAATCTTTACGAAGGCACTTGCGCCTAAAGATCATCAGCGGCACTGTGTACAGCTTGGTCTAGTTCCTGTAGCCTCTCACTTGCTAGGACCTTGACTTTGTACTGTCCTTTATATGTATACTCAGACTGGACTTGTGTCCTCTTCCAGTGGCTGGACTAGTAGTGCCGCCCTGCTCTTGTTCTTGCCTTGTCTGTACCCCTTCTGACTGGTCTCTCAGACCCTTGTCTCAGAGGTTGGACTAGTAGTGCCGCCCTGAGCTGCTTGTTTAGGACATTCCCCTATGCAGTCTAGGGGGTGTGTCAAACATGTGTATTTGTCATGTTTGTATAGACTGTATAGGGTCACCTCTTAGAGGGTACAACACTTAGGTATATCTGTGTGTGCTCTCACTCTACCATGTTTAGGACGGGGGGAGGGCGTTGCTAATGGCAAGCTGGGCGACAGCATCGCGAGAAAGCCAGACTGAGCGCGCACGGGCAGTGGCAGCAGTAGACTCACGCTCAGTGGGTGTGGGGTCAGCGGGCAGAATAGCAGGAGGGTCTGGGCAGGGGAGCGTACCGTCAAGGTGTGCGGAAAGCGGTTCACCATCCTGCCGCTGGCCAGTGAGTTGGCGGCGGAGGTCGGCAAGCCACGCCTCGAACTCTAGGGGCTGACCTTCAGCGTCGAAGCAAAGCTCCGCCGCCATCAGGAACAGTCCAGTGCTGTGCAGGGCGGTGCAGCTAGGTGGGGTGCGGTGCAGTGCGATACAGTGCGGTGCAGTGCGGTGCAGTGCGGTACTGTGCCGGTACTGTGCGGTGCAGTGCGGTGCAGTGCGGTGCAGTGCGGTGCAGTGCGGTGCAGGGCGGCACGGAGCAGGGCGGGGTGGGGGGGGGGGGGGGGGGGGGGGTGGGAACCGTACCAGTGAGGAGGACGGGGCCGGGGCTGGCCCGACGGGGCCGGGCGGGCGCGACGGGGCCCGGCTGATGCGACAGGGCCGGGACGGGGCGACGGGGCCGAGCGGGCGCGACGGGGCCGGGCTGGGGCGACGGGGCCGGGCGAGTGCGGCAGGGCCGGGCCGGTGCGACGGGGCCGGGCGAGCGGGACGGCGGCCGGGCCGGGCGGCTGTGACGGGGCCGGGCAGGGTGCGACGGGGCCGGGCGGGTGCGACGGGGCCGGGCGGCTGCGACGGGGCCGGGCGAGCGCGACGGGCCGGGCAGGGTGCGACGGCGCCGGGCGGGCGCGACGGGGCCGGGCGGCGGCGACGGCGCCGGGCGGGCGCGACGGGGCCGGGCGGCGGCGACGGGGTCGGGCGGGCGCGACGGCGCCGGGCGGGCACGACGGGGCCGGGCGGCGGCGACGGGTACGACGCGGCCGAGGAGGGGCGCTACGGGGCCCAGGAGGGGCACGACGGGGGGCCCAGGAGAGGCGCTACGAAGCCCAGGAGGGGCGCGACGAGGCCCAGGAGGGGCGCTACGGGGCCTGGGAGGGGCGCGACGGGGCCTGGGAGGGGCGCGACGGGGCCCAGGAGGGGCGCTACAGGGCCCAAGGAGGGCGCGACGGGGCCCAGGAGGGGCGCTACGGGGCACAGGAGGGGCGCGACGGGGCCCAGGAGGGGCGCTACGGAGCCCAGGAGGGGTGCGAAAGAGCCCAGGAGGGGCGCTACGAGGCCTGGGAGGAGCGCAACGGGGCCCAGGAGGGGCGCTAGGGGGCCTGGGAGGAGCGCGACGGGGCCTGGGAGGGGCGCGACGGGGCCTGGGAGGGCGTTACAGGGCCCAGGAGGGGCGCTACGAAGCCCAGGAGGGGGCGCGACGAGGCCCAGGAGGGGCGCTACGGGGCCCAGGAGGGGCGCGACGGGGCGCTACGGGGCCTGGGAGGAGCGCGACGGGGCCCAGGAGGGGCGCTAGAGGGACTGGGAGGGGCGCGACGGGGCCTGGGAGGGCGGTACAGGGCCCAGGAGGGGCGCTACGAAGCCCAGGAGGGGCGCGACGAGGCCCAGGAGGGGCGCTACGGGGCCCAGGAGGGGCGCGACGGGGCGCTACGGGACCTGGGAGGAGCGCGACGGGGCCCAGGAGGGGCGCTAGTGGGCCTGGGAGGAGCGCGACGGGGCCTGGGAGGGGCGCGACGGGGCCTGGCAGGGGCGCTACGAAGCCCAGAAGGGGCGCGACGGGGCCTGGCAGGGGCGCTACGAAGCCCAGGAGGGGCGCTACGGGGCCTGGGAGGAGCGCGATGGGGCCCAGGAGGGGCGCTAGGGGGCCTGGGAGGAGCGCGACGGGGCCTGGGAGGAGCGCGACGGGGCCCAGGAGGGGCGCTAGGGGGCATGAGCGGAAGCGGTAGGTTGGGGGGGGGGGATCCTACCTACGCGTGATACCATATCAGAATAATTGAATAATGGTAAAGTGAGAGTACACACAAATATATCTAAGTTTTGTATCCTCTAAGAGGTGACTCTATACAGTCTATACAAACATGACAAATACACATGTTTGACACCCCAAACTCTTAGTCTGAATCAATCAGGATTTAGAAAATGCCTTATCTGGAAATTCAGGTTTGGCAAAAAAACCGGTCTGAGATTTCAGACTAATCAGAGTAAATAGTCTGATAAAATCAGCCCTGTTTATGATTGTTGGAAATATCTCAAGGACTTAAGCGTTTCTGAAGTGTAACACTGTACTCGAGGAAGATTACAGGGGAGCACGCGAGTCAACGGAGGTTACACGAGGGGGCGGACAAAGAATGCGAAAGGACTCGAAAGGTCGCAACTGGAGGTTGCGACTGACCGTTACAACATCACGGATGGTAACCGAAGCGGCAATCGAGTCGCTGTGCGACTCGATAAACCGTTCCTGTAACTGTATTCTACAACTGCTTTCTTATCTTCTATATATTGCTGTATGCTTGTTTCTTTAATCAATCACTTGTTCTCACATACTAGTACAAGGGTTCAACCGTCTCAACTTCCGCTGCACTACTCAAAGTCTCAAGTCTCTACAAGCTGGGACTTAGTCTCTGCAAAAGATCCTAAGGGCTTTTTCTCAGCCCAACAATGATGACATTGTGGAAACGGGTTCAATTGAGCGTAAAATAATTTGTCCCAACCCAGAGTCTTGCTGTTCTGTCCCATCCACTTCACAATCTGCAGCTGAAGGTTCAAGCCTGGATGAATGTCAACAAACCAGGAAGAGCTGGGAGGGATTCTGACAAGTGTGCGACAGGTAACGGTGTTGAGTGACCCGCTGGGGTTGACCTTGAGATCCTCGGGGAAGGGCCACAGGTGCAGAGCCTGGGGGGCTATGGGCGCACTTACCCGCTATTCAACAAGCCCTTTTAACCCAGTGGTTAGTGACTGGGTTTCTGACATGGTATCAGAGCCAAAGGTCTTGGGTTCAACTCCCAGTGCCAGCGCTGCAGAGGCGCTTGTGTCTTCCACCTATCCCAGCGGGGGGGGGGGGGGTGTTGAGTGACCCGCTGGGGTTGACCTTGAGATCCTCGGGGAAGGGCCACAGGTGCAGAGCCTGGGGGGCTATGGGCGCGCTTACCCGCTATTCAACAAGCCTTTTTAACCCAGTGGTTAGTGACTGGGTTTCTGACAAACGGATCCTCCCACGGAGCGGATGGAAGGTAGACGTGAAATGGAGGCGAAGCAGAGGATCAGGTAGGCATGGAGAGCACTACCTTCCCCGCAACACAGCGTGAGATCGGGCGATGAAGGGAGCGAGGGAGTGGGGGAAGGTAAGGGGATAGGGGGAAGATCAGGAGAGTAAGAGGACGACGACGAGGACGAGGTGGAGGATGAAGTGAAGAGGCATGCGAAGAAGGTATGGGAGCAGTAGGGGGAGGGGAGAACTCTGTGTTTGCGACAGGTGGAACTCAAGAAGTTCGATGGATGTGAGCAGATCGTGAGCCGATGTAGACTCCCTCGCATAACAACCGATCGATTATTATGGTTTGAATGGACATAGAATCGTTTCAAGCTAGCTGTCGACCTTGGGAACCTGTGTGTACGATCTGACTGCAAGTGCCAGCACCACCATCAGCACGGGTATTAAAAACTGCAGCAACAACTTCAGAGTTGACGTCTTCTCCTGGCTTCCTCCGCCGCCGCTCGCATCCCCTGTCGCCTTCGCTGGTAACGTTGACTCGTCAATCTCGCCGACATAGTACTGTGCAAGCATGTCTCTCGCGGTCTTACTATGTCCAATGTCCTCAAAATCGTCAGTCGCGTCTTTGCCTGTAGACGAGACATATATACGTCAGTGGATCGGATCGAAACAATGCAGTGTCACGCCATGGGGAAAATGAGATTATAAACAGCTGCAGACATGCAACAGACTAGGGCTCACCAGTCGACGAGACCATCACATCAGATCCGCCTGGATGATCATCCATAAACTTAGTGACGTCATAGACCTGCGTACAACCAGCACCATGATCTTCTGTAAGAAAACCGCGGTTATGAATCATCCAGCGTGTCCAGATTCGCTCCATTTCAAGTAGAACTAAGAAGACTGCCAGACCACCGTTACCTCACCTTGCCTGAGACGATCAGCCAGCAATCCTTCTCCGTGTTGTGTTTCGACACCTCCTCTAGAGTAAAAATCTTGGGCGTAGTCTCGGCCATGACTGAATGCGAAGCACAGATCAACTTCTGCTTCTGCTCACGACTTTATCGCTATATACGAGCTGACAGAAACACAGCGACGCGAAAACCTCTTTTCAATCAAGTAGCAACGCTTCCAGCTGTCACTAACAGAGTAACTACGAAGCGTGGATGGGAGCTAGGAAACTAGGAAGCTCGGTCTTTCGCCAAGTCCTCCTGAATCCTGATTCTTCCGTTATGGAAAAAATACTACCACTGCTGGTCCTCCTATAAGCTTCATCGAAACCAATCTCGAGCGAAGGCTAGCCGTCAGAAACACCAGTGTGCGACATGGAAATTGACGGAGGGGAATGGAAAGGGCTTGCAATGAACGGTCTCCAGAAATCAGAGTTCTCGCGCCAATATGTCGTGTGATTGGCCAGTTACGCTGTCGCTAGGCCCCCCCACGGAGTGTAGTGGGCCAAAGGACGGAGTTCGTGATCTGTCGCATTCAGTCGATGTACGATCCCTGCGATCACCTCGATGTGAGGAGAGGAGAGCTGTTCACCACCACTAGTTTCCAGCAGATCTGACGCCAAGCTGGAGCGTGATTGACCTGCACTGGGGTCAGGGAGGGTGCTCTTATGCCTCATAACAACCAGTACACTCAAAACCTCATACAGCTCTAAGCCTTGATATTTGTAATGAGGCGCAAAGAGTGTGTGTCGAATGATTGATTAACGAGGAAACAATACAACTGAGGCGACATAAAAACAGCAGAAAGCATGGATATAGCTATCCTAAGAGCACACGATCGTGGCTCGGTATGGCTGCGACGTGTGGTTCGTAAAATTGCGAGGAGCACCCAGGTCTAAGCATGCAACAACAAGGCGGGGAACAATGTATGCGGTTCGTCAGGAGACTGTCACAAAGCCACCAGTCATAACCACTGGGACAAGAAGGGATGTCATCAAGAGGGTTAGGCTCCATATATCCGTTAAATTATATATTGTGTTATATAATTGGTAGGCTTGGTAGGTTATCGAACTCCACTGTAGGGGGTACAACTCCCTCGTTGTATGCCTCTCTCTTCCTAGTCTCTCCTCTTTTCTCTCGTCAACTTTCTCCTTCCTAAATCTCATGCCATTCCATGGCTTCCCTCCTACCTGGCTTAGTTTAATATGGTTTCAGAGCAGGCCCCTTTCGCTCGGGCCTTCTCCTCACACTTCCGCAGCGTACTCCCCTCCCCCCCCCCCCCCCCCCCGTCACGCCGCGCCGGCCCCGTCACTCCGCGTCGGCCCCGTCCCTCTGCGCTGGCCCCGTCACGCCGCGCTGGCCCCGTCACCCCGCTCTGGCCCCGTCACGCCGCGCCATCCCCGTCACGCCGCGCCATCCCCGTCACGTCGCCGTGCCTCAGTGCCTCAGTGCCGCCGTCCCGCCATGCCGCCGTGCCACGGTGCCGCCACGCCGCCGTACGGCTGGGTCGACGTGCTGCCGTGCCGTCGTGCTGACGTGGCGGCTTCGCCACGCCAGCGCACGTACAGCTGCAGCCAGCGCCCTGTCCTAGGCGCCAGTCGTAACGCCCTCACGCCTGTAAGCGTCGCGCCAGCCATGGTGCCTCGGTGAAGATTCGCCCTCTCACACCAGTAAGCGTCACGCCAGCCATGGTGCCTCGTTGAAGATTCGCCCTCTCCCGCCAGTAAGCGCCACGCCACCCATGGCGCGTCGCTGAAGATTCGCCCCCCCTCCCGCCCCCCCCTTCCCCTGCGTCTCCTCTTCCTCCTGCCGCAGCTGCTGTCTTCTACTCAGTCGTCGCCTCGCCGTGCCACACCGCCGAGAGCCTTCAGCCATGGCCGTTGCCCGCGCTGCCTCTCGCCGGGGGATGTCACCATGCCAAGCCCGAGGGGTAGATACCCGGCTGATCTCGAGCATGGGGGTGTAAGGGGCTTGCGACTACCAAGCCTAAGGGGTGTGTTTAATTATATATTGTATTATAAAATTGATAGGCTTGGTAGGTTACCAAACTCTACTGTAGGGGGTACAACTCCCTCCTTGTATGCCTCTCGTTCCTAGTCTCTCCTCTTTTCTCTCGTCAACTTTCTCCTTCCTAAATCTCACGCCATTCCATGGCTTCCCTCCTACCTAGCTTAGTTTAACAATATCCACCTTCCCTGAGGAAAGCCTCCCCAGTACCCTCCCTAGGGATAGAGAGAGGATCGACAGGGTTATCCCAGTGCCACGACACACCCCCCCACTGGGATAGCGTGTACACCAAGAATTGAACCCCGGATGGCTCTGATACCATGTCACAAAGTCACCAGTCCTAACCACTGGGAGAAGAAGGGATGTCATAAGGAGGGTTAGGCTACATATATCCACATTTCCCGAGGAAAGCCTCCCAAGTACCCTCCCTAGAGATAGAGAGAGGATCGACAGGGTTATCCCAGTGCCACGACAGAGACCATATTTGGAACCGGGATTTGAATTTCGTGGCAGAGCTACGCGGCAACCCCGTTATAGCAGTGTACTGTCAATATATATTTGTATATATTATAGGCTAGATATGTGCATGCTCATAGAGAGTACAACTCAAGACAAAACCACCCTGTATCAGTCATTATAGTTTATTGCATTATTCTGAGATGGTATCACTCTAGGTTAGGTCCAGGGCCTAAGATTGGTTCCAAGGCACCCTGATTGCTCAGGCCCCCCCTCCTTTGTTTAGTCTGATTTTTCAGGGCCTCCCCCAAAACTTGACTGAATTTTCAGGGTTCCTTGAAACATTCTTGCTTAGCAATCAGGGTTACCTTAAAACCACCGGCTAAAGAAGCACACCTTGGGTGCTCTTGAAATCTTTTGGGGGTCAGAATAAACAACAGGTACTGGAGCACCTTGTACCAAACGAAATGAAAAGAAGCGTTTTGCAACAATTTGGGAGGGATCCGACACACCTTGCGAGTACACGACTTCGACAGAACATGGTGCGACAAGCACAAAAGTCGCACCACTCAACCAAATGGTCGAGTGCGACTTCAACCTAGGAACTCGTCGTTCAAGTGCACCATGGGTGTGCCTCATGTTTCCAGTAGCAGATTACCTCGTAGTCAATCAAGCTTAGGAAGCCTTAGCTGCCACTACATAGGTCATTTAAAAAGATCCGCCGGCGCATCGACGTACAACTCCCCCCACTACGGGGAAAAGGTTTTATCCCTTTTTGAAAAGGCGACCTCAGGCGTAGTACCGCCCCCGCAGAGGAACGACCTAGGATTGACAAATATGACACAGTGCCTGCCGTAGTTTGCGAAGTGAAGCCACGGTAAGACCCGCCATTAGACGTCGTGACGAAACGCGACATCTAGCCTAGGCCCGACCACTTGTTGGCTAAGCCAAAACGACCCCCCGCACCAAACACTCCTACGAGGAGGGTGCGGATAGCGAGGAGAGGACGGCACGGATAGCGAGGAGAGGAGGGCGCGGATAGCGAGGAGAGGGGGAACAGATAGCAAGGAGAGGGGAAGAAAAAGCAAGAAGAGGGGGAACGGATGGCGAGGAGAGGGGGAAGGGATAGCGAGGAGAGGGGGAACGGATGGCAAGGAGAGGGGGAAGGGATGGCGAGGAGAGGGGGAACGGATGGCGAGGAGAGGGGGAAGGGATAGCGAGGAGAGGGGAAAGGGATAGCGAGGAGAGGGGGAATGGATGGAGAGAAGAGGGGGAAGGGATAGCGAGGAGAGGGGGAAGGGATCGCGAGGAGAGGGGGAAGGGATAGCGAGGAGAGGGGGAAGGGATCACGAGGAGAGGGGGAACGGATGGCGAGGAGAGGGGGAAGGGATAGCGCGGAGCGGAGGAAGAGAGGGGGAAGGGATGGCGAGGAGAGGGGGAAGGGATGGCGAGAAGAGGGGGAAGGGATGGCGAGGAGAGGGGGAAGGGATGGCGAGGAGAGGGGAACGGAGTTTCGTGAGGAGGACCCAAGTGGATGAGGGGTAGTCGAGCGCGAGGAGAGGAGTGGGAGAGGGTGCGGAATGGATGAGAGGGCCGGGAGTCGGATGCGAGGGTGAGCAAAGAGCAAGGAGAGTGGGAACGCTGTGATCCTGCTGCCCCCTGCTCTCTGCTGCCCCCCTGCTCTCTGCTGCCCCCCTGCTCTCTGCTGCCCCCCTGCTCTCTGCTGCCCCCCTGCTCTCTGCTGCCCCCCTGCTGTCCCCCTGCTCTCTGCTGTCCCCCTGCTCTCTGCTGTTCCCCTGCTGTCTCCCTGCTCTCTGCTACCCCCCTGCTGCCCCCCTGCTGTCCCCCTGCTCTCTCCTGTCCCCCTGCTCTCTGCTGTCCCCCTGCTGTCCCCCTGCTCTCTGCTGTCCCCCTGCTGTCCCCTGCTCTCTGCTGTCCCCCTGCTGCCCCCCTGCTCTCTGCTGCCCCCCTGCTGTCCCCCTGCTCTCTGCTGTCCCCCTGCTGCTGTCCCCCTGCTCTCTCCTGCCCCCACCCTCTCTGCTGTCCCCCCATTCTCTCCTGTGCCATGTCCCCTTGTCGTCGATGCAAAGACTTTTGCTCTACCTTTCTCTCCTCTCCCATCCTTTCCTCTATCCTCCCTCCCTTCCCTATCTTCCCTATCAAGCCTTTTCCCTATCCTCTACCCTTTGCCGTGCCATGCCACCTTCACTTCCATGCCCTCGCCAGTTGTGTCATCCGTATTCCCCGTCTCTCAACCACTTTCCCCTTCCTCCCCCTGTCACCACGTCTCTCTTCCCTGCTGCCTCCCCTAACCTCCTGCTGCCAAACCTCCATACACCCCTGAAACTGCACACCACTCCCCTTCTCCACGCCTCGCTTCTCCACCCCGCCCCGCACCTATGTGTCTCCCTTTTGGTCTTGGCTCAACAGCTGTCCCCCTCCCCTGCTGCAATCACGACACTTGGCATTCCTCCCGCCCCTGCTGTGGCACCAGCTGCAGTGCTTGCAGACAGCATTTCATAAGCAGAGAAGGGCATTCTCGGGCGGGGCCAAGAGCCTAAGAATGCAGAGGTGTGAGGGGGGGAAGGGGTCGGGGGGGCATGCATGGGGAAGCAAGTATCTGGAGCGACCAGAGTGTGCAAGCGAGAGGTGGCGTGACAGGCATTGAGACACACATGGTTGGCTTGGCAATGGCAGCTGAAGCCAAAGGCTATGCCAGCACTCTTACAACTGAATAATGATAAGAATAGGAGGGTACAAGGTAATATAAGCTAGAAAGTTGTACCCACTAAGGTACGAACCTGTATAGTCTACAGTAGCTTACTAAGATACGTTTGACACACCCCCTTGGGGCAGTGCCTAACAAGAGAACAAACAGCTCCGGGCGGCACTACTAGTCCAGCCTTTGAGGCAAGGGCCTAAGACCAGTCAAAAGGAGTACAGACAAAATAGGAGCAAGACCAGGGCGGCACTACTAGTCCAACCACTAGGAGAAGCCACAAGACTAGTCTAGGTAATACATATATATATAAGGTCTGTACACAGTCAAGGTCCTAGCAAGTGCGAGGCAACAGGAACAAGACCAAGCTGTAAACAGTGCCGCTGATGATCTTTAGGCGCAAGCGCCTTCGTAAAGATATCAGCTGTGTTGGCACCGGAGGCCAAGTGTACTACCCTGGCCTCGCGACGCTGCTGCAGCTCGCGCAGGAGGAAGTACCGCAGCTGGATGTGCTTTGCTCTGCCCTCAAGTCGAGGCTCCTGACACAGAAGGATCATAGCCCTGTTGTCAGCGTACAGGACCGGGGCAGATCTAGGCCGCTCACCTAAGTCATTGAGCAAGAAGGTCAGCCAGCAGAGCTCCTGTGCCACCATGGCACCGGCATAGATCTCGGCCTCACAGCTGGACTGGGCAAAAGACGAAGAACGAGTAGCTCTCCACGAGACAGCACCTGAACCAAGGCTAAAGAAGTAGCCCTGTGAGGACCTAAGGGTCTCGGCGTAATCTGCCCAAGAAGCGTCTGTGTGCCCAGTAAGGACCACCGGTTTGCGTCCTCCCACCACTAACCCCATGCCTGATGTACTCGCGAGATAACGCAAAACCCTCTTAGCTACAGACCAGTGCTGAGGTCTGTGTCTGCCTGTGGCCACAAAGCGAGCCAGGATGCTGAGAGGGTATGCGAGATCTGGGCGAGTGCAAGTCATCAGGTACATGAGGCAACCCACCAGCTCTGCGTAAGGACCACTGGGCTCTGCTGACTCCTCAGGAACTGGAACACAGAGCTGGTGATCAACTGCAAGAGGTGTGGGCTGTGCAGAGGAGAACTGAAGACCGAACCTCTGAAGGACCTGGCGCACCAAGTGTGACTGGGTGAGAGTGATGGTGCGCGCTGCTCTGTCTCTGGAGATCTGCAGGCCCAGGTAATGGTGCAGCTCACCTAGGTCAGTGCAGGTGTGTCTCCTCAGCAGCTCAGCCTTCACAAAGGCCAGCGCGGTGGTGACTGTAGTGGCGAAGACCAGATCGTCTACGTAAACAAGGATGTAGAACGGAGTCTGGCCAGAATGAATGAAGAGCGAGGGGTTTGCGGAGGACACAGAGAACTGCAGGTCTGCAAGGGTAGCACGCAGCGTGTCGTGCCACTCGCGGGGCGCCTGACGCAAGCCGTAGACTGGGCGCCGCAAGAGCCACTGGGTCCCAGGAGGGAAGGTACCAGTGAAACCCTGAGAACGACGCACGTGGACCTGCTCGTGTAGACTGCCCTGAAGAAACGCAGTGGAGAAGTCGAGGGAGTGTAACTCGTCGTCACGCTATGCAGCTACGTTGTCACAGGATCGAATGTGTCGATGAATTTTTTCCCGGGCAAGGAAACTCGAATTTATCGGTTCGAAGCGTTTCAGCAGGTCGGCGCGGAACTGCTGCCACGTGGCTTCACCGTGGATGAAAGTACTGTTGCCGCCAATCCACTCGAGTGCCGGCCCTCGCATCAGTGTCGCCGCGAGTCGTACGCGTTGACCGTCCCAGACTGGCGAGCTCCATCCGACGGCTGCGAAGTAGATCTCCATCCCGGCGATCCATCTACGGGCGTCGGAGTTTCGATCGCTCGGATCGAACGGCTCAGGAGGGCGCGGTTTCGGAGCCTCGAGAAACTGCTGCGACTGCTGCGTCGTCGCCGTTGTCGTCTCGTGCTGCGCTCCGGCGAGTCGAGTTACTCGCTCGAACTGGTTTCGCCACGCTTCGCGATCCGCTCGCATTTCCTCCTGAAGGGCTGCGATGCGCGCGAAGAGCTGTTGGGTAACCTCGGCGTTGTCGAAGGTTGCCATCCTGTTCAAAACACGCACGGAGGGGGTAATTCGGAAATCGCGGAGCTGGTGCTTACCAGAATCGGCGTCGAATTGGTCGCCCCCGGCGGTTTTTCGAGGCAGGATCCCCGCTGCTGCTGCTTAGCTGAGCGCGGTCGAGTGAGAAAAGCTCTGATTACCAAGTGAGATGCGGTAAAAAGAGGAATGAAAAGGGAAGGAAATAAGGCCAAGTGGTGTAACGGGGTCGTACTCTCACACTTCCTCCCCTCAAAGCTGGGTGGTAGAAGTAACACCCTGCTTGACAAGGTAGTCATGCAGAGGACGACGAGCGTTACCCATGTCGGACTCAGGTACCCAGCTGTCCTCAGAAGGATCATAACCCTTCCAACGGATGAGAAGCTCCACGGTGCCATTCCGACGACGACGATGTGCAAGCACGGACTCGACCTCGTACTCGGGTTCATTCTGGACGAGGACGGGCGGTGGTGGCGGCGGTTGGCGTCCGACGAAAATTGTGTTCGGGTCCCGATAGGGCTTCAGAAGTTGGACGTGGAAGGCGTTGTGAGTCTTCCAGGTAGCTGGCAGGCGTAAGCGGAAGGTAACAGGAGTGACCTGTGCTTCAACGAGAAAAGGCCCGCAGAAGCGAGGTCGAAGTTTAGATGGGAGATGGCTGATGTCCAGGTTGCGGGTGTCGAGGAGCACCTGGTCTCCCACGGAAATGGTGTGGTCGTTGCGATGGCGATCGGCCTGGCGCTTCTGTTGCTGTTGAATGTCAAGGAGGCGCTTATGGGTCCGATCCCAAAGTTGATGCATGGTTGTAATGAAATCATGTGCTGGTTGGACTGTAGCTGATGCTGTCGGTTTTTGTGGTGTGAGTGGGTGGCGTCCGTAGCAGAGGAAGAACGGCGTCTGTCCAGTAGCGGCATGTGTGGCGTTGTTGTAAGCAAACTCCAGAACGGGCAGGTGCAAGTCCCATTTGGTTTCCTATTCTTCCTTTCCCATTAACCTTTGGTTTATCCTGCTATTATAAGTATATCACCGACAGTTCGGGAGTGTAGCGCAGTACACGCAGCAGATGGAGGAATTTTATAACCGCATTCCCGACCTGACCGAAGGGGAAAAAGTACAATCGTACCTCGCCGGGCTGAAGACCGAAGTCAAACGACAAGTCGCAACGTCAAACTACGCGAGCTACAGTGACGTCGTTTCGGCAGCGGAGCGCTTCGACATGGTCAACGCCGGAGCACGACGGACACACGTCGGCAGTACGCGACAAGGCGACCGCTCGGCTCACACCACGTTCGCCGACCCGATGGAGATCGACAGATTCGACGGGCGGCCACGTCCGAAAAACACCAACTACACGTGTGATTTTTGCGGGGTGCCGGGCCACCGAATCTTCGACTGCAACAAAATGAAGGCCGCACGCGCAGAGTATCGGGCACGCAACAGTGGCGGAAATCTTTCGGCCAATCAGAAGACAAAAAACGGGAGTCGCCAGTGATTGCGGATCTAGCTGGCGAAAAAGAAAAGATCCGGAAACGGCCGCGGGATTCCGGGAAAATCAACTTCGACAAAGCTGATTCGACGCGAGAAGGAGGAAATGATGGGGGAAAATCTCCACCCCACGACCAGTCTTCGCCAGGGAAAATCGCCGAGGAAAAATACGACTCCGCGAAAAAAGACTCTGCCGAGACAGGGAAACTCCTTGAAGACCCAAGAAATTATAAGAATTCGTTAAAGTTATCTTATAAAGATGCTTTAATGAAAACTTATGATGTTCGAGGGGCTAGAGCCTTGGAGAAATTTCGGGAGGGACTCCAAAAGAAGCAGACAGCTGTGGAGATTATACCGGTACCGGACAACCTGGGGACCAAATTAAGGAGTGTGGAAAGAAGCCGACCTTTCCACGGAGTCAACGTCCTCTCCCGACACCAGCCCACAACGACTACCCGCTCCCCAGGGAAGACGTCGGTGGAGTTGAAGCAGCTCAAGAGGAAGCTGGGGGTCTACAAGAAGCTGCACAAACCCCGAACTCCTCCTACGGATGCATCCAGTTCTTCGGCATCAGTGACGCGCACAGTCGTCAGGGAAACTCCGGGCCCTGGAGAAGAGCCGTTCTCCAAGCAGCCTCGGCCAGCTGCCGGCTCAGGAGTAGACAGCAACACAAAGGTGTGTACGGAATATTGGGATGTACCCTATGACCCAATCAATGAAACTATCTTTGGGTACTCTGAGCAACGACTGCCCCTCGTGCTCGAGGTCATCTGCAAAGGACGACGCCTCCAAGCACTCGTGGACAGCGGAGCGTCACACACCGTCTGCGACAAGGCAATGATCGACCGACTTCGGGAAGAGTACAAGCCTTCAGGATTCTCTGCAACGATGGTGGACGGCAGCAAGTTACCAGTACACGGCGAAGCAGTGCTACATCTACAAATTGGACCACTGCGCTGGAGACCTGCACTCCCCATCACCAACATCAAAGGGCTTGACTTGATCTTCGGGCGAGACTTCCTGAAAAAATTCAACCCCGAGATCAACTGGGTGAACCGCACCGCAAGCATCTACAACAATGGACGGAGAGTACAGCTACCCAACTGGGACGATACTGGAGATATCCCAATGGAGACACTCGCACGATTCGAGAAGGATGTGAAGCGGACCGACACCGGGTTCCTGGCAATAGCAACAAAGGTGGAGAATGACGGAGAGGAAGCCTCGGAAACTCCAGAAAAAATCAAGGAATTGTTAAAGGAGTTCCAAGATATTCTTCCTGACGATCTTCCGAACGAGCTACCGCCATACCAAACGCATCAACACAAGATCGTGGAGGAACCGGGTTCGAAACCGACCTTCCGAGCACCATATCGGCTCAGCCCTACGGAGCTGACTGACATGAAAAAACAGATCGAGTATCTCCTAGCCAAAGGACTCATCCGGCCATCCACTTCGCCGTACGGTGCCCCAGTACTCTTCACACCGAAACCGGACGGAAGCCTGCGCATGTGCATCGAATACCGAGCCCTTAACAAGCAGACCATCAAGAATAAATATCCGATACCGCGAATCGATGACCTGCTTGACCAGCTTCGGGGAGCTACGGTATTTTCCAAACTGGATCTGCGGTCCAGATATTGGCAGATACGGATGGCGGACAACTCTATCCACAAAACTGCTTTTCGAACTCGGTACGGATCGTACGAGTATTTGGTCATGCCATTCAGACTCACCAACGCGCCGGCAACGTTCCAAGCCGAAATGAACCACATTCTACGACCACTTCAGGACGAATGCGTGGTGGTGTACCTGGACGACATACTCATCTACTCGCGCGACATGAAGCAGCACGTCGAACACCTGCGACGCGTCTTCGAAATTCTTCGACGGGAACGATTCTACGTCAAACTGTCCAAGAGCGAATTCGCCCTTGAAAAGGTCCAGTTCCTAGGGCACCTGGTGAGGGCTCAAGGAGTTCACGTCGACCCCAAGAAAATCGAAGCCGTACGTACGTGGAAGACACCCGAGAACGTGAAGGAGTTGCAGCAGTTCCTAGGCTTCGCTAATTACTACAACAGGTTCGTGCCACAGTATGCGAAAATCGCAGCACCACTCACGAATCTGCTGAAGAAGAACACGCCCTACAAATGGGAACCAAAGCACCAGGAAGCCGTGGAGCAGCTGAAACAAGCACTCACGTCCGCACCGGTACTCATCTTGCCAGATCCCGAACGCGACTACGTAATCGAAGCTGACGCCAGCGACCAGGCAGTGGGAGCAGTCTTAATGCAAGACCAGGGGAATGGACTGCAACCAATTGCCTACCTCAGCAAGAAACTGCACGGGGCAGAACTCAACTACCCGATACACGACAAAGAGGCTCTTGCTATCATCATCGCCTTCAAAGCGTGGAGATGCTATCTCGAAGGACGAAGAACAACCGTCTACACCGACCACTGCAGCCTGAAATATTTGAAGACACAACCCCACCTTTCCAGGCGGCAGGTCCGGTGGATCGACTTCCTCGAGACACACTTCCACTACGACATCGTGTACAAGCCCGGCCACAAGAACAAAGCAGACGCTCTCAGCCGGCCTGCACACGTTGCCGCGATTCAAGTCGAAGGGATGAATCCACTACTCAAGGGACTCTTCACACACGGGTACGCCATCGACCCCGAAATTCCCTTGGCAGAAAAGCGACATCTGCTACAGCGGGACAGTGACATCGCGTACCGGAAAGGATCCACAAAAATCTGGGTACCCAATTACCCTCCTTTGCGCCAGTTACTACTCGAAGAATACCACGACGTCCTCTACGCCGGACACTTCGGTAGCAACAAGACGCTGACCGGTATCGCAAAGCACTACTACTGGCCCCACTTAGCAGAAGATGTCCAGAAATTCGTCACCTCGTGTGATACATGTCAGCGGATGAAGAGCAGCAAGCAGAAAAAGGCGGGACTACTGCAGCCTCTTCCTGTCCCAGAACAACCATGGCAAGTGGTTAGCCTGGACTTCATCACCGGATTACCACCTACCTCCAGCGGTCATGACGCCATCCTTGTCGTCATTGACAAGTTCTCCAAAATGGGACACTTCATCCCGACACACACGACGGCACGCACCGAGGAGACAGCACAGCTCTTCGTTCGTCACATCATCTCACAGCATGGCATCCCAACCTTTCCTCGACACATTCGATCCTGTGACATACGTGTAGCAGTGCCCGAAGAGTAGTCATCTTCGGGGTCGGGACGAAAGTCTGAAAGAAATCCACCCCCTCACGCTGACTAAAGCCTCTAGCCATGTAGCGCGCCTTGAACACAGGCGGCTCTCCAGGAGGGCGCTTCACCTTAAAGAGCCAGTGGCCATCGACAACGTTCACCCCAGGTGGGGGAACTGTGTCGACGTTGGTGCCGGTGGATCTCCAAGATGTCATCTCCTGCTCCATGGCAGCTATCCACTGAGAGGCCCAAGGTCCCGAGGTCGCCTCAGCGTAAGTGCGAGGGGTCGGGTTGTCGAAAGCGTCTAGCTCACCCTCAGGGACTAACAGCATGGAACAGAGATAGGGAGCAGCCTCAGACAGGAAAGCAAGCTCGTACTGGCGGTCCTCCTGGACGTCACTGCCAAGGGCAGGAGCACCCACGACAGACGGAGGACAGGCAGGGTCAGAGACCAGAGCGGTGGCGTAGTCAAGGCGGCGGGTAGAGGCAAAGTCAGCGACCGCAACGACAAGGGCGTCAAGGCTCGAGACCGGAACAGACGGGTCGGTAACGAGAGAGGCAAGGACCCGAGGAACAAGAGGACGAGCAGCGCGAAGGTAGTCAGACAGAGGGGGAGTTGCAACAACAAGGGAGGACGGAGGAGGCAACGGTAGGAGGGGAGGACGAGACGCGTGGGAACGAAGCAACATAGGGTGAGAGCTCGGGACAGAGGAGACGGGGCGAGCACGGGAGGGACGGCGAGACTAGACGTGAGATGTGGGAGTCGGGTCAGGAGACAGGGGAGGAGACACAAGAGGGGAACGAACGGGAAGACGAGCCAGAGTCGAGTCCGGGGGAGGGAACACAGGGCCGTAGACAGGAAGAGGAGGAGACGGCTGGAGAGGCGCAGACAAAGGGTCAGGGGATGGAAGGCCGAGCAGGCGCAGGGCTGACACCGTCGGTGAACGCTGCTGCAGCGGCACGGCACCGACTCCGGGACCGCAAGCTGCTCCACGGCTACCTCCGGAACACTCCACTCCAGCACCCCCAGAAGGAACACCCCCAGAGCCCGACACCCCTCGAGCCCGACACCCCTCGAGCACTGGTACCACCCCCGGGCCTGCCCGGGACAAGCCACGACAGGAACCCCAGGACTAGTACCCACCCCAACGCCAGCACCCCAAGAGTCAACGAACTGCTGCTGCGACAGCTGTGGCGACGGCTGTGGCGGCGGCAGCTGCAACGACGGCTGCGGCGGCGGTGGCGGCGGGGGGGATGGCGGCTGCGACGGCGGCGGCGGCGGCGGCGGAGGAGGAGACACCTGGGGAGGGGCACGCGGCGAGGACTGCGCCGCAGGGCCACCAGAGTCAGTAGACTCCTCGACCGGGACAATCGACGGGAGGGGGGTGACGTGAGACACACCAACCGGGCAGGACGGGGAGGGGGAGGGGGAGGGGCAAGGACGACCAGGGAAGGGGTGACCAGGAACAAGGGGGGAGTAACCGGGGGACCTCGGTGGGGGAAGCGACGGTAGAAGGAGACGGACTTGTCAAAGGTGACGTCGTGGGAGTGAGAGAACCGGTGAGACGGCGGGTGGTAGAAGTGCCAGTCAGACGAGTCAAGGTGGAAACCGAGGAAGACACAGGGGAGGGTGCAGGCATTGAGCTTGTCCGTGCCAGAGGCACGAACGTGAGCAAGGCAGCCCCAGACGTGGAACGCAGACGCGTCACTAGGAGATCCGGACCAAACAAGGGTCGGCGAAACCTGCGGCTGTTGGGGGTGCGGCCACAGGTAAGCTGGTGAGTGGCGTAGCAAACGGCGAACGGCCAGAGAAAATGGGGTGCACCGGCATGGATCATGGAGGTGCGAGCCACCTCCATGACCAAACCGATGCGTTGCTCAGCGACCCCATTCTGCTGTGGGGAGTCCGTCAAGGTGAACGTCTGGGTGATGCCCTCCGCACGACAGAAACGACCAAGGACACCAGAGGCAAACTCGCCACCACGGTCGGAGTGGAGACGCAAGGCAAGGAGACCGCGGTGGACACGCGCAGAGACAAGCCACGGGATGAGAACGTCAGGCACGTCGGCCTTCCGCTCCAGGGGAAACACGGTGGTGGCGGGTGTAGTCGACGACAAGCACTAGGAAGTAGTGCTCTCGACGCGGCCCATGGACGGGGGCGGGGACCCAGACGTCCATGTGCAGAGTCTGTAGCGGTCTGGCGGTAGGGGGAAACGAGGAGGAGTGAGGGGCACGGCGGAGCCGGCCCTCGACACAGGGCGTGCACGGTGGTGCTGGAGAGGAGGGCAACTCGGGGAACGACCCTGGGAGACCTAGGACAAGACCGTGCTGGGACATGTGACGCAGACGCGAGAGTGCAGGGTGACCTAGACGGTGGTGCCACAGGAGTGTCGGGTGAGTGAGCGACCGATAGGAGCAGGCAGCAGCAACCTGGGTAGACGCAGCCACTTGAGGTGACGTCCCAACCGGGGGGGCCACAGTGTCCAGTGTGAACAGTCCGGACATCGGGTCCCGGGGGAACGTGGCGAGGGGGCACCAGTGGTGGCCTCGGTACAGACAGCGTACCGCTCGTGACCAGGGAACGTAGTGGTGATACCATCTTACAACTGAATAATGATTAGAATAGGAGGGTACAAGGTAATATAAGCTAGAGAGTTGTACCCACTAAGGTATTAACCTGTATAGTCTACAGTAGCTTACTAAGATGCGTTTGACAAGCACTGCCGCCAATGCTGCAATAATATCTGCTGCCACCGGTGCTATACTTCTGCAATAAACCGCCGCCTTGTTTCTCTCTAAGGAAGCCACAGAGGTGCAAAATGCATTTTGCATATTAGTCCATTGTGATGATAATGATATATGTAATAATGATTTTCCTATGTACATGTTACATACCTGTATACTGTGCAAATGAGTGTCGAGATTCCACAAGTCCTTTTGTCGAAGTCAACCATATCGGAACCCCATTCTCACATCACGCTTATTGGCGGAGGTAGTCCTCCTCTATGCATGATTCGTCGGAGTATCCCCCATTAGCATAACATGACCCAGGACCAGATGTTACTTAAACACGCCCTGGATACAATTGAATTCCTGTCTTGCCATTCTGGCAAGAAATTTGGTATGTCAGGTCTGGCTTCGCCACCTCGTCGCATGTGTTTCCATGTCGCCCAAACCCCAGTAGGTGAGCAAAATTGTGGTTCACATCTGCCCATCTGCCCCAAACTTCTTAGGGCAGTGTCGCACTAGCACCCCCATTTTTTTCAAGTGTGCCCACTTTCAAGAGCGGCGCTCTTGAAGCCCCCCCCCTTGCTATTTTAGCCTGTGGTTTTAAAATTCTCCGCTGTACTTCTTTTTTCGGGCGCTTTGGCACGCTTCAGATCGGAAAGTATTTTGATGGAACGTCACCGACCAAACCCATTGGTTAGCCGAACAAGATTGCAAGGGCGGACGAGGGGAATCTGGCTCGCCCTCACACAAAGTCCCCTAAGGCATGCACAGGGCCGTAAATTTGGCTAAGGGCCCAACCCACACGTGTCTTCCTCACACAGCCCCCAGCACACACTAGCTTAAATTTGTATAAGGGCCAACGCGTGCCCTCACATAGCCCTAAGCACACACAGACCATAAATCTGTCGAAGGGCCAAAAAGTGCCCTCACACAGCCCCTAGCACACATCTAGCAGGGAAACGGGCGAAGGTTATGGCAGGGCCCCCGAATCACGGTATTGTAGGATTCAGGGTAGTCCTTCGATAGTAGGCAGAGGCAACAGGGTCCATAACACTAACATCGCTATAGAGACAGAGTTCACTCTTATAAAAAAATCTGAAATTTCAGGGTTGAATGAAAAAAAAACCCTAGCAGTTCAGTGCTCGTACAAGCAAACACTCAGAAAAAACCCTGAATGAGGGTACAGCATCTGGCCTAAAATATGGGGGCCTGGTTAGGTCCCCCTCCCCGCTTATGCTTTCGCCCCTTCCCCTAGCCCTAGCCCTGGTCCTACCCGTGCCCTAGCCCTAGCTGCGCCCTTGCCTAGACCTAGCCGCGCCGCGCCGTGCCCAAGCCGCGCACGCGCCCTAGTCCGCGCCGGTCCCGTCCCTCCGCGTCGGCCCCGCTAGTCCGTGCTGGCCCCACTAGTCCGCGCCGGCCTTGCTAGTCCGTGTCGGCCCCGCCACTTCGCGTCGGCCCCTCTAGTTCGCGCCGGCCTCGTCACTTTGCGTTGGCCCCGTCCGTTTGCGCCGGTCCCTCTAGTTTGTGCCGGCCCCGTCGCTTCGCTCTGGCCCCGTTAGTTCGCGCCGGCCCCGTCACTTCGCGCAAGCCGTGTCAGTTCGCACCGACCCCGCTAGTTCGTGCCGACCCCATCACTTCGCACCAGCCTCGCTAGTGTGCATCAGCCCTACTAGCCTGTGCCGGCCCCGCCACTTCGCGCCGGCCCCGCTAGTTCGCGCCGGCCCCGCTAGTTCGCGCCGGGCCCGCTAGTTCGCGCCGGCCCTGCCATTTTGCGGCGTCCCCTGTTTTTGCCGTGCTGCCGTGATGCCGTGCAGAAGTTTCGCTGTGCTGCCGTGTTGCTGTGCCGCCGAAACGCCGTGTCGTCATGCCGCCGTGCTGCCGTGCCGCCGTGTCGCCGAGTCGCCGAGACGCCCTCCTGCCCTGACCAGCCGACCTTAGCTCCCCTCTGAGCCGGCTCTCCCGCCGGCTGTCTCCACCGCTCTCCACCCCTCTCCACCGCTCCCCACCATTCTTCAATGCTCTCCACCGCTCTCCACCGCTCTCCACCACTCCCACCACTCCCACCACTCTCCAGCGCTCTCCACGCTCTCCACCACTCTCAATTTCTCTCCTCTGCCTCCAGCGGCTGTCAGCTGCTGCAGCTATAGTGATGGCGGACGCTTTGCTTTGCCTGGATGCGGAGGGTTGGGAGGTTGATCTTGAGGCGTGGCTTATCGACCTTCGCCGGCAGCTGACGGGTCAGCGCCAGGACGGCTGCTCCATGGCCGTCCATGTCGACGTTAAGCTTCCCTGACCCGCCGCGCCTGCTCCCCTTCCTAATGCTCCCACGTGTGCTGAGCGTGAGGCCTTTGCCGCTGCTAAGCTTGCTCGCGCTGTTTGGGAGTTGCGCAACGCGGTAGCGCTGCTTGCTAGTCACGCCCTCTCCCTGTCTGAGCATCCCCGCCTGTTGTAGGAAATGCGAAGGAATACTTACATGCAGTCATCGTGCGCAATTCCACTCCCTCCTCCGCCTCATTCGACCGTCTAATCCTTCCCATGCTGTTCCCGGATCTTGTGTCCTCCATTGGCGCTGACCTTGCCACTCATGTGCGCCCACTTGAGACTAGTTACTGCTCTGCTGGCATTGAGGCCCAGCTCACTGCATTCCCTCCTCCCCTTTGTGCTACCCTTTACCTCGTTGCCACACGCGCCTTCCTGACCGCCTTGCCACTGCCTGCGACCACTTTCTTAGTCAGCACCTAGGTGACCTCACCCTTACTGTCTTAGTCACCGCCGTGTCCGCAATCGAGACCAGCCAGCGCACTATCACTCAATCTAGCGGTACTGCGGCGGTCCCTATCTTCCAGGGTTGTGCTCCCTCCCAGTGCACTTACTCTGACGTCTCTGCCACTGTTGCTGACACAACCCCTACTGCTGAGGCCGCTGCGGCGGCCTCAGCGCAGGCTCGTCAGGGTAGGGCACGTCGAGCCCGGGGGGGGGGGGGGGGGGGGGGGGGGGGGCGTGGCGGTGGGAGGGGTGGTGGGGGTGGCGGCGGTAGTGGAGGGGACAGTGGTGCAGACGAGGGGACCGGGGCTGATGCCCCGGTGCAGCAGCAGCAGCCATGGGGACCCCTGCCGCCGTTGTGGCCCGGCGGCGCTGGTGGTGGTGGTCGTCGTGGTGGTGGGCTGCACAGCTCAGTGTCAGGTGGCGGCTCTAGCCTAGTCACCTGCCAGTACCCGCTTCGGTCCGGCCCCCACCGTGGCACCATCTGCGATCGTTCCAGTCATACAGCCGCCCGCTGCTACTGACGCCTGGACGACCTCTTCCGTCTCCGCTTCGGCCCCGCGTCTGACCCCCCGACTCGTACAGCCTGGTGCGTCGCCGTGGGCCTATCATTGAGTTGGATATGGATCAGATTAGGTCTACAATATGTGTGTCAGGTATGCTGGTAACTCTAGTGTGACTAGACCCTATTACCCTGTGTTGCCTAGTGTAGGTGTGTCCACTGCGTGTAGCCTCGGATCATGGCATGAGGGTCATGCGTTAGCGAAAGTCTGAGCCACTTTGCTAGCTCGGGCAAAAAATGCTCGACGAAAATAGATCTTGTCTCTACTCGAGTAGTATTTGTCCACATCGACCATCGAGCGTTAAAGCTTGTACTCTCTATTAGCAATTCAATATTGGCTAGAGTTTGCTATATTTGGAGGTGCATCAATTGTTTATGCGTAATGTCCACAGACTCCAGATTGTAAATAATTTATTTATACTTGCCAAAACATCACGAACTTGCTAAATAGTGCCATTTTATGGACAAATTGTTCCGTCACTGTAGGTTCCCCTGATGCGTCAAGCGTAGGACCACCTGCCTAGTTTAGCCTCGGCTCCACTCTAGCTTCTCCGCCTTTGGACACCACCGCCGCAATCTCTTTCATGCTAGACTCGGGTGCGTCCGCCTGCTTCTTTTCCGACCACACTGCGTTCACGCTGCTTGCCGCCCCTACTGCTGTAGCGCTTGCTGACCCCTCCTCAGGTCCAGTAGTTGCACGTAGCTCCACTACCCTTCCTTTTCCGGTGGTTCCCTCAGGTTCCCATACAGGCTTGCACATCCCCTCGTTCTCCAGGAACCTAGTTGGTGTCGACTGTCTTCAGGAACTCGGCGTTACCACTACGTTTCTTACTCACAAGCGGTACGCAGTCTGAATCGAGGCCACCACTAGTGCTCCTCTCACCATGTTCCCTCGGGACCCGCTGTCTGGCTTGTTCACTCTAGACACCGTGTCACCCCCGGTGGGAGCATCCCCCCAGCTGGCCATGCCCTCCTAGGTCACTGCGGCTTGCTCGTGTCAGCCGCTCACCCACCCGTCGCTGCTGTGGCACCACCGCTTCGGTCACCCCGCACTCCCAAGTTTGCGTCACATGTTGTGAGAGTACGACCTCGTTACACCAATTTCCCCTTTCCATATTTCCTATCTATTTCATTCCTCTTTTTATCCTGATTCATTTGGTCTTTACCCCATCTCATTTGGTTTCCTATTCGTCCTTTTCCATTGTCCTTTGGTTTATCCTGTTATTAGAATTATATCACCGACCAAGCTCGGGATGTACTGGCGCGCTATATCTAGCGTAATCCTGCCGTAATCCCCTAAAGCCAATAGCCTCGCGTGGCTATACGCAGGGTGATTCTATTTCTAGAAGGGTCTATTTCCTTTGGATAGGATAAACCTGGTTACCTTATGTACTCTGGAAGTATAAAAGCACCTTGTACTGATTGATAGTGCAGCATTGAGCAAACCTTTCCTCGACACATTCGATCCTGTGACACATGTCCTAGCACGCTCTTGTCTTAGGTCTCCCTACGTCGCTCCCTGCCCTCCCTCCCTCGCCTGCGCCGCCGTACACGCCTTGCATCGAGGGCTGGCTGCGCCATGCCCTCACTCCTCCTTGCTTTCCCCTACCACCCCACCACTTCTGACCCTGCACCTGGACGTCTAGGGCCCAGCCCCCGTCTCTGGGCCGTGTCGAGAGCGCTACTTTCTGGTGTTGGTTGACAACTACACGCGCTACACCACCGTGTTTCCCCTGGAGTGGAAGACCGATGTGCCTGCCGTTCTTATCTCGTGGGTCGTAGCTGCGCGAGTCCACCGTGGCCTCACTGTACTGCATCTTCACTCCAACCGTGGCGAGGAGTTCGCCTCCGGCCAGCTTGGCCAATTCAGTCGTGCGGAGGGCATCACCCAGTTGTAATCCCTGCTGGACTCTCTGCAGCAGAATGGGAACGCTGAGCGACGCATCGGTTTGGTCATGGAGGTGGCTCGTACCTCCATGATCCATGCTGGTGCACCCCATTTTCTATGGCCGTTTGCTGTTCGCTACGCCTCTCACCAGCTTAACCTGTGGCTGCACTCCCAGCGGCCGCAGGTTTCGCCGACCCTCCTTTGGACCGGGTCCCCTAGTGTCAGTCTGCGTTCCACGTCTAGGGCTGCCTTGCTCACGTTCATGCCTCTGGCATGGACAAGCTTACTACCGCACTGTCCCCTGTGTTGTCCTTGGCTTTCCCCTAAACGTGTCTTACCGTTTCTTTCACTCTCGCGACGTCGCTTTTCACGAGTCTGTCTCCTTCTACACCCGCCTTCCTTACTGAGGTCTCTTGGTCGCCTCGCCCCTATTCCTGGTCCCCATTCCAGCAGGGGCGTCTGGGGGAGGGGGGACCAGGAACAGGGGGGGAGTAACCGGGGGACCACAGTGGGGAAAGTGGTCGTAGAAGGAGACAGACTCGTCAAAGGTGACGTCACGAGAGTGAAGGAAGCGGTGAGATGGTGGGTGGTAGAAGTGCCAGTCAGACGAGTCGAGGGGGAAACCTAGGGAGACATAGGGGAGTGTGCAGGCAATGAGCTTGTTCGTGCCAGAGGCATGAACGTGAGCAAGGCAGCCCCAGAGGTGGAACGCAGATGCGTCACCAGGAGACCCGGTCTAGTGGAGGGTCGGGGAAACCTGCGGCCGCTGAGGGTGCGGCCACAGGTTAAGCTGGTGAGGGGTGTAGCGAACTGCAAACGACCACAGAAAATGTGGTGCACCAGCATGAATCATGGAGGTGCGATGCGTCGCTCAGCGACCCCATTCTGCTGCGGGGAGTCTGGCAGTGTGTACGTCTGGGTGATGCCCTCCGCACGACAGAAGCGACCGAGGCAGCCAGAGGCAAGCTTGCCACCACGGTCAGAGTGCAGATGCAACGCAGGGAGACCTCGGTGCACTCGCGCAGAAACAAGCCACGGGAGAAGAATGTCAGGCACGTCGGCCTTCCGCTCTAGGGGAAACACAGTGGTGTACCTAGTGTAGTCGTCAATGAGGACGAGGATGTAATGCTCACGACGCGGCCCAGGGACGGGGGCAGGGCCCCAGACGTCCAGGTGCAGGGTCTACAGCGGTGCAGTGATGGGGGGGAACGAGGAGGAGTGAGGGGCATGGCGGAGCCGGCCCTTGACGCAGGGGGTGCACGATGGCGCGGGTGAGGAGGGGAGCCCGAGGAACAACTTAGGGAGACCTAGGACAAGATGGTGCTGGGACATGTGACGAAGACAGGCGAGGGCAGGGTGACCTAGACGGTGGTGCCACAGAAGCGTCGGGTGAGTAAGCGACCAATACGAGCAAGCCGCAGCAACCTCGAAAGACACAGACACCTGGGAGGACGTCCCGACCAGCAGGGACGCGTTGTCCAACGTGAACAGGCCATACATCGGGTCTCGGGGGAACGTGGTGAGGGGAGCACCAGTGGCGGCCTCGGTACAGACAGCGTACCTCTCGTGACCAGGGAACGTAGTTGTGACGCCAAGGTCCTGGAGGCAGCCGGCACCAACTAGGTTCCTAGAGAACGAGGGGATGTGCAGGCCTGTAAGAGAGCCCGAAGGAACCGCCGGACAGGGAAGGGTAGTGGAGCTACGGGCAACTACAGGACCTGAGGACGGGTCGGCAAGGGAGACTGCGGCAGGAGCGGCGAGCGGCGTAAGTGTAGTAGAGTCCCGAAAGAAGCACCGGGAAGCACCGGAGTCAAGGGTAAAGGAGAGCGTGGCCATGGCAGCAGGAGCCGAAGAAGCCAGGGAAGAGCCTAGGCTAAACAAGGCAGGGGATCCTACGCCTGACGCAGCAGGGGAGTCTGAGCGAGGCACACCTACTCTAGGCAACAATGGGTGAGAGGAACCAGTCACACTAGAGTCATCAACATACAGAACATACAAAGCATAACTAATCTCCTCCATGTCCATATCAAAGATTTGAACACCACGGCGGAGCAAACTGAGCCAGTCGGGGAGGTCTGGCGACGGACCGAAGCGGAGACGAAACAAGTCGTCTAGGCGACCAAAACAACGGGTGGGGGTGTGACCGATCTTACCGCACACGAGGCCACAGCGAGGACCGGTATGGAGCTGGTACTGGCAGGGCCCGTCACTCGAACCACCACTTGACGTCACGCTGCGTGCACGACCACTGCGACCACCGCCACCACCAGCGCCAGGCCACCCGTGCGGGAGACGACCAACCCTCCGCTGCTGCTGCTGCTACTGGTCCGGCGGCAACACCTGATGCTGCTACTGGGACAGCTGCTCTGCGGCACCAGCCCCAGTCCCCTAATCAGCACTACCACCGGGCGACCCGACTCTACCACCGCCGCCACCCCCGCCTCCGCTACCACCGCCGCGCCTAGCCTTGGGGCGGCGACCCTACCTCGAACGGAACTGCGCCGCAGTGGTTGTCTCAGCCACTGCAGTAGAGCCGTCAGAGAAATTGCACTGGGAGGGGGCACAACCCTGAAAGATAGCGACTGGCACAGTACCGCTAGACTGGGCGATAGAGCGCTGGCGGTTCTCTATGGCAGACAGGGTGTCGACAAAGTCAGTGAGGGTGAGGTCACCGGGGTGGAGACTAAGAAAGTGATCTCGGGCGGTAGCAAGACGGTCAGGGAGGCGGGTGGCAAGCAGGTAGAGGGTAGAGTAGATGGGCGGCTGAAAGGCACGAAGCTGGGTCTCAGTGCAGGCAGCGCGCCAGGCCGCGTCTAGCGTGCGCAGGTGAGCGGCTAGGTCAGCGACAGTGGGGAAAGACGCAAGATCAGGAAAGAGCATGGGCATGATCAGACGACCGACGGAGGCAGCGGGCGGGGTGGAATAGCGCGCGATAGCAGCCTCTAGGAATTCCTACGCAGTCATGACCGACCTAAAGCGTGGGCACTCAGAGAGGGGGAGGGCATGAGTGATCGCGAGCTGCACGACGGCGTCACGCGACAACCAGACTGAGCGGGCAAGGGCAGCAGCGGCAGCGGACTCACGGTCAGCAGACGAGAGGTCAGCGGGCAGAGCAACAGGGGTGTCAGAGCAGGGAAGCGTAGCATCAAGGTGGACGAGGGAGTGGCCGTCCTACCGCTGACCAATGAGATGACGGCGGAGGTCGACGAGCCACGTGTCGAACTCGATCGGCTGACCCTCCGCGTCAAATTGTAGCACAGAGTCGGCCATCAGGAGCGATGCAGCAGCGGCGCAGTGCAGGGCAGTGCGGTGCATGGCGATACAGTGCAGTGTAGTGTGGTGCAGCGCGGTGCAGTGCGGTGCAGTGTGTTGCAGAGCGGTGCAGTGCGGTGCTGTGCAGTGCAGGGCGGTGCAGCGCAATGGAGTGCGGTCCGGCTACGGGATGGGTACGGGCCGGCTACGGGGACCTAGGGCGAAAGCGCTGGTGAGCGAACGTGATCTAACCTACTCATGATACCATGTTAGAATGCTAGAATGACTAGAAAGCAAGAGTACAAGGGAATATAACCTAGTGAGTTGTACTCTCTAAGGCACAACCCTATATAGTCTACAACAACACACTCAAATATGTTTGACAGACGCCGCCACGGTTGGACGACGGCGCCACGACGGCGCGACGCCACGGCAGCGCGTCGAAACGGCCACGGCACGATGCGGCCAGCAGCAAGACGATGCCGCCACAGTAGCACGACGCGGCCGCCATGACATCGTGCGAGGGAAAGAATGTGTGCGCGGCGGAAGCGTGGGGAGCAGGCCCGGGAAGGGGAAACTGCTCTGTTACCATGACAAACGACTAGGCTAGGAAGAACGGAAGGAAGCCATGGAATGGCGTGAGGGTTTAGGAGCTAGGAACTAGGAGAGAAAGTTGATGAGAGAAATGAGTGCGAACTCGAAGAAAGAGAGGCATACAAGGAGGGAGTTGTACCCTCTACATTAGAGTTCGATAAAACCTACCAAGCTTACTAATTATATAACAAAATATATAATTTAACAAAATTATACTAGCCGAAGGGGAAGGTGGGGTGGTGTGGGTGGGCAAGGAAGGTACGCCTAGGTCAGGGTATGTCTAGATCCCGTTATGGAAAATCAGGGAAAGGCCTCAACTCTGCCCTTCAATCGACAGGCCTGGTTGGAAACTGACATATAGAAAGGGAAATTGTAACAGCAACTGCACAAGACATTGCAATGTACAAAGTAGAGGTTGAACTGATCACTAGTTGGATTCATGGAACATTTCTTGCATTCATTACATAGATTATAGATAAGGAACAGTTCTTGCATTTATAGCGAGAATGGAGAATATTGAAGGCGGGCCCAACTTGAAAGGAAGGTTGTGTTTGAAAGGAAGGGACCAAGCCTTGTAGCAAGGGGGTTCAGGGTCACTGTTCCCTATTACCCCCGGGTAGGAGGGAAAACAGCCGCCCAGGACAGCGATTGATGCGCGGGAACAAAAACTGCAGCATCCAACCAGAAACACGGCTAAAGAATCCACGTAGATGAGCGCGGCAGCAAAAGCATCGCTTGAGGCGAGGAGCCTTCACCTGCCATTGTAGGGCAGCCCGCACGTCTGGGCCTGTTTCAAATGGGTCCAATCCAACTCGATTTTCAAGTTGGACCTAGGTTCACAACTCGACGGTTTAAGGGCTGAGGGCACGCCACTCCACGCAGAGCGCCCTAGCGTAGAATGCACTTCATCCCCTCGTCGTAACTCGTGGCAGCAGCTTGTGCTGGTTGTGTCGCGACCCGACTCCCAAAGCCAGCCCTAGAGTAAGTAGGCAAACTGGAAATATAGAATAGGTTCATAATGCAAGCGCAAGACACCACCTTTAGGGCGGTACCCCGAGCCCACAGTTAACGGGTTACATATATGGCGCCACAATTTCCCGTGCGCAACCAGGCACGAAAGCCGTACCCCTCGAAAAGGGTTATTTGCGCCAATGCGTAAGGCAGGCGAAACTGAGAGTAGGCGCGCTCCATATGGCGGGTCTTGCCAAGCACGCCAACGCGAGCAGCCCTAGGTCGAGCTCCCTGGCGTGCAGGCTAGAACGGAGCTCGTTTTCACGAGCAGGCAAACACCGAGCTTGCGGGCACGAGCCGTCTGACGTTAGTCCACGCGGCCATGCGAGCAGCGTAGTGCCGAGCGAGGCGTCGGGTAGCATAGCGCCGAGCGCGGCGGCGACCAGCTTTCCCTCGAGCGCGGCGGCGAGCAGCTAAGCGCCGAGTGCGGCGGCGAGCAGTTTAGCTCTGAGCGCGATGGCGAGCAGTTTCGCGCCGGGCGCGGCGGCGAGCAGCTCAGCGCCGAGCGCGGTGGTGAGCAGCTCGGCGCCGAGAAGCTCAGCGCTGAGCGCGGCGGCGAGTGGCTCAGCGTCGAGCATGTCTGCGAGGGGCTCAGCGCCAAGCGCGGCTGCGAGCGGCTCAGCGTTGAGCGTGGCGGCGAGCGTCTCAGCGCCGAGAGCGGTGGCGAGTGGCTCAGCGCTGAGGGCGGCGGCGAGCGGGTCAGCACCGAGCGCGGCAGCGAGCGGCTCAGCGCCGAGCACGGTGGCGAGCGGTTCAATGCCGAGCGTGGCGGCGAGTGGCTCCGCGCCGAGCACGGCGGGGAGCAGCTTTGCACCGAGCGCGGCGACGAGCAGCGTTGCGGCGAGCGCGGTGGCAAGTGGCGTTGCGCCGAGCGCAGCTGCGAGTGGCTGAGCGACATGTACAGTGGCGATCGGCTTGGCGATGGGAGAGAAGGGAAGCAGGAGAGAAGGGGAGCCTAAGAGATGAGGGGAGAGGCAGAGAAGGGAAGCAGGAGAGAATGGGAGTGAGAGAGGGGGGAAGAGAGAGAGAGAGACAGAGAAGGGCAGCGGGAGAGAAGGGGAGCGGGAGATAAGAGGAGCTGGAGATAAGGGGAGCCTAAGAGATGATGGGAGAGGCAGAGAAGGGGAGCAGGAGAGAATGGGAGCGAGAGAGAGAGGGGAAGAGAGAGAGAGAAGGGCAGCGGGAGAGAAGGGAAGAGAGAGAGAAGTGCAGCGGGAGGGAAGGGGAGCGGGAGATAAGGAAGCGAAGCAGAAGGGGACGGGGAGAGAAGGGGAGGGGGAGAGAAGGGGAGGGGGAGAGAAGGGGAGCGGGAGAGAAGGGGAGCTGGAGAGAAGGGGAGCTGGAGATAAGGGGAGCCTGAGAGATAATGGGAGAGGCAGAGAAGGGGAGCAGGAGAGAATGGGAGCGAGAGAGAGGGGAAGAGAGAGAGAGAGAAGGGCAGCAGGAGAGAAGGGAAGAGAGAAAGAAGTGCAGCGGGAGAGAAGGGGAGCAGGAGATAAGGGAGCCTAAGAGATGAGGGGAGAGGCAGATAGACATGGTCAAAACTCGATGCGATGCGATATCGCATCGCATTCTTTCTTATTGCGCATTATATCGCAGCGATGCGATATCGCATCGCTGCGATTTGTTAAAAAAAAAAACCGAAATCGCATATCGCGTTTTAGGGGGCGATATTTAAAAATATTGCCTAAAAAAAAGCGATGCATCGCGCGATGCGATATAATATCGCATCGCATTTAGGGGCCACTGTTTTCCCGCCCTAAAAAACGTGTTCCCACACCACAGGGCACGAAAATGATGGCTCTCCTAGGTTCACGCGGAATTAGGTAAGTGAATTGACGGGAGATGGGAATCTCGTGGTCCCTCTCTCATGTGGAGCGTGTTTCAGGGGAAGGGGTTGGATCCTGTAGATGCAGGGGAGTTTAGTGCGGTTGAAGTTGTGGAAATTGGGTTCTCCTCACATAAACTCCCCCCCAAACTGCCGCTTGCCATTTCCACTCGCCATTCAGCAAGAGAAACATAGATTAGCTTACCATCTATTTTCGCTAAGTTCAGGGCCCTCGCCCGTGTCCCTCCCCTTGCTGGCGAAATTCCGCGACGCGGAACGCGAAAGTATCGCACGCGATATCTATTTATCGCTTATCGCATTTTATCGCGCAAAGAATAGCGCGATAAAAACGCGATATCGCAAATATCGCGCGATATTATCGCATCGCATCACCGCGATATTCTTTTAAAAAAAAGAAGAAAATTCGCTATCGCAAAATGCGATATAACGCGATGCGATATATCGTGATGCGATGCGATTTAACCATGTCTAGAGGCAGAGAAGGGGAGCAGGAGAGAATGGGAGCGAAACAAAAGGGGACGGGGAGAGAAGGGGAGGGAGAGAGAAGGGGAGCCTAAGGGATGAGGGGAGAGGCAGAGAAGGGGAGCAGGAGAGAATGGGAGTGAGAGAGAGGGGAAGAGAGAGAGAGAGAAGGGCAGCGGGAGAGAAGGGAGAAGAGAGAAAAGTGCAGCAGGAGAGAAGGGGAGCGGGAGATAAGGGAGCCTAAGAGATGAGGGGAGAGGCAGAGAAGGGGAGCAGGAGAGAATGGGAACAAAACAGAAGGGGACGGGGAGAGAAGGGGAGGGGGAGAGAAGGGGAGGGGTGAGAGAAGGGGAGCCGGAGAGAAGGGGAGCGGGAGAGAAGGGGAGCTGGAGAGAAGGGGAGCTGGAGATAAGGGGAGCCTGAGAGATAATGGGATAGGCAGAGAAGGGGAGCAGGAGAGAATGGGAGCGAGAGAGAGGGGAAGAGAGAGAGAGAAGGGCAGCGGGAGAGAAGGGAAGCAGGAGAGAAGGGGAGCGGGAGAGAAGAGGAGCCTAAGAGATGAGGGGAGAGGTAGAGAAGGGGAGCAGGAGAGAATGGGAGCGAGCAAGAAGGGAAGAGAGAGAGAGAAGGGCAACGGGAGAGAAGGGAAGCGGGAGAGAAGGGGAGCGGGAGAGAAGGGGAGGGGGAGATGAGCCTAAGAGATGAGGGGAGAGGCAGAGAAGGGGAGCAGGAGAGGATGGTAGCGAGAGAGAAGGGGAGAGAGAGAGAAGGGCAGCAGGAGAGAAGGGGAGCGGGAGATAAGGGGAGCCTAAGAGATAAGGGGAGAGGGGCAAAGGGGTTCACTGTCGAGACATGCGAGAAGGGGAAACTGCGCGAGCATGTGCAGTTACTTGATTGGTTGGCGGGAAACCCCGTTTCGTTTGGTGGGAAATGTGGCATGAGCAGCACTTGGCGCGAACAAACTCAAGTCGCAAACATCGCGCGACCAGTCGCACAGTCCCCATTGCCCGCAAGTTGAAACAAGTGGACCCAACTTGAATTTCAAGTTGGACCCGGGTTCACTACTCCTGCTAAACCAAGGCTGGTTGCCGATTGGTAGAAATTATTGTCTGCGCATGACAGTGGTCGTACGATCTGTCACGATAACAATCCCATCGCAGGTGCGATTCGATTTCATGGCCCAAGGCAAGCTAAAAAATCCGGGCTGTTGCGTGGCGCGAAGCAAAATATTGTGCCGTTGCGTCGTTTCAACTTGGGCCCAAGTAGAAAGAGGGGTCACTATTTTAGCCTCTGGCCTGGTCTGTTAGGACTTCACCTGTCTTGCGCTGTCCTTTGCCATGGCTGTACAACATCCTACCTTATAGAATGGATCAATCAAGAAGGGGGCCAGGGAGAAGGGGATCGGGAGAGAAGGGGAGCGGGAGAGAAGGGGGTCGGGCGAGAAGGGGGTTGGGTAAGAGGGAGAGTGGGAGAGAAGGGCAGAGGGAGAGAAAGGGAGCGGGAGAGGAGTGGAGCGGTTGACGAGGGTGGGGGTGAGGGGAGGGGGAATGCAGGGGCATATGGGAAAGCAGGAGGAGTGTGGAGACGAGCGGGAGAGAAGTGGGGTTGGTGAAGGGGGGAGAGGGGTAGGAGGGGGAGGGGGGGCCGAGGGGCCTTCTGGAGTGAGAGAACATGGGAAGTTGGGAGGGTGAGAGATAGGAGAGGGGGGGGATGGAAGAGAGGTGCGTTGGGCGGGAGAGTTTGCGTAAAACACCCAAGGCGGGTGGGAATGAGAGTGTGCGAGTATAATGATGTCAAGGTACCAGCAGGGGTTAGCATGGGGGTGCAATCTCTGCCCCAGACACACCCAGCTCCCCCCCGCCCCTCCACAAACAGATCCCCCGCTAGCACGCGGACCTGCCAGTGTTGACACCCCCCCTCGCTTTGTTTGGTCTCGCTGCACCCACATAGCTGTAAGCCTACATGATGTGAGGGGAGCCGGGGAGTGCGGGAGAGGCATGTCTTGGAGTTGGCTTGGCTGTTGGCAGGGTGGGTGGCTGGAGAATGACAGCGTTCCTGTTGGTGCATGTGGGGATGGGGGGGGGGGGAAGAGGGGAGTTTGAGAGTGAGGAAGGGAGGGGTGTTGGAAGGGTGACAGATAGGACAGCGGGAAAATGGAAGAGAGAGGAGGTGGGAGAAAGGGTGTGGGGAACACTATGAAGGTGGGTGATAGGGAGGGACGTGGAGAAGGGCTTAGGAGCGGATACTTGTTCCTGCAACGTTACGGGGGTGCGACTCCTCTGGCCAAGACACACGCCCTCTCCGCCCCTCCCCCCCAAACAGATCTCCTCCGGCCCGCAGCACTGCTGCTTCCTACACCCCCCACGCTCACTGGTCGCTCACACTGCACTCACACAACTGTAAGCACGCATGTCATAAGGAGAGGAGTTGGTGAGGGGCATGTGTTGGACAGCGTGGTTGTTGGCAGGGTGGGTGGCTGGAGAGTGGGAGGAGTAGGTGTTGGCTGGGGGTGCGGGGTCGGGAGTGGGGACGGGAACCGGCAAGGTAACAGGGGTGCGCCACCTGTGCTCCAGTCATGGCTCTCTCCCCCCCCACCCCCCCGAACAGATTCCCGCTGGCCCCCAAACTTACCATCGTTGACATCCCCCTCACTCACTAGGCGCACTCACTGCACTCACACGGCGGTAAGCCCGCATATAGTACGGAGAGCGGGGGGGTGCGGGAGCCGGTAGAGAATGGGAGCGATGGAGCGAAGGGTAGCGAGGTAGGGCGAGAGCGGAAAAGAATGGGATAGACCGAGAGAAGGGGAGCAGGAAAGAGCGGGAGCGGTGAAAGAATGGGAGAGAAGGGGAGCGAGGGAGAAGCAGAGTGGGAGAGAATAGGAGAGGAAAGGGGATTGTGGAAGAGAAGTGGGACTGGATTGAGGTACGTGGTGGACAGCATTGCTATGCGCTAGGTGGGTGGCTGGACAGCGGGGGCGGTAAAGGTCAGTGAAGGTGGAGGAGGGAGAGGGTGAGTGGGAGGGTGTTCAGGATCGAGGAAGGGTGGGTTGTTGTGAAGGTGAGAGATATGCGGATGGGAGGTTTGAAGAGAGGAGGTAGGTTTAGGAGTGTGCGTACACTGCATTCCGTGCTACCTTTGAGGAGCTTTCAAACACCACAACTTGCATTGCTAGGGATATGCCGGGTTCTTCCATGTCACTTCCCCCATTGCTCACTCAGTGTCCCGGTGCCCTTCGAGCTCTCAGTCTAACCCTGATATGCCCTTCCATCCTGCTCACTCATCACCCAACTTACGTCCTCTCCTTTATATTGCGAAGCGCCCTGATAGCACCCACTCAATGATTTCCCTTTCCCCCCCGAATGACCGCCACTCCCCCTTACGGCAGGACCACATCCTCCAAAGTTGCGCGCATGGAGAGCGGCGAGGAGCAAAGGAGGCAGGAGGAAGGTGCCCCAGCAGCGCCTTGTGCAGCGGCAAAGGTTCTCCACGAGGGTTATGTCAAGCGTAAGATCACGCTGAGCAAGGACCTGACAATACCATGGGTCGTTTTGCACTGTGGACTTGCAAGCAAGCTGGGGGGTGGCAAGGTGCCGCGAGACAGCGATTTGCTTTTGCTGCTCATTGAGGCCGCACCGTTGTTGGTCAACCAGCTCGTGGCAGCGGCCGTATCTGCGGGTAGTGTACATGGGGTACCATGCGTGATCCACAAATGCGGCATCCACATGGAACTGCACCTCACCACCCTCCCACTGGAAATCTTGCGTTGTAGAGCCTTGCATCCAATACCTCGACTGTCAGTTCGTTCTACCATCTTTTCACCTCAATTTGGTGACATTAATAGGCAGCTGTCGCATTTCCTATGTGACACTCAACATTCCTTAAAGGTACTCGTGGCACGGGTATTAGGGAAGCCTTTGACAACGGGAAGGACAGGCATGCTAAGTTGGCATGCCAGAAGAAGAAAGGGCAGGGGCTGCCCACCGTTGTGGAGCTAAGATCCCTTGCCACAACGCCAATCACCGGGTTGGTCTACAGTTTTGTTCCCCACGAGGATGAGCCACCAGCAGAGGCAGCGGGTTTCCAGTGGGGCGGCCCACGACGGGGGGCCGGCTATCAGGTACTTCTGGCCACAGGTAACATCCTCGATGGCATTCGAGGGTCACAGGAATGTACATGTTATACACCCAGGCTTGACGAGTCTTGCATGTCTCACCTGGGCCAGTAAATCGTACCTCATACCTGGCTGCCACGACGCCTCTTGTGCGTCGCCTCCTCAACCCTTGTCCTGGCCATACTTAACGTTTATTCCAAATGCGCCCCAAACGCCTACGTAGTCAGTTCTCGATATGCCCTCTCTCCCAGGACCACGCTCGCTGCATACTGCGGCAGTGGCGCGCTGTGGCCATAGTCGTCCACAGCTAACCATGAAGACAGGAGTGATGCGTGTATCACAAACAGCACCAGCACATGGGGGGCGCCTTGTAGAGCATATCGAGGACCATGCAGCGGGGGATGGCGGCTCTATGGGCACCGAGCGGAGGAGGGGTGTGCAACCTGCGGATCACAGTGGTTCAGCAACGGGGGGCGATACAGCAGTCGGTGGGCTGCAGGCGGGTGCTGGGTTATGTGGTGTTGATAGCACTGGCCACGCAACAACCAGGCTGCCATGTCTTGGAGTTCCACACACGCCAGTCGGGCACATGCGGGACGTGCCAATGGCCGAAGAGCAACAAAGAGAAGCGCCCTCCGCGAAGTGTGGAAGGTAAGCGGCCCGTCAAGGTCATGCGTAGCTTGTTGAGTCCCGTTTTTCTGGTGAGTGTTAGAAAATAACTAGCCCATCGTAACGGCTTACCGTGCCCGCCTCCCCCACTGTTGTGGACATACAGGACCGTCCAATGCCCTGATGGGCGAGTGGAGTTCGGCTGTGGGGTCCCGCAAGGATGGTCGGCCTCACCAACCCTCACTGAGGCCGGTGAGGGGATGGTGTGCTATTTGGACACAACATGGTTCGTTTGTCTGATGCTACTATTCTCACTTCAATGCACAGCGGGTATGGCGTGTGGGGGGTCCATGTGGTTGCAAATATGGAAAAGGTCTCTGGGGGCCTTTGGCTTGCTCTGGAGGTGCTTGAGGTGCAAGCGAACGGAGGTGTGGTGGTCATGCAATCATGAAGCTGACGAAGGCATGGCAACCAAGAAAGGTCCCAAAATGCCATGGCTCACGAAAACTGCCCTAGGCGCCTATGCGATAAGTGGTCTAGGGTATGGCGCGATGGGTCTGTCACACGCAACATTGGGCTTGAGGTACCTGCAGCGAGGACGTACTATAAGTACATGGATGGCTCTCTCAGTTTGTGGGCTAGTATTTTCCGGCAGAGTGAGGTGTCCATGGCGAAGGTCAGGGATTTGGTCATGTCGACAGGGGGGCGAAAAGTGTGGATAACTGCAGATGGAAGATGGTCACAGTCGAGGAAAGGTGAATGGTGTACGGTGTCACTGATGGATCATCAGTCGCGGAAGGTCTTGCATTGCGTAACTATTAACAAATGGCAGCAAGGTACAGTGGCGGGAAAAATTGCCCGGGTGTTTAGCACTTTGAAACATATCGCTATGCAACACTTGTTTCGAAAATAGTAACACCATTTTTTTCTCTTCCTGTTACAAGGTTTTCGAGTTCTGCTTCAACCGTTTCTTGCTTGGCGCGAATGTGACACAACCGGAAAGCAGGGTTGAGATTTACTCCTCGACTGTCGATGCGGACAGTTCATACCGAGCGACAGACTAGATCTATTTTCGCCCGTCACTCGGTGTGCACATCGTCACACGCAACAGCTGCTAGTCTAGGAGTTAGTCCTGAAGCGAACCTACGACCGCATCGCCATGAAGCCGGTAGATGACAAGAAGCGCGCGCGAATCCTTAGCATGTTGCGCAAAGGGCATTCGACTAGGAAAATAGCCAAAGTTCTTGGCATAGGCAAGAGCACCGTGCACGATTACGGTTTGAAGAATCTAGTATCTAGTCTAGGTGTGCTCGCCATGGCATAGTGCCCACATGCGTGGCCGATGCGTGGGGCCCAGAGTGTGCCGTGTATTTGCCTGACAGCACGACACACAAGGCGTTTAGGGCGTGGCTGCACTTGCACTGCAGTGAGGAGAAGATGCGGCCTTTTGTACTTGGCGCATGCAGCTGGCTGAATGAGTCATTCCACTTCGTAATTTGCAAGTATGCCCCGAAACGCATCCGTTTCCGCGCTAGCATGGAGGTGAGAATTGCTCTCGCTATCATCCACTGGAACAACACCATGGAGCGTCTGGTCTTACGGCACATTGTGAGGCATCACCGTTCAACACGCGTGCGCAGTGGGAAGAGGAGCCGTGTGCTTGGGCCGATGAACTGGCAATGGTGTGACGACATTTTCAGTGATTAGCGCCGGATGGCTGCACATGCACTATGAGGACCCGCCACCCAATCCCGGTAGTGGCTTGCGCGCTTAACAGTGGGTGTGTGTGCACTTCCCCCCTGTTTTTTCTTTTTGGTTGTTCCTCCAGGCCTTTGTTCGCTTCTCGTAACCCCTTATGTGTTTTCTGTCATCTTCTTCCCAACCATTGACACGCAGGATTAGTGCGTTGCTCTGTTCGAAACCCGTTTGTTCCACCCCGTAAGCAGCCGCGACGCTTCCAAGGCTGACACAATATGGTACGGTACTTGCATGTTAATCCGAGCCCCACGCTCGCTTGATTGCCACTCATCCCCGCTCTTGTTCTGTTAGGCCAGCCCCTATCCCCCCTGATCTCTTCCCAATCCACCTCCTACCAGTTCCCTCTCGACCTCCCCCACTTCCCCCCTATCTATGGTTACGTCCCACCTGCCACGTAGCTAGTTCCTACATCTCTCTCTATCTCTAACTTTCAAACCCCCCAGATGAATGGGGGAATATGGAGAGTTAGGGATGTTATTGTGCCGCACTATACAGCCCAAAGATTTTATGAAAGGAAGATAAGTTGGCGATACGGTAGGTGGAAAGTGTGAAAGGAAGGGGAATGCGAGGAAAGGCAGCTGCGAGGCATGGCACTTGGTTAACATGGAGGGAGAGCGTCGGTTTGACACTTGGACGGCCAGAGACAGCGTGACAGTGAGTCACGTTTTTAGTACAGTCGCTTGCATTTTTATGCTAAAGTAAATACTCTAAACGTTGTGGACCCGATTCCGGTACGTTTCTGAAATTTCCTGGCCTGGGCAGGGCAAAAAAATTGCCCGGACAGGTCATAATACCAAATTTATGGCAACAGATTTTTCAAACAGACCATAAGACAGTTGATATGTTTTTAGTCACCTGAAGTTGGCCATGGCTTGAGGTCAAAGTCAAGCAAGCATAACACCTCCTCCTTCAGCCTCTCACATGCCCTCTTGCTTCCCCCCCCCCCTGCCCCTTCCATGCTCTAGTCTTGCAGCTCCGCTTTGTCCTACATTCAGAAGGGTGGGGTGTGGTTGGGCGGGTTGGAGGGGCTTGGTTACATCTGGGGACTTCAACTTAGATTTTTTTTATTCTACCAAAGTAGAATTTGGCTTAGCCATTTCTCGCTGTGTTTTTTTTTTTACGTCGCTTCTTTCTGAATGCTCGAGATGGTTTTGTGATGGCGGAGCTCGTTCGTCGTACGTCGTGGGTGGTCGCGTCCTGAGCCCTCTATTCTACGAGGTTCGCCGTACGCAGTTGTTCGCCTCCTTTATCTCCCCGCTTCTCCCTATCCCCCCACCTGTTATTGCGCATGCTGTGCACCAATGATGCCCACCAGCAGACACAGATTGATCGGGGGCGTGCACCATGCGGTTGCGAGCCCAGTGCGGAGGGCCAGACTGCATGCCCGGATGGGTGTTGGGGGGAGTTTCCTTAGTTGACAGACTTGTGTCCCTCGTTTACATACTATACCTGAGCATTGTGATGTGAACCCTGACTTGTTCGTGCTGCAGCCGCACGATGCTTTTCCTGTGAACCCTCTCCAACAATACCTAAATTCATAGTTGACAACAGAATGCTTGTTCACAACGTGTTATACGATGTGAAAACCAGGGCTTGAGTGTATGTAACTCTACATCCCGTCCTTCTAATTGGTTGCATACGCTAGTATCCCTCACACAATTCATAACAAAGTGATTGTTAGATATAGCCTCCGGCTGTTGCTTTCACTAACATTGCGAGCCACAGCTTCTTCGAGTGTTGCCCTGCTTGCGCACCACTAGCCAGTTGCGGATGATAACAAACCCCGCCACTCTGTGGCTGCAAAGTTTATATCATTGACCGCAGACAAACGATGCACAAAATAGTCCACTTCCTCTGGGGTACAGTGCTCGTACCCCTCAACACTATCCTCTGGGTACAGTGATCCGATCACCACATAGATCAGCCAAGGCGGTTCAACCCTATCGTATCGATGGTCACCTAAAGATATCGCGAGTAGGTGACGTAACATCGGAAACGGTGGTGCTTCAGTTGCAATGGTACTCCATTGCAGCTCTCGATGGTGTTTCCCCAACAACACACACGAATCATGTTTTCCACGGTGAGTCGCCGACGACCGGTCTCATTCTCACTCCAGAGCCCCAACCAATTTGCTGCCCAACTCTCTAACAAAGTTTTCTGCTTTGGATATTCCCTCCCAAAGGCATCCGACGACCAGCACCATAGTGGATGGTGCACCGTTGGGGCGAGTCCGGTGCGCCTCCACACCCGTCTTGACCTGGATGCAGCGACTGCAGGAGAAACACACGCATAGAGGGCAGAGAGAGAAGAGGGAGCCAGAGAGACTTAGGGGACACAGTTTGATATGTGTGGGTTCTATACCCACAGCTGGCTTTGGGACAATGGGAGTGGGAGGTGAGGGGGAGGGGTGAGGGGGGCATGTCCTCCCCCCTTTCCTTCCCCCTGTCCTCCTCTCCCTTTCACCCAGTCGTCCTATCTGCTCAACCCATACAACACCTCCTTTTCCCTTTCCCCCAGCCATCCTCTCCCCTCCACCCTGCCCTCCTCTCCCGTTCCCCCTGCCCTCCTCTCCCTTTTCCCCTGCCCTTCTCTCCCTTTCCCTCTGCCCTGCTCTCCCTTTCCCCCTGCCCTGCTCTCCCTTTCCCCCTGCCCTCCTCTCCCTTTCCCCCTGCCCTTCTCTCCCTTTCCCCCTGCCCTCCGATGCCTTTCCCCCTGCCCTACACTCCCTTTCTCCCTGCCCTCCTCTCCCCTTCCCACTGCACTCCTCTATCTTTCCCCCTCCCCTCCTCTCCCTTTCCCCCTAAACCCTCCTCTCCCTTTCCCCCTGCCCTCCTCTCCCTTTCCCCCCTGCCTTCCTCTCCCTTTCTCCCTGCCTTCCTCTCCCCTTCCCCCTGCCCTCCTCTCCTTTTCCCCCTGCCCTGCTCTCCCTTTCCCCCTGCCCTCCACTCCCTTTCCCCCTGCCCTTCTCTCCCTTTCCCCCTGCCCTGCTCTCCCTTTCCCCCTGCCCTCCTCTCCATTTTCCCCTGCCATTCTCTCCCTTTCCCCCTGCCCTTCTCTCCCTTTCCCCCTGCCCTTCTCTTACTTTCCCCCTACCCTTCTCTCCCCTTCCTCCCGCCCTTCTCTATCTTTCAACCTGCCCTTTTCTCCCTTTCCCCCTGCCCTTCTCTCTCTTTCTCCCTGCCCTTTTCTCCCTTTCCCCCTGCCCTTCTCTCTCTTTCTCCCTGCCCTTTTCTCCCTTTCCCCCTGCCCTTCTCTACCTTTCCCCCTGCACTTCTCTCCCTTTCCCCCTGCCCTTCCCTCCATTTACCCCTGCCCTCTTCTCCCTTTCCAAACCCGCCCTCCTCTCCCTTTTCCCCTCCCATCCTCTCCCTTTTCCCCCGCCCTTCTCTCCCTATCTCCCTGCCATCCTCTTCAATTCCCCCTGCCCTTCTCTCCATTTCCCCGTGCCCTGCTCTCCCTTTCCCTCTACCCTTCTCTCCCTTTCCCCCTGCCCTCCTCTCCCTTTCTCCCTGCCATCCTCTCCCCTTCCCCCTGCCCTCTTCTCCCTTTTCCCCTGCCCTTCTCTCCCTTTCCCCCTGCCCTTCTCTCACTTTCCCCCTGCCCTTCTCTCTCTTTCCGCCCGCCCTTCTCTCCCTGTCCCCCAGCCCTTCTCTCTCTTTCCCCCTCCCCTTCTCTCCCTTTCCCCCTGCCCTGCACTCCCTTACCCCCTGCCCTTCACTCCCTTTCCCCCTGCCCTTCTCTCTATTTCCCCCTGCCATCCTCTACCCTTCCCCATGCCCTTTTCTCCCTTTCCCCTTGCCCTGCTCTCCTTTTCCCTCTGCCCTTCTCCCCCTTTCCCCCACCCCTCCTCTCCCTTTCTCCCTGCCATCCTCTTCCCTTCCCCCTGCCCTCCTCTCCATTTCCCCCTGCCCTTCTCTCACTTTCCCCCTGCCCTTCTCTCCCTTTCCCCCTGCCCTTCTCTCACTTTCCCCCTGCCTTTCTCTCTCTTTCCCCCTGCCCTTCTCTCCCTCTCCCCCCGCCCTTCTCTCCCTTTCCCCCTGCCCTCCTCTCCATTTCCCCCTGCCCTCTTCTCCCCTTTCCCCTGCCCTTCTCTCTTTTTTCCCCTGCCATCCTCTCCCCTTCCCCATGCCCTTATCTCCCTTTTCCCCTGCCCTGCTTTCCCTTTCCCTCTACCCTTCTCTCCCTTTCCCCCTGCCCTCCTCTCCCTTTCTCCCTGCCATCCTCTCCCCTTCCCCCTGCCCTCTTCTCCCTTTTCCCCTGCCCTTCTCTCTCTTTCCCCCTGCCCTTTTCTCCCTTTCCCCCTGCCCTTCTCTTTCTTTCCCCCTGCCCTTCTCTCCCTTTCCCCCTGCCCTCCTCTCCCATTTCCCCGGCCATCCTCTCCCTTCCCCCCCCCCCTTCTCTCCCTTTCTCCCTGCCATCCTCTCCCCTTCCCCCTGCCCTTTTCTCCCTTCCCCCTGCCTTGCTCTCCCTTTCCCCCTGCTCTTCTCTCCCTTTCCTCCTTCCCTCCTCTCCCTTTCTCCCTGCTGTCCTCTCCCCTTCCCCCTGCCCTCCTCCCCCTTTTCCCCTGTTATAGTCACAATAGGCTCAGATGTGCCTAAAATGAGAGAACTTGTGCACAGTCAGAATTCCGTCAGACAGCTTCAAATATTGATGCCGATCTGATGTGTGCCTGAAACGGTGATTTGTAAATTGGATCTGGAGCGCGTTGTTGTCGCCTATCAGCAGCAAGTTGAAGCATAAAATTCCATGAAGATTTGACGACGCTATGGCGGTTTGACTGGGAGGAGGTACAGTAGCCACTATCTTCTTAGGAGTACAAACTTAGCAAGAAGAGTTCGAGAGGGAGATGGTTCCCAGCCTCTACATACCCCAAGAGCCGAGGTCCAGGTTGGTGGTACACCACCACAGAGTCCCCAACCATGAAGAGTCTCGAAACCAACCCTCCAAGGGGCTACACCAAGTGAAATGTAACACTACACGAAGTAACGTTACTATTTTCACTATTTAATATTCATCCGCGTCCCTTGGGCTTGAAATCTTGAGCTCTTGTTCTTGGATCTGCAAGATAAATTCTTCTTGAGTTGATGGGGGCTTGCTGTACACACCTGCGACACGATGGACACTTCACACTCGACAAAATAGAAAAAACACATGCGACACACAAACGACGACTTGACATGCGAGTTGTAAAAACTCGCTAATGTCTTGACCGACACAAACCACATTGTGATACACCATTCAAACACACACACAAGCACTGGATAGCAATGACATAGACTCACAATTCATTCCATGCCATGCATGCACACACACAAACAAGGACGACAAGCCGAGTGCAAGCCATAGGGTTGCACCAACATCCCCTGCCATCCTCTCCCTTTCCCCCTGCCCTTCTCTCACTTTCCCCCTGTCCTTCACTTCCTTTCCCCCCGCCCCTCTCCCTTTCCCCCTGCCCTTCTCTCTCTTTCCCCCTGCCCTTTTCTCCCTTTCCCCCTGCCCTTGTCTCTCTTTCCCCCTGCCCTTTTCTCCATTTCCCCCTGCCTTTCTCTCTCTTTCACCATGCCATGCTCTCCCTTTTCCCCCGCCCTTCTCTCCCTTTCCCCCTGCCCTCCTCTCCATTTCCCCCTGCCCTCTTCTCCCTTTCCCCCTGCCCTCCTCTACCTTTTCCCCTGCCATCCTCTCCCTTTCCCCCTGCCCTTCTCTCCCTTTCTCCCTGCCATCCTCTCCCCTTCCCCATGCCCTTTTCTCCCTTTCCCCCTGCCCTGCTCTCCCTTTCCCTCTGCCCTTCTCTCCCTTTACCCCTGCCCTCCTCTCCCTTTCTCCCTGCCATGCTCTTCCCTTCCCCCTGCCCTTCTCTCTCTTCCCCTTGCCCTCCTCTCCCTTTCTCCCTGCCATCTTCTCCCCTTCCCCCTGCCCTCTTCTCCCTTTTCCCCTGCCCTTCTCTCCCCTTTTCCCTGCCCGTCTCTCACTTTCCCCCCCTGCCCTTCTCTCTCTTTCCCCCTGCCCTTCTCTCCCTTTCCCCCTGCCTCTCTCTCCCTTTCCCCGTGCCCTCCTCTCCATTTCCCCCTGCCCTCCTCTCCCTTTTCCCCTGCCATGCTCCCTTTCCCCCTGCCCTTCTCTCCCTTTCTCCCTGCCATCCTCTCCCCTTCCCCATGCCCTTTTCTCCCTTTCCCCCTGCCCTGCTCTCCTTTTCCCTCTGCCCTTCTCTCCCTTTTCCCCTCCCCTCGTCTCCCTTTCTCCCTGCCATCCTCTTCCCTTCCCCCTGCCCTCCTCTCCATTTCCCCCTGCCCTTCTCTCACTTTCCCCCTGCCCTTCTCTCCCTTTCCCCCTGCCCTTCTCTCTCTTTCCCCCGGCCCTTCTCTCTCTTCCCCCCTGCCTGTCTCTCCCTTTCCCCCTGCCCTCCTTTGCCTTTCCCCCTGCCCTCCTCTCCATTTCCCCCTGCCCTCTTCTCCCTTTCCCCCTGCCCTCTTCTCCCTTTTCCCCTGCCCTCCTCTCCATTTCCCCCTGCCCTCTTCTCCCTTTCCCCCTGCCCTCCTCTCCCTTTTCCCCTGCCATCCTCTCCCTTTCCCCCCGCCCTTCTCTCCCTTTCTCCCTGCCATCCTCCCTGCCCTCCTCTCCCTTTCCCCCTGCCCTTCTCTCACTTTCCCCCTGCCCTTCTCTCCCTTTCCCCCTGCCCTTCTCTCACTTTCCCCCTGCCCTTCTCTCTCTTTCCCCCTGCCCTTCTCTCCCTTTCCCCCCGCCCTTCTCTCCCTTTCCCCCTGCCCTCCTCTCCATTTCCCCCTGCCCTCTCCTCCCTTTCCCCCTGCCCTCCTCTCGCTTTTCCCCTGCCATCCTCTCCCTTTCCCTTGCCCTTCTCCCCCTTTCTCGCTGCCATCCTCTCCCCTTCCCCATGCCCTTTTCTCCCTTTCCCCCTGCCCTGCTCTCCTTTCCCTCTTCCCTCCTCTCCCTTTCCCCCTGCCCTCCTCTCCCTTTCTCCCTGCCATCCTCTCCCCTTCCCCCTGCCCTTCTCTCCCTTTCCCCCTGCCCTCCTCTCCATTTCCCCCTGCCCTTTTCTCTCTTTCCCCCTGCCCTCCTCTCAGTTTAACCCCCTCACCCCCGCACTTTTTGCCGTATCCACCCCTCCCTTTCCTCCTGGCCTCCTCTCGGGGGATGTGCTTACTGGCTGGCGGGTGTGGAGGCTGGAGCTCCCGTGCCATCTCAAGAGTAGGTTTTGTCGGCGGCGAGCAACGAGCCCACAGTGCGTGGCTCGAGGTGCGAGGCGCGTGGTCACTCGATTCCGCGTCTTGCGTGGGTACCTCGTTTTCTTTGCGCCGTACGTCACCCTGGTCAAATTGCAGCTTAGCGCCGAGCTCGTCTGCACGCGTGCCGCATGCGATGGCTAGCTAGAAGGCGAGCTCGGGAAGCCTATGGTTGGGCCGCACATCCGGTGTTTGTGGCTGACGACGTTTGTAGCAGAGACGGGTTGGCGTACGTTTCTGGTTATCTTGATTTTAAGCCTCTAAGAGCAGGCACGCACCGTTGAATGCGTAGGGCGTCACTAGCAGCTTATGATGCGGCGACTTTGTATCTGTTTCCTTATGTATTGTTGGAAGAATCGTAATCGTAGGTCCCTCAAATGGTTTCACGACAGGTTGGAACTCTTGAGCTGGTTTTGTTTTGGGGGCATATGGTACCTGTTTCTGATTGGCGCGCGTTCTTGCAGCCCGCAGATATTGGTCGTCTGAGTCGTTCGTTGCTCTAGCCATGTCGCCCGCATTGTTTTTTCGTAGTGTTGCCACACCTCCATGGGCGGTCAGCTGGGGTGAAAAGAGATTCCATTCTGACGTTCGTGCGCGGGGTATCAGAAAGAATAATTGAACTAGAATGTGTGAGTACAAGGGTATATAGACTAGGCTGTTCTACCATCTAACGCACAATCCAGTATAGTCTACAGTAACAACCTAAGTTACATTTGACACACCCCCTAGACTATATAGGGATAGTGCCTAACAGGGAAAGAAGCAGCTCAGGGCGGCACTACTAGTCCAGCCTCTGAGACAAAGGACTAAAAACCAGTCAAAGGAGTACAGACAAGACAAAGAGCAAGACTAGGGCGGCACTACTAGTCCAGCCACTAGGAGAGGCCACAAGACCAGTCAGGGTAAAATATATATATAAAGGACAGTACAAAGTAAAGGCCCTAGCAAGTGAGAGGCTACAGGAACGAGACCTAACTGTACACAGTGCCGATGATGATCTTTAGGCGCAAGCGCCTTCGTAAAGATATCAGTTGTGTTGGCACCGGAGGCCAAGTGTACTACGCGCGCCTGGCGGCGCTGCTGGAGCTCACGCAGGAGGAAGTACCGCAGCTGGATGTGCTTCGCTCTGCCCTCGAGTTGAGCCTCCTGACACAGGAGGATCATGGCCCTGTTGTCAGCGGACAGGACCAGGGCAGAGCTAGGCCGCTCACCTAAGTCCGTGAGCAAGAAGGTCAGCCAGCGGAGAACCTGTGCCGCCATGGCACCAGCGTAGATCTCGGCCTCACAGCTGGACTGGGCAATAGACGAGGAGCGGGTAGCTCTCCACAAGACGGCACGTGAACCAAGGCTGAAGCAGTAGTCCTGCGAGGACCTGAGGGTCTCGGCGTCGTCTGCCCAAGAAGCGTCTGTGTGTCCAGTAAGGACCACTAGCCTGCGTCCTCCTAGCACTAACCCCATGCCCGATGTACTTGCAAGATAACGCAAAACCCTCTTAGCGGCAGACTAGTGCTGAGGTCGGTGTCTGCCTGTAGCCACAAAGCAAGCCAGGATACTGAGAGGGTATGCGAGATCTGGGCGAGTGCAAGTCATCAGGTACATGAGGCAACCCACCAGCTCTGCGTAAGGACCACAGGGCTCTGCTGACTCCTCAGGAACTGGAGCGGAGAGCTTGTGGTCTAGAGGCAGAGGAGTGGGCTGTGCGGAAGAGAACTGAAGGCCGAACCTCTGAAGGACCTAGCGCAACAAATGTGACTGAGTCAAAGTGATGGTGCGCGCTGCTCTGTCCCTGGAGATCTGCAAGCCAAGATAGTGGCGCAGTTCTCCAAGGTCACTGCAAGTGTGTCTCTTCAGCAGCTCTGCCTTCACGGAGGCCAGTGCGTCCCTGTCTGCTGTGGTGAAGACCAGGTCGTCTACGTAAACAAGGATGTAGAACGGGGTCTTGCCAGCACGGACGAAGAGCGAGGGGTCTGCAGAGGACGGAAAGAACTGCAAGTCAACAAGCGTAGCACGCAGCATGTCGTGCCACTCACGGGGAGCCTGCCGCAAGCCGTAGACGGGGCGCCGCAGGAGCCACTGGGTCCCAGGAGGGAAGGTACCAGTGAAGCCCTGAGAGCGGCGCAGTTAGACCTGCTCATGTAGACTACCCTGAAGAAACGCAGTGGAGAAGTCGAGGGATTGAAGCTCGTAGTCACGCTGAGCTGCTACGTGTAGCAGCACCCGAAAAGTAGTCATCTTCCGGGTCGGAGCGAAGGTCTGGAAGAAGTCCACCCCCTCACGCTGACTGAAACCTCTAGCCACGTAGCGCGCCTTGAACACAGGCGGCTCTCCAGGATGGTGCTTCACGTTGAAGAGCCAGCGGCCATCGGCTACGTTCACCCCAGGCGGGGGAACTGCGTCGACGTAGGTGCCGGTGGACCTCCTAGATGCCATCTCCTGCTCCATTGCAGCTATCCACTGAGAGGCCCAGGGTCCCGAGACCGCCTCAGCGTAAGTGTGAGGGGTTGTGATGTCGAAAGCGTCGGGGTCACCCTCAGGGACTAGAAGCAGAGCAGAGATGGGGAGCAGCCTCGGACAGGAAAGCAAGCTCGTACTGGCGGTCCTCCAGGACGTCACTGCCGAGGGTAGGAGCACCCCTGACAGACGGAGGACAGGCAGGGTCAGAGACCAGAGCGGTGGCGTAGTCAAGGCGGCGGGTAGAGGCGAAGTCAACGACCGCAACGACAAGGGCGTCAAGGCTCGAAACCGGAACAGACGGGTCGGTAACGAGAGAGGCAAGGACCCGAGGAACAACAGGACGAGCGGCATGCAGGTAGAGGGGGGGGAGCAACGACAAGGGAGGACGGAGGGGGTGACGGGAGAAGGGGAGGATGAGGCGCGTGGGAACGAAGCAACATAGGGTGAGAGCGCGAGATCGGGCAGACAGGTCAAGCACGGGAGGGACGGCGAGACCAGACGTGAGACGGAGGAGTCGGGTCAGGGGACAGAGGAGGGGACACAAGAGGGGAACGAGGGGGGATACGTGCTGGAGACGAGTCCGGAGGAGGGAACACAGGGCCGTACACAGGAGGAGGAGGAGGTACGGGCACGAGGTCAGGGGACGGAAGGCCGAGCAGGCGTAGAGCGGACACCGGCATGGACTGCTGCAGCGGCGGTGTGACACCGACACTGGGACCGCAAGCTGCCTGGCGGCTACCTCCAGAACACTCCATGCCAGCACCCCCAGAAGGAACACCCCCAGAGCTCAGAACCCCTCGAGCACCGATACCAACCCCAGGCCCGCCAGGATAAGCCACGACAGGAGTCCCAAGACTAGTACCCACCCCAACTCGAGCACCCCCAGAGGCAACGAAGTGCTGCGGCGATTGCTGCGGCGGCGGCGGCTGCAACGACGGGTGCGGCGGCGGTGGCGGCCATGACGACGGCTGCGACAGCGGTGGCGATGGCGGCTGCGGAGGCGGCGAAAGAGGAGACACCTGAGAAGGGGCAGGCGGCGAGGACTTCGCCGCACGACGACCAGAGTCAGCACACTCCTCAACCGGGACAACCGACGTAAGTGGGGTGACGTGGGACACACTAGAGGGGGCAGGACGGGGAGGGGGAGGAGGAGGGGCGGCGACGACCGGGGAAGGGGTGACCAGGAACGGGGGGGGGTAACCGGGGGACCTCGGTGGGGGAAGCGGCGGTAGGAGACGGACTCGTCAAAGGTGACGTCACGGGAGTGAAAGAACCGGTGAGACGGCGGGTGGTAGAAGTGCCAGTCAGACACGTCAAGGGGGAAGCCGAGGAAGACACAGGGAAGGGTGCGGGCAGTGAGCTTGTCCGTGCCAGAGGTACGAACGTGAGCAAGGCAGCCCCACACGTGGAACGCAGACGCGTCACCAGGTGACCCTGACAAGAGGAGGGTCGGCGAAACCTGAGGTTGCTGGGAGTGCGGCCACAGGTTAAGCTGGTGAGCGGCGTAGCGAACGGCCACAGAAAATGGGGTGCCCTCGCATGGATCATGGAGGTGCGAGCCACCTCCATGACCAAACCGATGCGTCGCTCAGCGACCCCATTCTGTTGCGGGGAGTCCGGCAAGGTGAACGTCTTGGTGATGCCCTCCGCACGACAGAAACGACCAAGGACAACAGAGGCAAACTCGCCACCACGGTCGGAGTGGAGACGCAAAACAGGTAGACCGCTGTGGACACGCGCAGAGACAAGCCACGGGATAAGAACGGCAGGCACGTCGGCCTTCCGCTCTAGGGGGGACACAGTGGTGTAGCGCGTGTAGTCGTCGACTAGCACTAGGAAGTAGCACTCTCGACGCGGCCCATGGACGGGGGCGGGGCCCTAGACGTCCATGTGCAGAGTCTGTAGCAGTGCTGCAGTAGGGGGAAACGAGGAGGAGTGAGGGGCACGGCGGAGTCGGCCCTCGACACAGAGCGTGCACGGTGGGGCTGGGGAGGAGGGAAACTCAGGGAACGACCCGGGGAGGCCTAGGACGAGACCGTGCTGTGACATGCGACGTAGACGCGCGAGCGCAGGGTGACCTAGGCGGTGGTGCCAGAGAAGAGTCGGGTGAGTGAGAGCCCGACAGGAGCAGCCAGCAGCAACTGGGGGAGACGCAGTCACCTGAGAGGGGTTCCAGCCGAGGGGGTCATCGTGTCCAGAGTGAAGAGACCGGACACCGGGTCCCGGGGGAACGTGGACAGGGGGGCACCAGTGGCGGCCTCGGTACAGACAGCGTACCGCTCGTGTCCAGGGAACGTAGTGGTGATGCCAAGGTCCTGAAGGCAGCCGACACCAACTAGGTTCCTGGAGAACGAGGGGATGTGCAGTCCCGTAAGCGAGCCCAAAGGAACCGCCGGGCAGGGGAGGGTGGTGGAACTGCGAGCGACTACTGGGCCGGAGGAGGGGTCAGCAAGAGAGACTGCGGCAGGGACAAGAAGCGGTATCAACGTGGTGGAGTCGCAGAAGAAGCACCGGGAAGCGCCAGAGTCGAGGGTGAAAGAGAGCGCAGCAGTGGCGGCCGGAGGCGAAGCAGCGACGGAAGCACCAAGGCTAAACAAAGCAGGGGATCCTACGCTTGACGCAGCAGGGAGTCTATTCAAGGCACACCTACACTAGGCAACAAGGGGTAATAAGACGGAAGCACACTAGAGTCATCAGCATACATCACATGCAGAGCAGTAACAATCTCATCCATATCCAGATAAAAAATCTGAACCCTACGACGAAGCAAACCGTGCTAGTCAAGGAGCTCGGGCGACGGGCCGAAACGCTGACGAAACAGGTCGTCCAGGCGACGGAAATAGCGGACCTAGGTGTGACCGATCTTACCGCAAACGAAGCCACGGCGAGGACCGGTTTGGAGCAGGTACTGACAGCGCGCGTCACCCGAACCACCACCCAGCAGCCCACCAATCCCACCACCACCACGTCCAGCGCTACCACCAGCGCCAGCCCACCTGGGCGGGAGACCACTCGCCCGTCTCTGCTGCGGCTGTGACTGCTGCGGCTGCTGCGTCTGCTGCGACTGCTGCGGCTGCTGCAGCTGACGCGAGTCCGGCTGCAACGCCTGCTGAGACGGCTGCTCAGCTGCATCTGGCAGGGTCCCTTCGTCCGCACCACCACTAGGAGACCCAGCTCCACCACCACCTACACCTGCAACCCCATCTCCGCCGCCACGCCCTGCCTTGGGGCGGCGACCCTTCCCCGGACGGACCTGTGCTGCAGCTGCAGTCTCAGCCACAGCAACAGAACCGTTAGAGAAGGTGCACTGAGCGGGGGCGCAACCCTGAAAGATAAGGAACGGCACAGTACCGCTAGTCTGAGCGATAGAGCGGTGGCGAGCCTCTATAGCGGACAGGGTGTCGACAATGTCGGTGAGGGGGAGGTCTGCGGGGTGGACGCTAAGGAAGTGGTAAGACGGTCAGGGAGGGGGGTGGCTAGCAGGTAGAGAGTAGATGTGAGGGGCGGTTGGTGGGCTAGAAGCTGTGTGGGAGTGCAGGCAGCACGCCAGGTCTCCTCTATAGTGCGCAGGTGAGCGGCCAGGTCGGCGACAGTAGGAAACGACGCAAGGTCAGGGAAGAGCATGGGGAGGATCAGACGACCGACCGAGGCAGCAGGCGGGGTGGAATAGCGCTGGACAACAACATCTAGGAAAGCCTGGGCAGTGGTGATAGACCTGAAGCGCGGTCGCTCGGACAGGGGGAGGGCATTGCTAATGACAAGCTGTGCGACAGCGTCACGGGAGAGCCAGACAGAGCGAGCAAGGGCAGCGGCCGCAGCGGACTCACGCTCAGCGGACGAGGGATCAGTAGACAGTGCAGCGGGGGGGTCAGGGCAGGAGAGAGTAGCGTCAAGATGGACAGACAGAGAGCGGCCATCCTGCCGCTGACCAGTGAGGTGGCGACGGAGGTCAGCAAGCCACGCATCAAACTCAATCGACTGGCCCTCAACGTCAAAGCGAAGCACCTCCGCCATTAGTGACAATAGAGGGCAATGGAGAGCAGTACAGTGCGGTGCAGGGCGGTGCAGTGCGGTACAGTGCGGTGCAGTGCGTTGCAAGGCGGCCTAGTACGGTACTGGGGGGCTTCGCAGGGCAGTGCTGATCGGGAGGAACCGGCCGAACCCGATGCGGCGGCGGGCTGGCGACGACGCGAATGCAGGAGCCGGCCGGCGGACGGCAGACGCGAGGGGCCAGCAAACGGCGGCAATGGGGGCCGGCGAGGTGCTGGCGCGACGGGGAGTAGGGCCAGCCACGACGGCAAGGAGACACGGCCGCAACGGCGGCCAGGGACAGCCACGACAGCGGCTAGGGGCGGCCGCAACGGCAGGAGTGGCCGTGAGCGACAGCAGCTAGTCGCGGCCGCAACGGCGGCCAGGGATAGCCGCGACAGCAGCTAGGGGTGGCCGCGACAGTGAGGGGGGGGCAGGCTAGGGACGGGCGCGACGGCCAGGGGGCCGGCTAGGGGCGGGCGCGACGGCCAGGGGGCCGGCTGGGGGCGGACGCGACGGCCAGGGGGCCGGCTAGGGACGAGCGCGACGGCCAGGGGGCCAGCTAGGGACGAGCGTGACGGCCAGGGGGCCGGCTAGGAGCGGACGCGACGGCCAGGGGGCCGGCTAGGGACGGGCGCGACGGCCAGGGGGCCGGCTAGGGGCGGACGCGACGGCCAGGGGGTCGGCTAGGGACGAGCGCGACGGAGAGGGGGCCGGCTGGGGACGGACGCGTCGGCCAGGGGGCCGGCTAGGGGCGGGGCACGACGGTGGCTAGGGCCTAGGGGGCGGAAGCGTGGGCGGGCTAGGAGAGGAAACTAACCTACTATGATACCATATCAGAAATAATAATTGAACTAGAATGTGTGAGTACAAGGGTATATAGACTAGGGTGTTGTACCCTCTAAGGCACAATCCAATATAGTCTACAATAAAGACCTAAGTTACATTTGACACGGGGCTCGTTTTGCCTACTGTACACCCTCTATCACACTGGGCCCAACTAGAAAGGGGGGTCATTATTATATCTTCTCGCTTTTAAGGTGTTGTGGATGGAACCACGTGCTTGAGCATGTGCACTATGGTTACTAAGGCCGCGGCTTCAACACAAATGCAAGGTGTAGTACATCTCTTGAAAGGCACTCAACCCTTTTGGATACCCTCTACAATCCCGTCCTTGTTAACAAAAATGCGAACACGGTCCTTGCGATACTCCATAGTGTGATAACGGCCAACTGGAACAACTTCTACAAACCAGTAGCATCCAGACACGGAGGCGAGTACGAGATCTTGAGCCTGCTGGCCTGTCATGCCCACCACCTCGGGTAAGCTCCTCTTGCTGCCATGGGTGCCATTCATGCGAGGCCAGGAAGGGGAGTTGTGAGCGAGTGTAGTGGTGATTGCCAGACAGAAACAAAAAGAAGGGATGGGGGCAGGGACATGGGAAAAGGAGGGAGAGGGGGAGGAAAGGGGTCGAGGGCAAGAGGGAAACAGTGGAGGGGGGAAGTCACGTTGTGGTTGAGTGGCCAAAACATCACTTCGGAAAGAGTAAACAATCAGCACGTTACAAAACTGAGATACGTCACGTTCGTAAAACCCCTTAACAAACCTGCAATCCGCTTGCTCTGTTGACATCAATGGGGGAGACCTCGGAGGCGCACGAGGTCTATTTGAAGGAGCGCCAAGTTCGCCATTTGAGCTGAGCTGGCTGGTTCCTTGGAGCGAAACAGGAACTGGAGTGGCGCGCACAGTCGGTCTGGGCGTCCGAGGACTCGTGGGTCGACCATTCGATTTGGGGAAATCCTTCAGAGAGGAGGCCGGGGGGAGAAGTGCGATGGCGAGCAGGAGGAAGATGATGAGGGACGGAAGCTGACGGCCTGCCATGGCGGACGGAACACGTTCCCAGCAGTGCTGAGAAGAGTCCGGCGTGAGGCAAAGGGGGTGCTGTCTAAGAGACGAAGGTGAACTAGGAGTGAGTTGATTACCTTGAATGTAATCCTGGTTACGAGACGGCATTTATACGCATTCTTTTCGACCCGGACTCCGGAGGGATTCAGCCCATCAACGACGCTGTAGGCGTCGAGAAGGATGTGGACGGATGTGTGAACGGCCCTCGTACCGCGTGACGTGGCCAGATACTATGTGGACGGATGTCAAACGGCGCTCCAGCCTGAAGCAAGGTGAGCCGCTGCCAGCCTCACATCACCAGCAACACGGAGACAACGATCGTCAGCTTCGCTGTGATAGGCTCTTGAAAAAACTAAAAATTCTAATCGCCAGCCTCACGACAATCGACGCTACTACTCCAGGAGCCAATCGCTGCCAGCCTCGCGGTGTCGGCTATCGCCAGCAACATGGATAAAATGATCGTCGGCTTGACTGCTCCGACTCGAGCGAGTTGCGCCGCAGCTCTGATAGCAGTTGAAAATTTGGACAGAGGATCATGGCTACACTGTAGCACCAGTCCTGTACAGCATCCCGCCTTAGCCTTGGACCGTACAGCAGTACTGTACTGCCACTGTAGAGCACACAAGAAATGGGATGATGGCGGTCTACAGCTGTGTCGGCTTGCGCTGTCCAGTCAATGGGAGGCGTCGCCTAACGACTCGCTTCTCTGCAAGGTTAGCTGTTATGTCTGCGGACGAAAATTACCCTAGAGATTGTACACTTGTTTTTCTATCTAGTTCCACGTTTTTTGCACGCGGCTAGGTCCTGTAAGCAGGAAATCTTAAAACACGGGCAAACGGGACCTTGAAGGGGAAATTCCATAATAGATAATGACACTTGGTTATAAAATCTCGCTCATGCACTAGATTAGTTGCCTGCGCGACGTCCCAGCTCTGAAAATCGCAACTGTCGAAATACAACTTAGCTGTTCGCCATCGTTCAGATTGCAGCCAATCAGGTTCAGTGTCAACGGGAGTCCTGCTGAGAACGTGGTAGGTGAGATTGCAAGTTGGACTGTTTCGGATGGGACAATAGAGGGGAAAATGTGTAAACGCATTCCGCTACGCCTCTTGGTAACCTCGTTTTGACCTAGTGGGTAGCGAGGCGTTATACTGGTTTCAGAGCTTAGGGTTCGACTCCCACCTAGACACATTTTCCGCGCACAGTTAAGGTCGTGGTGAGAACTAGAATGTGCGAAAATATAGCTGTGGTTGTATCCAGTCACGAACCCAGCGAACGATCCTGTGCGTTGGCCTTGTTCACCAACGAAGTCGCTGACTTGGAGCACCCGCGAAATGAGAGAGGTCCTTGTGAGGGCCGACTCCCTGAACCAACGAGGACGTTCGCACCAGGGGGGGACGAGTGTAACGTCTACAGACGGAAATTACCCTAGAGATTGTAAACGCATTCCGCAGTGCCTTCGGGTTAAAGCGAGAAACTATAATAGTGACCCCCCTTTCTAGTTGGGCCCAACTAGAAACGACCCAACAGTGAATATGTTTTTGGAGGGGCGGGCAGCAGCCCCCGTTTTTTACCAAACCGTAGGCCACGAAATCGAATTGCGCTTGCAACATTTCGCACTGGCGACAAATAGATTTGCGTGGTTAACATTTTGACCAATCGGGACCCAGACTCAGTTTTACTGGTGTAGTGAACCTGGGTCCAACTTGAAATTCAAGTTGGGCCCACTTGGTGCATCTTACAGGCAGTGGGGGCTGAGCGACAGGTGGTGCGCTGCTTGCGATTTTGCCCGAGCCATTTTCCCCACCGTACGCCATGTTTTCCCTGCCAACCAATCAGGTAACTGCATCTTCTCGCCCAGTTTCCCCTGCTTGCATTTCTCGACAGTGTACCCTCTGCCCCGTCGCAGTTTTGTCCCTTAGTCGCAAAAACGGATGTCTGGGCCTTATCAAGTGGATAGCGAGGCGTTAGACTGGGATGATGGCGGTCTACAGTTGTGTCAGCTTGCGCCGTCCAGTCAATGGGAGGCGTCGCCTAGCGACTCGCTTCTCTGCAAGGTTAGTACTGTAGTGAACGTTTTTTGTGGCACAGGAAGCTCGCCGAAACTAGCCTTTCTTCCATAGCGAAGTCTGAAGGCGTGGATCCTAGGGTTACGCTTCCCATAAAAGCGCATCCGGTTGCGTTTTTGGCGATTTTTTTGCCCGGAGAAATGTTTGCGAGGAAACGTCGAGATGTTCGCGAAACGCGTAACCAAACCAGATTGCGCAAACCAGTGGGGACGCGCAAGCCTAGGCTCCACACCTTGAGCATCCTATCTTTCACCAACAGAAGAGGTATGTGCGTAAAGCACTCGTCCACATGATGTCCTCCGTACGCGCTGCCCGTAACCAATCGCAATCAGTTTAGCATGCCCATGCGTCTTGTTTCACGGGCAGTATCCGTTTCGTTAGAGTCCCAAAAGTCGCCACGTGGAACGATTTGTTGAGCGCGGAACGAGGCGACCATACAGATGCATGTGCTTACTGACAAGAATTCTGATTTTTGAAATGTCTTGTTACAGAATGCCATTTGCGAACCATGTGCGACCCATCTGCCCGTGGAGAAGTATGCGAAATGGCGAATTGAACATTGGCCCCTGCAACTCGGCAAAGTGGTGGGCATATGGTGGACATCGTTTGTATGCATCTGGCAGGTGCATTGCTGTGTTGGAACAGTAAATCTGATGCCCCAGCCCTTAGCACGAAATCAGCAACGAGGGGGAGAAATGGCGGTGACAAAATTGGGGGGTTGGCGAAAAAGAGAACATTCCACAACCAGTCAGATTTCAGCAGAAGGTTCGATAGAGTTCGAAAGGCGTTTCAGCAGCGTGGTCCGTAAAATTCGAGGAGCTCTACACAACAAAATCATCTACAGCAGAATGTTCAAGAATTCTCCTATTCATTCACTTCTTGTGGCCTCCTCCCAAGATAGCCAAGGTTCATGGCAATTGGGTCGTACCCAAGTTCCCAAGGGATTTGCCTTGTGCTCCATCCAGGTTTTGAGCTACCAACTGATTTCCAAATGAAAGAGCCTTAGTTGGCTTTGTACAATCTTGAGTAAGGTGAAGTTTATGCAATTTGACGACGCGCTGCCCCCCCCCCCCCCTCCCCCACTTCGTGCCTCTCTGGCCCTGTGTGTCCTTGCGCCCCACGCCTGCCCTCGTTCCTTCCATCCCCAGCGTGTCGCCGTGCCGCAGCCGTGCTGCCGCGCTGCCACCGTGCCGCCGCTGTGTCGCTATACCGTCGTGCCGCTGTACCGCTGTGTCGCTATGCCGCCGTGGTGTCGTGGTGTCGTGGAGCCGCACCGCGGAGCCTTTGTTCCACTGTGTCACTGAGGTCGTGCGATAGCGGACTCTATGCTCCGCTTGGGCACGGAGGGGCACGCGTTCGAATTCGATGCCTGGATTGTCGACCTCCGCCGTCACCTAACAGGTCAGCGTCAGGATGGTCACTCTCTGGCTGTTCATGTCGATGGCTTGCTTCCTTGCCCCTCCGCGCATGATCCCCTCCCTACTGACCCCACCTTTGCTCACTGTGAGGCCCTTTCTGCTGCTCGTGATGTCTGGGAGCGCGCGACGTAGTAGCGCAGCTAGCCATTAGTCACGCACTTCCCTTGTCTGAGCATCCATGCTTTACTGCTGTCGCGAACACCAAAGAGTTCCAAAATGTTGTCGTTGCACACTACTCCACGTCCGCGTCTGCCTCTGCTGGCCGCCTGATCCTCCCATGCTGTTTCCTGACCTCGCCGCCTTCCCCACTGCTCCTGACCTCGCCACTCACCTCCGTGCACTAGAGACTTGCTACCGCGCCGCCAGCACTGAGGCCCAGCTCACTGCCTTCCCCCCGCCTCTCTGTGCTACCCTGTACCTTATTGACACGCGCCTTTTGGACCGCTTAGCCACTACCAGCGATCACTTCCTTAGTCAGCACCTTGGTGACCTCACCCTTACCACATTTGACGCCGCCCTATACGAGATAGAGACTCGCAAGCACACTATCGCTCAGTCAAGCGGTACTGCAGCTATCCCTATCTTTCAGGGCTGTGCGCCCTCCCTGTAAGCTGACGTGTCTGCCGCTGTCGCTGAGACAGCCCCTGCTGCTGAGACCGCTGCTGCGGTCTCCGCGTAGTAGTGCCAGCGTCGGGGCCGCCGCCCCAAGGGGGGGCGTGGTGAAGGTAAGGTGGTGGGGGTGGTGGCGGTGGTGGAGGTGGGGGCGGGGACAGTGGTTCCGACGTGAAGACCGGGGCTGGTGCCTCGGAGCAGCAGCAGCAGCAACAGCCTCAGCAGCAGCAGTAGTCGTGGGGCCGCCTCCCAATGGGGTGGCCCATTGCCTCTGGTGGTGGTGGCCGCGTTGGCGGCCCGCACAGCTCGGCGTCGGGTGGGCAGTTTTGGCGCTGGGGGTTGCCAATACCAGCTCCAGACCGGCCCCCTCGGGGGCACTGTATGTGGTCGCCCACACCCTACTGCCCGCTGCTTCTGCCGCCTCGACGACCTCTTTCGTCGCCGCTTCGGCCCGGCGCCGGACCTTCCTGACTGGCACAGTCTGCTACGCCACGGAGTGTCTGTCTTTGAGTAAGAGATGGATCAGATTTTTTGTGCTCTGCATTCCCTATATGCTGATGCTTCTAGTGTGTCCGGACCTTATTACCCTATGTTGCCTAGTTTAGGTGTGCCTCTTGTGTGCAGTCCAGACTCCTCTGCTACGTCAAGCATAGGACCTTCTGCCTTGTTTAGTCTTGGTTCCTCGCTTGCTCCTTCGCCAGCCGCAGCTACCGCATCTCTCTCCTTTACGCTTGACTCTAGCGCATCTGCCTTCTTCTTCCACAACCACACTGCACTCTCGCTGCTTGCCACGCTTGCTGCTGTCGCGCTTGCGGACCCCTCCTCTGGTCCTGTAGTAGCCCGTAGCTCCACTACCTTTCCCACTCTGGCGGTTCCCTCGAGCTCCCTTACAGGCCTGCACATACCCTCATTCTCCAGGAACCTAGTTGGTGTCCGCCTCAGGTGCCCCCCTTGCGACGTTCCCTCCGGACCTGGTGTCTGGCCTGTTTATGCTGGACACTGTGTTCCCCCCGTTTGGAGCGTCCTCCCCGGTTCCTGCGTCTACCCAGGTCACTGCGGCTTGCTCTTGTGGGTCGCTCACTCACCCGTCGCGACTATGGCACCACCGCCTAGGTCACCTTGCACTTCTGCGTCTGCGTCACATGTCCCAGCACGATCTTGTCTTAGGTCTCCCTGCATCACTCCCTGCTCTCCCTCCCTCACCAACGCCTCCATGCACGCCTTGCGTCGAGGGCTGGCTCCGCTGTGCCCCTCACTCCTCGTTTCCTCCCACCACTGCGCCATTGCAAACCCTGCACATGGATGTCTGGGACGCAGCCCTGATCCCTGGGCTATGTCGTGAGCGCTACTTTGTGGTCCTAGTCGACGACGACATGTGCAACACCACAGTGTTTCCCTTGGAGCGGAAGGCTGACGTGCCGGATGTTGTTATCCCGTGGGTCGTCGCTGCGCGAGTCCACCGTCATCTTCCTGTCTTGCGTCTCCACTCCTACCGTGGCGGTGAGTTCGCCTCTGGCCGGCTTGGCCAGTTCTGTCGTGCGGAGGGCATCACCCAGTCATTCACCCTGGCAGACTCTCCACAGCAGAATGGAGAAGCCGAGCGCCGCATTGGCTTGGTCATGGAGGTGGCTCGTACCTCCATGATTCATGCTGGTGCACCCCAATTTCTGTGGCCATTCGCTGTTCGCTACGCCGCTTACCAGATTAACCTGTGGTCGCACTCCCAGTGGCCGTAGGTTTCGCCGACCCTTCTATGGACCGGGTTCCCTCGTGATGCGTCTGCATTCCACGTCTGGGCTGCCTCACTCACATTTGTGCCTCTAGCATGGACAAGCTTACTGCCCACACTGTCCCCTGTGTCTTCCTTAGTTTCCCCCTCGACGCGTCTGACTGGCACTTCTACCACCTGTCGTCCCACCGCTTCTTTCACTCGCGCCACGTCACCTTTGATGAGTCTCTCTCCTTCTATGCCTGCTTTCCCCACCGAGGTCTCCCGGTTTCCCCGCCCCTGTTCCTGGTCCCTGCTTCCCCGGTAGCCCCTGCTCCTCCCCCTCCCCGTCCTCCCCCATGTTTAGCGCTCTCACCCCATGTTGCTTCGTTCCCACGCGTCTCGTGCTCCTCCGCTCCTTCCGTCGCCTCCTCTGTCGTCGCATGCGGTCGCCCCGCCTCCTTTCTCTGACATTCGTCGTGCTGCGCGTCCCCTTGTCCCTCGAGTCCTTGCCTCATTTGTTACCAACCTGTCCATTCCTGTCGCTAGTCTGTCGGCTCTTGTCGCTGCTGTCCCTGACTTTGCCTCTATTTGCCGCCTTGACTATGCCACTGCTCTGGTCTCTGACCCTGCTTGCCCTTCGTCCATCGGGGGTAACGTCCTAGAGGACAGGCAGTACGAGCTTGCTTTCCTGTCCGAGGCCGCTCCGCATCCCTGTTCCATGTTGCTAGTCTCTGAGGGTGACCCAGATGCTCTTGACATCTCGGCCCCTCGCACTTACGCTGAGGCCACCTCGGGACCCTGGGCCTCTCAGTGGATAGCTGCCATGGAACAGGAGATGGCATCTTGGAGATATACCGGCACCTTCAAGGTGAAGCGCCCTCCTCGAGAGCCGTCTGTGTTCAAGGCGCGCTACGTAGGTAGAGGCTTCAATCAGCGCGAGGGTGTGGACATCTTTCAGACCTTCGCCCCGACCCCGAAGATGACTACTCTTCGAGCGTTGCTACACGTAGCAGCACAGCGTGACTACGAGCTCCACTCCCTCGACTTCTCCACTGCTTTTCTCCAGGGCAGCCTACACGAGCTGGTCTACCTGTGTCATCCGCAGAGCTTCACCTATAGCTTTTCTCATTGGACTGAGTGGCTCCTCCGGCGACCAGTCTATGGCCTACGGCAAGCACCCCTTGAGTGGCACGACACGCTGCGTGCTACACTTGCTGATCTGCAGTTCTTTCCGTCAGCTGCAGACCCCTCGCTCTTCGTTCGTACTGGCCAGACCCCGTTCCACATTCTTGTCTACGTAGATGACCTGGTCTTCGCTACTACAGACAGAGATGCACTGGCCTCCATGAAGGCTGAGCTGCTGAGGAGACACACCTGCACTAACCTAGGAGAGCTGCGCTGCTACCTTGGCCTTCAGATCTCCAAGGACAGAGTATCGCGCACCATCACTCTCACATTGTCACACGTGGTGCGCCAGGTCCTTTCCTTACAGGGCACGCGGACGCTTCGTGGGCAGAAGACGCTGAGACACTCAGGTCCTCCCAAGGCTACTGCTTAAGAATTGGTGCAGGTGCCATCTCGTAGAGGTCCACCCGCTCGTCGTCTCTTGCCCAGTCTAGCTGTGAGGTTGAGATCTACGCCGGTGCCATGGAGGCACAGGAGCTCCGCTGGCTGACCTTCTTGCTCACAGACTTAGGTGAGCGGCCTACCTCTGCCCCGGTCCTGTACGCTGATATTAGGGCCATGATCCTCCTGTGTCAAGAGCCTCAACTGGAGGGCAGGGCGAAGCACATTTAGCTGGGTACTTCCTCCTGCGTGAGCTACAACAGCGCCGGCGGGCCTGCGTAGTACACTTGGCCTCTGGTGCCAACACAGCTAATATCTTTACTAAAGTGCTTGCGCCTAAACATCATTATTGGCACTGTTTGCAATCGCTAGGACCTTGATTGTGTACTCCTCTCTATATATATACCTTCCAGAATGGCCTTGTGGCTTCTCTTCCAGTGGTCAGACTAGTAGTGCCGCCCTGGTTTGCTCTTGTCTTGTTTGTACTCTTGCTGATTCCTATAAACAAGAGCAAACCAGGGCGGCACTACTAGTCTGACCACTGGAAGAGAAGCCACAAGGCCATTCTGGAAGGTATATATGTATAGAGGAGTACACAATCAAGGTCCTAGCAAGTGCAAACAGTGCTGCTGATGATATTTAGGCACAAGAGCCTTAGTATGGATATCAGCTGTGTTGGCACCGGAGGCCAAGCGCACTACGTGGGCCTGGTGACGCTGCTGAAGCTCGCGCAGGAGGAAGTACCGCAGCTGGATGTGCTTCGCTCTGCCCTTAAGTCGTGGCTCCTAACACAGGAGGATCATGTCCCCATTGTTAACGTACACAATCGGGGTAGAGCTAGGCCGCTCACCTAAGTTGGCGAGCAAGAAGGTCAGCCGGCGGAGCTCTTATGACGCCGTGTCACCGGCGTAGATCTCAACCTCATAGCTAGACTGGGCAACGGACGAGGAGCGAGTGGACCTTCATGAGATGGCACCCGAACCAAGCTAAAGTAGTAGCCCTTGGAGGACATGAGGGTCTCAGCGTCGTCTGCTCAAGAAGCGACTATGTGCCCAGTAAGGACCACTAGCCTGCGTCCTCCTAACACTAGCCCCATGCACGATGTACTCGCTAGATAACGCAAAACCTTCTTAGCAGCTGACCTGTGCTGTGGTCGATATATGCCTGTGGCCACAAAGCGAGCCAGGATGCTAAGAGGGTATGCCGGGTCAGGACGAGTGCAAGTCATCATATACATGAGGCAACCCACCAGCTCTGCATAAGGACCACTGGGCTCTGCTGACTCCTCAAGAACTAGAGCTGAGAGCCTGTGGTCTACTGGCAGAGGTGTGGGCTGTGCAGAGGAGACCTGAAGACCGAACCTGTGAAGGACCTGATACACAAAGCGTGACTGTGTGAGAGTAATGGTGTGCGCTGCTCTGTCCCTGGAGATCTGCAGGCCAAGGTAGCAGCACAGCTCTCCTAGGTCAGTGCAGGTGTGTCTCCTCAGCAGTTCGGCCTTCACGGAGGCCAGCGTGTCTCTGTCTGCAGTAGCGATGACTAGGTTATCATTTAGACAAGGATATAGAACGGAGTCTGGCCAGCACAAACGAGGAGAGAGGGATCTGCAGAGGACGGAAAGAACTGCAGGTCAGCTAGTGTAGCACACAGCGTGTCGTGTCACTGACGGGGTGCCTGTTGCAGGCCGTAGACTGGGCGCTGGAGGAGCCACTGGGTCCCAGGAGGGAAGGTACCGGTGAAGCCCTGTGGATGGCGCAGGTAGACTTGCTCATGTAGACTGCCCTGGAGAAACGTTGTGGAGAAGTCGAGGGACTGCTACGTGGAGCAGCGCCCGAAGAGTAGTCATCTTCGGGGTCGGGGCGAAGGTCTGAAAGATGTCCACCCCCTCGTGCTGACTGAAGCCTCTAGCCACATAGCGTGCCTTGAAGACAAGCACCTCTCCAGGGGGGCGCTTCACGTTGAAGAGCAACCGGCCATCGACTACGTTCACCCCAGGTGGGGGAACTGCGTCGTCGTAAGAGCCGGTGGATCTCAAAGATGCCATTTCTTGCTCCATGGCAACTATCCACTAAGAGGCCTAGGGTCCCGAGGTTGCCTCAGCATAAGTGCGAGGGGTCGGGATGTCAAAGAAGTCTGGGTCACCCTTAGGGACTAGCAGCATGGAACAGAGATGGGGAGCAGCTTTTGACAGGAAAGCAAGCTCGTACTGCCAAGGGCAGGAGCACCTCGGACGGACGGAGGACAGACAGGGTCAGAGACCAGAGCGGTGGCGTATTCAAGGCGGCAGGTAGAGGCAAAGTCAGTGATAGCAGCGACAAGAGCGTCAAGACTCGAGAGAGAAACAGACGGGCCGGTAACGAGGGAGGCAATTACTGAAGGAACAAGAGGACGAGCAGCACGAAGGTAGTCAGACAGAGGGGGAGGCGCGACAGCGAGCGACGACGGAGGAGGGGAGGGCAGGAGGGGAGGACAAGACGCGTGGGAACGAAGCAACATAGGGTGAGAACGCGGAACAGGAGAGACAAGACAAACACGAGAGAGACGGCGAGACCAGATGTGAGACGGAGGCGTCAGGATAGGAGACAGAGGAGGAGTTACAAGAGGGGAACGAGGTGGGAAACGGGCCAAGGGCAGAGGAAACACAGGGCCGCAGACAGGAAGGGGAGGAGGCTGGGGGGAAGGCGCAGGCAAGCGGTCAGGGGAGGGATGGCGGAGCAGGTGAAGGGGGGACACCGGTGGCGACTGCTGCTGCTGCTGCTCGACGTCGACACGTGGACCGCCAATTGCACCACGACTACCTCTGGAACACTCCACTCCACTACCTGCAGAACGAGCACCCCCAGAGCGAGAACCCTCTCCAGCACCAGTGCCACACCAGAGCCTGCTCGGACAAGCCACGATAAGAACCCCAGGACTAGCACCCTCCTCAATGCCAACACCCCCAGAGTCCATGTACGACTGCCGCTGCTGCGACGGCGGCAGTTGCTGCGGCGGCGACGGCTGCTGCGGCGGCGGCGACTGCTGCGGCGGCGACGACTGCGACGGCGGAGGAGGAGACACCGGGGAAGAGACAAGTAGCGAGAACTACACCACATGGCCACCAAAGTCAGCCGACTCCTTGACCAGGACAACGGATGGGAGGGGAGTGACGTGAGACACACCACACGGAGCGGGACGGGGAGGAAGGTGAGTAGGGGCTACTTGGGGCGTGGGGACCAGAAACACTGGAGGGGAAACCGGGAGACCTCGGTGGGGAAATCGGTGGTAAAAGGAGACAGACTCGTCGAAAGTGGAGTCATGGGAGTGAAAGAAGCGGTGAGATGGCGGGTGGTAAATGTGCCAGTCAGATGATTCGAGGGGGAAACCGAGGACGACATAGGGGACAGTGTCGTACTTCCTTTTATCGTACTTCCTTTTATCTTTATCTCATTCCATTTGGTTTCCTTTTTCTCCTTTCTCATTATCCTTTGGGTTATCCTATTATTATTTTTATATCACCGACTAGGCTCGGGATGTTTTTGCGCACTATATCTAGCGGAATCCTGCCGTAATCCATTAAAGCCAATCGCCTCAAGTGGCTATACGCAGGGTGATTCTATTTCTAGAAGGGCCTATTCCCTTTGGATAGGATAAACCTGGTTACCTGATGTATCTCACAAGTATAAAAGCGTCTTGTATCAACCGATAGTGACACATTCGATTTTGTGACACTTGGTAATTAGAGTTTTTCTCTCTCAGCCGCGCTCAGCTAAGCAGAAGCAGCGGGAAAACTTGCCTCGAAAAACCACCGGGGGCGACTAATTCGGCACAAATTCTGGTAAGCACCAGCTCCGCGTTTTTTGAATTAACCCCTCCGCGTGTGTTTTGAACAGGATGGCAGACTTCAACAATGCCGAGGTTACCCGGCAGCTCTTCGCGAGCATCGCCGCCCTTCAGGAGGAGATTCGAGCCGATCGTGAAGCTTGGCGAAACAAGTTCGAGCGAGTAACTCGACTCACCGGCGCACAGCACGAAATGACAACGGCGACGACGTTGCAATCGCTTCATTTTTTTTAGGCTCCGAAACCGCGCCCACCTGAGCTGTTCGATCCGAGCGATCGAAATTCCGACGTCCGCAGATGGATCACCGACATGGAGATCTACTTCGCAGCCGTCGGATGGAGCTCGCCAACGATCAACGCGTACGACTCGCGACGACACTGATGCGAGGACCGGCACTCGAGTGGATCGGCGGTAACAGTACCTTCATCCACTACGAAGCCACGTCGCCGTAGTTCCGCACCGACCTGCTGAAACGCGTCGAGCCGATAAATTTGGGTTTCCTTGCCCGGAAAAAAAATCATCGCCATCGACAGTACACGCAGCCGATGGAGGAATTTTATAACCGCATTCCTGACCTAACCGAAGGGGAAAAAGTACAGTCGTATCTTGCGGGGCTGAAGACCGAAGTCAAACGACAGGTAGCAGCGACAAATTACGCGAGCGGAGCGGTTTGACATGGTCAACGCCGGAACACAACGGGCGCACGTCGGCAGTACGCGACAGGGCAACCGATCGGTTCACCCCACGTTCGCCGACCCGATGGAAATCGACAGGTTCGACGGGCGGTCACGTTTGAAAAACACCAACTACACGTGTGATTTTTGCAAGGTGCCGAGCCATCGAATCTTCAACTACAACAAAATGAAAGCTGCACGAGCAGAGTATCGGGCACGCAATAGTGGCAGAAATTATTCGGCCAATCAGAAGAAAAAGAATGGAATTCGCCAGTGATTGCGGATCTAGCTGGCAAAAAAAGAACAGATCCGAAAGCGGAAAATCAACTTCAACGAAGCTAATTCGACGCGAGCAGGAGGAAATGATGGGGAAAAGTCTTCACCCTACGACGAGTCTTTGCCAGGGAAAATCGTCGAGAAAAAAAACTAACTCCGCGAAAAAGGACTCTGCCGACACGGGGAAACTCCGAGAAGACCCAAGAAATTATACGGATTCGTTAAAGTTATCTTATAAGGATGCGTTATTGAAAGCTTATGATTCTCGAGGGGCTAGAGCCTTGGAGAAATTTCGAGAGGGACTCTAGAAGAAGCCGAAACTTGTGGAGATCGTAACGGTACCGGAAAACTTGGGGACAAAATGAAGGAGTGTGGAAAGAAGTCGACCTTTCCACGGAGTCAACGTCCTCTCCCGACACCAGCCCTCAACGACTACCCGTTCCCGAGGGAAGACGTCGGTGGAGCTAAAGCAGCTCAATAGGAAGCTGGGGGTCTACAAGAAGCTGCATAAACCCCGAACTCCTCGTTCGAATGCATACAACTCAGCAAATTTGGCATCGACGACACACAGTCATCAAGAAAGCTCAGGGTCCTTAGGGAGAAACTTTCTCCGAGCAGCCTCGACCAGCTGCCAGCCCAAGAGTAGATAACAAGGAAAAGGTGTGTACGAAATATTGGGATGTACCCTATGATCCTATTAACAAAACTATCTTTGGGTACTCCGAGCAACGCCTGCCCCTCATGCTCGAGGTCATTTGCAAAGGATGATGCCTCCTAGCACTCGTGGACAGCGGAGCATCACACACCATATGCGACAAGGCAGTAATCGACCCACTTCGGGAAGTGAACAAGCCTTCAACATTGTTTGCAATGATGGTGGACGGCAGCAAGTTACTGGTATACGGCGAAGCATTGTTACACCTACAAATCAGACCTCTGCACTGGAAACTTACACTCCCCATAACCAACATAAAAGGGCTTGACTTGATCTTCAAGCGAGACTTCCTAAAAAGATTCAACCTCGAGATCAACTGGGTAAATCGTACCCCAAGCATCTACAACAACGGAAGGAGAGTCCAGCTACCCAACTTGGACGATACAGGAGATATCCCAGTGGAGACACTTGCAAGATTCGAGAAGGATGTAAAGTGAACAGACACCGGGTTCCTGGCGATAGCGACAGAGGTGGAAAATGACGGAGAGAAAACCTTTGGAACCTCCACAAAAAATCAAGGAATCACTGAAGGAGTTCCAAGACATTCTTCCCGACGACCTTCCGAACGAGCTGCCACCATACCGAACGCACAACACGAGATCGTAGAAGAACCAGGTTCGAAGCTGACCTTCTGAGCACCATATTGACTCAGCCCCACGGAGCTAGCCGGCATGAAGAAACAGATCGAGCATCTCCTCGCAAAAGGACTCATCCGACCATCTACTTTGCCGTACGGTGCCCCAGTACTCTTCACACCGAAACCGGACGGAAGCCTGTGCATGTGCATCAATTGCCGAGCTCTCAACAAGCAGACCATCAAGAAAAATACCCAATTCTACAAATCGATGACCTGCTTGACCAGCTTCGGGGAGCCACAGTATTTTCCAAACTGGATCTGCTGTTCGGATACTGGCAGATACGAATGGCTTACAATTCTATCCACAAAACTGCCTTCCGAACTCGGTACAAGTCATACGAGTATCTGGTAATGCAGTTCGGATTCACCAATGCACCGGCAATGTTCCAAGCCAAAATGAACCATATTCTGTGCCCACTCTTGACGAATGCGTGGTGGTATACCTAGACGACATCCTCATCTACTCGCTCGACATGCAGCAGCACGTCCAACATCTGCGACGCGTCTTCAACATTCTTCGACGAGAACGATTCTACGTCAAATTATCCAAGAGCGAATTCGCCCTCGAGAAATTCCAATTCCTAGGACACATGGTGAGCGCTCAAGGAGTTCACGTCGACCCCAAGAAGATCGAAGCCGTATGCACGTGGAAGAGACCCAAGAACATGAAGGAGTTGCAGCAGTTCCTAGGCTTTGCTAACTGTATTAGAACAAGTTCGTGCCATAGTACGCGAAAATCGCAACACCACTCACGAATCTACTGAAGAAGAACACGCCCTATAAGTGGGAACCAACACACCAGGAAGCTGTGGAGCAGCTGAAACAAGCACTCACGTCCACACCCGTACTCATCTTGCCAGACCTCGAACACAACTACGTTATCGAAGCTGACGCTAATGACCAGGCAATGGGAGCAGTCTTGATGCAAGACCAGGGTAATGGACTGCAACCAATCGCCTACCTCAGCAAGAAACTACACGGGGCAGAACTAAACTACCCGATACACGACAAGGAGGCCCTTGCTATTATCATCGCCTTCAAAACGTGGAGATGTTATCTCAAAGGACAAAAAACAGCCGTCTACACCGACCACTGTACACTGAAATATTCGAAGACACAACCAAACCTCGAGACGCACTTCCACTATGACATCTTGTACAAGCCTGGCTACAAAAACAAAGCGGATGTTCTCAGTCGGCCTGCACATGTTGCCGCAATCCAGGTCGAAGGAATGAACCCACTACTCAAGGGACTCTTCACACACGGGTACGCCATTGGCCCCGAAATTCCTTTGGCAGAAGAGTGACACCTGCTACAGTGGGACAGTGACATCGCGTACCCAATTACCCTCCTTTGCGCCAGTTACTACTCGAAGAATACCACGATGTCCTATACGGGGGACACTTTGATAGCAACAACATGTCATTCCAACCACACTCATCTCCGACCGTGACCCCAAGTTCAGCAGCAATTTCTGGAAGGAACTGATGTCTCTGCACGGGACAAAACTCGCCATGTCATCTGCCTACCATCCGCAGACAGATGGACAGACCGAGCGCCTCAACCAAATTGTAGAGCAGCTCCTCCACGCAGCATGCAAAGATGAAATCTCTAAATGGGACTTGCATCTGCCCATCCTGGAGTTTGCCTACAACAACGCCACTCACACCGCTACTGGACAGATGCCGTTCTTCCTCTGTTACGGACGCCACCTGCTCACGCCACAAAAACTGACAGTATCAGCCACTATCCAATCCGCACACGACTTCATCATGACCATGCATCAGCTTTGGGATCGGACCCACAAGCGCCTCCTTGACAGTCAGCAACAACAGAAGCGCCAGACCGATAGCCACCGCACTGACCACACCATCACCGTGGGAGACCAGGTTCTCCTCGACACTCGCAATCTCGATATCAGTCATCTCCCATCCAAACTGCGACCTCGCTTCTGCGGGCCCTTTCTCGTTGAAGCACAGGTCACTCCTGTTACCTTCCGCTTATGCCTGCCAGCTACCTGGAAGATTCACAACGCCTTCCATGTCCAACTTCTGAAGCCATATCGAGATCCCAATACGGTCTTCACCGGACGCCAACCACCGCCGTTGCCGCCCGTCCTCGTCCACGATGAGCCCGAGTACGAGGTCGAGTCCGTGCTCGCACACCGTCATCGTCGGAATGGCACTATGGAGCTTCTCATTCGTTGGAAGGGTTATGATACTTGTGAGGATAGTTGGGTTCCTAAATCCGAGATGGGTAACGCCCGTCGTCCTCTTCGCAACTACCTTGTCAAGCAGGGTATTACTTCTACCACCCATCTTTGAGGGGGGGGAGTGTGAGAGTACGACCCCGTTACACTTCTTCCTCTATCTCATTCTTATTTTTATCTTGGCATCTGACGCTGATGTCTGACGCTGCAGGGGTGTCTGTACTACACAAAGGTGCTACGCCTAAGCTAGAGAACACATGGTAATAAGATCTAGACACACTAGAAGCGTCAGCATACAAAGTATGCAAGGCAGAACTAATCCGATCCATGTCTCAATCAAAAACAGGCACACTGTGGCGCAGCAGACTGGGCCAGTCAGGGAGGTCCAGGGCCGGGCCGAAGCGGCGACGGAAGAGATCGTTGAGGCGGCGGAAGCAGCGGGCGGTCGGATCCAGGTGGCGGCACACAGTGCCATGGAGGGGCTCGGTCTGGAGCTGGTACTGGCAGCCCACAGCACCGAAGCCGCCGGTAGACGCCAAGCTGCAAGGACCACCATCGCGGCCACCACCTCCAAGGGCTCCTGGCCACCCCAGCGGGAGGCGGGCCCACGGCTGCTGCTGCTACTGCGACTGCTGCCATTGCTGCGACTGCTGCTGTTGCTACGACTGCTGCTGCTGCTGCTGCTATTGCTACGTTTTCTGTTGCAACTACTGTGGCTGCTGCTACTCCTAGACACCTGCCCCAGCCCCCTCGTCAGAACCACTGTCTGCGCCACCACCACCTCCACCACCAGCACCACCACCACGCCCTTCCTTGGGGCCGTAGCGGCCCCGACGCTGTCGCTGCTGCTGCGGGAAGGCCGCCGCTGCGGTCTCAGCGGCAGGAGTAGCTGTAGCCAAGGCGATGGAAACGTCAGAGTACGTGCACTGGGAGGGAGCATAGCCCTGGAAGATAGGGACCGCCGCAACACCGCTCGACTGAGCGATAGTGCTCTGGCGAGTCTATATCTCAGAAAGGGCAGTGACAAAGGCGGTCAGGGTGAGGTCACAAGGGTGCTGGCTAAGGAAGTGGTCGCGGGCGGTGGCTAAGCAGTCAGGCAAGTGCATGGCAAGAAGGTACAAGGTAGCGCAGAATGGCGAGGGTAAAGCAGTGAGCTGGGCGGTAGTGCTAGCAGTGCGGTAGCTAGTCTCTAATGCACAGAGGTGAGTAGTGAGGTCAGCGACAGTGGGGAAAACGGAAAGATCGGGGAATAGCATGGGGAGGATCAAGCGCCCAGCGGAGGCAGAGGCAGGTGTCGAGTAGCGCGCAACTACGGCATCTAGGAAATCCTTGGCGTTTGCGACAGCAGTGAAGCGCGGACGCTCAGACAGGGAAAGCGCATGACTAATGGCAAGCTGCGCTATAGCATCGAGAGAGTCCCAAACAGCGCGAGCGAGTGCAGCAGCAGTGAAGGCCTCACTCTCAGCAGTGGTGGGGTCAGCAAGGAGGGGATCAGGCGCGGAGGGGCGGGGAAGCAAGCCATCAACATGCATAGCCCGGGAGTGCCCATCCTGGCACTGACCTGTCAGGTGACGGCAGAGATCGACAAGCCAGGCGGCAAAGTCGATTGCATGTCCCTCGGCGTCCACGTAAAGCACAGCGTCTGCCATTGTGCAGCCTCCACAGCACCGCATCACGGCGGCACAGCGGAACGGCATGAAAGCGGCAGGACTCCCTGTCGAGAAGATCAGGCGGAAGGCTGAGGAGGGGCCAAAGGCACGTGAGGGGCGAGCGGGCGTGATAGGGACCGGCGTGCTCGAAGGGCCGGCGAGCAAGTGAGGGACCGGAGGGCACGGGAGGGGCGGCAGGCGCGTTAGGGGCCGGTGCACTCAAAGGGGATGGCGAGTGCATGAGGGGCCAGCAAGCACGCGAAGGGCCGGCTGGCGCATGAGGGGCCGGCGAGCGCGAAGGGCCGGCGAGGCGCGGAGTGGGCCGGGCGGGTGCGTGAGGGGCCGGGCAGGCGCGCGAGGGGCCGGCTAGGCGCTAGGGGCCAGCGGTGCGCAAGAGGGGCTGGCTAGGTACGAGGGGCCGGCACGGCACAGTTCCGGGCCGGCTAGGCGAGAGGGGCTGGCTAAGCACGCGGGGACGGCTCAGCGCGAGGGGCCGGCTAGGCTAGAGGGGTCGGCTAGGTGCGAGGGGCCAGCTAGGTGCAAGGGGCCGGCTTGGCAAAAGGGGGGCGGGTGGCCTGCGAGGTGCGAGGGGCCAGCTCGGCACGAGTGGCCAGCGAGGCGCGTGAGGCCGTCATGACGCGAGGGGCCGTCACGGCGCGCTAGGGGCCGGCTAGGTGCGTGGGGCCGGCGGGGCGCTAAGGGGCCGGTACGATGCGTATGGGACGGCGGGCGCGCTAGGAGCCAGCGAGGGGCACTAGGGGGGGCGGCGGTACGCTAGGGGCTGGCGGGCGCGCTAGGGGCCGGTGGGCACGCTAGGGGCCGGCGGTATGCTAGGGGCCGGCGGGCGCGTTAGGGGCTGGCGGGGCGGTAGGGTAGGGCTAGGGGCGGAAGCAGGTGGGCGGACCTAACCTACTCATCATACCATGTTAGAATACAGTAATGATTAGAACAAGAGAGTACAGAGGAGATATAGGGTTGGAGTTGTACTCACTACCAACACAAGTCTTTCTAGCCTATAACTTCTACATAAAACCATATGTATAAGTTGACACAGCTGCGCGGCAACCCCGTTATAGCAGTGTACGCCTTGTTCAAAGACCCGCCGGGGTTACCCTTGAGAAAATCCTCGGGGAAGGGCCACAGGTTCAGAGCTTGGGGGGCCATGGGCGCACTGGCCCGCTATTAACAAGCCCTTTTAACTCAGTGGTTAGTGGCTGAGTTTCTGACACGCCTTTCTGACTAAAACCCATGATAAGGAAATACCATTTCCTTACAATATTCAACGAATGTACCTTCGTTCCGGACTCATGAGTCATCATCACTTCAACCAAGTGCATGCACTGTCGTTAACTAAGATCCACATGCAATGAGAACATGCTAGTAAGGAGCCCTCGTGTACCATCCAACGCTTGCTTCTGGACCAGACCGCCAACTTCACTAAAAACAATATCCACAGTTTCTCTATAGCAATCAGTATCATGTGGCACATCATAGAATAATCACAACACATTCGTCCATACTGGCGAGGGATAACCAACTAGGACAGGGAGGGAAACACGCCACGCTCCATAGTGGTTTCGGAACCATGGTGAACCAGCATGGGTGTCTCAGAAACACAGCCGTTAGCCACACTGCTAAAAGGGCTTGTTTAAGTAGCGGGTCAGCGCACCCATAGCCCCCGAGGCATAGCAGCCTGTGGCCCTTCCGAGGATCTTCTAGGGCGACTTTAGTGGGTCTCTTGACAAGGTGCTGTGGGGTGCAAGGCCACGGCTTCACCACACATGCATCGTGCAGAACAGCTGCTGTAGGCAAATCAACCTATTCGGGGGGTAGCAGCTACAATCCCTTCCTTGTTAACAAAAATAATACCGCGGTCCTCGCAATACTCCATCGTGACAGGATGGCCAGCGGGGACCACTTGTACAACCAAGTTGCACCCTGATGTGGAGGTAAGGATGGAATCTCGAGCCTGCTGGTCTGTCATGCCCACCACCTCGGGCCAGGTCGTCTTGCTGCCACGGGATTCATTCATGCAAGACCAGGAAGGGCAGCGGCGATTGTTGGACGGAAAGGACAAGGGAGGGGAACAGGAATATCGGGAAAGAAGGGGAGAAGGGGAGGAAATAGGTTGAGGTTTGAAAGTGAAGCTGTGGTTGGGTTCGGGATGACAAGCAAGATTAGAGGGGATTGCGACAAGAACGGCTAGACCTGGAACTTCAGCACTCTACATCGAACAGCATCACTCCGTAAAACATCGATTCGAAAAGAGTAAACAAAAGCACGCTGCAAAACAAAGTACATCAGAACAACACAACTTAATACAACACCTTCTCAAAACCTCTCAACAAACCTGCAATATGGAATGTTCTAAGCACTCGGTTTGGTCTTTCGAGGCCTATCCCTTGAGGGCCGGCCAAACGACAAGGGAAATCCCCTCAGAGAGGAGGCAGAGGGGAGGAGTGTGATTGCAAGCAGCAGCACCAGGAGGATGAAGATTGGAAGCTTGCAGCCTGTCATGGCGGACGGAACACGTCTACAGCACTACCAAGAAGATTCCGGAGTGAGGAAACGTTCCTTTGAAGGGCTAGGATGGAGGTGCTGTCAAAAGCGATGAAGGTGAACTACGAGTGACTTGAATGCGATGTTGGCACAACTACGATACGACATTATAAGCGTTTTTTTGGGCCTCAAAGAAAGATGGAGGAATTCAGAGCGTCAGCGAAGTTGCGGACGGATGTGGATGGATATGGACGGATGTGGATGGACGGGATGTCGGAAATGCGGATGCGTGGAGTCGATGGCCACGAGGTGGACGGACGATGGTGCGGACGGATTTGTGGTGGACGGATGTCGAAGGGCGCAATTCTAAGTTTGGGTGAGCCTTAGGATATTTGGGACGTCGCTGGCAGCCTCAGTCTGCGGCTGTCACGAGAAAATTATCGCCAGACATTTTGTTACTGTGATATCCTTGAGATTTCTAGAAACCGCTGCGGCCAGCCTCACAGTGTCGGTTCAGTCCCCAGGAACATGAAGACGAAGATCGTCAACGTGGCTGCTTTGACTCGTGCGGAAGGCTTCCGCCATTGGCGCAGCTTTCATAGTTGAAATGTCGAGAAGGAAAAAACTACAGTACTACTGCTACAAGACTCTGGGTCACGAGTCACGACATTATACTAGACCCTAGAGTTGCACTCTACTGCTTCCGATCTTCTACCAGCATGAGTCTGAACCAGATCCATCGCTGAGGAAGTTGACATGCCCGAGGGGTAGACGTCGGGTCTGTCAAACACATTTGTGTGTGATGTTGTAGACCATATAGGGTTGTGCCTTAAAGAGAACAGCCCCGTAGGGTATAATGCCTTGTACTCTCACATTCTAGTTATTCTTTTAGTTTGATATGGTATCATGAGTAGGTTAGGTCCCCTTCGCCCACCAGCGCTTCCGCCGTAGGTCCTAGCCGTCTCGCCCACGCCGTCCCCTAGCGGCCCCGCGGCCCTGTCTCCTAGTAGCCACACGGCCCCATCCCCTAGCGGCCCCTCGGTCCCGTCGACCAGCGGCCCCCCTGCCCCGTCCCCTAACGGCCCTGTGGCCCTGTCCCCTCGCGGCCCTTCGGCCCCGTCGACCAGCGGCCCCGCGGCCCCGTCCCCCAGCGGCCCCACGGCTCCGTCCGCTAGCGGCCCCTTGGCCCCGTCGACCAGCGGCCCCGCGGCCCCGTCCCCTAGGGGCCCCTTGGCCCCGTCGACCAGCGGCCCCGAGGCCCCGTCCCCTAGTGGCCCCATGTCTCCGTCCCCTAGCGGCTCTCGGCCCCATCGACCAGCGGCCCCGCGGCCCCGTTCCCTAGCGGCCCCATCCCCTAGCGACACCTCGGCCCCGTCGACCAGCGGCCCCGTCCCCTAGCGGCCCCGCGGCCCCGTCCTCTAGCGGCCCCTTGGCCCCGTCGACCAGCGGCCCCACGGCCCCGTCCCCTAGCGGCCCCGCGGCCCCGTCCTCTAGCGGCCCCTCGGCCCAGTCGACCAGCGGCCCCGCGGCCCCTTCCCCTAGCGGCCCCTCGGCCCCGTCGACCAGCGGCCCCGCGGCCCCGTCCCCTAGCGGCCCCGCGTCCCCATACCCTAGCGGCCCCTCGGCCCCGTCGACCAGCGGCCCCGCGGCCCCGTCCCCTAGCGGCCCCGTCCCCTAGCGGCTCCTCGGCCCCGTCGACCAGCGGCCCCGCGGCCCCGTTCCCTAGCGGCCCCGCGGCCCCGTCCCCTAGCGTCCCCTCGGCCCCGTCCCCTAGCAACCCCTCGGCCCCGTCAACGAGCGGCCCCGTAGCCCCGTTCCCTAGCGGCCCCGTCCCCTAGCAGCCCCTCGGCCCCGTCGACCAGCGGCCCCGCGGCCCCGTCCCCTAGCGGCCCCGCGGCCCCGTCCCCTAGCAACCCCTCGGCCCCGTCAACGAGTGGCCCCGCGGCCCCGTCCCCTAGCAGCCCCTCGGCCCCGTCGACCAGCGGCCCCGCGGCCCCGTCCCCTAGCATCCCCTCAGCCCCGTCGACCAGTGGCCCCGCGGCCCCGTCCCCTAGCAGCCCTACGGCCCCGTCCCCTAGCGACCCCGCGGCCCCGTCACCTAGCGGCCCCGCGGCCCCGTCCCCTAGCGGCCCCTTGGCCCCGTCGGCCCGCGGCCCCGCGGCCCCGTCCCCGTAGCCGGCCCCGTCCCGCCGCCGCCCCCGTCCCGAAGCCGACCCCGTCGCGTAGCCGACCACGCCAAGCTGACTCCGCCAGGTAGCTGGCCCCGTCACCTAACCGACCCCATTGCCGCGTCTGCCCCGTCGCCCAGCCGGCCTCGCCTTCCAGCCGGCCCGCGCTGACCCCGCACAGCACTGCACAGCTCTGCACCGCCCTGCACTGCACTGCACTGCACCGCACTGCACTGCCTTGCACAGCATTGCAGTGCACTGTATCGCACTGTACCGCACTGTACCACACTGCACTGTACTGCCCCGCCCTTCTGCCGCCGCACCGACCCTGATGGCGATCTCGGTGCTGCACTTCGATGAAGAGGGCCAGGCGGTCGAGTTCGACATGTGGCTCGTCGACCTCAGCCGTCAGCTCACTGGTCAGCGGCAGGACGGCCACTCCTTGGCCGTCCATCTCGACTATATGATCCCCTGCCCTGACCCCCCTGCTCCTCTGCCCGCTGACCCCTCGTCTGCTGACCGTGAGTCCGCTACCGCTGCCGCCCTTGCCCGCTCAGTCTGGCTGTCGCGTGACGCAGTCGCACACCTCGCAATCAGTCATTCCCTCCCCCTGTCTGAACGCCTACGTTTTCGGTCAGTTAGGAGTGCACAAGAGTTCCTCGAGGCTGTTGTCGCGGGCTACTCCACCCCACCGCTGCCTAAGTTGGTCGTCTGATCCTTCCCATGCTCTTTCCCGATCTCGCGTCTTTCCCCACGGTCGCTGACCTGGCCGCCCACCTGCGCACGCTAGACAAGACTTGGCGCGCTGCCTGCACTGAGTCCCAGCTTCGTGTCTTTCAGCCACCCATCTGCTCTACCCTCTACCTGCTTCCCACCCGCCTTCCTGGCCGCCTTGCTACCGTCCGCGATCACTTCCTTAGTCTCCACCCCGCTGACCTCACCCTTACTGACTTTGTCTACACCCTATCTGCCATAGAGAACCGCCAGCGCTCTATCGCCAAGTCTAGCGGTACTGTGCCGGTCACTATCTTTCAGGGTTGTGCCCCCGCCCAGTGTACTTTCTCTGACGGTTCTGCTGCTGTCGCTAAGACAGCGCCTACTGTGGCGACAGCCACCGCAGAGCAGTTCCGTTCGATGAAGGGTCGTCGCCCCAAGGATGGGCGCGGCGGCGGTAGTGGAGGAGGGGGTGGAGGAGGTGGTGGAGCCAGGCCGCCTGCTGGTAGTACGGACGAGGGGACTTGGGCTAGTGCCTCCGAGCAGCAGGACCAGCAGCAGCAGCAGGCGCCGCAGCAGCAGTCGCGGCAGCAGCAGCAGCAGCAGCAGCAGCGGCGGGCTGGTGGTCTCCCGCCCGGGTGGCCTGGCGCTGGTGGTGGCGGTGGACGTGGTGGTCGTGCGTGCAGTGTGCCGTCGAGTGGTAGTTCGGGTGACGGGCGCTGTCAGTACCAGCTCTAGACCGGTCCTCGCCGCGGCTCCGTGTATGGTAAGACCGGTCCTCGCCCGCTGCTTTCGTCACCTGGACGACCTGTTTCGCCTTCGCTTCGACCCGTCGCCCGACCTCCCCAACTGGCACAGCTTGCTTTGCCGTAGTGATCAGATCTTTGATATGGACATGGATGAGATTGGCTCTGCTTTGTATGTGCTGTATGTCGATCACTCTAGTGTGAATGGTTCCTACTAACCCAGGTTGCCTCATGTAGGTGTGCCTAGTCCGGCCTCCCCTGATGCATCAGGCGTAGGATCCCCTGCCTTGTTTAGTCTTGGCTCCTCCCTTGCCACTCCGATCCCGGCCGCCACTGCTGTGCTCTCCTTTACCCTGGTCTCTGGCACTTTCCGATGTTTCTTTCGCGACACCACTACGCTGACGCCGCTTGCCGCTCCCGCCGCAGTTTCACTTGCCGACCCCTCCTCAAGTCCGGTAGTCGCCCGTAGCTCCACCACCCTTTCTTGTCTGGCGGTTCCTTCGGGCTCCCTTACAAGCCTGCACACCCCCTCGTTCTCTAGGAACCTAGTCGGTGTCGGCTGCCTCCAGGACCTTGGCGTCACCACTACGTTTCCTGGTCACGAGCGGTACGCTGTCTGTACCGAGGCCACCATTGGTGCTCCCCTCACCATGTTCCCCCGGGACCCGGTGTCTGGCCTGTTCACGCTGGACACGGCGACCCCCCCGGTTGGGACGTCTCTCCATGTGGCTGCGTCTACCCAGGTTGCTGCGGCCTGCTCGTGTTGTCGCTTACTCACCCCACACTTTTGTGGCACCACCGTCTAGGTCACCCCGCGCTCCCGCGTCTGCGTCAAATGTCTCAGCACGGTCTTGTCCTAGATCTCCCAGAGTTGTTCACTGAGTTGCCCTCCTCCCCAGCGCCGCCATGCAAGCCCTGCGTCGAGGGCCGCCTCCGCCGTGCCCCTCACTCCTCCTCGTTCCCCCCTACCGCCGCACCATTACATACCCTGCACATGGACATCTGGGGACCTATCTCTGTCCATGGGCCGCATCGAGAGCGCTACTTCCTCGTGCTTGTCGATGACTACACGTGCTACACCACGGTTTTTCCCCTGGAGCGGAAGGCCGACGTGCCTGATGCTTTTCTCTCGTGGCTGGCCTCTGCGCGTCTGCACCGCGGTCTCCCTATCTCGCGTCTTCACTCCGACCGTGGTGGCCAGTTTTCCTTGGTCGTTTCCGTCGTGCGGAGGGCATCACCCAGACGTTCACCCTGCCGGACTCCCCGCAGCAGAATGGGGTCGCTGAGCGACGCATCGGTTTGGTCATGGAGGTGGCTCGTACCTCCATGATCCATGCCGATGCACCCCATTTTCTGTGGCCGTTCGCCGTTCGCTACACTGCTCACCAGCTTAACCTGTGGCCGCACCCCCAGCAGCCGCAGGTTTCGCCGACCCTACTTTGGACCGGGTCTCCTGGTGACGCGTCTGCGTTCCACCTCTGGGGCTGCCTTGCTCACGTTTGTGCCTCTGACACGGACAAGCTCACTGCCCGCACCGTCCCCTGTGTCTTCCTCAGTTTCCCCCTCAGCTCGTCTGACTGGGACTTCTACCACCCGCCGTCTCACTGTTTCTTTCACACTCGCGACGTCGCCTTTGACGAGTTTGTCCTCTTCTACCACCGCCTTCCCCACCGTGGTCCCCCGGTTACTCCCCCCCTGTTCCTGGTTCCCCCTCCCCCGGTCGCCCCTGCTCCTCCCCCTTCCCGCCCTGTCCGGTCTGGTGTGTCTCACGTCACCCCCCTCCCATCGGTTGTCCCGGTCGAGGAGTCTGCTGACTCTAGTGGCTGTGCGGCGCAGTCCTTGCCGCCCGCCCCTCCCCCTGTGTCTCCTCCTCCATTGTCGCAGCAGCTGTCGTCGCAGCTGCCGCCGCCGCCGCCGCAGCCGTCGTCGTAGCCACAATAGCAGTAGTTCGTCGACCCTGTGGGTGCTGGCGTTGAGGAGGGTGCTCGTCCCGGGGTTCTTGTCGTGGCTTGTCCGGGCGGGCTTGGGGGTGGTACCGGTGCTAGAGAGGTTCCTGCGTCTGGGGGAGCTGGAGTGGAGTGTTCCGGAGTTGGCCGTGGAGCAGCTGGCAGTCCCGGTGTCGCCGTCGTGCCGCCGGAGCAGCAGTCGCCGCCGGTGTCAGCCCTTCGCCTGCTCGGCCTTCCGTCCCCTGAACGCGCGTCTGTGCCTCCTCCATCGTTTGCTCTCCTTCCTGTCTATGACCCTGTGTTCCCTTCTCCAGACTCATCTCCGGCTCGTCTTCCCCCGCGTTCTCCTCCTGTGTCTCCTCCTCTATCTCCTGACCCGACACTTCCGTCTCACGTCTGGTCACGCCGTCCCTCTCGTGCTCGTCTTGTCTCTCCTGTTTCGCGCTCTCACCCTATGTTGCTCCGTTCCCATGCATCTCGTCCTCCCCTACTGCCGTCGCCTCCTCCGTCCTCCCATGTTATCGCGCCTCCCCCTCTGTCTGACTACCTTTGTACAGCTCGTCCTCTTATTCCTCGGGTCCTTGCCTCTCTTGTTACCGACCCGTCTGTTCCTGTTTGCGTCTTGACACTCTTGTCGCTGCAGTCGCTGACTTCGCCTCTAACCGCCGCCTTGACTACGCCACTGCTCTGGTCTCTGACCCTGCTCGTCCTCCATTTGTCGGGGGTGCTCCTGCCCTTGGCAGTGACGTCCTGGAGGACCGGCATTACGAGCTTGCTTTACTGTCCGAGGCTGCTCCCCATCTTTGTTCCATACTACTAGTCCCTGAGGGTGACCTAGACGCTTTCGACATCGCGACCCCTCGCACCGACGCTGAGGCGACCTCGGGACCCTGGGCCTCTCAGTGGATAGCTGCCATGGAGCAGGAGATGGCATCTTGGAGATCCACCGGCACCTACGTCGACGCAGTTCCCCCACCTGGGGTGAACGTAGTCGATGGCTGGTGGCTCTTCAAGGTGAAGTGCCCTCCTGGAGAGTCGCCTGTGTTCAAGGCGCACTACGTGGCTAGAGGCTTTAATCAGCGTGAGAGGGTGGACTTCTTTCAGACCTTCGCCCCGACCCCGAAGATGACTACTCTTCGGGCGCTGCTACACGTAGCAGCACAACGTGGCTACGAGTTACACTCCCTCGACTTCTCCACTGCGTTTCTTCAGGGCCGCCTACACGAGCAGGTCTACCTGCGCCGCCCTCAGGGCTTCACTGGTACCTTCCCTCCTGGGAACCAGTGGCTACTGCGGCGCCCAGCCTACGGCTTGCGACAGGCGCCCCGTTAGTGGCACGACACACTGCGTGCTACACTTGCTGACCTGCAGTTCTTTCCGTCCTTTGCAGACCCCTCGCTCTTCGTTCGTGCTGGCCAATGGTCCTTACGCAGAGCTGGTGGGTTGCCTCATGTACCTGATGACTTGCACTTGTCCAGATCTCGCATACCCTCTTAGCATCCTGGCTGGCTTTGTGGCCACAGGCAGACACCGACCACAGCACTGGTCGGCTGCTAAGAGGGTTTTGCATTCTCTAGCAAGTACATCGGGTATGGGGCTAGTGCTAAGAGGACGCAGGCCAGTGGACTTTACTGGGCACACAGACGCTTCTTGGGCAGACGATGCTGAGACCCTCAGGTCCTCGCAGGGCTACTCGCTCCTCGCAGGGCTTTAGCCTTGGTTCAGGTGCCGTCTCGTGGAGAGCTACTCGCTCCTCGTCTGTTGCCCAGTCCAACTGTGAGCCAGAGATCTATGCTGGTGCCATAGCGGCACAGGAGCTCCGCTGGCTGACCTTCTTGCTCACCGACTTAGGTGAGCGGCCTAGCTCTGCCCTGGTCCTGTACGCTGACAACAGGGCCATGATCCTCCTATGTCAGGAGCCTCGACTTGAAGGCAGAGCAAAGCACATCCAGCTGCGGTACTTCCTCGTGCCCAAGCTAAAACAGCGCCGCCAGGCTAGCGTAGTACACTTGCGCCTAAAGATCATCAGCGGCATTGTGTAGAGCTATGTCTCGTTCCTGTAGCCTCTCACTTGCTAGGGCCTTGATTATGTACAGACCTTTATATATATTTTACCCTGACTGGCCTTGTGGCCTCTCCAAGTGGCTGGACTAGTAGTTCCACCCTGGTCTTGCTCTTGCCTTGGTTTGTACTTGTTTGACTGGTCTTTAGACCCTTGCCTCAGAGGTTGGACTAGTAGTGCCACCCTGAGCTGCTTGTCTCTCAACAGACACCGCTCCTATCCAGTCTAGGGGGTGTGTCAAACACGTTTGTGTGTGATGTTGTAGACCATATAGGGTTATGCCTTAGAGAGTACAGCCCCCTAGGTTATAATGCCTTGTACTCTCACATTCTAGTTATTCTTTCAGTTTGATAGGGTTGGGTGTGGAAAGGGAAGACCTACAGTACAGTGACACTAAAATATTGGGAAGACTAGGCTAGGTCCCCCCCTAAGGTTGTGTCATAAGAGTGCGTCCCCCACACATTTTTTGCTGTCCAATCTGGTTTATCGGGTTTCGAAGCGGAGAAACACAAAGACCGGCTTCCAGCGTGTCGGACTGTACTCCACCGCATACAGATTTTGTGGGATGTACTCTTGGGACACGCCCTAATGTCAAGAAATATGACGAAGTACGGACGGTTTCGAGACTTACACTTTATCAATGTTTCTGACGTGGCAGGATCTACAACGTCTATACTTTTGGGGGAACCTAGCAGTATTGTGCAACACTACAAAAGACGGCACACATGTAAACATTGCGGTATGACGGCGTGACCTTACGAATAATATCGTTCAATACTCTGCCCAACCATGGTAGATCAGTTTTACTCTTTCTGAAACAAAAGGCACCTCACCCAACCGCAACCAGACGAATGCCTGGGTTACGCCAACGTATTGTTAAATTTATACACTGGCGGAAAGTATTGTCCACATGTTTGTGACTTAGAGGAATTTTTCCATTTTGGGGGGTCATGGACATTAAGCCTTAATCTTCTGGTGTGCCTAGTGTATGTAGGTTGGGGTAAGGCTCTACGCCCATGCCTTACATCACACAAGTATAATGATGTTTACAACAAATACCAGAAAATAACAATCTTGGTACATGTGGACAATTATTGCCCATGAAGCGTCTGTGTGCCCTGTAAGGACCTTTGGCCTGCGCCCTCCTAGCACTAGCCCTATGCCCGATGTACTTGCTACACTGACGGAAAGTATTGTCCACATGTTTGTGACTTAGAGGAATTTTGCCATTTTAGGGGGTCATGGACATTAAGCCTTAATCTTCTGGTGTGCCTAGTGTATGTAGGTTGGGGTAAGGCTCTACCCCCATGCCTTACATCACAAGAAATACCAGAAAATAACAATCTTGGTACATGTGGACAATTATTGCCAAGCGCAAGCAGCAAATTACATCAACCCCAAACTAGTACCTAATCCACCACCCTTTTGCCTTAATCACCGCCCTCACCCTCGTAAGCATGCTTTCCACCAGATGGGTGCACACATTCGCCGGGATCTTCTCCCATTCCTCCTGCACCCGCTCCCAAAGGTCCAGCATACCAGTGGCAGGCTTATAAGGCTTGGCCAGCTGCCTCTTGAGATGAGCCCATAAATGCTCCATTAGGTTGAGGTCGGGTGAGGAAGACGGCCACTCTAGCACCCCAAAATCTTGCTCTCAAAACCACTCCTGTACGATACGCGACTTGTACTTCGGGTCGTTGTCATGCTGGAAGATAGTTTCCGAGGGTGTAAGCTGGTAAAGCTCAATCGTACATTTGAGCTCGTCCTGCAGTATACTCAGCGAGAGCAGTCCGTCCATACTACCATATGTTTTGCTCATGAAACCTGCTCCCTTTTACGACATGCAGTCGTAAATCATCAAGCAACCGCCCCCGTGTTTGACGGTCTGCTTGATTTGGTGTCTTTGGAGGGCAGTCCCTTCGTGAACGCAGGCGTATGAGAGTCCGTCGGATGCAAGACGGCCGATCTTGGTCTCATCCGAACAGATCACTCGCTTCTAGTCGTCAACCGTCCAGTCTGCGTGGGCACGCGCCCATTCCAGCCTATCGCGTATGTTTTTCCGAGAGTGTCGCGGCTTCTTGGGATGCTTGATTGTGACAAGTCCGCTCCCATTCAAAGCGTTACGCAATGTCTTAGGATGCAACGTGATGCCGTGCTGCTTCTCAACGATTTTCGCCACGTGAGCGGAGATTTATGCCTCCTCGAGGGTAATCGACCGAACTATGCCGCGGCGAACTCTCTCTGTCACTAAGCGAGGGCGACCGGCTAAGGGCATCGTAGGACGCACGTCATCACGGCTAGACTCTACAATCGCCTTGATGGACCGAACTCTTCCCTATGCCTAGCTGTTTAGCGATTCAACGATTGCTCTACCCCCTCCGCATTAAGGGAATGATCTATGCGTAGAGCGCCTCATCTAACGGTTTCATGACGGCCTAATCGTCGCAGCGGTCCTAGCCTATCTCCTGACTACTCGATAGTCGCGAGGGCAAGTAAGAAGAAATAGCGAGGTTAGGAAATAGATCTACTACGCTGCTTGGCTTGAACTGTCCGGATGCACCCACGCGAACGAAATCTCGTCCTCGGTAAAAAATCGACCCCTATAAAACTGAAACCAGCATCCGTCACATACAGTACAGTACTACTTTACATCCAACCCCGAAATTTGATTCGTAACTAAACAAAGAAGGCACCAAACCGGTACGAGAAATGTTTTAAGGCAATTATCCGGGCAATACTTTCCGCCAGTGTATATTGTGTTATATAATTGGTAGGCTTGGTAGGTTTTATTGAACTCTACTGTAGGGGGTACAACCCCCTCCCTGTACCTCTCTCTCTTTCTAATCATGCACCTTTTCTCTCGTAACTTCTCCCCCTAGCCAAAACCTCCTCTCGTATACTATGGCCGCCTAGTTTTTCTTAGCTTAACATGCTATCAGAGCAGATCGTTTCTCATGGGCCTGCTCCCCATGCTTCCACTGTGCATTTCTCTCGTCACTTTCGTGCCACCGTAGCGGCCATACCGACTTGCCGTGGCGGCTTCATCGAGCTGCCGTTGCAGCCTCGGCGCGCTGCCGTGGTGGCGTCGACGCCTCGCCGTGGCGACGTCGTCCTGCTACCAGTGCAGCGTCGACATGCCGCCACGGCATCGACGCTGCACCGTGGCAGCGTCGCCATGCTGCCCTGGCAGCATCGACGGGCGGCATCAGGCAGCACGCCATTGTAGCCGCCACTAACTCGCCCACAAGCCAGCCAGCGCCGCATCAACCGCGGCGCCTTGCCGAAGCCACACCTTCTCCTCTACACCACCCCTCATTCCTGCCGCAGATGCTGTCTTCTACCGCGGCTCGCTGCCTCTGGCCCGGGGTGTCACGGGGGTAGATACCCAGCTGCTAAAGGGCATGGGGGTGTAAGGGTTTCTCTTCCTCCTGCCGCAGCTCCTGCTTCTACCTGGTCGTCGTCTCGCCGTGCCACCGTCGAGAGCCTTCAGCCATGGCCGGTGCCCGTGCTGCCTCTCGCCGAAGGATGGTACCATGCGAGGACGAGGGTAGATGCTCGGCTGCTCACGTGCATGAGGGTTTAAGAGGTCAGGGGGTGTCTAGTGTTGGGCGGGCTTGTGACTACCAAGCCTAGGGGGTGTGTTAAATTTATATATTGTGTTATATAATTGGTAGGCTTGGTACGTTTTATTGAACTCTACTGTAGGGGGCACAACCCCCTCCTTGTACCTCTTTCTCTTTCTAATCAAGCACCTTTTCTCTCGTAACTTCTCCCCCTATCCAAAACCTCATCTCGTATACTAAGGCCGCCTAGTTTTTCCTAGCTTAACACGTATAACTGGACCGGTTCATCCATCTGCACCTATCAGGTTTGGTTCGGATTCCGGGACGGAACTTGGTCTCAAAACTGGAAGTGTAGGTTTCTGGAGCTAGATCAAACCAAATCACGAATCGTGAGGCTCGCCGCCGCATGAAACAGGATCATTCAAGGCTCGTTTGAGTGGTTAGTGTCAAATATAACTTAGGTCGTTATTGTAGACTATACTGGATTGTGCCTTAGAGGGTACAACACCCTAGTCTATATACCCTTGTACTCACGCATTCTAGTTCAATTATTCTTTCTGATATGGTATCATAGTAGGTTAGGTTCCCCCCTAGCCCGCCCACGCTTCCGCCCCCTAGGCCCTAGCCACCGTCGTGCCCCGCTCCTAGCCGGCCCTCCTGGCCGTCGCGCTCATCCCTAGCCGCCCCCCTGGCCGTCGCGCCCGTCCCTAGCCGGCCCCCTGGCCGTCGCGTCCGCCCCTAGCCGGCCCCCTGGCCGTCGCGCTCGTCCCTAGCCGACCCCCTGGCCATCGCGTCCGCCCCTAGCCGGCCCCCTGGCCATCGCGTCCGCCCCTAGCCGGCCCCCTGGCCGTCGCGTCCGCCCCTAGCCGGCCCCCTGGCCGTCGCGCTCGTCCCTAGCAGGCCCCCTGGCCGTCGCGCTCATCCCTAGCCGGCCCCCTGGCCGTCGCGTCCGCCCCTAGCCGGCCCCCTGGCCGTCGCGTCCGCCTCTAGCCAGCCCCCTGGCCGTCGCGCACGTCCCTAGCCGGACGTCGCGTCCGCCCCTAGCCGGCCCCTTGGCAGTCGCGCCCGTCCCTAACCGGCCCCCTGGCTGTCGCGCTCGTCCCTAGCCGCCCCTCCCCCCCCCCCCCTGGCCGTCGCGCCCGTTTCCTGCCGTCCCACGGCCGCCCCTAGCCGTCTCACGGCCGCCCCCTCGCCGTCGCGGCCGCCCCTAGCTGCTGTCACTGCCGTCTCCAGCCGCCTCACGGTCACTCCTGCCGTCGCGGCCGCCCCTAGCCGCCGTCGCGGCTGTCCCTGGCCGCCGTCGCGGCCGTGTCTCCTCGCCGTCGTGGCCAGCCCTACTCGCCGTCGCGCCAGCTCCTCGCCGGCCCCCGTTGCCGCTGTTTGCTGGCCCCTCACGTCTGCCGTCCGCCGGCCGGCTCCTGCATTCGCGTCGTCGCCAGCCGCTGCCGCCTCGGGTTCGGCCCGTTCCTCCCTATCAGCACTGCCCTCCAAACCCCCCCGGTACCGTACTAGGCCGCCTTGCACCGCACTGCACCGCACTGTACCGCACTGCACCACCCTGCACCGCACTGTACCGCACTGTACTGCTCTCCATTGCCCTCTATTGTCACTGATGGCGGAGGTGCTTCGCTTTGACGTTGAGGGCCAGCCGATTGAGTTTGATGCGTGGCTTGCTGACCTCCGTCGCCACCTCACTGGTCAGCGGCAGGATGGCCACTCTCTGTCTGTCCATCTTGACGGTACTCTCCCCTGCCCTGACCCTCCTGCTGCACTGTCTACTGATCCCTCGTCCACTGAGCGTGAGACCGCTGCGGCCGCTGCCCTTGCTCGCTCTGTCTGGCTGTCCCGTAACGCTGTCGCACAGCTGGCTATTAGCAATGCCCTCCCCCTGTCCGAGCGACCTCGCTTCAGATCTATCACCACTGCCCAGGCTTTCCTAGATGCTGTTGTCCAGCGCTATTCCACCCCGCCTGCTGCCTCGGTCGGTCGTCTAATCCTCCCCATGCTCTTTCCTGACCTTGCGTCGTTCCCCACTGTCGCCGACCTGGCCGCTCACCTGGGCACCATAAACGAGACCTGGCGTGCTGCCTGCACCCCCACACAGCTTCTAGCCCACCAGCCGCCCCTCACCTCTACTCTCTACCTGCTAGCCACCCGCCTCCCTGATCGTCTTGCCACTGCCGGTGACCGCTTTCTTAGCGTCCACCCAGGAGACCTTACCCTCACTGACTTTGTTGACACCCTGTCCGCTATAGAGGCCCGCCACCGCTCTATCGCTTAGACCAGCGGTACTGTGCCGGTCCCCATCTTTCAGGGTTGCTCCCCCGCTCAGTGCGCCTTCTCAAACGGTTCTGTTGCTGTGGCTGAGACTGCCACTGCAGCACAATTCCGTCCGGGGAAGGGTCACCGCCCCAAGGCTGGGCGTGGCGGCGGGGGTGGGGGTGCATGTGTAGGTGGTGCTGGAGCTGGGTCTCCTGGTGGTGGTGCGGCCGAGGGGACCCTGCCAGGTGCAACCGAGCAGCCGTCTTAGCAGCCGCCGCTGTTGCAGCCGGACTCGCGTCAGCCACAGCAGTCGCGGCAGTCGCAACAGCCGCAGCAGAGACGGACGAGTGGTCTCCCGCCCAGGTGGCCTGGAGCTGGTGGTAGCGCTGGACGTGGTGGTGGTGCGCGTGGTGGGCTGCCGGGTGGTGGTTCGGGTGACGCGCGCTGTCAGTACCTGCTCCAGACCGGTCCTCACCGTGGCTTCATTTGCGGTAAGATCGGTCACACCTAGGTCCGCTATTTCCGTCGCCTGGACGACCTGTTTCGTCAGCGTTTCAGCCCGTCGCCCGAGCTCCCAGACTGGCACAGTTTGCTTCGTCGTAGGGTTCAGATTTTTTATCTGGATATGGATGAGATTGTTACTGCTCTGCATGTGATGTATGCTGATGACTCTAGTGTGCTTCCGTCTTATTACCCCTTGTTGCCTAGTGTAGGTGTGCCTTGCTTAGACTCCCCTGTTGCGTCAGGCGTAGGATCCCCTGCTTTGTTTAGCCTTGGTGCTTCCGTCGCTGCTTCGCCTCCGGCCGCCACTGCCGCGCTCTCCTTCACCCTCGACTCTAGCGCTTCCCGGTGCTTCTTCCGCAACTCCACCACATTGACACCGCTTCCTATCCCTGCCGCAGTCTCTCTTGCTGACCCCTCCTCCGGCCCAGTAGTCCCCCGCAGTTCCACCACCCTCCTCTGCCCGGCAGTTCCTTCGGGCTTGCTCACAGGACTGCACATCCCCTCGTTCTCCAGGAACCTAGTTGGTGTCGGCTGCCTTCCACGGTATGCTGTCTGTACCGAGGCCGCTACTGGTGCCCCCCTGTCCATGTTCCCCCAGGACCCGGTGTCCGGTCTCTTCACTCTGGACACGGTGACCCCCTCGGCTGGGACCCCCCCTCAGGTGACTGCGTCTCCCCCGGTTGCTGCTGCCTGCTCTTGTCGATCTCTCACTCACCCGACTCTTCTCTGGCACCATTGCCTAGGTCACCCTACGCTCCTGCGTCTACGTCACATGTCACAGCACGGTCTCGTTCTAGGCCTCCCCGGGTCGTTCCCCGAGTTTCCCTCCTCCCCAGCCCCACTTTGCACGCCCTGTGTCGAGGGCCGGCTCCGCCGTGCCCCTCACTCCTCCTCTTTCCCCCCTTCTGTAGCACCGCTACAGACTCTGCACATGGACGTCTGGGGCCCCGCCCCCGTCCATGGGCCGCGTCGAGAGCGCTACTTCCTAGTGCTTGTCGACGACTACACGCGCTACACCACTGTGCTCCCTCTGGAGCGGAAGGCCGACGTGCCTGCCGTTCTTATCCCGTGGCTTGTCTCTGCGCGTGTCCACCACGGTCTCCCTGTCTTGCGTCTCCACTCCGGCCGTGGTGGCGAGTTTGCCTCTGGTGTCCTTGGTCGTTTCTGTCGTGCGGAGGGCATCACCAAGACGTTCACCTTGCCGGACTCCCCGCAGCAGAATGGGGTCGCTGAGCGACGCATCGGTTTGGTCATGGAGGTGGCTAGCACCTCCATGATCCATGCCGGAGCACCCCATTTTCTGTGGCCGTTCGCCGTTCGCTACCGCGCTCACCAGCTTAACCTGTGGCCGCACCCCCAGCAGCCTCAGGTTTTGCCGACCCTTCTCTGGTCTGGGTCACCTGGTGACACGTCTGCGTTCCACGTGTGGGGCTGCCTTGCTCACGTTCGTGCCTCTGGCATGGACAAGCTCACTGCCCGCACCCTTCCCTGTGTCTTCCTCGGCTTCCCTCTTGACGCATCTGACTGGCACATCTACCATCTGCTGTCTCACCGGTTCTTTCACTCCCGTGACGTCACCTTTGACGAGTCCGTCTCCTTCTACCGCCGCTTCCCCCACCGAGGTCCCCCGGTTACCCCCCCCCTGTTCTTGGTCACCCTTCCCCGGTCGTCGCCGCCCCTCCTCCTCCCCTCCCCGTCCTGGCCCCTCTGGAGTGTCCCACGTCACCCCACTTACGTCGGTTGTCCCGGTTGAGGAGTTTGCTGACTCTGGTGGTCCTGCGGCGCAGTCCTCGCCGCCTGCCCCTTCTCAGGTGTCTCCTCCTCCGCCGCCGTCGCCACCGATGTCGCAGCCGTCGTCACCGCCGCCGCCGCCGCCGCAGCCGTCATTGCAGCCGCCGCCGCAGCAGTTCGTTGCCTCTCGGGGTGCTGGAGTTGGGGTGGGTACTAGTCCTGGAACTCCAATCGTGGCTTGTCCCAGAGGGCCTGGGGGTGGTACCGGTGCTCGAGGGGTTCTGAGCTCTAGGGGTGTTCCTTCTGGGGGTGCTGGCGTGGAGTGTTCTGGAGGTAGCCGCCAGGCAGCTTGCGGTCCCGGTGTCGGTGTCACACCGTCGCCGCAGCAGTCCCCGCCGGTGTCCACTCTTTGCCTGCTCGGCCTTTCGTCCCCTGACCCCGTGCCTGTGCCTCCTCCTCCTCATGTCTACGGCCCTGTGTTCCCTCCTCCGGACTCGTCTCCGGCCCGTTTCCCCCTTCGTTCCCCTCTTGTGTCCCCTTCTCTGTCTCCTGACCCGACTCCTCCGTCTCACGTCTGGTCTCGCCGTCCCTCCCGTGCTCGCCACGTCTCCCCTGTCCCGAGCGCTCATCCTATGTTGCTTCGTTCCCACGCGTCTCATCCTCCCCTTCTCCCGTCGCCCCCTCCGTCCTCCCTTGTCGTACCTCCCCCCCCCTCTGTCTGACTAGTTGCGTGCCACTGGTCCTCTTGTTCCTCGTGTCCTTGCCTCTCTCGTTGCCGACCCGTTTATTCCGGTTTCGAGCCTTGACGCCCTTGCTGTTGCGCTCGCTGACTTCTCCTCTACCCGCCGCCTTGTCTACGCCACCGCTCTGGTCTCTGACCCTGCCCGTCCTCCGTCTGTCGGGGGTGCTCCTGCCCTCGGCAGTGACGTCCTAGAGGACCGCCAGTACGAGCTTGCTTTCCTGTCCGAGGCTGCTCCCCATCTCTGCTCTATGCTTCTAGTCCCTAAGGGTGACCCCGACGCTTTCGACATCCCAACCCCTCGCACTTACGCTGAGGCGGTCTCAGGACCCTGAGCCTCTCAATGGATAGCTGCCATGGAGCAGGAGATGGTATCTTGGAGATCCACCGGCACCTACGTCGACGCAATTCCCCCACCTGGGGTGAACGTAGTCGATGGCCGCTGGCTCTTCAAGGTGAAGCGCCCTCCTGGAGAGCCGCCTGTGTTCAAGGCGCGCTACGTGGCTAGAGGTTTCAGTCAGCGTGAGGGGGTGGACTTCTTCCAGACCTTCGCTCCGACCCCGAATATGACTACTTTTCGGGTGCTGCTACACGTAGCAGCTCAGCGTAACTACGAGCTTCACTCCCTCGACTTCTCCACTGCGTTTCTTCAGGGAAGTCTACACGAGCAAGTCTACCTGCACCGCCCTCAGGGCTTCACTGGTACCTTCCCTCCTGGGACCCAGTGGCTCCTGCGGCGCCCCGTCTACGGCCTGCGGCAGGCTCCCCGTCAGTGGCACGACATGCTGCGTGCTACGCTTGCTGACCTGCAGTTCTTTCCGTCCTCTGCAGACCCCTCGCTCTTCGTTCGTGCAGGCCAGACCCCGTTCTACATCCTTGTTTACGTAGACGACCTGGTCTTTGTCACAACAGACAGGGACGCACTGGCCTCCGTGAAGGCAGAGCTGCTGAAGAGACACACTTGCATTGACCTTGGAGAACTGCGCCACTACCTTGGCTTGCAGATCTCCAGGGACAGAGCTGCGCGCACCATCACTTTGACTCAGTCACATTTGGCGTGCCACGTCTTTCAGAGGTTCGGCCTTCAGTTCTCCTCCGCACAGCCCACTCCTCTGCCTCTAGACCACAAGCTCTCCGCTCCAGTTCCTGAGGAGTCAGCAGAGCCCAGTGGTCCTTACGCAGAGCTGGTGGGTTGCCTCATGTACCTGATGACTTGCACTCGCCCAGATCTCGCATACCCTCTCAGTATCCTGGCTCGATTTGTGGCTACAGGCAGACACCGACCGCAGCACTGGTCTGCCGCTAAGAGGGTTTTGCGTTATCTTGCAAGTACATCGAGCATGGGATTAGTGCTAGGACGCAGGCCAGTGGTCCTTACTGGACACACAGACGCTTCTTGGGCAGACGACGCCGAGACCCTCAGGTCCTTGCAGAACTAGTGCTTCAGCCTTGGTTCAGGTGCCGTCTCGTGGAGAGCTACCCGCTCCTCGTCTGTTGCCTAATCCAGCTGTGAGGCCGAGATCTACGCCGGTGCCATGGCAGCACAGGAGCTCCGCTGGCTGACCTTCTTGCTCACTGACTTAGGTGAGTGGCCTAGCTCTGCCCCGGTCCTGTACGCTGACAACAGGGCCATGATCCAACTGTGTCAGGAGCCTCGACTCGAGGGCAGAGCGAAGCACATCCAGCTGCGGTACTTCCTCCTGCGTGAGCTCCAGCAGAGCCGCCGGGCGCGCGTAGTACACTTGGCCTCCGGTGCCAACACAGCTGATATCTTTACTAAGGCGCTTGCGCCTAAAGATCATCAGCGGCACTGTGTACAGCTAGTTCTCGTTCCTGTAGCCTCTCACTTGCTAGGGCCTTGATCTTGTACTGTCCTTTATATATATATATTTTACCCTGACTAGCCTTGTGGCCTCTCCTTGTGGCTGGACTAGTAGTGCCGCCCTGGTCTTGCTCTTGCCTTGTCTGGACTCCATTGACTGGTCTTTAGACCCTTGCCTCAGAGGCTGGACTAGTAATGCCGCCCTGAGCTGCTTCTTTCCGTGTTAGGCACTGCCCCTATATAGTCTAGGGGGTGTGTCAAATGTAACTTAGGTCGTTACTGTAGACTATACTGGATTGTGCCTTAGAGGGTACGACACCCTAGTCTATATACCCTTGTACTCACACATTCTAGTTCAATTATTCTTTCTGATAGTTAGGCAGCCATCAGATCACAACATGTACGCTCGGTTTGAGTTCGCCCACGCGTGGACAGTTATTTAGTAGGTTTCTCTTTTCAGGGCATGTCCAACGCGTACGTTTTCAGTTCACTCTTTGCGGTTCTGTGTGGTGCTCGGTGTTCCAACGAGGTGTAGAGCGAAAACCGTTCCTGACCGCGATGTATCCTACTCAACCGTCTCCATGTACCATAAACGTACGCGCTGGACACACCCTCAACCATGGAAGTGTACTGACATATTGGAAACTTACATATGGCCGAACACCATAACCAAGCATCACATGAGAAAGGGAAATTGTAACAGCAACTGCACAAGACATTGCAGTGTACAAGGTAGAGGTTGAACTGAACACCAGTTGGATTCATGGAACATTTCTTGCATTCATAACATAGATTATAGATATGGAACAGTTCTTGCATTTAAAGTTGTTGTGGATGGAACCACGTGCTTGAGCATGTGCACTATGGTTACTTAAGGCCGCGGCTTCAACACAAATGCAAGGTGTAGTACATCTCTTGAAAGGCACTCAACTCAACCCTTTTGGATACCCTCTACAATCCCGTCCTTGTTAACAAAAATGCGAACACGGTCCTCGCGATACTCCATCGTGCGATAACGGCCAACTGGAACAACTTCTACAACCCAGTAGCATCCAGACACGGAGGCGAGGACGAGATCTTGAGCCTGCTGGCCTGTCATGCCCACCACCTCGGGTAAGCTCCTCTTGCTGCCATGGGTGCCATTCATGCGAGGCCAGGAAGGGGAGTTGTGAGCGAGTGTAGTAGTGATTGCCAGACAGAAACAAAGAGAAGGAGGGATGGGGGCAGGGACATGGGAAAAGGAGGGAGAGGGGGAGGAAAGGGTCGAGGGCAAGAGGGAAACAGTGGAGGGGGGAAGTCACGTTGTGGTTGAGTGGGGATGACAAGCATGATCAAAAGGGACTGGGACAAGAGAGTAGACGTATTTTTCCAGCACTAACATTACTCTGCAAAAACAGCATAATGCCTCAAAACATCACTTCGGAAAGAGTAAACAATCAGCGCGTTACAAAACTGAGATACGTCACGTTCTTAGAACCTCTTAACAAACCTGCAATCCGCTTGCTCTGTTGACATCAATGGGGGAGACCTCGGAGGCGCACGGTCGGGCACAGTCGGCCTCCGAGGACCCCTGGGTCGACCATTCCATATGGGGAGAACCTTCAGAGAGGAGGCGGGGGGGAGAAGTGCGATGGCGAGCAGGAGGAAGAGGATGAGGGAAGGAAGCTGACGGCCTGCCATGGCGGACGGAACACGTTCCCAGCAGTGCTGAGAAGAGTCCGGCGTGAGGCAAAGGGGTGCTGTCTAAAGAGACTAAGGTGAACTAGGAGTGACTTGATTACCTTGATGGTAATCCTGGTTACGAGACGGCATTTATATGCATTCTTTTCTGCCCGGACTCCGGAGGGATTCAGCCCATCAACGACGCTGTAGGCGTCGGGAGGATGTGGACGGATGTGTGAACGGCCCTCGTACCGCGTGACGTGGCCAGATACTATGTGGACGGATGTCAAACGGCGCTACAGCCTGAGGCAAGGTGAGCCGCTGCCAGCCTCACATCGCCAGCAACACGGAGACAACGATCGTCAGCTTCGCTGTGATAGGCTCTTGAAAAAACTAAAAAATCTAATCGCCAGCCTCACGACGAATCGACGCTACTACTCCAGGAGCCAATCGCTGCCAGCCTCGCGGTGTTGGCTATCGCCAGCAACATGGATAAAATGATCGTCGGCTTTGACTGCTCCGACTCGAGCGAGTTGCGCCGCAGCTCTGATAGCAGTTGAAAATTCGGACAGAGGATCATGGCTACACTGTAGCACCAGTCCTGTACAGCATCCCGCCTTAGCCTTGGACCGTACAGCAGTACTGTACTGCAACTGTAGAGCACGCAAGAAATGGGATGATGGCGATCTACAGCTGTGTCGGCTTGCGCTGTCCAGTCAATGGGAGGCGTCGCCTAGCGACTCGCTTCTCCGCAAGGTTAGCTGTAATGTCTGCGGACGGAAATTACCCTAGAGATTGTACACTTGTTTGACTATTTAGTTCCAAGTTTTTTACACGCGGCTGGATCCTGTAAGCAGGAAATTTTAAAACACGGGCAAACGGGACCTTGAAGGGGAAATTCCACAATAAAAAATAACACTTGGTTATAAAATCTCGCTCATGCACTAGATTAGTTGCCTGCGCGACGTCCCAGCTTTGAAACTCGCAATTATCGGAAAAAAAAAAAAAAAAAAAAAAAAAAAAAAAAACTTAGTTGTTCATTATCGTTGAGACTACAACCAATCAGATTCAGTATCCACGTGAGTCATTTTGAGAACTTGGTAGGTGAGATTGCAATTTGGATTGTTCCGGATAAGACAATAGTGGGGAAAAAGTGTAAACGCATTCCGCTACGCCTCTTGGTAACCTCGTTTTGACCTAGTGGGTAGCGAGGCATTATACTGGTTTCAGAGATTAGGGTTCGACTCCCGTCTAGACACATTTTCCTCACACGGCTGAGGTCGTGGCGAGAACTCGAATATGTGAAAATACAGCTGCGGTTCTATCTAGTCGCGAACCCAGCGAACGAAGATGTCCGTTGGCCTTGTCCACCAACGAAGTCGCTGACTTGGAGCACCAGCAAAATGAGAGAGGTCCTTGCGAGGGCCGACTCCCTGAACCAACGAGGACGTTGGCACCAGGGCGAGACGAGTCTTATGTCTACGGACGGAAATTACCATAGAGATTGTAAAAGCATTCCGCTGCGCCTCTAGATAATCTCGTTTTGACCCAGTGGATAGCGAGGCGTTATAATGGGATGATGGTGGTCTACAACTGTGTCGGCTTCCGCCGTCTAGTAGATCGGAGGCGTCGCCTAGCGACTCGCTTCTCTGCAAGGTTAGCACTGAACGTTTTTTGTAGCACATGAAGCTCACCGAAACTAGCCTTTCTTCCATAGCTAAGTCTGAAGGCGTGGATCCTAGGGTTGCGCTTCCCATAAAAGCGCAACCGGTTGCGGTTTTGGCGATTTTTTTACCCCGAGAAAAGTTTGCGAGGAAACGTCGAGATGTTCGCGAAACACGTAACCGGACCAGATTGCGCAAACCAGTGGGGACGCGCAAGCCTAGGCTCCACACCTTGAGCATCCTATCTTTCACCAACAGAAGAGGTATGTGCGTGAAGCACTCGTACACATGATGTCCACCGTACGCGCTGCTCGTAACCAATCGCAATTGGTTTAGCCTGCCCATGCGCCTTGTTTTACGGGCAGTATCCGTTTCGTCAGAGTTCCAAAAGTCGCCACGTGGAACGATTTTGTTGAGCGCGGAACGAGGTGACCATACAGATGCATGTGCTTACTGACCAGAATTCTGATTTTTGAAATATCTTGTTACCGAATGCCCATTTGCGACCCATTTGCCCATGGCAAAGTATACGAAATAACGAATTGAACACTGGCCACTGCAATTCAGCGAAGTGGTGGGCATATGGTGGACATCGTTTGTATGCATCTAGCAGGTGCATTGCTGTGTTGGAACAGTAAATCTGACGCCCCAGCCCTTAGCACGAAATCAGCAGCGAGGGGGAGAAATGGCGGTGACAAAATTGGGGGGTTGGCGAAAAAGAGAACATTCCGCAACCAGTCAGATTTCAGCAGAAGGTTTGATAGAGTTCGAAAGGCGTTTCAGCAGCGTGGTCCGTAAAATTCGAGGAGCTCTACACAACAAAATCATCTACAGCAGAATGTTCAAGAATTCTCCTATTCATGCACTTCTTGTGGCCTCCCAAGTTAGCCAAGGTTCATGGCAATTGGGTCGTACCCAAGTTCCCAAGGGATTTGCTTTGTGCTCCATCCAGGTTTTGAGCTACCAACTGATTTCCTATCCTTGTCCAAATGAAAGAGCCTTAGAGGGCTTTGTACAATCTTGAGTTAGGTGAAAATTGCAATTTCCTTCAGTCAAGCAAGCATCTAGAGAGCTTTCAGTTGAGTTTCCAGTTTTCCAAGTCCACAGAGCAACATTTTCAATTTGGTACCAGAGCCCATTGTTTTGATCATACAAGTCCGCCACCTTCCTGTCCTTGCCTCTCCAAGCATGGTCGGCAAGGAACCATCAGTTCCAACAGCCCAGTCAACCCCAGCAGCATCAGAATCAACATCAACAGCTACCGGGGTTATGGAAGCAACAGTCCCAGCCATCCCTTCAGCAGCGTACTCATCCCTGACCCCGTTTATGCCCAAACTCCATCTCCCCAAGTTTAACGACAAAGATTTCTCGACATGGGCAACCCAGTTTGAGTTGACCTCGCCCTTGCTTGAGCTGTGGCCATACTACACTGGAGAAGCAGCCAAACCAGCAGCAGATGCATCGGAAGCAGAGAAGCGGTTATTTGAGCGGCGCAGCAAGGAGGCTTTTTTGTACCTTCTCAATAGCCTTCATGAGCAGCAGCTGAAGTCCCTTTTTCAATGCTCTTTCAAGGCTAATAGTGCTGAGGAGGCATGGAAAAGGCTCTAAGCCATGCACCAGTCAAAATCAAAGACCAGCCAAGCTGAGATGTGGAGTCGTTTCATGATTCTAAAAATGGAAGAAGATGAGTCCACTCAAGCCTACCTTCAGCGGGCGGAAGCCATGTTAGAGAAGTCAGCTGCAATTGATTAGGAGATCCCAGAGTCCCTCCTCAAGACCGTGATCCTCACCGGCCTCATACCACAGTGGGTTACCTTCTGCGCAACTGTACAAGCTCTCCCGCAATCGATGAAGACCCGAGAGCCCATCTTCGAAGCCCTCATCAATTAGCAGCAAAGACGAGATCTTGCACGCAACAAGAGGATCAAGGAAGGAGTTTGGAGTGCTGCAGCAGTAACAAGACATGGCAACCAAGTCCAGAGGCAGGGAATTACTTACCAAAGAAGCCCTAAACCTTACTATGGTATGAAAAATCAGCCCCCATTCAATCCTAGTTTTCCTTCTCGTTTTCCTTAGTCAAGTCATCCCCTTAAACCAAGTCCTAATTTCCAATCAAAGTCCTTCCACTAAAGTATTTCAGCGCAGAGTTCCACCAAGTGTGAATCATTTCAGTCGTGGTCAAGGGTCCGATGTCAAGAAGTTAAATTTTGAGTGCCTTAATTGTCGTGTGTAAGGTCATCCATGGTATGCTTGTCATAAGAAGCCTCCTAATTTGGTTCCTCCACCCCAGCTATTGTCAGAAAAGGGTAAGTTAGTTATTGTAAATATAGCAAGTCTTCAATGAAGTCAAGAAGAGTCAAAGAAGACAAGTGACAATCCGGTTCTTTTCAATGCCGCCATTTGTTTGCATGCTTTCATTACAACCCGTGAGGAGTTCATATTGGATAGTGGCTGTTCTGAAACCATGACTCCATATCAGTAAATTCTCAAGGATTTTCAGCCCTCCCATGGCTCCAAAGTAGCCACCCTTGCTGATCTTGGTGAAGTCCCCATCAAAAGCGTCGGCAAGCTTCAGTACGAGAAAGATGGAAGTCGTTTTGTGTCAATAAAGCTCCGTTTGTTCCTGCTTTGGGAGCAAATTTGCTCTAAGTCGGGCAGCTTGCAAGGTGCCTCTGTTCTCTTGCAAGGGGGGTCACCAACGTGTCAACCCTCGCCAGCTGTGCCATCTTCTTTGCCTCCTCCACACGACCGTCCTCATCCATGCCCCTGATAGCGGCCGACAGAGTCACGAATGCTGCCCCAAGCGCTGGTTGATACTGGCCTTGAGACATCGTATGAGGTGGCTTAACAAGCTTCGCGTTTGGCTGGTCATACTTGGAGGCCACGCGAGCGATAGCAGTGCAGATAGCAATCTCCTTGGGCACCGACTCGCCTCCAGCCTCCTTAGTCTTCGGCAGATCTTCGGCGAGTGCCTGCATCTCTGGGAAACTTTGTTCCGGTAGAAACGCAAATACGACGCATTCAGGACATACAGTGAAATCTTCAAAGAAAATGGTCACAGCAATGGTGCCCACAGGTAACACAACACGAGGGCTACTAGCAGATGACAAACAGTAGACAAGCCCTATTACTTACTGCTCGTGGCGACACAGGCCAAGATCATTGGCGACACTCCAGACTCCGGTCGGCAAATCATCCGCCACAAACTTCATATGGGGCTCCCAGTCCTTGATCGGAGCACCTTCAAAATGCTTGTAAAGTCGATGTCTGGGTTGTAGGCGGACCAGTAGTGAGCCGTGAGGAATTGCTGCTCGAGCATTGTTGGGCACCGTGCAAGGTTACGTTTACGCCTCCCCATGGTCTGCTCCAAAGCGAGCCTCGAAGCCCCAACAGCTGCCCCCTTTTCGTAAATCCCACCCTGTCCCTTGAAAGGATGCGGCATGCCGCGCGCCTTGCCAAAGTTCAAGACATCTATCTCAGGCTGGCTCACTACCGCTTCCTCGGTTTCTGCTGCGGCCACCTTCTGCTTCTTTCCCGCTCGCTTCCCATCGTCCTTCCCAACATCTCTGGCACACCCCACTGCAACCTCCGTCGGTGTTGGGGTTCTTGGTGTTGCTCTTGGAATATGCTGCTGGCTTCTTGGCAGCACCAGGTGCTGCCTTCTTGGGCTCTGCAGCTTTTCTTGTTGGTGGGGTGGGAGATGTCACTTGGGGTTCTTTTGCCACTTGTTGAGCAACCGCCAAGTCGGGTGGGGAGTCCAGGGAAATCGCCTCAGCTGGCTGCTCTGCCCATGGAGTCAAAGGATGCGTTGTCATTCCCTCATGAGGACCACCGCTGGGCACAGTCCTATGATCCTCTGCTGCTCCGTCTGCCGGTTCCTCGGCTGTTTGTTGCTTCTTTCCTACTGCCTTGGCAACACCAACCTGGAGCCTCTAAGCTTGTTGCTGTAGTCGGGATATTGGCTCGTCTTCTTCGGCAGCAACGACAGATTCAGTATGTGAGGGGGCCGGCAATGCAACCTTCTATGGCACTCGCTCCACTACCGCCTCCCTGGTGACGCCTAACTTCAGCTTCTGCATCCGCTGCTGTAGTCCGGAGAACATGGTGGTCTCAGCTTCTTTGACGACCATTTCTGCCTGCGAGGTAGGCTGACCCGCACCCCCCTCTTTTGCAACTGTGCCTTCTGCAGAAATCTCAGCCTGGAACACTACAGTGACGGAAATAAATGTGCTTGATAATCCATTGCAGAAGATACACATTGTGATTTAGGCATGATATGTTGTCATAACTCGACCACACCAGATTGCGTAGTGTGCCTCTTGACCTCAGTTGCTTAATGCACTTGGGTGTTGTAACTTTCATCGAGTTTTTTGTAAAGAGTACAATAATAAGCGGACGTCACTCGATGCGGACACTTTAGGCCAACATCGAGTCTAGATCTATTTCCTGCCTGCATTACGCGATCTCGCAAACTAAGCTTCCCTTTTTTTCTTGATAGTACAGCGGCAACTACGCCAAGCTCCTTGCGACGATGCGACCGCTTCTTTTGAGCCAGAAAGATAGGATTGCGACCCTGCTTCGCCAGGGTCAGAGTTTTCGACAAATCGCTAGGGCATCAGGAATAGGGAAGAGCGCAGTACAGAAATACACACATGAAGCCGCCCAGCGCACGAGCAGCCTAGCGGTCAGGCCGATAGTTCCTAGGAACAGCCGATCGTGCATGCTCTCGGTACGTGATAGGCGCTCACCGGTTCGAGCAGTCACTTCCGGCCATGCGAAGACTAGCATAGAAGCCGCGAAACTACTAGAATCAGAGCGCGGCATCAAGATATGCCCTAGAACCGTGCGCAACGCCCTGAAGCATTCTAGTTAAGTAGCCGTGCAGAAACCGAAGAAGCTGCGTCTTTCTGCCCGTAACATCCGAGACCGCCTCGATTTCGCCAAGGCGCACCTTGACTGGACTATGGAAGACTAGAAGCGGGTACTCTGGTCCGACGAGACCAAGATCAATCGCTTTTCCAGTGATGGCCGCAAGTACACATGGATACACGACGGGGCGGCCCTGCAAGGTCACCAAGTGCAGCAAACCGTCAAGCATGGGGGTGGGTCATTAATGGTATGGGGGTGCATGACATATGATGGCCCGGGATAAATGTGTAAGATTGACGGCCGCATGGATGGGGAGCTATACAGAAGCATATTGCATGATGAGCTTGCACAAACCATCGATTTCTACAGTCTAACCCTCACGGATTTCATCTTCCAGCATGACAACGACCCCAAGCACAAGAGCCGCCTTGTGCAAGCTTGGCTGACTGAGCAGCAATATTCAGTCCTAAAGTGGCCTTCCTCCTCCCCTGATCTCAGCCCCATAAGAGAGCTTGCCAAGTATGAGCTTCCCCCCACAGGGATGCTCCAGACTTGGGAGCGGGTGCAAGAGACATGGGATGGGATTGGGGCGGATGTGTGGAGGGGGCTCATTAACACTATGCCGAGGAGGGTGAAGGCAGTGGTTAGAGCTAAGGGGAGATGGACTAGGTACTGATTTTGGATTGTAAATTGCTTTCTTTAAATCTGGCCATAACTGTCCGAATACTATTTGGTGAATGTTTTTGCTGGTTTTGCATAATAAACATGCCCTTTCAGGCTGCATAACATGTGCAATTCTTGCTCAGGAGGCAGTCTACTAGTAAATTAAAGCCAGCTGTCTTTACGATTCTATATAGAAAATACACACGCATTTTTACCTCTCAAAGGGTCAACATATGGACAGTTTCTTCCGTCACTGTACATCTGTCGTCGAATTTTTCCTTCCGCCTTTCAGCAGAAGAGCTTTTGACATCGCTTCGGCTGATTTCTGTGGCTTGTCCGCATAAACCGTAGCCCCCGGAGTCACGGCAGCAGAGGTGCTGACACCAAACGTCTTCTGAAGCCGCGTGCAAATGTTACCAAATCCAAGCGTCTCTTAAGCGCCCGCGGCTCCTTCAGACATACCCACATTTGGAGTTTCCGCAACCTCGTTGGCTGCGGCCACTTCTTCCGACACTGGCGACACCGCTTGTGGAACAGAAGTAGCTGCTGCAACAGTGAAAGCTACCATTTTTGTAGCAGCTATTGCTGCTTCTACTCCTGCTATTCCTGCAACAATAGCTGCTGCTGCTGATTCTGCTTCTGCTATTCCTGCTGAAGCTGCTGCTGCTGCTGCTACCCCTTCTGTTGTTCCTACTGCTGCTGCCACTGTTGTCTCTGCTGCACCTCCTGCTCCGTTGTGACCTGCCTCAAAACCCTCTCTTTCACTGCTTCCATTACCTGACCCGAGAGCTCCTCCATGAACTCTGATGTGAGGCTAACCTTTAGCTATCCATTCTCACCAGCCCACGCAAATGCCTCCTGCATCCCATCTTTTATTTTCCCGCACAACGACTGCCTTAACGCTTCATTCGACGGTCCCACCACCCCCTGCACCGGAGCCTCGATATTACCACTTTGACTTTCAAGGGCTTGGCTTAGAGCAGCGTGCCTCTCTCCGACAACTTTCCGCTCAGCCTCGAGTGCATCGACTGATGTCTGACACTTCTTCAGAATGTCTTCTGCATGCTTCTCTAAGCCTGACCACTTTGTCCCCTGAGCTTTGAGCTGGGCCAAATGCTCGATGCGTGCCTTCTCTATCAGCTTCCTCTCCACGGTTGTCATTTTCACCGCCTCTTGAATGTGCTTCAGTGACTCCTCCGTCCGCCCTTCAGCCTTCTCGAACCGTTCTGCCAGGGTGTTAAAAGCATCTGCATGATCAGCTCTCATGTCTTCGAGCTGCTTCCGGTCTGCACTAACGGTGGACGCCGTTTCAATAGTTTGCGCCCACTGCTCATCCAACTTCCTAGCACGCTTGCCAAATGCTTTGGCGTGCTCTACCTGCTTCTTCTCAAACTCGGTTGCCAGCTACTCCTGACTCTCTGTAATCCCTGCAAACCGAGACGGCAGCTGTTCGATACGGGACGGCTGAGACATGCCATGCCCCACCTCCACCAAAATTGTTGGATCGAGAGTCACCTCCATAGCTTTCCGTGTCTCCTTGGCTGTGTGTTCCAGCTTGGCCACCTTTCCCTCCAGAGACATCCTCAATTCTTCAGACTCTTGTAGCTATTGTCTCAACCTCTGCTCCTCCACCTGTATCGCAGACACATTCTGGGAGTCCGCCACACTCTGCATCAACTAAAGATGTGTGTCGTTGTGAAGACTCTGCAGCATGTCGCTGTTGTGCTTTGCTTGCCGCTCCTTGTCAACAGCCTGCCCAGATAGCCTATGCAAATCATCGAAGTTTGCCTGCAAGGTCCACTTTGAGCTCATTTCCTTCTCTAGCTCGTCTGTCAGACGAGCAATCACTGGATCTTGCATGAGGGATGCCTCCATCACCATGGCACTTTGTGCCTGCACTTGACCGCCGTGAGGAGCAACGAACCCCACGGGCGGAGTAAGTGGTGCAGCTGCGGTCGCTGCGGTTATCCCTGCGTCCCTCGTAGTTACGCCATTAGCGGATTGTTGGTTGGCAGAAGGTGGAACAACCGGTGAGACGACTGAGGTTGCGGCAACTGCATGGATGGCGACAGGTGGATTGAGTGATACTGGGAAGCTAGGGGCAATAGCTGGGGCCACAAAGGTTTGAACAACATGGTCGCTAGCATAAGGTGGGACAACAGAATTTGGTTCCGCACCAGGGGCTGCCAAAGAGGGGGCGACAAAAGCTAGTACAATAGGGGCATCAGGAGAAGTTGTGGCGACAGACGAAGGTTCAGCACTTGGAACAGCTGGGGGAGGGGCGACAACTGGTGGTGCAACAGGGGGAAACAGCAGATGCTGCTGCGACGGCAGGAGCAACAACATGAGGCACAATGGAGGGAAGGTTGTACAACAAGTGCCTCAACAGAAGAAGGTTGTGCAATAGAAGGGGCTGAAGGCGGTTGGCCAAGGACTCTAGCAGCCGCGCCTTCGACTGGTGGAACTTCTACAAAATTGACCTCGCCAGAAGCGGAGACACGGGCGGCTGCAGTAGTGTCAGTGTCGTGCTCAAGCAGCCCTTCCTCCCCGACACCCCCCTCCCCGTCCTCCCCCCTATCGCCACAACCCTCTACATACACTGACGGAAAGAATTGTCCACATGTTTTGCAATTTTCCGAATTTCCACCGTTAAAGGGCATTTGTACATTAAGTCTTAATTGAAGGCATTACCCACTATATGCAGGCCAATCTAGGGACACAAAAAAATGCTTCACATTTGATGAAACTACTATCGTTAACAGTAAAAAGCAGACATAACCAATCACGGTGCATGTGGACAAATAGTTCCAGGCGGAAGCAGCAACTTGAACAACCCTTAAACTAGTACCTGGTCCACCGCCCTTTAGCCCTAATCACTGCTTTCACCCTCCTGGGCATGCTGTCGATCAAATTGGAGCACACCTCTGATGGGATCTTCTCCCACTCCTCTAGTACACGCTCCCACAGGTCCACCATACGAGTGGGAGGTGTCTCATGCTTACCCAGCTCCCTTTTAAGATGAGCCCAAAGATGCTCAATGGGGTTCAGATCAGGACTTCCTGCCGGCCACTCCAGGACCCCATACTCCTGCTCCAGAAGCCACTGCTGCACCACACGGGACTTATGCTTGGGGTCGTTATCATGCTGGAAGATCACATCCGAGGGGGTTAGCTTGTAAAAGTCGATGGTATTCTTCAGCTCGTCTTGCAAAATGCTCAGATACAGCGGCCCGTCCATCCGACCATCGATTTTGCACATGAAACCCGGCCCCTCAAACATCATACATCCCCAGATCATCAAGCCGCCGCCCCCGTGTTTGACGGTTTGCTTGATCTGGTGGTGTTGGAGAGTCGTACCTTCACGAACCCAGGCATACGCGCGGCCGTCAGAGCAGAACCTACTAATCCTCGTCTCATCCGACCATATCACCCGTCGCCAATCATCTATGGTCCAATCCGCGTGGGCCCGTGTGAACGCCAGCCTATCGCGGATATTTTTCTTGGAGAGTCGCGGCTTCTTAGGCTGCTGAACTGCGATAAGGCCGCTGGATTTGAGCGCATTACGCACCGTCCTAGGATGCACCGTGATGCCGTGCTGGGATTCGACCATCTGGGCCGCATGCCTCGAGGTTTTCGCCTCGCCGCCAGTGATCGCCCTGACGATCCCACGACGAATTCTATTCGTAATTACGCGTGGACGACCAGCAGTGGGCATTGTAGGACGCACGTCCTCAAGACTAGTCTCTGTAATCGCCTTGAGTCCGACATCATGTGCTGTACTTTTCCCAACGCCAACCTGCTTCGCGATTCACCTCGTGCTGTACCCCCTACGCAACAGTGTTATGATCCGGGCGCGACGAGCCTCATCTATCGGTCTCATCTTGGCCTAGTCTAAGCCTCGGGTATAAACTCTATCCTGACTAATCGACGATTGCGTTAGGAACTATGGAGAGAATGCGCTAGTCGAAAACGGATCTAGTCCGCTGCTTGGCCGAAACTGTCCGGATGCACTCACGCGACTGAAATCTTGTCCACGCTATTGGTGCGACCCCTTCAAATTGCAAACGTGTTACCCTAATGCAACTGGCATTCGTTACTTACTAGTTAGCTTTGAAGATTCAACGATACCTCAATGGAAAGCAAATCATTTGTTGAACCTAAAATTGGATTTTATCCTGGCAATACTTTTCGCCAGTGTATGTGCCTTCGTTCGTCTCCATGGTCGTTGCCTCTGAAGCAAATGCTTTTTCCTCACCCTCGTCAACTGCATAACCCCTTTTGCAGCTAGGCATACCTGGCATTTCTTGCTGCGGATCTCTCGCTTTCTAGCCTTGCTATGGCTTTCCGTCTCCTTAGCACTTTCCTCTATGGCTTGAAGTTGCTGACGATGGCCTCTACCACGGTGAGACGGCTTCTCAGCAACACCCTCAAAATGCACGCCACAGACATGCACGATTTCTTCACGTACAAGTGAGGGGACAATCTCCTGCCACTCCAACCTCGGCAGAGCAGCTCCGTGCTCGACCTCCAAAAAGCTAGTCCAGTTTGCCAGCATTTTTTTGAACAGGTAGATAATCAAACCACCAGCCCCCACAGAAACAGACTTGGACATCCGCGTGATTGTCTGAGAAATCAAACACAAAGTATTGGAGCACATTTTAAACGGTTGTTGACCAACAAGATCGACTGGCAGGAATGTAAGTGTTACACTGCGGAAATGGAGTCTCACTAAAGGGAGCCGACAATGATAAGTGAGTTGGTACACACCCCGTCTTTCTCATATTTCATGTGGCGCAGGCGTGCCTTCATGTCCTTGAGAACCTAGTCGTCATGTCCCAAGGGATCCTTGTCACGCCTGTATTTAGTCTCGAACTATATGTCCACGAGAAACCTGGTGACAGCAATGACGGGAGTGTCAACAGTGGAGCAGTAGTCCGTGGAAAACAAGAAGCAAACTCTGCAGAGACTTACCTCACAGCAGTCTCTACAAATTCCGCATTGTGGAGCTATGAGTGGTGCCCCTTCTGGTCGTAGTGCACGATGCGGGTATTCGAATTGATCTATCCCCTTTCTAGCATCATATCATCAGGGTGCAGAATGAGCAACAGGCTCACCTTCAACCCCGGCGGGTGCTGCACCTGCGCACCAACGACATAGAAGTGTGTCAGATTTAGTCCCGGAACGTTGCGAAGCTGCATGCGGAAGTTTCATCAGGCATAGTCTTATTTTTTCAGCAGTGGGATCATTACTATTTGCTTCTGCAGCATGCTCGCCTCGTAGGTCGCAGCCATAGGCCAAGCTGGCCTCTTCGAAGGGACAATCAAGAGCTGCTCGAGTTGTTCTGGTGTCAAAAACTTGTTGGCAAAGTATCTGCATTTGACAGAATGCCATATTAACGGTCACAAGGACAACGTCGTAGACCTTCGGAAGATGCATTTCTGTGAGATGAAAGTAGTGACGGAAAGACACGTGCTAAATCTTCCTTCGCTATCTTACGGGAGGCTCAATTTTGTGAGCTATCGAAAGACAGATAAACAATCAATTCAGCGAATGAAAGTCGTAGACCTTTGGGAGGCGCATTTCTATGAGATGAAAGAAGTGACGGAAATATACGTGCTATATCGTTCCTTCGCTGTCTTATGGGAGGCTCATTTCTGTGAGCTATCGAAAGACGGATAAACAGTCAATCAGCGAATGAAATTCGCAGACCTTCGGGAGACACATTTCTGTGAGATGAAAGAAGTGACGGAAATACACGTGCTATATCGATCCTTTGCTGTCTTATGGGAGGCTCACATCTGTGAGCCGTCGAAAGACAGATAAGCAGTCAATCAGCGAATAAAAATCGTAAACCTTCAGGAGACGCATTTCTTTGAGATAAAAGAAGTGCTAAATCGTTCCTTCGCTGTCTTCCGGGAGGCTCATTTCTGTGAGCTATCGAAAGACAGATTAACAGTCAATCAGCGAATGGAAGTCGCAGACCTTCGCGAGACGCATTTATGTGAGATGAAAGAAATTACGAAAATACACATGCTAAATCGTTCCTTCGCTGTCTTACGGGAGCCTCATTTATGTGAGCTATCGAAAGACAGATAAGCAGTCAATCAGCAAATGAAAGTCGTAGACCTTGGGGAGACGCATTTCTGTGAGATGAAAGAAGTGACGGAAAGACATGTTTTAAAATGACCCTTCGCACTCTCGCGTGAGGCCCTTTTCTGTGAGCTGTCGAACGATAGTTAAACTATGGGAGTGAGGCTTAGAGGACACGGATTAAGGGAGCGAGGGTTAGATAAATCACGCGAAACCACAGTTTATCAGCGCCTCATTGAGTTAGAGAGAGTAATCCTTGAGCTGCTCGTATTCCTCCCTGTTGACCACAGCCTGAATGCTGGACATAGACACCTCGAGGTTTCCGTCAGCCATAGCGTAAACAAGCAGTCGAGAGTCGACGAAGCGTTGCAAGGAAAATTTCGACTGCATAAGCGGAGGTTCCGACGGAGAAATGACACAAAAGAAGGTGGTTGACAGGGTATTTATAGCTTCCGCCCCCACCTGACCGCTAAGTAGCACGCACCTTTGTTTGTGGGTGTATGGTCCTCTGGCCCTGGCTTTTGGTGTGCCTTCCTTGACTGTGAAGTCATCGACGCGGGAGTCACGTGCGTGTCAGATCGGTGACATTGAGATGCCACGTGGGACAATCTGCGGCAGTTCTTTGCTATGAAACCAGAGCCATCAACCGCACTTCATTTAGAGGTAGTCCACCGCTTCTGCGGCTCTAAAGGAATGCCATCTGGCTCCGCTATGAAATATATTAAAGATATATTCAAAATGCTCCATAGGCCACATCCGTGCGCCAAACGGGCTGCAAATTGAACTGGAGGTTGGTCTTTCATAGGGCTAGCTCCAGTCCAATTCAAACCACGCTAGAAATGGCGCATTAATGACGAAATTTTGCCATGTTTCATTCTAGGTGTTAAGTCCCCCTTTTCTGCCCCTTATCACAACGAATTGAGCACTCGAAGAGGACCATTTGTCAAGGAAAACAAGCCATGCTGATGTGGGAACAATCGAAAGCCATATGCATTTGATTAACACACATTTAACCTTGAGCCAGGAAATGGGAGTGGACAGTGTGTGTAGACTCGTTACAACCACAAGATCAACCCCAGATAGATCCCATTTTGCTTTAGAGCATATTCCTACAGACTGGTGTTCAGACCAGCAAAGCAAAACGGGTTCCTGAACACCGTGATTGACAAATCTTACCAAGTCCAGTACCAGGACCACAAACTTGCATGTTCGCGCACGTGTGGTGTGATTGGCTGGCCGACACAGTCACATTCGCAAACAGAACCCCCCGCGTCGCATGCATGCCTTGTGTCACTCCGTTTCGTCGAGACGACAAGCCGCAGTGCCACATACAGACGATGCCCAACCTTATCGCAGCTCAACCTGGCGCCCAATCAGAATCCGTTCCCAAAACCTCCGATATAGGGGCAATGTGATATCCGTTTGAGTCACTCATGATTGCGTCTGCGACCAGCATATAGCAAGGGACAAATCGTTGACGACGACATTTCGTCGCCACGGAACTGTGCACCGCCGTCGCCTGATCGCTTCACAAGAGTCGCACACTCGCAACAAATATCGCCACACAAGCCCCCCCCACAAATACCCACCCATTTCGCCGTGTGCTCGTGCGAAAGCCTCATTTGCCCGTGGCGAGGGACAGCGAAATACCTGACCGCTTGAATCCCCGGCACCCTAAAATCTTGTGTGACTCTGACGAGCTTCGCCTGTACACGAACAAAAACGTACGCACGTGTATGGGTTGCAAATTTGGCTTTCTGGGCAGCGGTGTTCACTTTCCGTTTGGCCTGGCGACGACGCGTGTGTGGCTGTTTGTTTCGCATTGTTTAGTCGCCGAGCCCATGCTTGCGAAGCATGCTTTACTGGTGCTGAACAACTTCCTGCTAATCGGCAATTATAGCATGGTGTTCAAGAACGGGGTTCCCTTTGCTGGTACTAAACACTTGTCTATAGCAATACGCTCCTAGGGCATATTCCTACAGAGTGTTGCTCAATACCAGGATATAAAAAAATGCGTATGAACACCACCCTGTAATACCTGATTTACTAGACGCTGTTCAGTACCAGGATATCGCGATTCACAAGTGTGTGGCACGATTCACATGATTCATTTCGATGGAACGGAGTGTCACGCGGCATGCATGCGACGCGCCAAGTACTGTTCGCGAAGGTCATAAAGAAGACCCACCAATCACAAGGCACGTGAGCGGCCAAGCTGGCTTCTAGTCCTAGAACTGGACTCGGTAAGAAAATCCATTCTTAGTGTTCATGAACCCATTTTCGTTGCTGGTACTGATCACTGCTCCGTAGGAATACGCCCTTAGATCCAACTTCGTATAAATCTCGCACCAAGCAAACTCAGAATCACGGGAGGTAGAGTTAAAACTTTAGCTCAATGTCCTCTTTGCCATGTTAAAAAAATATTTCTGGTTACACTCTCGAGCTACGTGAAAAAAATTGTCAGCCAATTCCATAGAGCATGTGTATTTGGACGGATAAATGCATGTAGGGCACTAAACGAAGGCCTCGAAAGGAAAGATGACATCACACAGAAGAAAATGATATAGTTCTCAACTCTTATGGCTGTAGAACTTTTCAGCGTGGGAGCCTGCCAAACAGGCCCATGATACGCAAGGGAAATGCCTCGATTTTCTTGTCATAAACACGTGTTGACACGTTGTTACACCAAGATCGGTTTTCATTAGCGTGGCTAGTAGTAGTATCGCAGCACCTTTTCCAAGGTCATCGTTGGGGACTCGTTCTTGGTTTGGTTAATTGATGTCAGTCGAGCTTCGGAACGCGGCAGGTCCGCGCTTCGCTACGGTGCTGGCGCGCGGCAAACTGCCCACAACAACAGATCCGTGGCTGTTCCCATTTCTCATATCAAACCATTCCACGCTCTGTTGCCCTAGCCTGCTCCGAACCACGGGACACGACTGCCATGGTTTGGTCTGAGCAAAGGTGGTTTGGTTTGCGGGCAGAGATTTCGTTTGGGTTGTGGGCAGACAGGTGTTCTAGGCTACCCAAAACTTTGCCGTGAATCCTTGGGTCTACATTTCGGCTGCTCTTTGGCTGCCTTGAGAATGCTCGAGCATTGAGAACATTTGTATTTCCTGAGCCTGGAGTCCTCACTACTGACAAATATCGACCTGAGGGCTTTCCTAGAAAGGAAAAATAATCGTTCATTTCTTGTTTAGCTCGGTTGGATACAGTTGACCCTGGTTGTGTGCAACGCAGTCGACTCTAGAAGGCGATTTACAATTCGGCAACTTTGGGCGCGCCCTGAGGCTACATCCTGTACGGGAGGTTGGGGCCTTATGTGCTTTGGGCGGAGGAGGGAGGGAAGGGGTTTAATTCACGTCAGTGAAGGCTGTCCCTACTACAACCCAAAAAAAAGACAGGGTTAGGCTTAGAAAAACCTTGCGGTTCAATCAAGCTTGGAGGAAATAATTCGTCGGCTGGTATGCCTCCCCCTGGTTCGGAAGTGTGCTTGTGTGCTTCCCTGCGTGAGACTATTCATGTCCGAACCAGACCAAAACCTTCCACACTGCCTCCATGGGTAACCAGCCACAGCCTCGGGTCTATTGCCTTCAAGGTTTCCCCCAATGTTTCGCCACCAGTCAGCCATCAGCCGCCAGCCCCCAGCCAGCCAATGACCGTCATGTGGTACTCGTGTCAGAGACCTTCCAAACGTCACGTTTCCCCACAAATATTTTCCCGCCTGCAAAGCAGACGATAAAGCGTTAGTTGGAGCGGAAAGCCGGTAGATCAGCAAGGCTACCGGCAGCTTGGTTGTTGGATTAAGGGTGGGTTAGGATTCCTGCTCGTTTTGTGAGGTGCAATAGGTTACCTCGCGGTCAAGGACGGTTATTGTGATTCAACTCTCTGGAACATCACGCACCATTCTCAACCGTGTAAAGCGAATTGTGAACGTGTGACACTCCATAATCGACGCGGTTCAACTCAACTCAAACAACAACTCAACTCAACTCCCTCTATCTTGTCCCCAAGATTCTGAGGCGAGGTATCACCACACTGAAACGCATCTCAACTCATCTCATCTCACGTAACCGCTTTCTACATATTTCATTATCCGTTCCAGGAAAAGAGACTCTGGGTGCAGAATTGCAGAATGCATAACAGTACAAAGCACTACCACCCCACACATGCACAGAACAGCATTACTGTACGCCGTTCATTCGTTCTTTTGCCCAACCAGACCACAGCAGCATACAGTACAAAGCACTGGGGGGAGGAGGACCCGCCTAGTCAAACTTTGCTCGGACGACGGTCGTGGGTGCAACCTGGTGACGTAGTCACGCCATAGCCGACGATTTGAAACTTGTTTCATTCACGACTTGTCTCTTGCCCGCTTAAGGTCTGTCTAGTTTAGACAAGTCAAATCGCTACGGAATTCGTCCGAAACGCCAACAAAGCGCCGTACGCGTAGTTATAAGATTAGGCATTGCCGGAGGCCTCTGGACTGCCAGCAAAGCGTCGTTTTTTATACACGTACTACGGCGCCGCCGCCGCCGCCGCCGCAGCAACAGCAGCAGCAGCAGCAGCACATGGCAGCAGCGTCGAAATCGGTAGCATGCTGATCTCTGCCAGTTTCAGGTTCAGTCCCGGCCTGCCGTGTGTAAGCTCGTCCCACCAGAGGCCTAGACCAGCAGGTGTCAGATGGAATCAAGTCCACGCTGGCTCTCTTCTCCTTTCGTTGGCGATCCTAGCCGTTCATCCCGCCAGGATTCCAGGAACGTCGGCCAGTTTACACTCGTCTCAGTCGCATCCGGAGCGGCTTTTAGCTAATACCGGGACGAGTCTGCCTTCTCAAGCAGGTTAGTGGCAGAGCAGCTTGGTGCTTAGTGCCTCGCTGGCAGTCCATAAGTTCATCAGGTTCATTAGTTCTGTTAAGGGACGTTCTTACTCGTTAGTAGCTTATCCTGGCTGGCTGACTGAAGCTTATGTCCGAGGGCACGAAAAGTCCAAGAAGCTCTAGTTCTCTGAGAATAGTTTCGCTTAGAGCTGCTTAGACACAGCGAAACCACGGTTCGTTCAGACGAAAGCTTGCGCGGAACCTTATTAGCAGAATTCGCGACGTTAGGGTTACCACTCACATAGTCGCCCAGCCTACTGCGACCTCTCTACAGTCCCTGGCTCCAGGACGGTGTTTCGCAGACGTTAGGGTTCGGCTCGTTGCAAGCTCCTATGCCTAGGTTCCGGCGGTTTGATTTCGATTCTGCCACTGGTAGTCATCTGTCATCTGTCAGCTGGCTTGGGGGGGTTCGCCACAGAATGCTGTTTTAAGTATCAGCTGTAATTTTAGGCGAGGCATTTTCAGTTTCACTATGCGTGCCGTCATGTACTCGAACGTCGTGTCCTCGAACCGGCGGTCGCAAGATGCGGTTGTGCCATGCGTTATGCCTCGGATGTCGCTGGAGCAGATACGATTGCGGGGTTCTTTTTTAGGGTTAGCGATTTCCGTCCTTTGCCGCTTTAAGAGGTGTGGAGCTGATTTTGGCTGGTGATCTTTGTGCGGCGGAGTAGCGTCTAAGAATGTACCGTTGACGGCAAAGTTGGGGTGCAAGAGGTGTGGTCCCAGCTATCACAAATATCTCACCTAGCTTTGGGGGGGGGGGTTGAGGAGGGGGGGTGTCGGCTGTCCTCACACGGTTTCGGTGAGTGACTTTTTTGGCTTGCTTATCGATGTGGTACGGATTAGGGTTCGACAGGATGTGCTTTCGTGAGCGGGTTATTTTCCATGCTGGCGTTATTGGAGCCGTGTTTTGTGTTGTTGAGGCCAGTAAAGCAGACTGAGCGGACACGGCATTCTTTAGTTTCAAACGAGGCTGTGTGTATACGGGATGAATGGGATGGGTGCCTCTCTGGGCGTCAGCCTGCGTAATGGACAAAATTGATGACGACCAGATATTAGGGTTTCGTGGTACGTGCCTCTGACGTCAGCCTGCGTAATGGACAAAATCGATGACGACCGGATATTAGGGTTTCGTGGTACGTGTTTCTGACGTCAGCCTGCGTAATGGACAAAATTGATGAAGACCAGGTATTAGGGTTTCGTGGTACGGCCCAAGGACGAGCAGTGGACGGTTGGGCGAGCAGTGGACGGTTGGGCGATCAGTGGACGGCTAGCCAAGCAGTGGACGGCTAGGCGAGCAGTGGACGGCTAGGCGAGCAGTGGACGGTTAGGCGAGCAGTGGACGGCTTGGCGAGCAGTGGCCGGTTAGGCGAGCAATGGACGGTTAGGCGAGCAGTGGACGGTTAGGTGTATGTATGTATAGCCCACCGTGCACGCTTGCTCTGGCGGGATTGACGCATGCTGGTATGCTGGTGTGCTGGTATGCTGGTATGCTGGTATGCTGGTGTGCTGGTATGCTGGTATGCTGGTATGCTGGTGTGCTGGTATGCTGATATGCTGGTGTGCTGGTATGCTGGTATGCTGGTATGCTGGTATGCTGGAGGACGTGGTTGTGTGTGTGGTGCTGCTGCTGACACCTAGCTTGCGGTTGCCTTCGCACACATCGTCGTAGATCAATGCTGCTGCTGTGGCTGCTGCTGCTGCTGTGGCTGCTGTGGCTGATGTGGCTGCTGTGGCTGCTGTGGCTGCTGTGGCTGCTGGTGCTGCTGGGCGCGTGATGGCTGCACAATGTGCTAATGCAGTGTTTCCATTTTCCGGGCTGCCCCATATCCCGGGCTGCCCTGGCTGGGGTTTCTGCCGCTCCCGTCCTGCAGGCTTCGTTAGTATCAACTGCGGGTACTTTGGCCCCCCGTTTGTGGATAAACTCACCGGAATAAGGTGGCAGCCGGACAAGTATTTCACCACAGGAGTGGTGGACAAAGCGCCGCCGCCCAAGGGCAAGCAGTGGGGGGCCGATGACGTGGATGCAACCATGCGAGTCTTTAAGGAGTACCCCGTTAACTGTTACAACATCCCTGTGGCAAGGCCTGGGCGCTATCTGCTGCGCCTGGTGATGTACTATGGGAATTACGACAATGCCAAGAGCCCGCCCGCATTCAACGTCTCCTTTGGGATCTCCTTTGCGTAAGTGTGATGCTGAGTTTCTTCAAAGTCGAGTCAGAAGTTGTCTCCTTTGTAATGCGTAAGTGTGATGCTGAATTGCTTATCTAACTCTAGCCTTTGGCTTCGCACCTCCTGCAATTTTGTGAGACAGTTGTGCCCCTACCCTCCACTCTTTCGAACGGTTCAAGCATAAACTGTTTGAAATGGTTGAGTCCGGCTGCTGTGCTGTGTGCAGGGCGACGGTGGTGCTGGCGCTCAAGGAGCGGGTGGTGTCTGAGATCATAGGGCAGGTGGACTCGACCGAGCTCGAGGTACGAACACTGGTTGTGGGTCACTTCGGGTTGGCAGCTATGCTGGCGCTCAAGGAGAGAGAGTGGTGCCTGGTGCCTGCGATCATAGGGCAGGTGGACCCGACTGAGCTCGAGGTACGTGGGACCAACTCAAGTGTTACGCGAGTAACACTGGGCGTGGGTGGCAGCAGCGCTGTGAGCCGTTACACCAGGGCTCTCTGGAGTGCAGTTTAAATGCAACCGTGCTTGCGCTCAAGGAATGAGTGGAGTCTGAGATCATAGGGCAGGCAGGTGGACTCAACCGAGTTGGAGATACGTGGGAACACAAGGGGCAAGTGGCTCTCTACATTGGGTCTTTCCACAAAGCTTCCTCTTAGCCTCCACTCAATCACCTTCCTTCTTGTTTCCGCTCCCCATCTGCATGCCGCATTCCCTACCCTCCTTCCAGGTCTGCTTCGTCAGCATCTACGGCAAGCCTCTGGTGAACGCCATAGAGCTGAGCTGAGACCCCTCAATCTCCTGTCCGCTCCCCATCTGCATGCTGCACTCCCTACCCTCCTTCCAGGTCTGCTTCTTCAGCATCTACGGCAAGCCTCTGGTGAACGCCATAGAGCTGAGCTGAGACCCCTCAATCTCCTGTCCGCTCCCCATCTGCATGCTGCACTCCCTACCCTCCTTCCAGGTCTGCTTCGTCAGCATCTACGGCAAGCCTCTGGTGAACGCCATAGAGCTGAGGCCGCTGCCGCCAGCGTCCTACGTGTCCCTGCCCGACCCCACGGGGGTGATGCTGCTGTGGTGGCGCCTCTTCTGCGCCAACAACACCCGCTTCAACCGCATGCTGCGGTAAGGCTGTGCTGCCCCACCCAGGTGGTAAGGTTATGCTGTTGTGCTGCGCTCTCCCTTGATGGCGCTTTGAGCCACCTCTCTATGCGCCTCTTCTGCGCCATCAACACCCACTTCAACCGCATGCTGCGGTAAGTTTACGCTGCGCCCAGGCGGTAAGGTTACGCTGCCCCGCCCGGGCGTTGAGCACCATCCTGCCCCTATCACTTTCGCATGGCTCTCTCATGATGCCTCTATCCCTCCACCCCTAAACCCACCATCCCGCCATCCCTCCAGCCATCCAGCTACCCCTATGACCAGCTAGATCGCATATGGGATGCAGATGGCGTGCTAGCAACGAGTGGGGGGGCAGCCTCGTCCAGTCTCAAGTTTGACTACACTCCCTCATCTCTCTCTTCCCTTGTTCCCCCATTCCGGCCCCATCCCCCCTCCTCCATCCCTCCATCCCTCCAGCTACCCCTACGACCCGCTAGACCGCATATGGGATGCGGATGGCGTGCTAGCAACGAGTGGGGGGGCAGCCTCGTCCAGTCTCATGTTTGACTATTCGCCAGAATCCATCGTTTTTGGCACGCCGGTCAGAGTCAAGGCGGCCATTGGCGCCACAGCCAGCGCTGCTGCATTCGGCATTGGGGATTCGGGGAGGGTGGTGGTGGGAGAATCACCTTCTGAAGAAGCAGTAGAAGTGGCACACGCGACGACAGCAACAACAGCAGCGATAGACACAGGGGCAGCAGAAACGCCAGCAACAGCAACCACAACAGCAGCAGCAGCAGAAGCAGCAGCGGCAGCAGCAGCAGCAGCAGCAGCAGATCAAGCAAGCACCGGGAATGGAACCCTCAATGCCGCTCCCTCGTTCCTCGAGCTGACAGCTCGCACGATGCCCCAAGCACTTAAAGCCAACGGGCTGCAGTACGAGTTCCAATTCCTCGAGAGCCCCGCCAACTTCCAGCTGATCCTGTACTTTGCGAACGTGGAGGGGCGCGTGAAGAGGGCCGGGGACATGGTGTTTGATATCGAGCTCAATGGCCAGCTGGTGTTTGCGGGGTTCGATCTGTTTGAGCAGCTGCAGGGGAAAGGGAGGGTAGGAGTGGCTGGGATGAGTGGCGTTGGCGGAAGGGGTGATGCTGGTGGTGGTGGGAGGGATTTGACTGCGCATGCTGCTGCGGCTCCTGGTGGCGGTGGTGGTGATGTGACTGCTCGTGCTGCTGCGGTTGGTCTTGCTGCTGCTCCGGCCGGTTTGTCGCCTCCTGCCTTTCCTCCTGCTGCTGCGGCTCCCACCGCCCCCCCAGCTGCTGCCACTGCTCCTCCTACCACCCACCTTTCTGCTGCTTCTCCTGTACCCGCGCCCGCTGCTGCTGCGAGTGGCACTGACATTGCCCTGTACGGGCAGCAGGTGGTGATGGTGTCAGTGAATTTCACCAGTGTGGATCTGTACACCCCTGCCACGCTGCTGCTGACGCCTGCGGTAACCAGCCGCCTGCCGCCAGTAGTCAGTGGCATTGAGATGTACGAGGTGTTCCCAGCAGCCAAGCCAACGCCCGCTGCTGAAGGTGAGAGAGAAAGACCCACCCTTGTTCCCTGACAGTGCCCTGTACGCAGCAATACCTAAACCTTGTCAAGTGACAGCCGCCTGCCGCCAGTAGTCAGCGGCATTGAGATGTACGAGGTGTTCAATGCGGCCAAGCCAACGCCCGCTGCTGAAGGTGAGAGAGGCGCACGCCCGTGTTCCCCCCTTTCCAGTCGCCCGTGTTCCCCCCTTTCCATTCGTTCAAATCTGCCTGAGTAGGCTCAGGTAGGGCTGTATGCTGCTTTGCGTTGCTGCTCCCTTGGCGCTCGTCTCGTGCTGCGGCCTGCAATGGATAGCCTGAGCCGTCTGCTGCCAGCAGTCAGTGGCATATAGATGTACAAGCTGTTCCCTGCAGCCAAGCCCGCACCTGCAGCCAAACCCACTCCTTCCCCCTTCCCCCTCTCCGCTCCCCTCTCCCCTCTTCCCCCCGCTTGTTCATTCTAGGCCAGCCCTGCATGACTTCCAGTGGGCTTTGGGGGCGCCAGCCTCTTTGCCAGGATGGCAGGGGGCAGACCCGTGTAACCGTTTCAAGCCCTTCTCCTTCCCTTTCAAGCCCTTCTCCTTCCCTTCCTCCACTGCCCTGCTCCCTGCTTCCCCCTCCCCCCCCCACCTTCACTTCACCCCCTTCCCTTCCCTTTCCCAGTCGCTGCCCTGCGTGACTTCCAGCGGGCGTTGGGGGCGCCAGCCTCTTCGGCGGGGTGGCAGGAGGCGGCGGACCCATCCACTCTCCAGTCTTCACCCCTTTCCCTTTCACCCTTCTCCTTTCGTCCCTTCTCCTTTCGTCCCTTCCCTTTCCCAGTCTCGGCCCTGCGTGACTTCCAGCAGGCGTTGGGGGCGCCAGCGTCGTTGGCGGGGTGGCAGGGGTCGGATCCATGCAACCCCATCAAGTGGGCGGGCATACAGTGCACGCAGACGCAGGGGGAGAGCGAGTCCCATGTCAGCGGCATGTGAGTGGGGTGGGGGGGGGGGGATGGGGAGGAGGGGAGGAATGGACATAAGGGGAACTGGGGGGAGGGAGGGGGTGAAGTGAAGAGATGGGGGAACCTAAGTGGGTGGGCGGGGATGCAATGCAGTGATGGGGAGTCCTTGCTCACGAATGTCAGCGTGCCCAGTCCTTGCTCACGAATGTCAGCGTGCCCCATGATGGGGAGTCCTTGCTCACGAATGTCAGCGTGCCCCATGATGGGGAGTCCTTGCTCACGAATGTCAGCGTGCCCCATGATGGGGAGTCCTTGCTCACGAATGTCAGCGTGCCCAATGATGGGGAGTCCTTGCTCACGAATGTCAGCGTGCCCCATGATGGGGAGTCCTTGCTCACGAATGTCAGCGTGCCCCATGATGGGGAGTCCTTGCTCACGAATGTCAGCGTGCCCCATGATGGGGAGTCGAGTCCCGTCTCTCTTGCTTAGAGCGGATCTCATCACTTGTCACTCGCTGTGTGCTGCACTCTTGTCACATGATGGGGCTTTCACACTTCAGCGCCTTCCCTCTCTCCCCTCCCTCCCCCCCAGCCACCTCGGCATGTGGCTCCATCCCTCCCTCCCTTGCGTTTGAGAGCTCCAAAAGGCAAATCCCATGACGCTGCTTGCTGCACTCCTTACCCTCTCCCCTCTCCCGATCCAGCACCTGCATGGATCCACTGACAGCAACTACAGGTTGGTTCCGTGGCTCCATCGCTCAATCTCTCCCTCTCTGTTTGTTGCCCTCTCAATCTCCCCGCTCCCCTCCCCCCACCAGCTACCTCGGCAACTCCAGTTTCCACGGCGCCATCTCCTTATCTCTGGTCGCTTAACTCCTCACTTTCTCTCCTCTCTCCCCGCTCCCCTCATCCCACCACCAGCTACCTCGGCAACTCCAGTCTCCACGGCTCCATCTCCCCCTCCCTTGCTAACGTCTCCCGCCTCCAACACCTGTGAGCCTCCTTCCCCCTCTCCAACACCTATGAGTCTCCTTCCCCCTCTGCCACACTCGTGAGCCGCCCCTACTCCCTTCTCCCTGCCCCACATGTGAGCTCCCTCTCGCCCCTCTAACACCTGTGAGACCCCTCCCACCTCTGCAACACCTCTCGTGCTCCATTTCTCCTTGTAGCCGTTTTGCTTCTGCTCCTCTGTTTTCTTCCTTTCTCCCTTTCCCCGCCCTGGGAGATGCCCGACTCCTCCTGTAACCCCCTTGACCTTATCTCCCTTCCTGCTTCCCCCCCAGCTTGCTCAACAACAGCGAGCTGGTGAGGGAGGTACCCAGCTCCGCTCCCTGGGCAATCTACTCGTCCGTGACCTTCCTTGTGCTCGCCTTCCCCCCCCCCCCTCCCCCCCAGCTAGCTCAGCGGGAACAAGCCGGCGAGGGAGGTACCCAGCTCCGCTCCCTGGGCACTCTATTCATCTCATATGCTAATACTCCTCTCCCCGGGAGCTCTACTTGTCTGCAACCTCCTTGTCCCCATCTCCCCTCCCCCCCCTCCCCCTCCTCCCCCCAGCTGGCTCAACAACAATGACCTGGGCGATGTACTCATCTGTAACCTTCCTTGTGCCCGTCTCCATTCCTTCTCCCTTCCTTCTCCCTTCCTTCTCCCTTCCTTCTCCCTTCCTTCTCCCTTCCTTCTCCCTTCCTTCTCCCATCTCCCCTACTCTTTCCTCCTCTCCCTCCTCTTCCCCCCCAGCTGGATCAATGACAACGACCTGGTGAGGGAGATACCCAGCTCCCTGGGCGACCTTGGGGATCTGCTCACGCTGTGAGTAGTTTCAGCTTTCAGGCTTCAGCCGGCTCTATACTCGCCCTGTCATTCTACCTGCTTGGTTGCAAGGCTACCTCCCCTGTCATGCCTTGAGTTGAGCCTGCCTTGGCCTGCTTGGCCTGCCTGCTCTTAAACTGCAGTCTGCAGGCTGCAGGCCCTGCCTTTTATATGCGGCTGCAGCATACCCTGTTCTTTTGAGTCGACTCAAAAGAAGACTTTTGAGTCGACTCAAAAGTCAAAGCTACATCCCCTCTTATGTCGTTAGCCTGCATTGGCCTGCCTGCTCTTAAACCGCAGGCCCTGCCTGCCTTTTATCCAAGGCTACATACCCTATTCTTCTGAAATCGCCCCCACAGTCTGTGTAAGAACAATATGCCGTGGTCCGCATCTGTCGGTCTCCACTGCTTTTGTGGTCCACCTCATCCCCCTTCTCTCCCATTCCCCCCCCTTCTCCCCCATTCCCTCCCCTCCTCCCCCCCTCTAACCCATCCCCCCCCCCTCCCTCACCCCTTCTCCCCTCCTCTCATCCGATTTCCCAAATCTCTCCCCTCCTCCCCCATTCTCCACCCATCTCCCCCCCACTCCCTCCTCCTCCTCCTTCAGTCTGCTGCAGAACAACCAGCTGGAGGGGGTAGTGCCTCAGTCGCTCACCAATCTCACTACACTGGTGCAGCTGTCAGTGTCCCTGCGCCCTTGTGCCTTTCCTTAAACCGTCTACAACCCTTTCTCCTTGTGTCTTTCCAGTGGGCCCATCCTTCTGCCGCCATTACTATCCCTAGCAGTTTAAAAGCATGTGTCGTGTCAAGTCCTTTTTACGTCGTCTTCTAGCATATCTGCAATCAGGTGTATTTTGAGTCGACTCAAAATTCACTGCGTTGCTGCTGTGACTCTCCCTCCCCCATCCGTCCCTCTGCTGCAGAAACGTGGCCAACAACAGTCTAACGGGTGTATTCCCTTTCAATATGACCACTCAGTACATCCAGATAGTGTAAGTTACTACACTACACTCAGAACGTCTGTTTATCGCAAGTAAGCAGTATACTTCTCAATTCCCGCAAATTGCTATTTCCCTCTCATTAAATAGTATACTTCTCTTCCTCTTCCCCCACAGGTTCACCGGTAACGACCTCTGCTCCCCACTGGGTCTTTACAACCTCCCCAACTCCGGATTCCTGCCCCCTCTCCAAACCCCGTCCCTTGTCTTCCTGCGGATTGCTGAGTCTCTCTTTTCTCCCCTCTTCTCTCTCCTTTCCCCTTCGCCTCCCCTCCCCAGAGCCACCGGCAACGACCTCTGCTCCCCACAGGGCCTCTACAACCTTCCCAACTGCGGAGTCCTGCCCCCTCCCCCTTCCCCTCCCCCCTCCCCCCACGCTCCCCCCGCCGCATCTCCCCCGTACTCCCCGCTTGAGCCCTCCTCTCCTCCCTCCCCTTCTCCTGCTAATTCCGACGGCAATGGGCGGAACGTGCTGGTGATATCGCTGGTGGCGTCCATCTTGGTAGCGGCTATTGCATCTGCGCTGGTTGTGTGGATGTACGTTAGAGGGGCGAGGAAGAGGGCCAGGAAGGTGGGCGAGGAGAAGGAGGGGGAGGAGAAGAGGAGTGAGGCTGAGAATGCAGGAGCAGCAGCAGGGGGAGGAGGAGGAGGGGGAGGGGGGGATGGGGATGAGGGGTCAGGGAAGGAAGGGGATGGGTATGGGGAAGGGAGTGGAAGGAGCAGGGACGGAAGCGGGCGGAGAGCTGTTGGTGTGTCCCGCAGTGGGTCAAGAGAGGAGCGGGGGAGTGAGAGTGAGAGGGAGAGGGAGAGGGAGAGGGAGAGAGGGGGAAGTGGGGGAAGTAGGGATCGAGAGAGAGAGTATGGGGACGGTGTAGGTTTGCCAAGCATGCCACTTTCCGGGCCTAATTCAAGCTCTACCGAGCCTCTTCTGCCCAATGGGAATGTGTCCGAGCCTAAGAGTATCCACAGTGACCGTAGTGGGGAAAGAGGGAAGGGCAGTCTTGCTGGTGGGGGTTATCCGCCCAGCACTGCTGCTGCTACAGCTGATGATGCTACAGCTGTCGTAGGTGCAGGAATAGCAACTACAGCAGCAGCAGTAGCAGCCGCAGCAGCAGGAGGAGCAGCAGCGCAGAACGGACAAAAGTCCCCGCCCAACGTGCTGGCAGTGGACCCTGAGCCGTTCACTGTGCCGCCCACGCACGTGCAGCGGATGACCTTAGCGGAGCTGGAGGAGGCCACTGGGGGGTTCTGTGAGGAGCACCTCATAGGCGCGGGCGGGTTCGGGTCGGTGTACCGGGGGGTGCTGGCGAATGGGCGGGTGGTGGCGGTGAAGAGGCGTGCGGTGGACTCCATGCAGGGGTCAACAGAGTTCAATAACGAGGTGAGTTTTTCTGGAGGGTCTCTGGGATGGGTTCCGGGAATCAGGGCAACAGGGTGGCAGAAGGGGGGGGAGGGGGGGGAGGGGGGGAGGGTCGCCCTTCCTGGCGTGAGGGAGAGGTGCAGCGAATCACCCTGGCGGAGCTGGAGGAGGCCTCAGGGGGGTTCTGTGAGGAGCACCTGATCGGTGCGGGCGGGTTCGGGTCGGTGTACCGGGGGTTGGTGGCGAATGGGCGGGTGGTGGCGGTGAAGAGGTGAGCAGTGGACTCCATGCAGGGGTCCACCGAGTTCAATAACGAGGTGAGCTTTATGGGGTTAGAGGGGGGTGTTCTGTGTAGATGTTTGGGGAGCTGGGGAATGGGCGAGCGGTGGACTCCATGCAGGGATCAACAAAGTTCAATAACGAGGTGAGGTTGGGGGGTTAGAGGGGGGATGTCGGGTTGTTGTGTTCTGTGTTGATGTTTGGGGAGCTGGGGAATGGGCGAGTGGTGGTGGTGAAGAGGCGAGCAGTGGACTCCATGCAGGGATCAACCGAACTCAATGACGAGGTGAGAATGGTTGCGGTTGGTTGTTCTGTGTCGGTGTATCGGGGGGTGCTGGCGAATGGGAGAATGGGGTTGCGTGGCTAAGGGAAGAGCGGGGTTGATTCCATGCAGGAAACGACAGAGTTCAATAGCAAGGTGAGAATAGAGTTTTCTTTCGTACTTTCTTTCTTTTTTCTTTCTTTTTTGTGTGTGTGGAAAAAATGGAGTGTTATTTCGTGATTAATTACCCCCCCCCTTCCCCCCTTCCCTTTCCCGTCATTAATTACCCTTCCCTCCCCCCCGTTTCCCTCCCTCCAGCTCAAGTTCCTGTCCAAGATTCGCCACCCGCACCTGGTGGCGCTGATTGGCTTCTGTGAGGAGCAGGGGCAGCAGCTGCTGGTGTATGAGTTCATGGCGCAGGGCAACCTGAGGGAGCACTTATATGGTGAGTGGGGTTGAGCTGAGTGGGGTTGATACTGTGAACTATTGTACTATGAAGAGTACAGAGGGCAGCAGCTGCTGGTGTATGATTTCATGGCGCAGGGCAACCTGAGAGAACACTTATATGGTGAGTGCCGCTATACTGTAACGCATGATAGGCTAAAGTGCTTATTATAAAGGGTACAAAAAGAAGCAGCTTCTGCTGGTTTATGAGTTCATGGCGCAGGGCAATTTGAGGGAACACATTTATGGTGATTACCTGTACTGTATGAGTGGTCGTGATGCTGTAAAGTGTTCTATTCTATAGAGGGTACAGAGGGCAGCAGCTTCTGATGGTCTCAAAAGAGTTTGCCTGTCTTTGTTTTTGAGTCGACTCAAAAGAGTTTGCCTGTCTCTATTTTTGAGTCAACTCAAAAGAGTTTGCCTGTCCCTATTTTTGAGTCGACTCAAAAGAGTTTGCCTGTCTCTATTTTTGCCTGTGCATTGCCTGTGTGATTCTGCCTGTCTTTATTCCTGAACTGCCATATTCTTTCATCCCTTCCCATCTCGCCCTCTGAATGCGGTGCAGACCGGTTGGGAGCGCCAAGGGGCCGACTGCGATGGCTGCAGCGCCTGTCTATTGCTGTTGGTGCCGCCAAAGGTATTGAGACGCCGAGCGAGAGAGGAGGGGGGAAGGGTGGGGGAAGAGTCTATTTTCGAGGCGCCTAAAAGAAAGGTATTGAGACGGCGAGGGAGAGAGGAGAGGGGTGGGGTGGGGAGAGACGGGGTGGATGTCATGTCACACTTAGGAGCTGGTTTTTATTTTTTAGACGTCTAATGAAATTGCCTGCTTACAAGAGGGGTGTGGCATCTATTGCTGTGGCTGCGAAAGAGGTGTGTTCTGGTTGCCTTTTGAGTCGATTCAAAGGTCACCACACATCAGTTTTGCAAATCATCAGCAGTCACTCTCTGATATGTCAACCTCACCATCTCTCCTCCCCAGCCCAGCCCCCCCACCCCCACCTCCTTCCCCCCCTCCCCCCCAGGCATAGTACCTGCACGGGGCTCCTCGTCCGTCCATCATCCGTCCCTCCTCCCTTTCCCCCATCTTGTTCCCTTCCTTTCTTCCCCCTTCCCCTATCTCCCCCCAGGCATAGAGTATTTGCACGTGGCCCTTCGCCCCTCCATCATCCATCGCGACATCAAGACCACCAACATCCTCCTCGACGACAGCCTCTGCGCCAAAGTCGCTGATTTCGGGCTCTCGAGGCTGGGCCCACAGGACAGCTCGCACGTGTCGACCAATGTCAAGGGGACAGCGGGTTACTTGGATCCAGAGTGAGTGTGTGGGCGGACAGAGGGAGTGAGTGGGATGGTAGGAGAGAGGGACAACGGGAGGGCTTTTGAAGGGCTTTTCTCTGATGGGAAGTAGGTCCCTGATTTCGGTTTGGGCTCTCCAGGCTGGGCCCGCAGGACAGCTTGCATGTGTCCACGAATGTGAAGGGGATGGCAGGATACCCTCCTGGATCCAGAGTAAATGAGGATTTGGGAGCAGCAAATGAAGGGAGGAGTCATCGGATGGCAGTCTTGAGCTGGTCAGCGGGCGATGGTCTCACACGCGTGAGGAGTCTATTTTTTAGGCCAGGCTGCTGCTGCTGCTGCTGCTGCTGCTGCTGGAGCTGGTCGGCGGGCGATGGCCTCACACGCGTGAGGAGTCTATTTTTGGTGAGGAGCCTCAAAAATATACTCCTGCTGCTGCTGGAGCTGGTCGGCAGGTGATGGCCTCACACACACAGCATGGGTACACCCTTAACCCCACCACTCCCCTTCCCCTTTGTCACCAAGTACTACACAGTGCAGCAGCTGATGGATGCACACAAGTAAGCGTGTATCCCATATCCCACCCCCCATTTCCCACCCCCTCACCCACCACCCCAGGTACTACACGGTGCAGCAGCTGACGGATCGCAGCGACGTGTTCAGCTTCGGGGTGGTGCTGCTGGAGCTGGTCAGCGGGCGACAACCCATCGACCTCAACAGACCAAGGGTCGACTGGAACATCATTGACTGGGTGCGTTGACTGCTGTTGACTGCTGTTGAGTGTTGTTGACTGCTGTTGACTGCTGTTGAGTGTTGTTGACTGCTGCTGACTGCTGTTGAGTGTTGTTGACTGTTGTTGACTGCTGTTGAGTGTTGTTGACTGCTATTGAGTGTTGCTGACTGCTGTTTACTGCTGTTCATTCCTGCTGGCTTGGGGGTTTCTCTGCATTCCGTGCTGTCTCCCCTTCAAATGCCTCTCTCCTTTTCCCCCCTTCTTACCCTCCCCTGTCATGCTCCCCTCTCACTCTCCCCTCACTCTCCCCTCTCAATGCTTGACCTCACTTCCTTTCCCCCTCTTCCGCTCCTCCACTCCCCTTGCCATCCTCCCCTACAACCCCTCCCAGGCGCGCAAGCACCTCCAGCAGGGTGATATCGAGGCGATAGTGGACCCCACGCTGCCCCCCTCCGAGTTCCTCATGGACGCCATGTGGAAAGTGGTGGAGGTGGGCATCCTGTGCGTGGAGCCCATGTGTGATCTCCCCTCTCTCTGATCCCCCCCCCCTCTTCCTCCCCCCCCAGGCGCGCAAGCACCTCCAGCAGGGTGATATCGAGGCGATAGTGGACCCCACGCTGCCCCCCTCCGAGTTCCTCATGGACGCCATGTGAAAAGTGGCGGAGGTGGGCATCCTGTGCGTGGAGCCCATGTGTGATCTCCCCTCTCTCTGATCCCCCCCCCTCTTCCTCCCCCCCAGGCGCGCAAGCACCTCCAGCAGGGTGATATCGAGGCGATAGTGGACCCCACGCTGCCCCCCTCGGAGTTCCTCATGGACGCCATGTGGAAAGTGGCGGAGGTGGGCATCCTGTGCGTGGAGCCCATGGGCATCAACCGGCCGAGCATCAGCGAGGTGGTCAGGGAGCTCGGGGAGGCCGTTGCCATGGAGCTGTCCAACACACCTGTAAGGAATCACTTCCACCAGCACCACCAGCAGCAGCACCAGCAGCCGCAGCAGCGGCGGCATGAGCAGCAGGAGGGGCAGGAGGGGGAGCAGGAGGAGTATGATTCTGAGATTGGGGTGGAGTATGGTGGGGAGATGGGGGGAGATAGGGGCACGGGGGGAGGAGCAGGAGGAGGAGGAGCAGCGAGAGGGGGAGGAGGGGATGGAGGGGGGATGGTTGGTAGGCGGGGTTATTACAATTCCACTCTGACGTTTTCTCGCTCGGGAACGAACGGTGGGGATTCGTCCGGAGGGATGGATGCGCGAGATCGGGGCGGCAGGGGGATGGATCGGGGTTTTGGGAGAGGGGAGAATCTGAACAGAGTGGTCCCGGCTGAGCTGGCTATGAGCTGGCAAGGGGAAGGAGGGGAGGCGTCAGGGGGCATGAGGGGGGATGGCGATGGGAGTGGTGGAGTGTGGATGGGTGTTGGAGGAGTGAGTGAGAGAGTGAGTGAGAGAGTGAGTGGGAGAGCGAGTGAGAGAGTGAGTGGGGAAATGGGGATGTGTGCAGTAGGGCGGGGAGGGTCGGGAGAAGGGGTTGTTGCAGGGATGGGTGTGGGAGACTGGAGTGGGGGTAGCTCGGGAAGGCATGGGGATAGAGCCGGGGGTGAGCGAGGGAGATTAGGAGGATGGGGAGGAGGTGGAGGAGGAGAGGGAGAGGGAGAGGGAGGGAGCACGATGGGGTTTAGAGGGCCAGGGAGAAGCGGAGAGATGTACATACGGAGGGGGGGGTCATCGGAGGAGTTCAAGTCACGGAGCGGAGGGGAAGGGAGCGGGGCGCAAGGGGGCGGGGCGCAAGGGGTGGGCCCCATGGCAGTCTCAGACTCTCTGATGAGGCGGAGGAGGGAGGGAGCAGCGTACACCGGCCCGATCGCACGGCCGAATTTGCCAACGGGGGGTGGAGGGAGTGGGGGGAGAGGGAGAGAGGGGGGAGGGGGGGGATAGGGCGGGGAGGGTTTTCTGGGGAGAGTGTGGAGGCGGAATTGATGATGGCGCATGCGCCCCATGGGGATTACATGCTGCTGAGGAAAGTGCAGCAAGGGGTCATGTCGCCACCCACCCCTCAGGAGAAACGGCACTTTTCAGCTGAGGACAAGCCCCGGTTCGCCTCGCCGTTCGCGCAGCCCGGGTTCCAGCCCCGGGCAGGTGGCCGAGAGTTTGAATCTGCCCGTGAGCCGGCCGGGAGTCATGGGATTGGGGCGACCCCGGATGGAAAGCGCCGCTTGAGTGAAGGGGTCAATGTGACCATGAGTGAGGAGGGACGCACCCTGGGGAAAGATGTAACCCTGAGAAATGACACGAGGAATGACACGAGGCCGCCGGATTTTGAGATGTCGCGACCGCATAACTTGGTAACGGCTACTGCCTCGTCTTTGTCGGCAGTAGAGCTGGTTGGAATGTCGACAGACTCGTGGCGTGAGACCCCCTCCCTGCCGTACCTAGTGCCGAGCCAAGGCCCGGAGCACTTGAGCGGGCGGCTTGATGAAAGGTTGGCTGGAGTTGAAAAGACTGAGCAGCGGAAAATGGCCGTTCTTGCTCAATTGGCACCGTCACAGTAGGTGTATGTATTGCTGCTTTTGCTGCACTTGTACACATATTTAGCACTATGGTGCTCAAGGTTAGTAAGAAGTTAGTCAGATTCCCCTTGATTTATCAGACTCATTCGGGTTCATGTCATTTAGAGTTCAGCACTAACACACTTGTCCTTACTTGTCAGATAACGGAACGTGTTTTACATCGTAACTATTTGTCACTCATCAAAACCGATTTGTTACTCGCCACGCGTTTTCGCATCGCCCCGTGCCTGGACTGGACTGGACCGTCGGCATTCTCTAGGTTCCATGAGGGCGTGTGACACGCCCTGAGGATTCGCCACTTCTGGTTTTCTTTTCTGGTCTGGGGACTACTTGCTACACAGTTTCCTCTATAGCTCCGATAATGGCTTCCTCGAGACGAGCAATGCGTCCTCCTCACGCAGCGCCGACGTGGATCGCCGTCATATTGGGTACGGTTCCGCTTTACTTTCGCTGTTACGTACTTAGAAGTTTCTAAGAGGTTGACTGAAGTTTTACAGATTAGGCAGGCACCGCTCCGTTGTCCGCGGAAGCCCCCATGGTTCCCGCGCCCTCCCTTGCCCTCCCGTGCCCTCCCGTGCCCTCCCGTGCCCTCCCGTGCCCTCCCGTGCCCTCCCGTGCTCCCGTGGTGTATGTGTGAAAGTTTCCTCGTCATTGTCAGTCTACTTTTGAGTCCACTAAAAAATCATCTACGAAAATCACCTTTTTGAGTGAAGTGAAAGTTTCCTCTTCATTGTCTGTCAGCCTGCTTTTGAGTCGACTCTAAAGAAAAAAATGTCAGTCTCGTGATGTACCTATGTCCTGTTTGATGTACGCCTGTTTGGTCTAGACCGCGACATTTTAGTCTAAGCTAAGCCAATGCGTTAGCCTTGGTTTGGGATTGTCTCCCCCGAGCTGACGAGGCAGTGTCACCCGAGCTGACGTGGCAGTGTCACCCGAGCTGAGTTGGCATTGTCGACGCATTGTGCTTGTACATATACAAAGGCCGTTTAGGTTAGGCTAACTGCCTTCTTCCCTTCCCTTCCCGCATCTCCTCCAACCCCCCCCCACCCAACCAGCGGTGTCCCTGACCCCCTTTGCGTCAGCGCTTCGTTATGGTCAGTCCGAGCCTCCCCCCAAGCTGGACTATGCGTCGTGCGCAGCGGAGGTGGAGGAATGGGTGGAGGTGCAGATGGCGGAGACCGCGGAGGTGCAGTGGCAGCGGGAGGAGCGCAGCAGCAGCGGGGAGCCAAGCATGCCACAGACGCTCTTCTTCCTGCACGTCGCCAGGGCGGGAGGCCGGACGTTCCACCAGTGGTCAGTGTGCTCTTACAAGGTGTGTGTGACTGTATGAGGTGTGATAATAGGAGGTGCAGTGGCAGCGGGAGGAGCGGGCGGGCAGTGGGAAGCATGCTGTGCCCCGGACACTCGTCGTCCTCCACGTGACCAGGGCAGGAGGCTGGACGTTCCACCAGTGCTCACATCACATCCTGTCAGGTGTGCTTTTACAGGCTGTGCTCGCATCCTGTCTGGCTGTGCGCTTGTTGGGTGAGCTCGCATCTTGTCAGGTTGTGCCTGCATAGCGTGTGTGTGCTCGCATCTTGTTGGGTTGTGCTGCTAGAAGGTGTGACTGTATGATGTGTGTTCTTATGCGGTGTGCTCTGATGCGGTGTGCTCTTATGGGGCGTCTGGCTTTCCTTGTTGCGACCTGATCGAGTGTGGCCCAATGAGATTCGATCATGTTTGTTTTGCTCTCCATCGAGTCCCAATGCTTGTCCGGTTTCCCTGTTCGACCGGTTTCCCAGCCTTGCTGAAGCACACTGCTGGGCTGGCTGGGCACGAGCACGCTGACGAGACCCAATGCTTGTCCTGTTTCCTTGTTTTGCAAAACAACATCGCTTGCCCTGTCTCCCCTCCCGCGTCCTTTCATGGCCTCTCTATTGCCCTATTGCCCTATTGCCCTATTGCCCTACTGCCCTATTGCCCTACTGCTTACCCTATTACCCTCTCCCCCTTCCCTCCCCTGCATTTCCCTGCACCCTCCTCCGTGTGCTTTAATTAAAAAGGACTGTTGCCTTTCTCTTTCCTCCTCTCCCCCCATCCCTCCCGTGCGTTTCCCCCCAGCTTCCTCAGTGTGCTCGTGCCCAGCCCAGCAGCGTGCTTTAGCAAGGCTGCTGATTCCGTCTTTCCCGTTTTTCCGTTTGCTTGCACCTTCCCCTGCGAATCCCCCAGCTTCCTGAGCGTGCTCATGCCCAGTAACGTGCAGTGCAACATGTCGTATCACGTGCTCAGAGACGACCCCACGTGAGTCGCATTGCATGTGCTATGCTCTGCTATGCTATGCTATGCTATGCTATGCTATGCTATGCTATGCTATGCTATGCTATGCTATGCTATGCTATGCTATGCTATGCTATGCTATGCTATGCTATGCTATGCTATGCTATGCTATGCTATGCTATGCTATGCTATGCTATGCTATGCTATGCTATGCTATGCTATGCTATGCTATGCTATGCTATGCCCAATGTGTAGCGAGTAGTAGGGGCAGTACTCGTTGTTAGTCTCACGTGCTCATGCCTATTAACGTGCAGTGCAACATGCCGAGTCGTACCACGTGCTCAGAGACGACCCCATGTGAGTTATATGGGCTATTGCTGTTGTTGATAGGTAGTGCACATATACTACTCGCTGCTAGGGTCACGTTCTCATGCATGTTCACCCAACAGCGTGCAGTGCAACATGTCATACCACGTGCTCAGAGACGACCCCACGTGAGTGAGATGTGCTATGCGCATGCCCACGCCCATGCCCATGCCCATGCCCATCCCCATGCCCATGCCCATGCGCATGCCCATGCCCATGCCCGTGCCCGTGCCCATGCCCATGCCCATGCCCATGCCCATGCCCATGCCCGTGCCCATGCCCATGCCCATGCCCATGCCCACGCCCGTGCCCATGCCCATGCCCATGCCCACGCCCATGCCCATGCCCATGCCCATGCCCATGCCCATGCCCATGCCCATGCCCATGCCCATGCACATTGTTAGCCCATGCGTCCAGCAAGCAGCGTGCAGTGCAACCTGCTGTACACCACGCACTGAGGCACGAGACGGTCCCCTTCTCTTTGCTGTCTGCTGGCTACCCATGATGATATGATACATCATGAACACCCTCCTGGCGCCGCTAGGCATCACAACTCTATTCCATGAGCCCTTAATCCACGTGCTCTCCATGTACGAGTTCTCTTCTCGGTGCACATCTCGGGCCGCAGCATGGGGCTGGATGGAGCATGGACCTCAAGCAGCCCGGGCCGCAGCATGGGGCTCGACCTCAAGCAGCTGCGAGTGCTCCCTACCCTGAACCCAGCTCCCCTCTCCCCCTCTTTCCCCCTCTCACTTCCCCTGCCTCCCTTTTACCGGCCCATCAGCCTGGGTGCCGTCTGCTGGCCACCCCCGATGACTACGGCATGACCACCCAGCTGCCCCCTGGCGCCGCCACCGGAGTAACTACTCTCTTCAGGGAGCCTTTAGACCGCGTGCTGTCCATGTACGAGTTCTCGGTGCACATCTCGGGCCGCAGCATGGGGCTGGACCTCAAGCAGCTGCCGGATGAGATGCTGTACACCCTGCCCCATGTCCCTTCCCCCCCCCACCCCCCTCTCCCCCCTCCCCCCCCTCTCCCTCCCCCCCGGTTCACCTCCCCAACAGACTGGGCTGCCGTCTGCTAGCCACACACGACGACTACGGCATGACCACCCAGCTGCCCCCTGGCGCCGCCACCGGAGTAACTACTCTCTTCAGGGAGCCTTTAGACCGCGTGCTGTCCATGTACGAGTTCTCGGTGCACATCTCTGGGAGGAGCATGGGGCTGGACCTCAAGCAGCTGCCAGATGAGACGCTGTACGCCGCCCGGCGCAAGATGCGCGAGCACTACAGGAACCTGGTGCCGACCGACACGAGGAACGTGTGGCCGTGGACGCTGCTTTCTATCGTTATGGAAGAGGACCTGTGGGATCGGGTGAGTAGATGTGCAAGGTTCCTACCTACTGCACTGTAGGGATGTGACTTTTGAGACGACTCAAAAGTCGCCTCGTTCCCACAGCACCATAGGAACCAGATGCTAGATAGACACGAGGAACGAGTGGCCGTGGACGGTGCTGTTTATCGGAGGACCTGTGGGACAGGGTGAGTAACACTATCGCATAACATAGAAAGGTGCTTGGGGAGAAGGTAAAGAGCACTACAGGAACCCTGGTGCCGACCGGCGCAAGGAACGTGTGGCTGTGGGCGCTGCTGTCTATCGTCATGGAGGAAGACCTGTGGGATCGGGTGAGTGGTAAAGCAGGTGGTACAAGCAGCAGTGAACGCAGCTCAACACAGGAACACGTGGCCGTGGATGATGCTTTCCATTGATGAGGAAACAGATCTGTGGGATCGGGTGAGTGGTTGTAAGCTATGAACTCTCAGATGGAGAGCAGCATCACATCACAGGCGGGCGGCACTAGCAGCTGCACTACTGGATGGAACCTGGTGGTGACTGACTGACACGAGGAACGTGTCGCCGTGGACTCTGCTTTCTATCGTTATCCTCCCGTTACCCGTCACCCTCCTGTTACCCGTCACCCTCCCGTTACCCGTCACCCTCCCGTAACCCGTCACCCTCCCGTTACCCGTCAGTCACCCTCCCCATGCAACCCGTTTTCTTTTTCTGCAGCGTGATTTCACCAGCATCCCTCCCGCACCCTTAACCCCTTAACCCTGAACCCTAGATCCCGCACCCGTAGGCTTCGACGAGGGTCGAGTCGACATGTACTCGCGCCTGCACCTCGAGATGATCCCTTCCCTTCCCCCCATCCAACCCTCCCTTGTTCTCTCTCTCCAATGCAAACCTTTCCTTGCAGCATGATTTCACCGGCATGCATCCCCCCTCCGCCCGAGGGCTTCGACAGGGGCCGGGTCGACATGTACTCGCGCCCGCACCTGGTGATGCACGGCCCCACTTTTGCCCCTCCCCCCCCACACTTCACACTGTTATCTGCAGCGCGATTTCACTGGGATCCCTCCCCCGCCTGTAGGCTTTGACGAGGGTCGAGTTGACATGTACTCGCGCCCGCACCTCGTGATGCCGCTCAGGGACTTTATAGAGCTGCCGCTCGCCTTTGATGTCGTGCACAACGGAGCCACCTTCCAGGTATGCTGAGAATGCGTATGCTGAGAGTGCCCCTCTCAGCACCTCGTGACGTGATGCCTCTGAGGGACTTTATAGAGCTGCCTCTCTCCTTTGATGTCGTGCACAACGGAGCCACCTTCCAGGTAAACGTGCTTAGGGCGTGTGGAGCTGCCTGAGAACCCGGGGTCGTGAAGTACCTCCCTGTGGGGCGCTAAGGTCGCAAAGAACCTCCCTGCGGGGGGCTAGGGTCGCAAAGAACCTCCCTGCAGAGGGCTAGGGTCACAAAGAACCTCCCTGGGGGGGGGGGCACCTCATGATGCCTCTCACTCACGGACTTCAAATAGCAGCATGTAGCTTTTGATGTCGTGCATAATGGAGCGACTTTCCAGGTGTGTGTGAGCTGGGGGTGGTTACTTGGAGGAAATGCTTCTTAGAGGCATCGCCACACCTCGTGATGCCCATGACGTGCTGCGCAACGGAGCCACCTTTTCATAACCTTATGTGCATGACGTATGTAAGCTCACATAGCCGGCATCACCAACAGCAGCGTGCTGCCATCCCTGTTGGGCTCATGTCTCGTTCCTTCTCCCCTCCCTCATGTCCCTTCCCCTCGTATCCCCTCCCCTCATGTCCCTTCCCCCTGCACCCCCTCAGCTGGCGGGCATCACCAACAACAGCGTGCTCCCAGAGGCCAAGCGGCTGAGGCAGTGCGTGCTACAGCACCCGGAGCTGGGAGAGGAGATGCTCAAACTCGCCAAGGTACAAAGGGGTTGGGATGGGGGCATTTGGGATGATGGCATCGGCACCAAGGGATTGTTTCTGATTGCGGCAGTGCATCTGGGTGGGTGGCCCTAGGTAGGGGTATGTGAGCACAAAGCGGCTGAGGCAGTGCGTGCTGCAGCACCCGGACCTGGGAGAGGAGATGCTCTAACCGGCCAAGGTAGGGCAATGCATGTGCTGGTACAAGTGGGGCTGGGATGGGGGCATGGGTAGCACGACGAGAGGCCAAGCGGCTGAGGCAGCGCGTGCTGCAGCACCCGGACCTGGGCAAGGAGATGCTCAAACTGGCCAAGGTGGGTCATGCAAGCACAGTAGTGTGTGGGTTGTGGCATGGACAGCACGGGAGGGAGGTGGGTGAGGCAGTGCGTGCTGCAGCACCCGGACCTGGGAGAGGAGATGCTCAAAGTGGCCAAGGTACGAGTGGGATGGGAGTATGCCGAGGGGTGGGATGGAGTTTTGAGAGCATGATCGATATGGCCAAGGTACAAGCAAGCAATGGGCAGCCTAGGTAGGGCTGGCGAGCAAGCATGGGTGCTCAGTCATCCTCCTGTGTTTCATGGTACTGTCAACCGTCTTCAACTATTTTCCACGCGACCACCTTCTCGTACATGCAGGCGCGCGTGGACTCTCACATCCATTTGAGGCGCCTCAAAACTAGACATGCAGGCCCGAGTGGGCTCTCTCATCCACCTGGGTTCCACTGACCGCATGGAGGAGTGCATTGAGTTGCTGCTGGCTGTTCAAGTTCTCAGTATCTTCTGTTCTTCCTGCTACCTTGTCTCCCAACCGTACCAATCCATTCAGGCCCGAGTGGACTCTCTCATCCACCTGGGCTTCACTGACCGCATGGAGGAGTCCATTGAGTTGCTGCTGGCTGTGCTTGACCGCTCCTTCTCCTCCCAGGCCTTCACCCTCCCAGGTACGCCTTGAGTCACCTCAGTCTTTGACCCTCCCAGGTACGCCTTGAGTCACCTCAGTCTTTGACCCTCCCAGGTACGCCTTGAGTCACCTCAGTCTTTGACCCTCCCAGGTACGCCTTGAGTCACCTCAGTCTTTGACCCTCCCAGGTACGCCTTGAGTCACCTCAGTCTTTGACCCTCCCAGGTACGCCTTGAGTCACCTCAGTCTTTGACCCTCCCAGGTACGCCTTGAGTCACCTCAGTCTTTGACCCTCCCAGGTACGCCTTGAGTCACCTCAGTCTTTGACCCTCCCAGGTACGCCTTGAGTCACCTCAGTCTTTGACCCTCCCAGGTACGCCTTGAGTCACCTCAGTCTTTGACCCTCCCAGGTACGCCTTGAGTCACCTCAGTCTTTGACCCTCCCAGGTACGCCTTGAGTCACCTCAGTCTTTGACCCTCCCAGGTACGCCTTGAGTCACCTCAGTCTTTGACCCTCCCAGGTACGCCTTGAGTCACCTCAGTCTTTGACCCTCCCAGGTACGCCTTGAGTCACCTCAGTCTTTGACCCTCCCAGGTACGCCTTGACTTTCATCCCGTCTAACTGCTACATGTTAGCTTGGCCCCGTACCCCTGTGCCCCCTTGCCCCTACGCAGCTATGCCCCCATGCCCCAATGCCCATGCCCCGTGGTCCATGGCCCACTGTCCATGCCCCATTGTCCATGCCCCATCGCCCATGCCCCATTGCCCATGCCCCATCGCCCATGCCCCATTGCCCATGCCCCATCGCCCATGCCCCATTGCCCATGCCCCATTGCCCATGCCCCATTGCCCATGCTCCATTGTCCATGCCCCATCGCCCATGCCCCATCGCCCATGCCCCATTGCCAATGCCTCATTGCCCATGCCCCATTGCACATGCCCCATTGCCCATGCCTCATTGTCCATGCCTCATTGCCCATGCCCCATTGCCCATGCCTCATTGCCCATACCCCGTTGCCCATACCCATGTGCCATGCGACCAACGTTCCATGTACCTCTCATGTCCGTATGCCTCTCCCTCCTTACGCCATGCACCCCAATGCCCTCACATCCCCCACATAGACATGAGCATATCGCATCACATATCGCATTGTCGCATCGCAAATATCGCATTTTTGCGACTGCGATATTTTTTTCCCTGAAAATTATATCGCGCCATGTGTTGCGATATTTATCGCGCGATATTTTTCATCGCATTTTTTCCGCGCCATGTGTAGTGCGATAAAAATGCGATATGCGATATTATCATATCGCATGCAATATAAAAAATTGCAGCGCTAAATTTCGCCAGGGTTGTGTCGAATTTCCGCACTCTTTTTTTCCTCCTGGTCAAATACTTAGTTTTTTTCCACATGCAGTAAATGCGATGCGATATATTATCGCATCGCGTGATATATCGCACTAACATTTGCGATATTGTTAATTATCGCACCCAAAATGCGATATGAGATATCCCAAAATCAGGAAAATTAATCGCGTGATGCAATATTTTATCGCATGCGATAAAATAAAATGCGATGGGATTGAATATCGCATCGCATTTTGCTCATGTCTACCCCCACGTGTGCTGGCAATAACCCCAGTGGGCGGTGCAAGACGCCTCCTGCCCCTATCTTGTACCCCACTCGTCCCTATCCCTCATCCTCCTTACGCTCTGACCCCCCACATGCCCTCACATCCCCCACGTGTGCAGGCAAGAACCCCAGGGGGCGGTGCAAGAAGCCCAAGAAGTCCAAGAAGGACAAGGCAGGCGAGATGCCGGTGAGAGCTTTGCTTGGGAAAGGGGAGGTGACTTTTTAGGCGATGACTTCTGAGCCGACTCAAAAGAACCTGAGGGGGCAGTGCAGACTCTAGAGAAGGTCAAGGAGGCTAAAGGGGGCAAGGAGGCTAAGGGGGGCAAGGAGGCTAAGGGGGGCAAGGAGGCTAAGGGGGGCAAGGAGGCTAAGAGGGGCAAGGAAGAATGAGGAGGAAGGGGAGATAATGGGAGCAGTCGGCGGAGTCCCGCAACGACCCCAGAGAGCTCACGACCCCATAGAGCTCACCTATCTGTCTCCTTGAACCTGTTGACTCTCTTCTCTTGACCCCCTTGACCCCTTACTCTCCCCCTTCACGAGCATTCGGGAGCAGTAGGCAGAGTGGCTCAGCTCAAGGATAGCTATCTGCTTTGGTGTTTTCGAGCGTTGTCAAAAACACCCTGCGGTGGCTCAAGGATAGGTATCTGCCGTGGTCTTTTCGAGAGTTGTCAAAAACACTCTGTGGTAGGCTGAGTGGCTCAAGGATAGCTATGTGCCATTGCTCTCACCCCATCCTCTTCACCCCCTTGCCCCCTTGATTCCAATCTAGTGGAAGAGCATCCGGGAGCAGTACACGGAGTGCCTCAAGGACCACAATGATTCTCGTATTGTCTCACCCCACCATCGTAAAAATCCTCGTCTTCTAGACTCCTCCCCCTATCCCCCCCCAGTGGTAGAGCATTCGGGAGCAGTACACGGAGTTCCTCAAGGACCACAATGACTCTTGTATTGTCTCACCCCGCCATCGTTAAAATCCTCGTCTTCTTGACTCCTCCCCCTATCCCCCCCCAGTGGAAGAGCATCCGGGAGCAGTACATGGAGTGCCTCAAGGACCAGATGGAGCTCACGCAGCTGAATGAGATGATCGCCTTCAGGCACATGGGCCCACTCAAGTTCTCCAGGAAGGTGCGCTGCTGTGTGGGGCTTTTCCCCTGAACTCGGTCCTGTTTTGGCGTTCCTTGAAACACAGCTCAATGAGATGATCGCCTTCCGCCACATGGGCCTGCTCAAGTTCTCCAGGAAGGTGCGCTGCGGTTTGATGCAGTGGCCCCAGAGCTGCTGTGCTGCCTTGGAGCTAAACTCAGTGCTGTTTTGAGGCCACTCAAAGGACAGCTCACTGAGATGACAGGCCCACAGACCAGCCAGCGTCATGAGTAGAATCACACAACTGAACACACACTCTCTCTCCATCGCTCCCTCAGCTCAACTCATCCACCCCTGCCATTCCCATTCCCCTCTATCATCCTCTCATGCTACTCTCTCTCTCATCCATCCCAATAGGAGAGGGCCCACATTCCAGCCAATGTCATGAAGCGCATCAAGGAGCTCAATGCTCTCGACTTGGAGCTCACTGAATATGCCCGGGAGAAGTACACTGAACTGCTGGTGAGTGTAGATTTAAACGTACGTGTATATATGTACATATTTATGTATGTATTCAGGCACCATGACAGAACCTAATGCTCTCGATTTGCTGTGGTTTGCCTCCTCGTTGCTGTGGCTGACTGATGCATGGCTGGGTGGGTGTGCGTCCCCCCATCTCCCATCAGGAGAAGTATCGCCCGATGATGGAGGCAATCAACGACCCCTCCTCTGACCGCTGCTGATGTCTCTTGTACTTGCTAACATGCCATGCACCCCTCATGCCGAACCCTGTGTACACTGCCATGCCAAACCCCGTGTGTACTGCGTGCACTGAATGCCTGGGTGCGTGCATCCCCCGATTAGGAGAGTATCGCCCGATGATGGAGGCAATCAACGACTGCGTCTGCCCACCGCTGCTGAAGTCTCTTGTACTTCCTCACATGACCCCCCTCCCCCCCCCCCCCTAACCCCCCATGCGTAAACCCGTGCTTGCTGCGTGCTCTGAATGGCTGAATGGGGTTTGCGCCATAGGAGTCTAGTTTTGAGGCGCTGCTCTACAACACTAGACTCCTATCACGCTGCTCTGAATGGCTGAATGTGGTTTGCGCCCCCCCATCTCCCATCAGGAGAAGTATCGCCCGATGATGGAGACTATCAACGATCCCTCCTCCGACCGCTGCTGAAGGCTCTCTCGTGCTCGCAAGCTAACGACACATTTCATGATAGAGATGAGCAGCAGTGTAATCGTGGCTTGCATGCTAACGACGCTCTCGTGCTCGCATGCTAAGGACATGTTTCAAAGCGTGTGGTGTGGTGCAATGCGTGCATGGCTTCTCCCCCAAATGCCACCATGTATCGCGTCAAGGTACCAGGGTTGTGATTGATGCAATTCGGCAAATTCTGCCAACCAGCCCCGCCAACTTTGATGATATGACAGCTTCTTTGTTTCCAATCACAATGATCAGTGGTAGGCTTGGCATTGGCAGACTTCATGCACATCCTTCAGGCTTGTAATGAGGCATCTTAAAGCGAGGACCTTGAAACCCCCCCAACTCAAAAACTTAGGTTTTGATCCCGGGGCATTTTGGCTGGGATGGGGACCAAAACCTTAGGTTTTAAGTTGAAGGGGCTTCGAGATCCTCGCTTTAATGCATTTTGCAACTTGCACCACAAATCGCTTCAAAAGCAAGTTGGTTTATGTACAAAGCCATTTCATCGCACTGTACATACAATGAGGCGCTGTAAAAAAGACAAGAAAGCGCAGCTGGTGTACAAGCAGCCCTTCCACACTACAAGTCCTCAGGCTGAGTTAGCTGGAATGTAAACCACTACACAATCCCCTGGGAGCATCGCAGCAGATACTCCCGTGCCACATCAGCAAGCCGCCCTCCAATCATCTTGTACCGCCTCATCTCGCTTGGCAGCGCGTCCATGGCCTGCGCCACATCAGCAGCCAGCTGGCGCCGCCCGGAGAAGACACGCAGTGGCTTCATGTGTGTGCGGATGGTGAACAGTACTGCTCCGGTCCTGGTGGAGGTGTGTGTGGGGGGGGGGGGGGAGGAAGGGGGGGGGAGTGGAGGAAGGGGATGAAGTTGGGGGGGTTGAAGGGTGTGAGCCTTTCCAGCTAGGGAGGAGACTCATGCACTGTGGCACTGTGGCTTCATGGCACTGTGCCTTCACGTGTGTACGGATGGTGCATGAACAGTACCTCTCTGGTCCTGGTGGCAGCGCATGACTTGGTGGGGAAGGGAGGGGAGGGGGGGCGGAGTGGGGGTGTAGGGGAGGGTGCTTGAGGAATGTGTGTTGGGAGAACCTGTGTGCGGATGGTGAACAGTACCGCTCCGGTCCTGGTCCTGGAAGCTGTGTGTGGGGGGGGGGGGGGGGGGGGGAGGGGGGGGGAAGGGGGGGGGGGGAGGGGGGAGGGGGGGATGAAGGGGGATTTCACACTCACTCGCTTAAGCACACTCACTCGCTTAAGCACACTCACTCAGGCAGGCGCACGAACGTCTCCCTTTCACTCCGAGTGAACAGCTTCCATCCCGCATTCTCCACGGTTATTGGATCCTCCTCATCGCTTTGCGGCTGCTCCTGCGCCTGACCCTCTGCTGGATGCCCCTGCTCCAGCGTCTGCTGACTGCTCTCTCCCATGTTGGCCCTGAGCTGCACCAGAGAGGCGTATGAAGCCTGTAGTGTGCACACAGCAGCGGCAGCGGTGACAGCAGCGGCAGCGGTGACAGCAGGGGCAGAGGCAGCAGTAGTGTGCACAACAGGGTGAGGAAACAAACACAAAACAAGTTAAAGAATATGTGAAAGGCTATGGTACGGTGCGGTTCAGAGCAGCAACGCGAGTGATTGCGTCACACCAGCCAGTGACTCAAGCACACAGCTGAAGAACTTGTGACTGAAGAGCGCAAACTCAACGGTCCGCAAGACAAACCTCTGAAATGCATTTGCTTGAAGAAAACATACTCAACGGTCACAAATCAAACCTCTGACATGCATTTGCTTGAAGAAAACATACTCGACGGTCACAAAACAAACCTCTGAAATCGGGCGGAAGAGGCGCGGGTCGTCGGTTATAGTCCAATTGGAGCGAGAAAACGGGCTGCCCGGCTGCAAATTGTTCAGAAATTTGTTGACTGCTCGAGAGATCGTCGACTCGTAGAGAGGCACGGGCCCATGGATTTGAGCTGTGGGCAGCCCGAGTTTTTCGGGCAGAATCCAGCCGTTTGGGAAAAGAACAGCACCAGAGACTAGATAGAGGGGAGGAGTGGTGGAAGGGGACGAAGTGGAGGGATGGGAGGAGGAGGAAGGGGAAGTGGAGGAGGTCGAGCAAGGGATCATCAGGCACACATCTTCCTGCAAGAAGAAGCACATTCAAAGAGGAAGCGAGGAGGGGAAGGAGAAGAGGGCAGGGGAGTGCAAGGAAACATGGGAAGAAGCGTGTCAAAGAAAAGTGCCACAAATGCTCTCGGGTGGTTCAAAATTTCTCTTTGACAAGCTTCTTCCCATTGCACAAATTTTGTCAAGCTCTTTTGACTCAAAGAGCTTGACAAAATTTGTGCATTGGGAAGAAGCTTGTCAAAGAGAAATTTTGAATTGACTAAAAAATCACCTAGTGGCTTGAACAAACCAACTTTGATTAGTAGCTGTATGATTTGTGCAATGGAATCTAGGCGGTCCTGGGATGAATCCGACAGGTCGAACGGATTACCAGTACAAGTTCACTCTATATCGGATCATCACCTGTATCAGTTGCGAGATGATCTCTAGGGGGTCCTGGGATGTATCCGACAGGTCGAACGAATCACCCGTGGCGTGGTTGTGCAGACGACAGTGAGAGAGGGAGAAGCTGGGGAGGGGGAGGGGGAAGGAGGGGAAGGGAGAGGGAGAATGGTAAATGGCAACAACGAGACGCCCTTTGTTAACAGAGAGGCATTCAAGTGAGGGCAACCTAGCACTACCTGAACAGACGCCCTTACCACATACATATCTGGATATCTCGAGGGCAGGAAATTAGCCAGCATGTGAAGCAACTCCCATTCCGCCTCCCTCACTCTCGCCCCCTCCCAATCCCCCTCTCCCTCCCTCACTCTCTCCCCCTCCCACTCCCCCTCTCCCTCCCTCACTCGCTCCCCTCCCACTCCCCTGCATCCCCCCCCTGCCCTCCGCACTCTCCCCCCTCTTTCTCTCCCCCCCAACCCTTCCAATGACGGTGCTCCGGTGATTCGCTAGAATTGCCTTTCTTAAAGCCATTTCCTGCCGGTAAAAGGGGTCGATCTGCAGGGGAGAGGGGAGCAGAGCAGGAAGGAGAAACGGGAGAGAGGGAGAAAGAGAAATATGGCAAGTTGCTCTGGTGCTTTGCTAGTATTGCCTTCCTCAGGGCCATGTCTTGCCGGTAGAAGGGGTCGATCTGTGAGGCCAGGGTCAACCGGGGGTGGCGTGGGGTGGGAGGAAAAGGGGGAAAGGGCGGGGGGAAAGGTGGAAAGGCAACTCGCTAGTATTGCTTTCCTCAGGGCCATTTCGTACCGGTGGAAATGGGTCGATCTGTGGGCGGCCAAGTGGAAGGAAAGGGGTGAAAGCAGGACTGCAGGACTGCAGGACTAGCACTGGAGTGTGTCAGCTGGTGGACTTGTCAGCTGCACAAGAGGTTTTTTGAAGTGGCGCTCGTCAGAAAAGGAAGCAGAAGAGGAAGGAGAACGGGGAACCAGGAGATAGGGCGAGATGTTCATTTGTTTAGGTCAACGCCAATCAACGCGAGTCAACGCGAGTCAACGCACCTCTATCCAGTCTTGCATGTGCATGGGCTCAACCCCCATGGCCATGCGGAAAGGAGCCTTCAGCGGCAGATACTCAAAGTGACCTGACAGTCAACGGGCAGGGGGGATGGAGAAAGGGATTTTCTAAGCTTCTTCCTCTTCATTTCCTTTTTTTGTAAAAAGGAAACAAAATGATGTGAGAAACTAAAACTATATGAGAATTGACTAAATCACCTTCTTTTGCTCAATGTAACAACTGGCTCCCATGAAAGAGGCGAAAGTGGATTCCCCCTATTGTTCCCCCTGTGAATGATTTTATCCCCCTATTGTACCCAATTATTTTATCCCCCTATTGTACCCAATTATTTTATCCCCCTATTGTACCCAATTATTTTATCCCCCTAAACCCTAGACATCTCAAACTATATGATGATCGCATCGCACCTGGCTCCCTTGCATTAGGCGAGAGTGTAATCCCCCCTATCGTACCCATCCCATCCTCCCATCCCAACCTCCCTCCCCCTAAGCCCCCCACGCCTTCTATGCTTCCGCATGCATACCACCACCCCCCCCCCCCCCCCCTGCCCCACCCCCCCCTCCCCCCAATCCACGTACCTGGCCCTAAGGGGAGCGGCGCAGAGGGGAGAGTGGAGGGCGCAGGGGAGGAGGGCGGGGGAGGGGAGGCGGAGAGCAGGGGGAGGAGGATGGGCGCAAGGGGGGCGGTTGGGGGAAAGGAGGGGGGAGAAGCGGAGGAAGCGGGGAGGTGATGGGACGAGACGGAGGAGGCAATGTGGGGGGAAGGGGTGTGGGCGGACGACAGGGATGGAGTGGGGGGCAGCGACGAAGGGGAGGAACTGGGTGAGGCGGAGGAAGCGGAGGAAGCGGAGGAAGCGGAGACGTGAGGGGAGGAAGCGGAAGAGGCAATGTGGGTGGAAGCGGGTTGATGGCGAGTCGCGTCAAAAGAGGAACCAGCAGATGAAGCTTCGTCATTTAACGAGGCATCCAAAAAGCACTGGCACTGCTGCTGCAGTCGATCGCCTACGCGCCGCCGCCGCCGCCGGTCCCGCTGTTGCCGACTCGCACATGCGGACCTTCCCCCGCCGTTGCGGGAAACCTGCCCATTAGTATCCTGCCACGTGGCGTCATCAGGATGGAAGAACCTCGCGAGTCGAGGGCTTTTCGCCAGACCAGGACTTTGTTTCACAGACGAATGCGGAGGCGATGGCGCACGGTGCGCCGACGACTGGCCGATGCGCGCCGTGAAAGCTGGAGAGAGAGAGGGGAGCGCAGACGGGTGAGGGGATGAGGGGAGGAGGGGATGACGGGAGGAGGGGATGAGGGGAGAAATGCAGCCGCGCAGACAGGCATGCGCAGCGACTGGCGGTGGCGTGTGGAGAGGCATGGGGGAAGGGGGAGTGCGCGGATGCGCGTAAGTGCAGGTGTAAGCACGTGGGCGGATTTCAAGGTCCAGCGCTAGAAGAGCAAGGGTAGGAAGGTAAGTTGGAAGGGAACCCCCTGATTGGCAGGCGAGGAGCAGGGCACCCGAAATGCTCCGCACAAAACCACGAGCCTCGTCAACCTCGCCAACGAGGTGTGGTAACGTGGGGTCCCCAACGACTAGCCGCGACTATTGCATTGTTTAGGACTCGTTACCTTAAAGCCGCGGTACACATTCTCTGTTTTTTTTCAAATTATAAACATTTGGGAGCGGATTACAGCGTAACTTTGCAGATGGAAATTGCACCTCGTCTGTTATGAATTAGCGCATAATACTATAGGGGAACGTGATTAAAGAATTGTACAGAATGTCCTATCCAAATGAGACCTATGGCTTATATAGTGCTAGTTGAACAGGTTGAATGTCGAGGGTTGGACCAGTCAAGGGCTCGAAAGTCCCGAGTGTGACGAGGTCAAAATGGGTTCGGGTCGACTCGGGATCAGGTTGGGGCCGTCGAGGTCGGTGGGGGCTTGTTTGGCGCGTGAATTGAGGGTCGAGCCTGCAGAACCGAGAGGTTCGCGTGTACTCGCTGTGGCGAGCCCCTGTAAGGAATCATAATTCCTTACACTCTCCCGCCTTCGAAAGGAAGGCACCCCCTTTATCGAGGCCGAACAACAATCATTACAAGTAATCCCCGATGTGACTGTAAGTCCTCAGCCCTGTAACCAGCGTAATGATTACGCCGACCTGACGAGGTCTTGAGGTCGAACTCAAATCAAGGGCCAGAAAGCGTCGAAACGATCGCTTTTAATCGTAGCTGTCGAAGATGGTCGAATAATTCAGCTGACCGAACGGGTACCGGCGAAAACTCATCTTGGACAGTAAACAGTAACGTTGTTGATTGATGATGACTCGTGGCACATGAACCTCTTGGAATGATGGCTGGTGAATATCGTGATGGTCGATGAAATGAAGCACCCGTTCATCAAACGCGAGGTCGTTCGAGTCAAACGCGAGGTCGTTCGAGAGCACGCGTCCGTGTCTTTTTCACATTGTCGGGCGAATCGGGCGAATTGATGCTAGAGTCGGTAGCGGGTGGTGGAGAGAGGAAGACGACAATGGCGGTGACATGTAAGCTGTACTGAATCACTCCATATTAAAACCCTCAAACGGAACCCGGGGTCGACTGACGCCAGCTGCATCAGCTTCTTTGTCCGTACACGGCGAAGTATTCTGGAACAACCGAAAATGTTGCTGCGCTTCTCCTCCTCCATGCACCCAAAATATTCCGAGAATATCGGTCGATGTCCCTCGTACCCTTGAAGATAGCGGGCACACCTCCAGCTGCAAAACGTTGAACTGCTCCAGCGAAAATGCCGGAACCACACGGTACTTAGCAAATACCTAGCTCCACGTCACAGCTACCCGTGAAAATGCCCAGGCGTCACGGCGTCCTTTAGCAGCGTCCCCATGGTTGCTCCACCAGCTGTACGCATAAACTGAACCCTTTATATTAGGGTTTACCGGAGTCCACCGACTCGGCATGATGTTTTGGCCGTCGATCAGGGTCAATGCGCATCATACACCGTCGATTTCCGCCCAGCTGTTACCCAATGTTAAAATACTCTGGTACATCTTCCAGCTGGCCATGCAGACGTTCACCCATCTCGCGGTTGCTGCAGGTTACCCAAAACCACTTCGCTGCTGCCTAACTAACTAGGAGAAACCGCAAAGATAGGAGTGCGCACGCTTCTAGTCAGAGGAGCTTTAACGAGCTCGCCTACTAACCGCTGGACAGCTCCCTCCTTTGTCGGAAACTCGTCAAACTACACCCGCAAAAGTCGGAACCTCTTTCTGCTGCACCAGATGAAACCCTCAGCTCCACTGCAACAGTAACTCCTGAATTTTCGGGGACACTCCATCAGCACAGTGTAGTTTGCAGGTTCACCCCCCTTATTCAGCCAGAAGTTGTCGATTAATAAGTTGACACTGCTACTTGGTGGGGATGGTGATTTCCGGGCGACGTAGCTGAGCGAGCAGCAGCCCGAACGCCGCTAACCCGTCTGCTCCAGTACTCCTGTCGTTCTTCTCCCACTGCTTCAACTCCTGGCAGCTTAACGCTTTCTGTGACCGGTGGAAAAATACATAATACATACCCACGGGTAGTGGCCTCTGTTTCCGTTGATCATGGGGTTATGAATCACTGGTCCACGAAAAAACGCCTCCCCACGAGGGAAGTCGCCCTCCCTCAGTACACTCACTCAAGCACAGCGTGATCACCTCCAGATGGCCGTCGTGGTGAATATAACCAAGGTCGTTAATCTTAGATGCTCCCACACAACTGCACACCCACACGTCTTCGTGCGATCGTGTCTTTCCGAAATTGTCAGATCTGTCCATTGCCGAAATAGTGTTGAAGTCCCGTCCATCGCCTACAACTAGCCTGCCGGAAACGCCGGGACCCGCGACACAGCTACAGTTCACCCTGCAGTTTTATGGCACGTCCCGCCATAGTCGCCACCCCGCGCGCTCCGAACGACCAACTCCCGGCCACCTGAGGGCTCCCGTGCACTTGTCTCATCGTGACGAGGCCTTCGCTTTTTTCGGAAGCCAATCCGAAGACTCCGTCAGAACGCCCGAAAATTACGAAAGCTCTAACGAATATACCCGAAAAACACGGTGAAAATGTCGCCCACTCTTCGACGAAAATTAATTCCGTCTACGCCCAGGGAAGGGGAGGACCGGCTAATCCCATCCGTCCATCGGACAGGATATGACGGCATCGGCAACGCCCGCACAATTAATATCCGCGACGTCCGTTCGCCATCAGCATCCTTCCGCCCCCTTCCTTGACAGGTTCTGCTCCCTTACCGGAAGCCTACTGGGCAGGAACGTAGCTCTAATACTAGCTGTTATGAATTATAACTCAAAGTATGGCACAGAATGCTATAGGGGAACGTGATTAAAGAATTGTACAGAATGTCCTATCCAAATGAGACCTATGGCTTATATAGTGCGAGCTGACCATGTTGAATGTCGAGGGTTGGACCAGTCAAGGGCTCGAAAGTCCCGAGGGTGACGGGGTCAAAATGGGTTTGGGGCGACTCGAGATTAGGTTGGGGCCATCGAGGTCGGCGGGGGCTGGTTTGGTGCGTGACTTGAGGGCCGAGCCTGCGGAACCGAGAGGTTCGCGTGTACTCACTGTGACGAGCCCCTGTAAGGAATCATAATTGTGGGATTATGACCGCCAAGCTCGCAACCCAATCAGCGTGACACTAGCCCAATTATCACTGTTCATTTTTTCACCTTCCCGGGAATGTGTACTACGGCTTTAATGAAATCGATCCTTCAGAATATCGATTTTGAGGACTTGTAATAGGGTAACCATATGGTAACCCGTATACAGTAAAACTTGAGCTGGATGGAACACCACACATCTACTTCGGCAATCGATGTGCCACATTGGTCAAGCCAATCGACGATTGATTTACCAGCAGCACGCGTGCGCAGGTCAAAAGTACCGATCGGGAGTGCGCCAGATTGTGCAACAGGCTGGGAGTTCGCAAATACGATTTGATTCTCGTGAAAATCAAAAGCGGGACAACCCAAGGTGCCTTGACCATCCACCACTTATTCCGCGAACGTTCATTTGGGCTGCCCTATGTGTTGCGAACATCGTATACTGTTGTGAAAGGTTAGCTGCAAAAGCATTGTCGATTTTGGGGGATCGCGTGCCGGCTCACAAGAGAGCCAATCTGTAAAATCGCATTGCTATATCGATCTAGCCAGCAATCGTCATTATTGATATCGCAAGTCAATCTATACCGCTGATCCTTCGATTTTCATTAACATAACACGCCCTTAGGGTTGCGACGAGAGCAGGCTTGCACTAATATCTAGTCCACATGCACACATATCCAGTCCACATGCACTAATATCCAGTCCACATGCACTCATATCCAGTCCACATGCACTCATATCTAGTGCTCATGCACTCATATCCAGTCCACTGAAGACACAAATATCCAATGCACATGCACTCATATCCAGTCCATTGAAGTCACAATATCCAGTCCACATGCACTCACATCCAGTCCACTAAAGGCACAATATCTAGTCGACATACACTCACATCCAGTCCACTAAAGGCACAATATCTAGTCCACATGTACTCATATCCAGTCCACATGCACTCATATCCAGTCCACTGAAGGCACAAATATCCAATCCACATGCACTCATATCCAGTCCACTGAAGGCACAAATATCCAGTCCACATGCACTCATATCCAGTCCACTGAAGGCACAAATATCCAGTCCACATCCACTCATATCCAGTCCACGCACTAATATCCGGTCCACATGCACTCATATCCAGTCCCCATGCACTCATATCCAGTCCCCGTGCACCCATATTGAGTGTACAAGCACACATACCCAGAGCACGTGCACCAACCCCATCACTGGGCACCAACCTAGTGCACATGCACTCGTACCTCCGAAGGGTGAAAGGGAGGCCGGCATTCACCACCCACGCGGTGCCGAGACGGCGACTACCGCCTAGGTAAGGGGCGACTAACACGGTGAGCTCAACCAGTTCCAAAAATGCTTTCATATCTCACCAATGCATTGGATCTCCTTGCGAATGATGATTGTGTGGCTGTGCGATGCAAGCACAAAGGCCACTGTCTAACCCTGTTTGACACATGATGTGCAGCTCATGGCAGGCTTGGCGAGCAATCCCGTACCACCGACAAAAGCCCTAGGATTGACGCCCCACGCCCAACGCCCCACGCCCAACGTGCCAAGCTCTACGCCCCACGCCCCAGCGAGAAAGAGAGTTGAGGGGGTGTGGTTGGAAAGCAGACACGCAATCTCACGCAACACAACAAGGCTTCGTAACCTGGCGCATGCGGAAACTTCAAACACAGTACTGTCACAATAGAGAATTCTCACCGTAGCATAGCGCGCATCGCCCAAAGCTACGCGTCACTCATTTCCAGTGGAGCGTGCGAGGGTTTAGGAGCACGGTGCTGCAGCAGGTTTTAGGAGCACAGTGGTGCAGCATGGTTTAGGAGCACGGTGGTGCAGCAGGGTTTAGGAGCACAGTGCTGCAGCAGGGTTTAGGAGGGTGTGGTGGCGAAGCACCTTGACAGTCCCCCTTTTAGTAGATCGGCATGGACGGTATAGGCAATAGGGATCCTCGGAATGCGATGAAGACACAAGACCGAGCCAGAACACACGCACACGATGAGGGAGGTGAGAGGATAAGCTAGGCCCACCCAGATACGCCATGGCTGTGGGAAGGTAAGGGTCACGCCATGTGTGAACGGTGCGTTACGGCAACACGACATGCATCGACACCCGCAAACGCGGAGCTGTCACTAGTGCCGCCTGCATCGATGACTCCGATGCATTGTCGCAATGAGCCCTAGCGGTGGGGATGTGGCAACTTAGCCAATGTGCGCAAATTGCGTGCTGTGATGGCAATCTGCACACCAATGGTACGCCACGCCAGATGCTGCTAGCAGCAGACGTAGGGCGAATGATCCCCGGCGGAAACAAGTGCCACACATGTCACCCAACCAGCGTGGACAAAGACGTGGCACTCAGATGTAGTGCCCCGAGCACGCATATCCAGTCCCCACAGTTGACACATTCATGTCGCTACCACTCATATGCACCCACAGCATGTGCAACCATATTCCTAAACAGCGGACCTCGAATCTCGTGCACATCCACGACATATCTAGTGCACGAGCACTATTGGACCGTGCACGGGCACTCATATCCAGAGCACATGCACCCATATCCACTCCACGTGCACCCATATCCGGTGGTCATGCACTCTCCTCCAGTGCACACGCACTAATATCCAGTCCACATGCACTCATATCCAGTCCACATGCACTCATATCCAGTGCTCATGCACTCATATCCAGTCCACTGAAGACACAAATATCCAATGCACATGCACTAATATCCAGTCCATTGAAGTCACAATATCCAGTCCACATGCACTCACATCCAGTCCACTAAAGGTACAATATCCAGTCCACATGTACTCATATCCAGTCCACATGCACTCATATCGAGTCCACTGGCGATTTGGGAGCGCGTGCCTCACGTGTGAGTCACCTGTGACGAAAATTTCAGTTTCACGACAATGATGCATGCGACAACTTTGGATGGGTGCAACATGCTGCAGGGAGGCGATTGGCTGTGTGAATGCAACCCGAGCATTGACTGGTGGACGGGCGAGCGATGATTCGAGGAGCGCAACTGTATCCCATCCAATCGATTGCATCAACGGCTGTCGATACGCCAACCGATATCGACAAACTCTGCGCAGCTGTACCGGATGATTTGGCAACAGTGATTCGGAAGCACGCCAACATTTTTCCAGACGACCTACCGGCGGGCTTGCCACCTCAGCGGCCGAGCTCGAACCCAGCACACAACCTACTATTCGGACCCAATGGCGGCTGACTTAGCCTAAGTTAGATGAACTTCGACACCAGCTGGACTACCTGCTCGATAAAGGTTTCGTCTGCCCCAGCACCCCACCATTTGCAGCTCCGATCATGTTCACACCGAAGAAAGATGGTGGTATGCGCATGTGTATCGACTACCGCGCCTTGAATCAGGTTACCATCAAGTCTCGCTACCCCATTTCACGTGCAGACGACCTCATCGCCCAACTTTGCGGGGCCTGATTTTTCTCGAAGATCGACATGCGCGGCGGTTACCACCAACCTCTCGTGCACGACGCTGACTACTACAAGACGACTTTTCGGACCCGGTACGGGAGTAACAAGTACACGGTCATGCCATTCGGCTTAACAAACGCACCTTCGACATTCCAGTTGACAATGAACGAGATTTTTCGGCCATTGCTGGATAAGTGTGTCATCGTGTACCTCGACAACATTCTCGTCTACAGCACAACCCAGGAGCAGCATTTAAAGGATTTGGAAGCAGTTTTCTCTCTCCTGTAGCAGAACTGACTCATCACCAAGGGCTCTAAATGCGAGTTTCTAAAACATGAACTGGAGTTTTTGGGTAACGTGATTTCCATCGATGGTGTTAAACTCCATCGATGGACATCATTCCCCCTCTCACGGATCTCTTGAAGAAGGGCGTTTTTTTAGTGGAGGGGAAAGCAGCAGGCTGCGTTCAAAAGGCTCAATCTTTTCCTGACTACACCTCCGGTTCTTCAGATTGCATATCCTCACCATCCATTCGAGCTCATCACCGACGCTAGCGATCTAGCCGTTGGCGCAGTCCTGTTACAGGACTTCGTCAAAGGCCTACAACCGATCGCCTACGAGTCACGAATCGTGACCCACGGCTCACGTCCAACTTCTGGACAAAAACTTGGCACCACTACGGCAGACGCCTGCATCTATCCAAGGCGTACCACCCGCATTTGGACGGTAAGACTGGGCGCACCAATCAGACAATGGAGCAGCTGATTCGCACGACATGCACAGACCCGGCCCAATGCGAAGACGCCCTTCCCTTGATCGAGTTTGCGTACAGCCCCATCGGCCACGACTACTCAGTCCCCGTTCTTCCTTAATTATGTGATAGATTCGACAACCCCCCTATCACCACCGATAGAAATCCGGCACCAAGGTCTCAGTTGTTCGTCGAAAATCTCCGTCAGTCATAGAAAAATGCCGCCGATGCCATCCTAAAAGCCAACCATAGGGCTAAGCAGCAAGCTGACCGACGACGCCGATACTTAACACTTGTCCCTTGACAATTGGTCCTGCTCGACACCAGGAATATGGGAATCCCCCTCCCAAATAAATTACGACCAAGATTTTGCGGGCCCTTCCGCATCATTCGCATGGTGACACTAGTCACCGCCCAGCTGCAACTGCCGACCGACTAGCGAATTCATGATTCGTTCCACGTCAGTCTCCTGCGACTGTTCATCCCGAGTGCGACCAATCTCGACCATCAACACATTAATCCTACGGTCAACCCAATACCCGAGCCAACGATCGAGCCATCAAAGATTCTCGCTCATCGCGTACGAGACATCGAGATACAGCAGCCGCGATTTCCTTGTGTTGCGCGTCGATCGCACAAGTGACGACGACCTCTGGATTCCCGTAGCTACACTCTGTGAAAATAGAGTTGTCCGGGACTATGTACACCGACGACGTGTCCTGGATCTGGGTAGTCTCATTCCGGAAGGGGGGGCGGTGTAAGGAAATTCCATTTTCCGTACTGGGCTCGACTACAGCGCGTACGCCCTCGACTCTCGGAAGTCCCGGCCCGGCCAACTTCTTCGGTCCCGAACCACTTTGCGAACCCAAACCTAGACGTGCAGCGCTTCCGTAGCTTTCGCCAACCGGACCACCCTAACTTGTTCGCATGGTTCTCGGCTAGCTATGTTCGTGCCTATAAATGCCCAGGCCCTCATTTGTATCGACACTCTTGAATCACGACTCCTTTTTTTACACTACCTGTTATTACTCTGATTAATTCATAACAAAAGGTAGGAAGGATGAACCAATTTGGGCTGTAATGTTTTGCGGGTTTTTAGGGTATGGCTTTTGCACTTTCCACAGGTGTTAGAAGGAGGACCTCGAAATCATACAAATGGGAGTAGTTTTGGTAGCATGTACAAATGACGATTTGGTAACCAACCTTCGTTTGCTCGCATATCAAAGGAATCTTACCTGGTACACTTAACTTGCGGTATTTTTGTACCCAGTATTTTCTTAAGGCGTGCCGCTCAGAGGGTATTCACCCCCCGAAAGCAGCTCCTAAATACCAGATCCGGATACCCTCTTCGTTTCTCTACGCAACGTTTACTGCTCGATTTCGTGTTTCTCGAGTCAGGAAACCCGACATCAGCTTAGGCAGTGCTCAAAGTAATTGCCCGCGCGGAGTCTGCCAAGCTTAGGCCGCAGGAATAAGGGGGTACTGTCTACGCACTCAGAAATGGTCAGGGTGGATACAAAGTTCTTCCGCTCAGTTTCAGGGTGTAATTTAACCGCGGGCTAAGTGTACAGCGTGTAACCTCCCTGCACGCGCTTCGCCTGGCGAATTAGGAGGATGCATTGCAGCAGCACCAATTCCCTGGAGCGCGTTCCTTCATACAGGATTTCATTCCAGGTTACGCAGAAGTTTGTGTGGTTACCCAATATCAAAATGTGCGAAAGCCGATAAGGTTAGCGTAAAACTCGTGGGTTAAAGTCATGGGCGGTAACTCTGGGTTGTCCTCGTGTATGCAGCTTTTTGCGAAACTGACGAAACTATGGGCAGTTACCATACCTGAAACTTGAACTGCCCTTTGCGAATTCCGTTGCCCTTTCTGCAACTGAGCCGACGTGTGGTGCCCATGTGGTCATTGTGGAGTTACCCTTCGATCTAAACCCTTGAAGCTCTTGATCTAAACACGCCTGCATGTGCACCCAATAGTTTCCTTCCATCAGCACGAAGCGCGGCGCTACGCGGACCGACGGCATTTCCTGCGCCGCACGCCACGCCCCCTTCTTCCCCACCCCCCACCCCCCCCCCGAAACTCTCCCGAGTCCCATCCCCTTTCCCACTCCCCCCCAACTCCCCACTCCCTCCCCCTCCCCCCCCACCACCCCATGGCGACCTCCCGTTTAGATCTGTCCAGTATAGAGAGAAGCGCCCAACAGCGATCCATTTGTTGAGAGTCCAATTTCACCTTTTTTTGCGCCTTCCACCATGTCAATCTCCGTTCGTTGTTGATCGTCGTTGTGGTCCTGCTATGTCTGCTGTGGAACCGAACGCACCGGAGAAGCGCATGCGCGTTATTCAACGGTAAAGCGCGAGGGAAAGTTCAATATTTCATCCTATTATACATCCTTTTTTTTGTTGTTACGTCATGGGCGTGCACAAGCCTGTTTTGCAGCCCTTCGCGGGAACAACAAGCGTGTTTCTAGTGCTACTTTCTCAGCATATCCTCGCTAGTGCAGTTTCCGATATCGTGAACAACTCACGAAACCGATCCGTTCCGTATGCACTAATACGTCACAACCAAATTCCCATCTTCACCAACACCAGCAACGTTCAGCCAAAAACCGAATTACGATACTTTTCCGATATTAACGGTCTCCCAAGCAGTAGCTCCAGGAGGGTAATGAGGGGTGGTGGTGGGGGTGGCGGAGGTGGCGGAGGTGGCGGAGGTGGCGGAGGTGGCGGAGGTGGCGGAGGTGGCGGAGGTGCTGGGGGTGGCGGTGGCGGTGGCGGTGGCGGTGGCGGAGGCGGAGGCGGAGGCGGAGGCGGAGGCGGAGGCGGAGGCGGAGGCGGAGGCGGAGGAGGAGGCGGAGGCGGGGGAGGCGGTGGTGGTGGTGGTGGGGGTGGCGGAGGTGCGGGGGGTGGTGCAGGTGGCGCGGGCGGGGGAGGGGGGGGAAGCGGGCACGGCGGCGGCGGGGGGGGTCGCGGAGGCAGCAGCAGGGGCGGGAGCAGCAGTAGCAGCTATGGGGGAAGGTCCCGCGGCAGCAGCATAGTAACGTCCTTTTTCTTCCGCCGGACCACGTCAGGAATGCGGCCCGCGGCGACTTTCAGGGGGTTCAGACCGCTCGTGTATCCCGTTTACGATGAGGATCATGAATACGGGGATTATATCGAGGAATGGGACAAGAACGATTTCAAGAAGGCAGACAGTAGACGTGCCTCAATAGCGATACTCCTCCTCACTGTGATCGGCACTATCTCTTGGCTCCTACTTGGGTAATAACCGTCGCAAAGACTAGGTGATGAACTTCGTTGCTGCTGGGGGAACATTCCCCGCCATTGTTTTCATAGCCTGCCACGTGGCGTCAGCTGACGAACGGATCGCACAAGTCGATATTTTTTCCCATGAGCAGGACTCTGTTTCGCCGATGAATGCGGGGGCGATGTGCCGGACACGCCGACGACTGACCGATGCGCGCCGTGAGAGGCGGAGAGGTTTAGGGGAGTCACTCCCCAGCACGGTGCTGGCGGGTGAGACATGCAGCTACGTAGGCAGGCATGCGCGGAGATTGGCGGCGCCTCGCGGAGAGCTATGGGTGAAGGGGAAGTCCGCGCATGCGTGGAAGCGAAGGTCTACACGAATTGGCGCGAATATTCAGGTCGAAGTCGTAGAAGAAAGGCCATGCTTGGGCCCGAAGTACAGATTTTACGAAGGGTTGTTTCACATGTTTTACGTTTCGACACGATATCTACACAAATGTGACTACAGTAAAATCTGTAACACAGACGGATTTACGATCAGGTAACCCTTTAGATCATCACCTCGCAAATCTCGGAATCTCGGGACTCTTGTTTGGTTCTGCACGTAACCTCCCTGCACGCGCTTCGCCTCATGGCCTGGCAAACATTGGTCCTCTCAGGATTCAAAAACGAGAATGTGATTCCAAGTTACGCAGACGCTTGTCTGGTTACCCAAACCCAATTAAGGTGCAGAAGTGCGGGCTACCACACAGTTCACGAATTCTGACGGATGTCGCTGAGTCGCAAAGTGGCTCAAATATTGGATTATCCTTCGTGGCTACTCGGTATTCACGAACTCCGCGAAACAAACGGAAATCTTATCTGTGAAACCTGGACTTGCTACTCTGAAACTGACTCCATAGTGAACCTAAAACTCCGAACCTTCTCGAATAACGCCCCTGCAAGGAGCACGCCCCGCTCCCAGCCACGCTTTCCTTGCATCACCAGGCAGCGCAGCGCACCGCGGGAAAATACGCCATTTCCTGCGCCACACGCCATTCCCCCTGCTTCCCCCCAAAATGCCGCGTTTCCCCGCATCCCCCACGTCCCGATTTCCCAGAGATTCTCCCCTCCCCCTTTGCCCCCATCCTTCCGCCCAACCATCCCAGCCACCTAGGCCTATATTTCCCCCCAGCATCACAATTCGACACCAGTTCGACTTCCCTTCGCGCCAGTTTCGCTTACACATTTATAACTACCGAACTCTCAGTTTCTCGTTTCTAGAAGAGTTGCGGTCTGCGCCTCAGCTGGATTGCGGGCGTGCTGCTCATGGCTGCTTCGCAGTCCTTCGCGGGTTCGGCGTGCGCGCTTCTTGTGCTACTTTCTCCGTTTATCCTCGCTGGTGCAGTTCCCGATATTGTGAACAACCCACGAAACCGATCCGTTCCACATGCGCCGAAACAGCACGACCGATTTCCCATCTTTTCCAACATCAGCAATGTCCCGCCAAAAACCGGATTGCAAGACATACCCGCTATTGACAGAACCGCCAACAGCAGCAGCTCTAGGAGGGTAATGAAAGGTTCCGGGGGAGGCGGCGGCGGACACGGAGGGGGAGGCCGCGGAGGCAGCAGCAGCAGCAGCAGCAGCCGCAGCAGCAGTCGCAGCAGCAGCCGCAGCAGCAGCCACAGCAGCAGCCGCGGCAGCAGCAGCCACAGCAGCAGCAGGAGCAGCAGCAGGAGCAGTAGCAGCTCCCCGTGGCAGGGGGAGACCCGCAGCGGCATCAGCATAGTAGCGTCTAGGTATTTCCGCCGCACCACGTCAGGCCGTCGGCCCAAGTCGACGTTTAGAGGCTTCAGACCCCTCGTGTATCCCGACTACGACAAGGACTACGAGTACGACTATATTGAGGAATGGGACTACAACGCCGATTATGATGATAAGGCAGGCAGTAAACACGCTTCAATGGCTACACTCACTGGAATCGCCACCATATTTCTATTGCTACACATGCTTGGATAATTAATGTCGAGAAGCCACTTCGTTGCTACCCATATTGGTTGATATTGTATTGTTTACATCCCTCCGTCCACATTCACAACGGATTACCGGTATTACAAGAAACCAATTGAAACACATGGCTTCGCGCTAGACAGGTGAGGGCCTATCCACATGCAGTACCGGTAATTCGAAAAACCATTCAGAGTGGAATCCTTAAGCGAGAAACCCTAGAAAATGAACAAAAAGCACGACTAAACATGCACAAGCATAACGCTCGAGGAACAAAGCCACAGCCGTTTTCCACCAGAGCACCAAACCCTTAGCACTACCCCACACTGTCGTCTTTGGATGGACACCCATGTGATTTCTGAGTCATCTAAAAAATCGCCCACCAGAGAACCAGACCAGACTCTTGGAGACACCCTATGCTGTCTTGGTTTGGCTGCCTTCGCATGGACTCCCACTCCTGGCAGCTCTGCCTGCTATAACTGAGGCTTCAGCCCTGCCTGCTCCGCCAGCCCAACATTTCTGCTCCTACAGCTGGTGGGGCTTCAGCTGCTGCAGCCCCACCACCCACCAGAGGGGAGGGGAGGGGATGCCGGCTCCATATGGGAGTTATTTGAGAAAAGGGTGGAGGAAAGAGTGGGTGTGGAGAACTGGGGTGGGAAGGGAATGGGAGTGAGAGAGTGGCTGGTGACAAGTGTGTTGGTGCTGGAGCAAGGGAGGAAAGAAGTTGAGAGGGTGAGGGAGAGTGAGAGAGTGAGTGGGGGAGAGTGAGAGAGTGAGTGAGGGAGAGTGAGAGAGTGAGTGAGGGGAAACAGGCATGGAAGGAGAGATTTTGCGAGTGAGTGAGTGAGTGAGAGAAATAGAGAGGGAGACTGATCCTGCAATCTGCAGCACCTCTAAACCACCCCCGGCCGCCCAGCCCCCGGTATCCGTGCTTTTTGAGACGTCTCAAAACCAAACCACCCCCTGGCCACCCAGCCTGCAGCATCCCCGCAGTGACGCTTTCGCAGTATCCCCACCCACGCTGCAGTATCCTTGCGTTGCGTTTTGAAACGTTTCAAATTTAAACAACCCCCCGGCGGCCCAGCCTGCAGTATCCTTGCGGTGGCGCTTCCGACTAGAGCCACCAGCCCTCCTCCACTCCCGCACCCCCCTCCCTGCTGCTCCTGCAATCTGCAATGCCTGTCTGCTGCACCACCCCGCGCTGTGTATTTTGAGATTCAGCTCAAAATATGCCCCCCTGCTGCTGCTCCAATCTGCAACGCCAATCCTCTGGATTACCCTTGTGGCTGGACCTGCCTGCTAAGGCCACCCACCTTCCCTCCTCCGTTCCTCACCCCCTCTGCTGCTGCTGCTGAAGACGCTGCCACTGCTGCTCCCAATCTTGCCGCTGTTGCCCCTGCTTCCCCCGCTGAACCTGCTGCTGCTGCTGCTGCTGTTGCTGCTGCTGCTGCTGTTGCTGCTGCTGTTGCTGCTGCTGTTGCTGCTGCTGCTGCTGCTGCTGCTGCTGCTGCTGCTGCTGCTGTTGCTGCTGCTGCTGCTGTTGCTGCTGCTGCTGCTGTTGCTGCTGCTGTTGCTGCTGCTGCTGCTGCTGCTGTGCTGCTGCTGCTGCTGCTGCTGCTGTGCTGCTGCTGCTGCTGCTGCTGTTGCTGCTGCTGTTGCTGTTGCTGCTGCTGCTGCTGCTGTTGCTGCTGCTGTTGCTGCTGCTGTTGTTGCTGCTGCTGTTGCTGTTGCTGCTGCTCGGATGGAGTAGTGCCTGTAGCAGCGCCTGTAGCGGGGTTGGTTGCAGCAGGGATAGCTGCTACTGTTGTTGCTGCTTGTCCCGGCGTATTGGGTACTGCAGCGGCTGCCGCAGCAACGACTGCTGCCCCCCTGCTGCTCCTCCTGCTGCTACTGAGACGAGGACCTACCGTCGGCAGTGCCTGTAGCAGGGTTTGTTGCAGCAGGGGAAGCTGCTGCGGTTGGTACTGCTTGTCCCTGCTGTGCCTCCCGCCGTATTTGATACTGCAGCGGCTGCCGCAGCAACGACTGCTGCCCCCCTCCTGCTGCTACTGCTCCTGCTGCTGCTGATGCTGCTGCTGCTCTCGACCCCCCGCGAACATTGCTCCCACCAACACCACTGCCACCAGCGCCACCCCCACCACTGCCAACACGGCTGCTGGTGTTGTTACTACTACTGCTGCTGCTGCCACCACTGTGGCTGCTGGTGCTGCTGCTGGCAGCAGCAGCAGCGGACGAAGAGGGCGCAGAAGAGTGAGGAGAGTGGCGCCGTGGGTGGGAGAAGAGGGAGAGAGACGAGGAGAGAGAGAGGGATGGGGACGCCAGGGGCAACCCACCTCCGGAGTGTGACAACACGCGCGGTGATACTAACGAGGGGCCTCCCGTGGCCCGTGCAAAGCCGCTGCTACTGCTGCCGCTGAGGCCGCCGCCGCTGCTGCTGCTGTTGCCACTGCCGGAAATGGGCAGTGACGCGAGATTGAACGAAAACGAGCGGTGGTTACCACTGCTGATGCTACTGTTACCACCACCGCTGCCGCTAGGCCCTGCCTGATCCTCCATGCTACTGCTACTGCTGCTGGCTCTTAAACTCCTGGCGCTTCTGCTGCCTCCTAGACTTAGATTACCACCAATAGCAGCATCACCACCAGCAGCAGCAGCAGCAGTACTAGCAGCAGAGCTGCCGTTACCCAGCCCAGTGCTAGCCCCCGCAAGGTCTGCACTCGAGCTACTACCCACATGCCCCACACCAGCCATGCCTCCAGATCCAACGGCCGAGATGCTACCCCCACCCCCGCCCGTCGTGCCGCTACTGGCGCTAACCCCGATGCTCCTATTGCCTCCGATCGCCAAGCCATGGCGGAAGGAGGAGCTAGAAGCTAAGGCCCCTCCTGCTGCAACTGCTCCTCCTCCCTCGTTATTGTCACCTTCGTTTAAGAAATAACCACCCAGAATAGCGCCGGCGCTCATGCTGCTGGTAATTGCCTGGTTGCTTCCGCTGCCGTTACTGCCCCCCGCGCCGATTTCCGCACCTGCTGCCCCTCCGCTTGCACCTCCCCCTCCCCCGCCTCCTCCGCCTCCTCCGCCTATGAGCCTCCGCAAGGTGGTTGCCATCATAGCCAAGCGCGTGCGCGCTCCGCCGCTCCTACTCATGGTCCCTCCGCCCACCCCCCATCCTCCCCCCCCTAAAGCTCCGCCCGCCCCTCCCCCATGCGCGTGTCCGCCCTCCATTCCTCCGACCCCTCCGCCCCCTCCACCTCCCCCGCCCCCCATGGCCCCAAGGAAGCGCATCCCCACGGCCGTCGCGGTTAACTCCTCGTCGTGGCGCCCCCCCTGCCCCCCTCCGCCAAATGCGCCTCCCCCTCCCACGCCCATTGCGCCCGCGCGCCCCAGCCCGTGCACCCCGGGGAAGTCGCGCACTAAGCGCTGTTGCTCCCCCGCTGCTGCGCCTTCGCCCCTACGCGCTCCGCCGTGCTCTCCCCCCGCGCCACCCGCCCTGCGCCTTCCGCCGCCCAGCATCAACCCATCAACCGGCTCCGCAATCACCACCCCTCCTCCCGCCGCGCCGTTCGCGGCGCCACGCGCGCCGCCGTTTGCGCCGCCGTGTGCGCCATGATGCTCCCCCCTATGGGCGGAATGCTCCCCCCTGGACGAGGAGGATCGCGTGCGCTCCTGCGTGATACTCAGCCCGGGCCGCTGCTTCTGCAGAAAGTCCAGCGACGACGGGGTAACATTGAAGCACCGGCGAACTTTCAGCCGCTGTAGCGAGGGGCACCCGTTCGCGAGCGCGATAATCCCGAGGTCGGTAACCCGACTGCACCCTTTCACGCAGAGGCGCCTGAGAGACGGGCACCCGTACGCCAGACACGCCATTTCTAGATCCCCCATGGCGGAGGAGGAGCAGAGAGTTAATCGCTCCAGCCCGCGGCAGTTCGTCGCGAGCGGTTTAAGACTAGCCGCGGTGCACGAGTGCGCCACGAGAACTAACTCCTGCAGATCCCGGCAGCAGCGCGCGATGGCGCCTAACCCCGTGTCGCCTATATGCCCCGGCGCCCACCCTTCCACGTGGAGCCGCCGCAGCCCCGTGCATCCCGCCGCAATCGCCGCCATTCCCGCGTCCGTGCAATCCGGGGTGCGAACCACCACGAGCGCCTCGAGCTTCGGGCAGCGCGCCACGGCCTGCAGCCCGCGGTCCGTCAGCTGCACCCGCTCCAGATACACCTGCGAGAGCTCGGGCAGGCGTTTCTGCCCGAGAGAAGATTCTAAGACGCGGTCCCAGTACCCGCCGTTGCGCGCCAGAATAAGCGTCTCGAGATTGCCGCAGGCTTCGAGGAGCGGCGTCCAGATGTGCGAGTTTGATTGGTCCTTGAGGCAGAGGCGGCGCAGCTTGAGGTTGGCGGGGGTGAGCGCTTCGAGGGGACGATCCGCGGGGGGCTTCATGCTGCGGGGAGGACGGGGGGGGAAGAATCGGGGGGGAGGGGGGGGGGGGGGAGGGGGGGGGGAGAATCGGGGGGAGAATTGGGGGAAGAGGGAGGGCGGGGATAGAGAGGTGAGGATGGGGAGGCCAACGAAAGAGACAGAAAAAGCGCGGAATGGAAGGAGAGGGGAGGGGGAGTGGGGGAGGGAGGGAGAGAAAGGAGGAGAGGCGAGCGTAACGGGTGGGTGGACAAGAAACGGGGCAGCGCCTTCGCCCCGCATGCCTTCGCTATAGGCACGCTCGCGCCCTCACCCCCTCCGCTCACCCTCAAAAGCAGACTCGCGTCCTCGCCCCCCACGCTCACCCTCCGCCCGCCTTCGTATGGAACGAGATGAGTTTTGAGTCGAGCAGCCTCCGTTTCACCGTGGCTTTAGAGTCGACTCAAAAGTCACCTTTTGAGGCGCCTCAAAAGTCGTTTCACCGTGACTTTTGAGTCGACTCAAAAGTCACCACGCTCGCGCCCTCACCCCCTCCGCTCACCCTCCGCCCGCCTTCGCATGGAACGAGATGACTTTTGAGTCGAGCAGCCTCAAAAGGTGCCGTGAGTGCCGTGAGTCCGTGACTTTTGAGTCCGTTTCACCGTGAGGTCTTCCAGCAGCGGGCAGTTGCCCAGCAGCGCGTAGAGTCCGCGCGTGCGTGCCGTGTGGCGCTGCTTGGCGCGCTCCAAACGTCGGCTCAAACAGCATACAACCGCGTTCTCACTCGGCGCAGGGAACGCACCTCCGTTTCACCGTGAGGTCTTCCAGCAGCGGGCAGTTTGAGAGCAGCGCGTTGAGTCCGCGCGTGCCGAAGCCGCAGCCCCCCACGGAGAACTTGCGCAGATGCGGGCACGCGCGGGTGAAGCGCTGCATGCCCTCGTCGGTGACCTGATGAGGGGGAGGGGGGAGGGGGAAGGGGGAAAGGGGGAAAGGGGGAAAGGGGGAAAGGGGGAGAGGGGGAAGGGGGGAAGGGGGAAGGGGGAAGGGGGAAGGGGGAAGGGAGAGGGGGAAGGGGGGTTGGGAAAGCAAAGAGGTGTAAACATCAGGCGATTGTATCCATCTTGCTAAGGGAGCAGCAGACCCCCTCCCCGACAAACAACTTGCGCAGGTGCGGGCACGCACGGGTGAAGCGCTGCATGCCGTCGTCGGTGACCTGATGGGGGGGAGAGGAAGAAATGACAGTGGGGAGACGACAGGTGGGGAGACGCAGACGAGTCACTTGGAAAGAAGGCTGAGGGAAAGGATTGACCTGCTCACCCCACCGACCTGCTCGCAGTTTTTTAGCTTGAGCTTTCTTAGCAGCAGGCACTGCTCCGCGACCAGCGTGAGCGCCGCATCGTCGACTTTTGTAACAAGCACGTGGTAACCACACAGCCTGACTAACCTGCTTGCAGCTTTTAGCTTGAGCTCTCTTAGCAGAAAGCACTGCTCCGCCACGAGGGTAAGCGCCGCGTCATCGAAAGTCCCGTTACAAGCACGTGGTAACCAGACTGACCTGCTTGCAGTTCTTGAGCTTCAGTTTCCGCAGCAGCAGGCACTGCTCCGCAACTAGCGTGAGCGCCGCGTCATCGACGCTCTGCACGTTGCGGTCGCACTTCAGCACCAGCTTCTGCACCGCACAGAACCGCTCCAACAGCCGCGGCAGCTGCTGCGTCAGCTCCGTCGCCGCGCGCAACGACAGGTTCGACCGAGACTCGGAGTCCGTGCTGCGATTTGGGGAGCAAGTTTGGGAACAGGTTCGGAAACAGGTTCGGGAGTAGGTTCAGAAAGGGCCTCAGCAAAAGGTTTGGGCCAGAACGCAGGTAGCCACAGCCGAGAGCAAGGGAGGCGCGACGGGATGGGTGCAATGGGTGCCGTCGGATCAAAGGGAGCCATGGACAAACAGAATCATCACTAGAGCAGACATGAACTCATCTACTATCTCCCATGGAACGTCAACGGAACGCCAACGGAACGTCAACGGAACGTCAACGGAACGTCAACGGAACGTCAACGGAACGTCAACGGAACGTCAACGGAACGTCAACGGAACGTCAATGGAACGTATCAACTTCTGTACGAATGGCGGTCTTACCTTGCTGCTACCTTGTAAATCATATGAAGGGAGTTAGTCTCACCTCATCCATCTACGGCAGACGAGCGAGCATGACGCCAAGTCCGCCGGGTTCAGCTGGCGGAACACGGACGCCAGGCAGTCGTCCGGCAGCAGCGAAATCAGGTTCTCCGACGACGACGCTGACGAAGACGCCGACGACGTCGCCGTGTCCGCGTGCGACGGGTTACCACCCGTGCGAGTGTCGAGATCGAGCGAACAGTTCGAGGCGCTGTCCTCGTCTTCCGAGTGATCCGATACGGGCTTCTGAACCAGCGCCATGGTAGAAAGCAAAACGGGAAAATCCCTCGTGAAGTTGCACCGAAAAGCGGGCGACGAAGGACGCCTGCTGCTACAGCAGAGGCAAGGGTTCAGTCTCAGGAAGCTACAGAGCAGAAAGCTCCAGCGAGAAACTGGAAGCTCGAAACCTAATAACTACGAGAATAATGAGAAGCGGCCAGAGCAAGGAGCTTTCATCTGACGTACCAGGACTGCGTCTAACGTGCTGTCACAACCTAACGTGCTGTCCACCGTGCTGTCACAACCATGACTGTTGGCCCTAGGAGTGAAGGAGTGAAAGGCTACGTAGCGTGCTAGAGACTGGTTAACTTAGTGACGAGACCGGCACTAGCAACATAGACCCTCTCCCGTTCTTTCCATGACCATCGGCAATTGGTCCACTTCACGCGCTAAACATAGTAGGTGAACGCATGAGTATGTGCTCCAGCTGGCGACAGTTGCGGAGCCTGTACGTCTGATCTGGGTGGTTGCAGCGGCAAGCAGATCACGGAGGGAAAATCGGAGGAAAATGCGGAAAGTCGAGGCTGGAGGAGAAAATGGGGTAGAATACATGGCTGGGAGGAAGGCATGGTTGGACGGAGGGGGAGGTTCGGGGGAAGGGAGGGAAGGAGGGGTCTGTCTGTCGCCCTGTTGGTGCTGCCCGATGTGTTTCTGTGTGATGTTCGGTGGTGGTGCGAGCATGGTGGAATATGGGTGGTGGTGGTGTGGGTGCTTACCTGAGCCAAGCCAACACATCGTCTGATTGGTGTACATGCATACACTGTAGAGCTGTAAGATGCATTGACAAAAGTGGCTGTGAGAGAGGGAGGGGAGGAATGCACCACCAAAAAACCCTGAACATAGCAACCTGAAAGGCTAGGGACGCCTGAGGTAAGGCGGTGGGGCAAGTCCCTCGTCATGACTCCGGCCCGGAGATTTGACCGAGCCACAGATCAGGGAGAGATGGTGACTGAGACGTGCGAGGCTGGACTCTGGCTTCGGTGTTTTGGTGTAATGGTTCGGCAAGGTTGGCTCGCACGGTCTGGGAGGCACGGAATTGGTTGGCACGCGGGTGGCGATGGTGCACGACACCTCGCGAAGCTACAAGCAAGAGGGAAATCTTGATGCGAAAGGCTCGTGGTACTGGATTGGATGCGACGGAATAGGTGGCAGGGGACGAGACCCCGCGACTGAAATGGCGGCGCAATATCTGGTGAACAGAGAGGCTTGTGAAGTCTGGGCTCGGTTACGGTCTTGGACAGACGGCTTGGGAGGAGTGCGCCAGACCTAGGAGGTGCGGAAGACATGATTTAGCCGCCTCGGTTGCTAGCCACGGCAAGAGTTTGGTGGTTTTCGCCTTACGGGCCGGAAGTGTTCGGTAGCTTTGGGCTGGATCCGTAGCTGCTGCTCCAGGCGGAGTGATTTGGTTTGGTCAAGCGTGCGAACCATGGTCGTGTGGCCGCTGGAGCTTCAACCCAGACGCAGCACTCCGGCGGCGGAGGCGGCTGGGTGGGAAGAGCAGGAGTTCAGTCCATCAGATTGGCTGGGTACAGTGCTGTAGTTTCTCTTCACGACAGCTTTCCAGTCCATCTGCTCAGGCTGCCCAAAGGACTGTTTCCACCAACTGGGAAAGATGAAAATCTGACGATGTGGTGGTGTACGGTCTGTATACTATACCCTGTGACGGAAAATTCGGTCTGTCTGACGAGTTTGCCAGGGTTCGGCAGAAAACACCGTCTCAGGAAGCATTCTGCGGTCGTGTCATTCGGGTTTCCGGTCATCATTCGCCCCATTTCGGAAGACCTGATGTTCTGAAATGCTGGCAAATGATGACCGGAAGCTCGGATGACACGAGCGCAGAATGCACCCTCAGCAATCGAGTCACCAAAGCTCAGATGTGACTTCAGGGGCTCGTTTGTTCTCATAACAAGTAGTCGAATATGTGGTACTAGTGCAACGACACCTAAGGCAAACATTCGCACATGGCAACTATTCGATAACAGCAACTCCCAAGTACGCAGCCTGTTAGGTGTTCCACCAATCGTATAATCGTATACGATATGGTCAAGACCGCGTCTCATTTGTCGGCGATCTCCACGACCCACTCATGCTCCCCTTGTTAAATTATATATATGTTACATAATTGTAGGCTTGGTAGGTGTTACTGAAACTTACCTTAAAGAGTACAACACCCCTTCTTGTATCTCTCTCTTATATTCTCGATCTCTTTTTTCTCGTACCTTTTTCTCCTAGCTAAACCCTCTCGTCATTTTCATGGCTTCCTAGCTACCTAGCTCTCGTGACATGGTAACAGAGCAGGTTGCCCTTCCCGGGCCTACTCCTCACGGTTCCGCCGTGCACTCCTCTCCCACTCGTGCTGCCATAACGATCGCGTCGTGCTACAGTGGCGGCGTCGTCGTGGCATCGGCCGCGTCTTGCTGCCGCGACCGTTTCGATGCGCTGCCGTGGCGTCGCACTGCCGTGGCGGCGTCGTTGACGTCGAGCCGTGGCGGCGTGACGGCGCCGTCGTGTTGCCGTGACGACGTGCTGCCAAAGCGCGTACAGCACGGTCGGCAGCGGCCACCGCTCCGTTTTAGGCACCGCCGGTCCTGACGCCCGCACGCCAGCCACGGGCGTGATGCTGGACCACGCCCTCCCCCCCCCTCACCCCCCCGCCCCCCTTTTCCCCTTCGTCCCCTCCTCCTCGCCACAGCCGACGTCCGACTCGTAAGGGTCTTCCCCATCGTCGCGGAGCGTGGCCACGCCGCCGAGAGGGCGGGCGCCGCTGCCGACGCCGCTGTCGTCGAAGCCGCCGCCGCCGCCACTATCGCCGCTGGCCTGTTACCACCGCACGCTGCCGCTATCGTCACTGCCGCCGCTGCCGCCTTCGCCATCTCCTGAGCCGTAGGGTTGGCCATGCCAGAGTAGTCATGGCTACTGTTGGGAATTGGGGGTGCTAGGTTAGGGGGTGTGGGTGTGTGTGGGTTCTTCTACTACCAAGCCTAGGGGGTGTGTTAAATTATATATATGTTATATAATTGTAGGCTTAGTAAGTATTGCTGAAAATTATTATAGATGGTACAACACCCCTCATTGTATCCCTCTCTCTTCTATTATCAACTCTCTTTCATTCGTTAACTTTGATACCCCTTCCCAAACCATTGATGCAAATTTGATCCACATATTGACGTTGATTAAATCAGTAACCAATCGAAGGAAGACAGTTAATTCCATTTGTTTTTTCCAAACCATATAGACTAGGAGCCAAAGCTGGAAGCATACGCGAATCTGTACACCCCCCTAACCTGAAATTCGGCGAACCATTGCCCAGAGGGGCGATGTAACGCGCAGCCTGTTCTACAGCTCACGTCGAACTCGACATCGCGTCAGAATCGTAACGAACCTATCGGCACCGCATCGAATGCAGACAGAAATTCTGTGCAGTGCACGTAACTGTATGATTCAGACGTGAGGTCCTATGAGGTCTCGTTTTATAAATACTCAATGGGTTTTAATGTTTTGCATTCCCTACACCAATTTTGATATTTTACTGTGCTTCGCGACTCTAACGATATGATATCGGCCAATTACAGCTGTACATACTTATGCAAATACCTGCTGTTTCTTGTTTCTGATGTGTTGAGTGGTTTCCGTTCTGGGGTTTGCAACCCACCCATGTAGCGTTGCTCAAACATGTGTGAGAATGCCAGCGACTTCCCGTCACAGCATACGACAAGGGCACTGACCATGTACAGAACACTACAGACAGCGCCACAACACACTAAGTGCAAAAACGCTTGCGTCGCACAGCCTCCCCTCTAACAGAGCAAATTCCAATAAACTTGGAGCTTGCTCTGTTCGAATATGACCTGTAGCCTCAAAGCAATCCTCTTATACGCATCATAACACACCTGATATAGCAATGTTTTTTGGCGCTTGTTTAGAAAAAAAAGGGTTGCATAATATATTGTGAAACATTCACATATGAATTCCTCTCCTACATAGAAATGTGCATGTGCGTGGGCTAGAGAATGGTTCCTATTAATGAACTGGCTACATTGCAATAACGGAGTGTTGGGATATGCCGAATCTTCTTGCCGGATCATATTGCCCGATGGGGGGGCAAACCCGAGGCTACAAACCCCCTAGCAACTGTGGGGGGTGTTTGTTAGATCCATCCAGCAACAGTCTGGAAAATTGAATGCCAAGATGCGACACGCACGCACAAACCCCCTACAGCACACAGTGTACTGTATACACAAATCAGGACTCTGCACTGGCCCATAACTCGAGGAGCTGATCAGGGCTTACCTTTGGGTTTTTGCCCTCACGGCAGATCCGGGTACCCGTCATGGGAATCCCGGATCTCACGCGTGTACCTTCAAATTCACACTTCAGAATCCGGGTGGGAACAAAAACAGTAGGTCAGATCCGGGAGATTTTGGTAGCGTCAGAATGTTCCAGTTGAATGGTTCTGTGTGTCGAAACACACAGACTTCACTTACGTAACTCAGTTTCTTTTCTCACTCTTATGAACCGCCGTCCAATCTAATGTGATTTCGTGTTTATTGGAGGGAAAATGGAGTTGGCGAGGGGGGTTGGGGTGGGCGCGGGGGAAGAGGGAGGGTGTGGGGGAAGAGTTGAGGGGTAGGGGTAGGGAGATTTTTAAGACCTAAGATCCGTTTGTGCCAGAGGCTCACCCGTCAAATCAGGGTACTTCGCAAAACGAACACGTCACTTCACGGGTACAGTACTGTTAAAAACGAACACGTCAGAATCCGGTTCCATGGAATACGAACACATCAGAATCCGGAATGGGACGAAAAGCCACCCGTTATTTTTCGGGTAGTTTTTCTTGAAAATAAGCCCTGGTCCTGATCATCCCCTTCACCTTCCAATGTTTCCAACCTTCACCTTTGTTCCACTCGATACCACTACTGTATCATTTTTAGGCGGCGCTATACTGTACCCGCACAGCACTATCATTCAGCTACACCCCCTTGTTTCACGGAGGTTTACCGACTCCGTTGGGGTAGATTCTCGAAATTCTTGAGGGAAAGTGCTAGAGTAGCTGAATCCCCTTCCCACATGACAAATGTTTGGGCTCACCGTCACTTGAAGATCGAGCTTTGCAGAACCATTAGGTACGAAAAGTGGTTTGATCCAGCGAACCTCAGGCTCGGCTGTGGTGCTGTTAGGAACAAGTGTTCACAACCAAAGCCCAAGGTACGAGGCTACTTTCCATGCCTCGCCACGAGCCTCTACCTGACGCTCGTCATGCTCCAAGCCACCAAGTACCTGGTAGTTGACCGCAAGGCTGCCCTTACAAACCACGTCCAGCCAAACCAATCATCAGCGACACTGCCGAGCCGACGCCGGATCACTCGCTCCGCAGCACCTCTGTTCTGCAGCACCTCCGCCCCATAGACGTGAGGTTTGCGCTACCGCCTACCGCCAGGGCCTTCTGGCGGTTGGGGAAACCCGCAAACCTGGGGAGCCAAGCCAACCTGGCTCCCCCCTTCTTCCCCCACACCCTCCTACTTACCATGACCTAGAGACCTCCTAGCACCAGCTAATTGCCTCACAGCAGCCAGACAAGCGCTTCTTCTTTTGCTTGTTCGCGCAGTTCCCTAAGTGCGTGTTGTCCTCGGCCCGCTCGGCATTCCCCACGTTCGGCCACTGACCCTTCCAGTTCTCCTATCAGCTGCAGTGTAGATAGAAAATCAGGCGGCTGCCGTCATATCGAGATTAGCGTGACGTGACGCCGTTTCACTTACATCATAAGAAGGTCGATCATTCTTAGAGGTTCCTGTTGTGTGCCGAAGTTTTGCAGGCTTCTGCTCCAGCGCACCACTAACATTCGCTGTACATACCATTCCGCCCATTTCGACTAAGGCTGTCATTCAATTCACTAGCGTATCAATCAATCCGTTGATCCTCTTATCAGTCTCGTCCGTCATTTTCAGTGGGGTACAACTCCAGCGATCTACTCCACTGAAGGTTATTCGTACCCTTTAGTAACTGACATACTGTAACAACGTAGGTCAAATAAAATCTTCGCCCGAAGCTGTGACTCCTGTTCGCTAACTCCAGGATACTAGTCGCAGCATCCTCGTCTTAATGGAGATTCGCCTGTACAGTTCCCGCCAATTTGCTAGGAGATAATTATTAGCAGTTGGTAGAGTCGTTTCATCAGCACCAATCTCCCACCCGCCTTCATCTTCGAATCTCCTAGTCTTCCCCTACCCTAATTTCCTAGACTTCTCCTCGAATCACGTCAGAAAAGCGGCTTCTAGCAGAAAGGCAACTACCAGGCGCCATGAACAGGTCCGTGGCTCATCGGGTTTATTTCACTCCTTCCTTATCCGTTTGTAATGAGTCTATTTTTGAGTCGACTCAAAAATGGACTCATTACACATCGGGTTCATTTCCCTCCTTCCTTATCCGTTTCTCGTTCCTGCGCTTGCTCGCGTGATCAGTTATGCCGGAATCAATCCAGGCTGGGTTAGGGACACGTGGGGGAATGGTAGACGATGGCCTTTGTGCGAGGTAGGTTGGACGGAAACGGTGGTAAGCAAATAGCACGTCCGAGGTGATTCATGGCTCGACTAAAGCTCACCCAGGTAGGTCTGGGCGGAATCGGTGGTGAGCGAGTAGCAGGTGATTACTGAGTCGACTTGAAATCATTTAACTTGGACAAAAACGGCGAGAAGTAAGTAACGCCTCGAAGTGTTGAGTGGACTCGAATCACCAAGGTTGGACGGAAACGGCGGTAAGTACTAAGTAGCGAGTCTAAGGTGACTCATGAGTCCTCTCAAATGACACCCACGTAGGGGTAGACGGAGACGGGGGAAGTGAGTAGCATGTGCACCCTTAGCTGGCGCAACCTAGGCAGAACTTTTTTAGGAGCCTCAAAAATAGAAATCGGCGGTATGTGAGTGCGCCGATTTCTGCAGCATCTCCGCCTGACGCAACTCATACTAAAACGGAGTCGTGATTCATACGCGTTGTTGCTGCTCCCAGCATCTGACCCGACTCGCTGCGTCCCCTGACATCGGACCCGGCTCCTTTGCAGGTTCTTTGGCTGTTCTCGGGTTTTGGTCGAATAGCTAGCTGTAGGTCGTTCCCGTCCAAGAAGAAACCGCGCTAGTCGTAGAAGGTTGTTGACGCGTTAGTATCGGCCGTGGAATAGTACTCGTTAATAGCAGGTCCGGCAGTAGATAGTGCGATAACGACCTCGGGACATCAGAAATGCCGGGAGGCGGGAACAGATTACTGGGACAGGAAGTGTCGACTGACAGCAAGGGCCGACGGAACAGCAAGGGTTGACGGAACAGAAAGGGTCGACTGACGGAACAGCAAGGGTCGACGGAACAGAAAGAGCCGATTGACGGAGCAGTAAGGATCGACGGAACAGAAAGGTTCGACTGACGGAACAGCAAGGGTCGCAGAAGGGTCGACAGAACTGAAAAGAGTCGCGGAACGGGAAATGTCACCAGGAATGTGCTGTCGCAGCAGCAAACGTCGCAGTAGCAACAGTCGCAGTAGCAGCTGACCAGATATGACAGGCTCGGCCGCCAACTTAGTTCTTGCAACCAGATGAAGCAGCTCGTGTTTGTTTCGCATAATAATAATAATAAAATTCGCTCGATGCGCTAGCGTCACATGTTAGAGGCGGCGGACCATTATCTAGGCCTCATTATCGCTTTTTTTTTTTCTATTGTTGCCCTTTTTTTTTCACCTCCAATTCTGTTTCGAACGCAGGCACATGATGATACGTCTATTTTTTAGGCGCCTAAAAAATAGTCGCAGGTACAAGGTGATGAAGCAGCTCGGGGACACGAAGCAACCTCAAAATAGAGGAATCATGATGACCCATGCCGTCCCGTTACCGCCTTCCCCCACTCAGGTACAAGGTGATGAAGCAGCTCGGAGACGGCACCTACGGGACCGTCTGGAAGGCGCTCAACCTGCACACTAACGAGATCGTGAGTACTGCCTTGAGATTGGTGGTGTACTGGTCTGTACGCTAAAGGGGGGGCAGGAGGGGAGGGGAAAAAGCCACATTCGAGTAAGAGTGTGTGGGAATTTTGCCTGCCGCATTTCATCCCTTTTTGCTCCTTGTACCAAGTTTAGGATTTGAATCGACTCAATAGCCCACATGTGGGGGTCACGAAAATGATTCGCAAGCTCCAGTTTCCTTGCCGGTGATTTTTGGGAGTTCTAAAAATTCCGCCCCTTTTTACGACTTGTCTCCTCTCTTCCCTTTTTCCCCCTCCTCTTTCCCCTCCCTTCCCCCCTCCCTCCCTCCCCCTCCCCCCCCCTTCCCCCCCCCCTCCCCTCTCCCCCCCTCTCTCCTTTTCCTCCCCAGGTTGCGGTCAAGAAGATGAAGCGAAAGTTTTACTCCTGGGACGAGTGCATGAGCTTGCGAGAAGTCAAGGTAAGGAGGACGGAATCAGCGCGGAGCGAGGAGCGAGGAGGGAGGGGGGGAAGCGAGGAGGGAGGGGGGGAAGGGAGGAGGGAGGGGGGAAAGCGAGGAGGGAGGGGGGGAAGCGAGGAGGGAGAGAGGGAAGCGAGGAGGGAGGGGGGGAAGCGAGGAGGGAGAGGGGGAAGCGAGGAGGGAGAGGGGGAAGCGAGGAGGGAGAGGGGGAAGCGAGGAGGGAGGGGGGGAAGCGAGGAGGGAGGGGGGGAAGCGAGGAGGGAGGGGGGGAAGCGTGGAGGGAGAGGGGGAAGTGAGGAGGGAGGGGTAGAAGCGAGGAGTTCTGGGGCGAAGCGTGAAGGTAGTGGGCGAGGAATGTGGGAAAGGGGGGTTCGGGTGAAAGGGGCTGGGGGAGAAGCGGGGAGGAGGCTGGCTGCTACTGGGAATCGGGTAGGCCAAGACGGGGGGTGCTGCTGCTGTGCAAGATGCAACCCGTGTGTTTTTAATAGGACCTTGAAAAAAAGCTTTGTGAGGAGGATCTTCTGGAACCCAGTGTATCCCTTTCTGGCGTGCGTGTGCCCCTTTCCTATCTTCCCTGCCTGCTCACAGTCCATGCATAGCAAAAGCTGACTGAATCACCCGAACATTATGCTGGTTCCAGTTCCAGGAGACCAAGCCACCTCTCTTCCCCTCCCATGTATTTCACCTCCCCTCCTTTTACCCCCGCCCCCCCGCTCTCCCCCCTCCAGTCCTTGTGCAAGCTGAATCACCCCAACAGAGCGCGACTGAAGGAGGTCATCTAGTCCCTTCTCTCCCCCTCCCCCTTTTTTCCCTCTCTCCTTCTATCCCCGACCTCCAGTCCTTGCGCAAGCTGAACCACCCCAACATAGTGCGACTTAAGGAGGTCATTCGAGAGAACAACGAGCTCTTTTTTATTTTCGAATACATGGTGAGTCCATGGGGTATAGGGGGGTTGGTAACTTTTGAGTCGACTAAAAAACACATGGTGAGTCCATGGGGTATAGGGGGGTTTTGAGTCGACTCAAAAGGGGGTTGGTTACTGAGGGGACGGGGGGGAGGAGGTGTCAAGCGATTGGGAAAGAGAAGATGGAGAGAGGGGGGATGGGGAAAGGCAAGTGCTTGGTATGAAATGATGGGCGGGGAGAAGGCGCGCACTGAGAAGGCGCGCACGGAGAAGGCGCGCACGGAGAAGGCGCGCTTAGCTGCTCTCCCACTCTCATCCTCAGCACCGTCAGATCAGTGCATGTCATCCGAGTCCGAGTCCGAGGGCACTGAGAACAAATCTTGCTAGGAGATTTCCAAGCTGTAACAAACCGAGGATATCGAAGTCCATGGTTTGTAGGGTGTCTTGGGGAGCCGTCAGATCAGAGCATGCCGTCCGAATCCGAGGGCACTGAGAGCTCTTTGCTCTCAGTGCCATGAGCTCTTCTTCGCCTCGACCTCATGGTTGGTGAACTCAAGCTCATCAGGGCTGAGGACAAGGGAATGTCAGCAGCGGCGACGGGACCGACAGGGCTAGCAATGTCAGCAACGTCAGCTCACCTGAATGGTCTCATCTTCTCTCCGCTCTGTGCGTGTGTGTGTGTGTGTGTGTGTGTGTGTGTGTGTGTGTGTGTGTGTGTGTGTGTGTGAGTGTGTGTGAGTGTGTGTGTGTGTGTGTGTGAGTGTGTGTGTGTGTGAGTGAGTGCAGGAGTGCAATCTCTACCACCTGATGAAGGACAGAGAGACGTACTTTCAAGAGTCTACCATCCGAAACTGGATGTACCAGGTAAGGTCGACGCAGCACGCATGGTCCATGAAGCATGCTTGGTGCATGTAGCATGCATGGTGCATGTAGCATGCATGGTGCATGTAGCACGCATGGTGCATGTAGCATGCATGGTGGTTGATGCAAGCGTGGTCGTTGTAGCACGAATGGTGAATGCACGTGCGATGCTGTGTGATGGCGATTCGAGTACTTGGGTTGGGGGGCAAGGCACTTCTAGAAGCATCTGATTTTTCTCTCTCCTTTCCATTTGCCCCATGGTCACGTTGTCTTCGTTCCATTTGCCCCATGGTCACATTGTCTTCGTTCCATTTGCCCCATGGTCACATTGTCTCCTTTCCATTTGCCCCATGGTCACGTTGTCTTCGTTCCATTTGCCCCATGGTCACGTTGTCTTCGTTCCATTTGCCCCATGGTCACGTTGTCTTCGTTCCATTTGCCCCATGGTCACGTTGTCTTCGTTCCATTTGCCCCATGGTCACGTTGTCTTCGTTCCATTTGCCCCATGGTCACATTGTCTCCTTTCCATTTGCCCCATGGTCACGTTGTCTTCGTTCCATTTGCCCCATGGTCACATTGTCTCCTTTCCATTTGCCCCATGGTCACGTTGTCCCCTTTGCGCCTCCAGGTGCTTCTAGGGCTGGCTCACATGCACAAGCATGGGTATTTCCACCGCGACCTCAAGCCAGGTGAGGCGGAACTCAAGGCAGGTGTTATTCAAGGCAGGTGGGACTGAAAGGAGGTGGTGCCTACGATTATGTGAAGGGATTGGCCCACATGCACAAGCATGGGTATTTCCACCGCAAAGCCAGGTGAGGCGGAACTCAAGGCAGGTGTTATTCAAGGCAGGTGGGACTGAAGTAGGTGGTACCTGTACTATTGTGTGCCTCAGTCTCATCGTCGCTCCCACCATTCCTCTCAATCCCCTTCTTTTTGTGTGCGTTCAGAGAACCTTCTAGTGACCAAGGACCTAATCAAGGTGGCTGATTTCGGCCTCGCAAGGGAGATCAAGTCTAGGCCTCCGTACACTGACTATGTGTCAACCAGATGGTGGGTGGTCGTTGGGTGGTGGGTGGGTGATAGGTGGTGGGTGGTGGGTTGGTGGTGGGTGGTGGTTGATGGTGGTGTGTGGGTGGTGTATGTGTCAACCGGATAGTCTCTCGCAACGGGGGTCGAGGCGGACTGCCTCTGGGGGACCGACGCCGGGATTCGTCCTGGCGGCGCGCTACCTCCAGTGGTACATGCCTCGGCATCAGTGCCGACTGTGGGGGTTACGTGTTACCTCTCCCTCTGATGCCAATGCCCGTCTGGGTACGGCTGTCCCCGACACGGGGCACGCGCTTCAACGGTGATCGGTGCGGGGTTTTAGCGGAGCACCGCACATGCTGGGTACTGCCAGCCCGGACCGCCTACCCTCCGCAACACGGGTGAAGTCTCGGGCGCTGGGGGGTTTCCCCCGGGGCTCGCAGACGGATCGGCGTGGGAAAGGGGGCCTGGTTTCCTCCTGGGATCTCCTTAAAAGCCCAAAAAAAAAAAAAAAAAAAAAAAAAAAAAAAAAAAAAGTCAACCGGATAGTGGGTGTGTGGTTCTCTGATTAAAATAATGTTGATTAAAGCTGGGCTGCTGTGATGGGGAGATGAAGTCCCAGCCTCCATACTCAGACTATGTGTCAACCAGATGGTGACAGGCGATGCGATGCGATTTCTTTTGACCATTTCTAGTGACAGTGTGATTTTCCGATGAAGTGTCTATTATGTATGAAGCTTTTTTTTAGGCGCCTCAAAAATAGACTCGCGCATTTTCCAATGAAGTATCTATTATGTATGAAGCATTTCCTCTTGGCCCACCTACCTGTCCCGCCCGCTCTCTTACATCTCAGGTACCGAGCGCCAGAGGTGCTACTCCAGTCGACCGTTTACAACGCCCCAATAGGTACGGCGCTTTCCTAGCTTGGCAGCAAAGCTTCCTTGCGACTTTTAGTATGGCGCCTTTATTTTTTCCCGGGGCGCAGAGTCTTCTCGTTGTTTTTTTCCGGGGGGGCAGCACTTGTTTGCATGGCTGTCCGGTTGGCAATGGCCGAAGCCTTTTCTCCATTCCACTGTGGATTGTGTGATTGCATGGTAATGGCATGGTAATGGCATGGTAATGGCATGGCATGGCATGGCATGACGTCTGTTCATGGCGCATTGGGTACACATGTGTACACATGCGCTGGTGTGCACGTGTGTTTGTCTGCTTGTGCACGTACGAGTATGCCTGCATGGTCGTGTCATGTCTGAATGTGTGGCTGTGAGTGTGCTTGCATGCACGTCTGGATGTATGCATGTGCATGTGTGTGTGTGTGTGCGCATGCATGTGCGTATCTGTGCATGTATCCACGCATTTCTGTGTGCATGTGCATGTGCATGTGTATGTGCATGTGTGTATGTGCGCTTGTACCCATGCAGACATGTGGGCAATAGGAGCAATCATGGCGGAACTATTCTCCCTCGAGCCGCTCTTCCCTGGAGCAAGGTAATGCGACTAGCAGTCATGGGACCACCCAAAAGTTTACGGCTCCAGCGTATATGCGAGTACCAGCATATGCGAGTACTCGCATATCCGCTGGATTGGCGCCTCCTTGTCCGCTTTAAGTTTATGCTTGGTCTCCCCACCCCCACCCCCACCCCCTCACCACCCCCCCCCCCCCCCCCCCAACTCTCTCCACCCCACATCCGCGCGTCTACATCTTCATCAGACGGATGGTCATTCTTTCATTTCTTAGGCGCCTCAAGTGTAGTCTCACCGTCTCACGCTTGTCCTGTAGGCTGTCGCACCACCCTTTCTCATCCTTCTCGCCAAAATGCCCCCTTTCTCCGGTCCGCCCTTTTTCCCCCTGCCTCTTCCCGCACCCTTCCCCCCCCTCCCCCTTCTTCTCCCTCTCCCCTCCCCATATTCTTCTTCCTTTCTTTTTTTTTCTTTTGCCCACACCAGTGAGATCGATGAGATTCTGAAGATCTGCGCTGTGATTGGCTCGCCAACCCCCAAGACATGGCCGCAGGGCCTCCGCCTCGCAGCTTCCATGAACTTTCGCTTCCCTGAGGTGTGCATGTGGGGCCATGCCATGCCAATTTCGTCTTCACCCATGCCATCCCTCCTTGCCATGCTATGCCATGCCATCTCTCCTTGCCATGCCATGCCATCCCTCCTCGCCATGCCACACCATTTCACAACTTGTGGGCCTGATTGCTGCTTTCTGCCCTGAAGGCAACTGCTTCCCCTGTAATGCCCATGCCCATGCCGTCCGACAAAACAAGCCATCTGACCTTCCTCTCTTCCTCCCCCCCTTTCCCCCTCCCTCCCCTGCCTCCCCCTCCCACCCACCCCCTTCCCCCTCCCAGTATTCGCCCATCCCGCTCTCCCAAATCATGCCCATAGCGTCAGACGAGGCAGTCGATCTGGTGACGGCCCTCTGTGCCTGGGACCCTGCCAGGCGCCCCACGGCCGCGCAGGCGCTGCAGCATCCCTTCTTCCTGGTGAGAAGAGCGGGGCTGCATGTGCTAGAGGGGCTTGGCAGTACATGGGGAGATATGGCAGGTATTGGTAGAGTGCTGCAGTTGAACTGGTGACTACACACCCTCTATGCCTGGGACCCTGCCAGGCGCCCCACAGCCGCGTAGGCGCTGCAGCATCCCTTCTTCCTGGTTAGGCAGGGGATGTGGTGAGAGAAAGGGGCATGGCAGCGCACGAGGAAACATGGCGGGCGCTGTTAGAGTACCGCAGTCGACCTGGTGACTGCATGCTCTGCCCATGGGCGGGACAGTGTGAGGGTGGTGTGCTACAGGGTACAGGTTACAAACACCAGCGTGGTTGCAAGTTCCAACCCTTACCTCATCCCAGCCACCCACCTTCTATTCCCTCCCCTCCTAAGCAAAAGGGATCGACCCTCCCATACATGCCCGAGAAGCCTAAATCCTCCTCCCTCCTCCTCCCACTGCCAGCACAGCCCCCACTGTGCCCATCACCATCTCTTATTCCTTCCCAATACTCCGTTTTCTCCCGCCCTGAGCAAAAGGGAGTGACCCTCCCCTACACGCCCAAGAAGCCCAAATCCTCCTCCTCCTCCTGCTCCTCCGCCACTGCCAGCACGGGTCCCGTCGTGCCCATCACCACGCCCTCGCAGCTCAACAGCAACACCACCACCAGGAGCGCCCTTTCTTGCAGGCGTGCTCTTCGCTCACTTCCCCTCACCCCCACTCCCCGCCTAATCTCCATTCTTCCTCTCCCTCTCTCCCCCTTCTCCCATTCTCCCCCCGCCCCGAGCAGAAGGGAGTGACCCTCCCCTACACGCCTAAGAAGCCCAAATCCTCCTCCTCCGCCGCCACTGCTAACACGGGTCCCGTCGTGCCCATCACCACGCCCTCCCAGCTCAACACCACCACCACCACCACCAGCAGCGCGCTTACCAGTGCCCTTGGGCTCTCTAACCCCAGTCAAGCCCTCCTGCAGCCTGTGCCCCGTGCTGTTGCCTCGCCCCTGCACCCAGCGTTGTTACCACAGGGTCAGGGGCAGGCGTATGTGACTCCCGAGCAGCAGCTGCAGCAGCAGCAGCAGCAGCAGCAGCAGGGGGTTCCAGTTCCAAAACTGTACCAGCCACAGCCGCAGGTGCAGCAGCAGCAACAACAGCAGCACCAACAGCAACAGCAGCAGCAACACCAGCAGCAACCCCAGCTGCAGCAGCAACCGCACCAGCTGTTGAGTCCCACCACCCAGCTGAGTCCCAGGATCCAACAGAGCCCGCAAGACATGGAGCCTCTCAGCCCCCACATGCTCCCCAGCCCACTCCACGCCCCTATCAACCAAGGGCAAGCGCAGGCACAGGGGATGGGGCAGGGAATGGGGCAGGGGATGGGGCAGGGGCAGGGAGTGGGGCAGGGGCAGGGAGTTGGGCAGGGGCAAAGGCAGGGGGGGCAGGTGCGTAAGTGGCACCAGCCGGGCCAGAAAACGCCTCCCCATACACAGCAGCAACCGCTGCAGCAGGCATTGCCACAGGTGGGGGGGTTGCAGCAAGCAGGGGGGTCGCAGGGTTATTCCCAAGGCGTATCAGGCGGATATGAGCAGGGAGGTAGTCAGAACGGTAGGGCAGGGCCTTTCCAGCAAGCACCAGGGTCTCCGCTTCACCTACAGTCACAGTCACAGGCACACTTGCAGGCACAATCACACCTCCCCCAGCAGCCACCTCCACGCTCCCCTCTGCGCTCCCCCCTGCACTCGCCCCTGCACTCCCCCATGCACCCTTCCTTGGGTGGGCAAGTAGGTGCGAGGGCCATGCAAGGGCCACAAGCCACCCAGCAGTCGCAGCAGCAGTACGAGGGGCAGATGTACCAGGGGCAACAATATCATGGACAGTACCCTCCCCAGCAGCAGTACCAGCAACAGCAACAGCAGCAGCAGCAGCAGCAGTATCAGCAGCAACAGCAGCAGCAGCAGCAGTATCAACAGCAGCAATATCAGCAGCAGCAGTACCAGCAGCAACAGCAGTTTCAGCAGCACGAGCAAGGGTTCACAGAAAGGGCAGATGGGGGAGGAGGAGGAGTGGGGGGGTATGGAGACACAGGAGCCGACGCCGCAGCAGGAGGAGGAACAGGAGGAGGAGGGGGCAAGTCGGAAAAGAGAGGCTTTTTCTCTCGGAAGTTGGGTGGGTCGAAGAGTGTAGGCCGGAATCAGGTGCCGGCTGATGTCAAGGGAGGTGGAGGGGGAGGAGGAGGGGGAGGTGGGGGTAGTAAGCTGGCCACGTTGCAAAGATATGGAAGCCAATTACTAGGTGGGATGTCCACGCTTCATTCCCCCTTAGGACATGCCATGCCATCACATGCCATGCCATCACATGCCATGCCATCACATGCCATGCCATCACATGCCATGCCATCACATGCCATGCCATCACATGCCATGCCATCACATGCCATGCCATCACATGCCATGCCATCACACGCCATGCCATCACATGCCATGCCATCACACGCCATGCCATCACACGCCATGCCATCACATGCCATGCCATCACACGCCATGCCATCACATGCCATGCCGTCCCACGCCATGCCATCACATGCCATGCCATCACATGCCATGCCATCACATGCCATGCCATCGCATGCCATGCCATCCCACGCCATGCCATCACACGCCATGCCATCACATGCCATGCCATCGCATGCCATGCCATCACATGCCATGCCCTCACATGCCATGCCCTCACACGCCATGCCATCACATGCCATGCCATCACATGCCATGCCATCGCATGCCATGCCATCACATGCCATGCCATCGCATGCCATGCCATCACATGCCATGCCCTCACATGCCATGCCATCACATGCCATGCCCTCACATGCCTTGCCATCACATGCCATGCCCTCACATGCCATGCCCTCACACGCCATGCCATCACATGCCATGCCATCGCATGCCATGCCATGCTTTACCAGCCATACCGTGCCCCTTCTCCTGTCGCGTCCTCTCACTCTCACTCTGCCCTTGTCTTTCTTGCCTTCCTTGCTTTTCCTTGCGCGCTCCCCTCCCCTACGCACCCTGTTATTTTGAAAAGGCCCACATGCCCTCCCCATTTCGATTCCTCATCTGCCTCTGTCACTTCAGACCATGCTTTCGGTTGCTTCGTTTCGCCTCATCTCTTCCTAGCCTTCCTTCCTTCCTTCCCTGGCACGCTCCCCTCCCTTCCCACCCCCCATATCCCTGGCATGTTTTGAGACGTCTCAAAACTCAACTGCTCCCCTCCCTCCCACCACCCCCCCGTATCTCTGGCATGTTTTGAGACGTCTCAAAACTCAACTGCTCCCCTCCCTCCCACCACCCCCTGTATCCCAGGCATGGCTCGCCATTCCGCGTCCGCATCTGTCAACTCCTCACATGCAGTCGGCTCCATGTCCAGCCGATCTGTAAGTCATGTCCAGCCGATCTGCAAGTCATGTTAGTCAGGACCTATGTGCATCTCTTTCTTGTTAGTCGAGTAGAAAGCATTCCTCCTTTGCGTCCGCATCTGTGGTTTAAGTAGTCTACTTTTGAGACGACTCAAAAGTAGACATTCCGCGTTTGCGTCCGCATCTGTGGTTAAGTAGTCTACTTTTGAGACGACTCAAAAGTAGACATTCCACGTTTGCATCCGCATCTGTCAACTCATTGCATGCATCCAGTCGGCCCCATGTCCAGTCGATCGCTAAGTCAAGACCTTTGTGCATCCGCTTTTTTTTTCAAGTCGCGTCAAAGCCATTCTGCATCTTCCTCTATCAAGTTGACAGTGTCAAGTCTTCACATCCAGTTGGCTTCGATCTGTAAGTCAGACCTTCGTGCATCTCTCTTTTCTAGTCGAGTCAAGACCTTTCCGCGTCTGTGCCTGTCAAGTCCTCGCATCCAGCCGGCTCCATGTCCTGGCGATCTGTAACTGTAAGTCTGGAACGCCTGTGCGTCCATGCACCATGCATGCATGCTTGCTTGGTGTCCATGTATCCGTGCACCATGCGTTTTGTTCAGTACGAAACCCATGCTATCTTATCTATCCCTCTCCCCATCCTCCCTTCCCCTGTCTCACTCCCGTCCTCCCTGCCTCCTTCCCTCCCTACCACGGTATAGTAACTGAAGTTCCAGAGTACTTGTAGATGACTGAAATTAATGGTTTTGAGACGTCTCAAAACTAAGGGCGCGGGTCCTCCAATTCGTTATTTCGAAAACGGTATGATTTCGAGGTGGTTACGGTTTTCGCAAAATTCGCGAGGACATTTCGCATGTCGACAAAATTTCTCGCCCAAATTCATAGCGGCGATGGGACATGCGTGACGAATTTACCAGTTCGAACGGCCACTCCGCTACGTATGAACTGCCAGCCTTTTGGCGTCGGCGAAATCACGAAAGCCTACTGCGAAAAAAACTGTCATGTAGCCGCTGGTTGTTCGCGAATTTCGACTGCTGGCGAATTGACTCAGGTTTCGCACGAATTGAAGTGATGGGTTTGAATTTCAAAGTTGGAACGTCCCAGCTTGGAACCTCTGAAACTGCCTGGTTCGGCAGGTTTTGAGGCGCCTCAAAACTGCCTGGTTCGGCAGGTGGTTCGAACCATCTCTGGAGTGGTTCGTACTGCCCTAAAATACGAAATGGTTCGGATTTTGGTGTTATGCCACCGATGTCCCGTGCCCTAAACTACTTCCCTCCGTACCACACAAGAAACGGGATAGTAGCTAAACCCTAAAAACTAAACCCGAAACCGCCCTGAAGTTCCAGAGTACTTGTAAATGATTGAAATTACCCCCCCCCCCCCAACCCAACCCCCCCCCTCCTCCGTCCCCCCCTCCCCTCCTCCACCTCTCTCCTCTCTCCTTCCCCCTCCCGTCGTTCCCAGTCTCTCTTCTCCCACAGGACAAGTCGGTGTCTGTCAGCCAAAGCAACTCTGCTGGAGCAGGTGCGGGGGCTTCTGAATCGACTCAAAAACCACCCCACCTCACCCCCCTCCTCCGCCGCTTCCTCTCCCCTCTCCCCTCTCCCCCGTCTCTCTTCCCCCACAGGACAAGTCGGTATCTGTCAGCCAAAGCAACTCTGCTGGAGCAGGTGAGGGGTTGAAACAAGACACATGGGGTTCAAGGAGCACAAGGGGCACAAGGGGCACAAGGGGCTCAAGGGGCACAAGGGGCTCAAGGGGCACAAGGGGCTCAAGGGGCACACGGGGCACAAGGGGCACTCAGGGCACACGGGGCACAAGGGGCATGAAGGGCGGAGCACGGTTGTCGAAAGGTTTTCTCGTTTTTCTCCTCTCTCGCGTTTCTTCCGTTTTCATATTGCTCATTTCCCATCTCACCAGCTAGCTTTTGAGTGGAATCAGACCGCCTCCTCCTCCCCCCCCTCCCCCTTCCACCACCCCCTCCAGTTCTCTCCCATTCTGGCTCCGTGGCTGAATCTACCTCTCCACCCGCCTCTCCTCACCAGCTAGCTTTTGAGTAGACTCAGACCGCCCCCTTCCCCCGCCCCTCCCTCCCCCACCTCCCCCCCTCCAGTTCTCTCCCGCTCTGGCTCCGTGGCTGAGTCTGCCTCTCCACCCGCCTCTCCTCACCAGCTAGCTGAGATTGGCAGGTAGGGGGCATGTGGGTTTGTTGCTTTAATGGTATGTGTGTTGCAGGTGTAACTTCTTTGGTTACTGCTCTCTTCTACGCCATGTATGCCTGTTGCTTTATCAATCACATTATGCATTTGTCACAGTTTGCTCCCCACTACCTATCACTCTATGCGCCCTCACCCACTACTCGTCTGCCAACCAACCCTATCCCCTTCCTGAGAATACCTCCCTTCTACTCTCCCTGTTCTCCTCCTACTCACTCCCTCCCCCACCACCGCCCTTCACCATCCTCCCCCTTATACAGAAGGGGCACTTACCCGGCTACCCAGAGTCATATCGCTAGTGGTGGTGTTGCTGCTGCTGCTGGTAGCGGCAGGTACTATGAGGACTATGGGGACAGTAGCCGAGGGATGGGTGGGGAAGGTAGAGGTGGTGGCGGCGGTGGTGGTGGTGGGGTGATGCGCGGTGGGATGATGGGTGGAGGCGGCCAATATGCTGTGGAGCCTCCGGGGTTTCGGGTTTACTGAATGGGAAGAAGCGGTTTTACCCCACATGCAGGAGGCGTTTTTCCTGGCGGAAAGATGAATATGTGCATCGTCACCACGCCTCGCAGATCTACCTAGGCTGCTCAAGGCAGCTCTGTTACGAGGTCTTGTGTTTCCTCACTGCTAACCTCGACAAGCCAGATGTGGTTACTAACCCTCCACTCCACATGGAGCATGGTGCACGACATAGTGCAGCATGCAGCGCTGCAATTTTTTAATTTTTTATTTTCACCGTGGGGTCATAGACTTCCACCTCTTTCGGTTTGGAAGCTAGCTTGCGTGCATTGTATTTTGTGTAAGTTTAGGAAATAAGGGAGTGTCATTTGTAAGGAAATTATATTATATGTACAACATATGGATACGGTGAAGCGTAGTTTTGTCATCCACAGTGCCGACAGCCAGTCTGTGGAGGGACAGCAACAGAACCCACCACCAACCAACCACCCTCTTCGCGGAGGCGCAGGGGCATCGCTCACTGGTGGCTAGTTTTCCCCATCTGCCCTCGCGCCAATCGAAATTCCCCCCAACCTCAACAAAACTGACTCCCCCCCCCCCTCCCCTCCCCTCCCCTCCCCTCCCCTCCCCTCCCCTCCCCCCAGCCGCGGGATAAATTCCGCTCTTGCGCTGCGCTAATGTGTGTGCAGGTGTGCGCCTTTGCCTCGCATCTGTCAGACAAGCTTGCTCTTGGGTGGTCGATGGAGTGGATCAGGTGCCCAGCTGGAGTCTGATAGTTCCACATCGTGCTTCAAGTGTGAAAGACTTGAAATCAAGGTAACCCAGAATCAGCTCGAAATTTGGTTCGGTAAACATTTCGGCTACCGCATCAGCGTTTCCCATAAACGTAGTCAGCCAAGTGTAGAACACTTGGACTTTTTGGAGACAAACTGTAGGTGGTACAGTATGCGAGTAAACCACTCACACTACTGTTTTCACAGGACAAAAGCTGCTGGGTTGACAGGACACTGATGAGAAGTGGAATTCGTCATAGCTTGACAGACGGAGATGGTATTCTGTTGGCTAACCGGAATATGATTTAGGAGTGCTAGAAGAATGCTGCAGCCTTCCTGGGGTGACGACTTTAGGGTTTCATGATCCAGAGCACCTGCATTGTTCTCCTGCGATGCGTTGACGAAACCAAGACGATAGTGACGATTAAAAGGTTAACGCTTTCTCGAAGATTCGGTGTTTTTGTTGTTTCGGCGTCTTATCATTCTTGCAAGCTTTAGCATTATACCTGACCGCGCATTTAGGATGTCTCTTATTCGTACTTCTGCTGCCTACATGAAGTCTACTGATAAACGGCATGCATTCGCTTCGTTTAATCTTATCATGCAGCTTTTACCGGTATTAAGGAGTGCACTTTTCGTGAATGCCAAAAGAGGAACGAAATTAATTAAAATGCACCTCAAATTAAAGCTACTGACCCGAGTCCTGACCGTGTTTCTTCCCGCCTTTCCCTTCTTTCGCAGGGACCCGGACCTGTCAAGGCGCAACACCTAGCTAGCGCAGCAATTCCGACGTCTGAAATCCTTTTTGGCGGATATCCCTTGCTGGTGCTCCACGCTGCTTTTGCCGGGGAATGTAGGCAGCAGCACCTACTGCAGCATTTTGTCAGCATTTTGCCAGGGATTGAGACGACAGACTGCTGATCAGTTACATCTGCGGAGCAGCTATGATTCGACTCGGCTTCTGCTTCTGACTGCGATAAGAGATTGTGTATAAGTTTATTCTGAGGAGCTGGTATGATCAGGGATGGGAGGCTGGCGGCAGCAGTGGCCGCTGCGAAGGCAGCTGCAGCCGAGAAAGCAGCAGCGGCAGAGAGAGCAGCAGCAACTGAAGCATCTCAGGGGGGCCCAGGCGGCCCAGGCTCCCAAGGCGGCAACGCTGCTGCAGATTCCACTGCTCCTGCTGAAGCAGCGGGAATGGTTATAGATGGACGGCTGGGAGGGACTGTGGCTATAGATGGACGGCTGGCGGCAGCTGTGGCTGCTGCGAAAGCAGCGGCGGCAGAGAGAGCAGTGAATGAAGCGGTGCAGATGGTCGGAGACGCTAATGCTACAAACACCACGGCTTCCAATGTTGCATTGACCCAGATCGCTGGCTTAGACGAGTCCCACAATGGACAAGGGATGGTTACCACCAGCAGTGCTGAGCGGGAAGACAACAGAAGCTCGGCCCAGCAGAAGCAGCAGCGGAAGCGGGACCAGAGTCAGGCGACCCCTCGAGAGCAGGAGCTGCAGCAGCAGCACGAGAGCGAGGGTGTGACAAGCCAGGTGTCTGAGAGCAGAGGAAGCAACGGCCAGGGCGGGCAAGGCAGAGCGGTGGGAAGGGAGGGGGGTGCGTCGCTGCATAGGTTGGAGGCGAGGAAGTACGGTAGAGATGGCGAACGAGGAGTGGAAAGGGGAGGGGAGGGCCGGAGGCGCACCCGGAGCAACGTCTCCCTGATGGACACTGGGGTAAGGGATTGCTGAGACATCACAAAACTCGTTATTGTATGGACTCGTTTGTATGCATAGTGGAGTAGGACCGTAGGAGGACATAATGTTCTTGGTCAACACAAGAGGAGAATAACTGTGGATTGGACTGGTGTAAGGGGAGGACGGATGGGTGCTGATCGAAGGGGAGGTGGGGGATGGTGAGAGGAAGGGAGGGGAAGGGGAGGAGGGAGGAGGGAAGGGAAGAAAGAAGGGTGCCAGTAAGCATGTCTGCTTGTCGTTGTTATACCTTCCCTGCAGGTGCTGCGGTTGGTGGAGGAGGTGGAGCGGGAGCTTGCGAGGCAGGAAACACTTCGCAGGTCTGTGGGTCTCAGTGCAGGCGTCAATACGCGTGTCTGCTTGTCCCTGTATACCAGCCTTGCAGCTGCTGCGGCCAGGGGAGGAGGTGGAGAGGGAGCTCGTGAGGCAGGAGAGGCTGGTGGGTGTTGGATAACTGGTGGAACTGTGACCAGTAACTATTGTGACTCACTGTGTGCCGTGCTTATCGCTTCAATCACCACAGGTGCTGCGGCTGGAGGAGGAGGTGGAGCGGGAGCTCGCGAGGCAGGAGAGGCTGGTGGATCTCATCGCCATGGCAGGGGCCGACATGCCCACACTACCCGTGCAGGTGACAACTGGGGAAGGTGACAATTACGGCAGGTTTGAGGGGCCTCTATACGAGAAAATATGGACCAAGAGGAAGGGGGTTAGCAAGGGAACGACGCTGGTGGGAATGATTGCCGTGGCAGGGGCTGACATGCCCGCACTGCCTGTGCAGGTGAGAAGTGGGGTTTGTGAGAAGGTGAGATGTGGCGCAGGGGACAACTAGGGCACGCAAGGGATAGGGAGTTACCGAGTAAATGATGCTGGTGGGGCCGATCGTCGTGGCAGGGGCCAGCATGCCCACACTGCCCAGGCCGCCGGACTGCCCGTGCGGGTGAGCGAACAGGGAGCGGTGATCTTAAAGTGGAATGTGAGCACAGGGAGTGGGGCGACGAGGTGGGGCGCACATGGGCAAGCTGCTGCGGGAGTGGTGTTCTTGAAGTTACCTCTACCCTCTATTCGTACCCTCAAATTGGTCCTTTGTATTATGTAGAAGAAGGGTACAGACAAGGCACATGGACACGCACAAAGGTGAGTCCTATCAGCCCGGTCCGGAGGACCCTAAGGGTCTCCCGGCACCGACTCAAGTACTTGAAGAAGATCTCCCACGGGCAGCAGCTCCGCGCGTCCACCGCAAGGAGACTCCTCGGCACCGGGTCAGTCGTACCCTCCCTCCGCAGTGTTCTCGAAGTTACCTCTACCCTCTAGTCGTACCCCCCCTCCCGTCAACAGGAGGAGCAGGACCGGAAGGAGAGGCAGCTCCACAGGGAGGTGCGCCACTGGGGCGACGAGGTGGGGTGGGTGCCTACCCTCGTGGTCTCTCAAACTTACCCGCATTTTCTCTGTAAACCCACCAGGCTCCCCTCCCATGCTCGCTAACAGGAGGAGCAAGACCGGAAGGAGAGGCAGCTCCACGGGGAGGTGTGCCACTGGGGCGACGAGGTGGGGCACACGCGCAAGCTGCTGCTGGAGCTGAACGTGGAGCGGGCCAACCAGTCCCCTGTATTGCCACCCTTTCCCCCGCGTACAGCTACAGGACGAGCAGGACCGAGCAGAGAGACAGTTACACAGGGACGTGCATCACTGGGGCGACGAGGCGGGGCACTCGCGCAAGCTGCTGCTGGAACTGAACGTGGAGCGGGCCAACCAGTCCCCACCATCCCCCCTGTCCTCCTGCCCCCCCGTCCATCCCCCGTAACGTGCGCTGACTGACAGGAGGAACAAGACCGAGCAGAACGGCAGCTGCACAGGGACGTGCATCACTGGGGCGACGAGGTGGGGCACACGCGCAAGCTGCTGCTGGAGCTGAACGTGGAGAGGGTCAACCTGGATCGAGCATTGGAGCAGGCGCACTTGGCCGTGGGGTCACCTGGCGCCGTGCGCGCCATACACACGGCACAGATGCAGCTGTGAGTGGGTTGTGGTGTTGAGAAAGGTGGGGAGGGGGGAAAGTCAACGTGGAGAGGGTCAACCTGGAGCAAGCATTGGAGCAGGCGCACTCGGCCGTGGGGTCGCCTGGCGCTGTGCGTGCCATTCACATGGCACAGATGCAGCTGTGAGTGGGTTGGGATGGCGGGCATGGGGGTGGGAGGGGAGCCAGTGCGGAGAGGGTGAATCTGGAGCGAGCATTGGAGCGGGTGCACTGGGCCGTGGGGTCGCGGGGAGCCGTTCGCGCCATTCACACGGCACAGATGCAGCTGTGAGTTGGGTGTGTTTTCTTAATGAACTGGGCCTTTAATCAACCTGGAGTGTGCGTCGGAGCAGATGCACTGGGCCGTGGGGGAGAGGGGGGGGAGTGGGGGGTGGGGGGGAAGGGGGGAGGGAGTTGGGATGGGGCTGATTGTGGAGAAATAGTTGGAGCAGGTGCACTGGGCCGGGCCGAGGGTCACCCAGTGCCGTGCGCAGCATCCACACCGCTCAAATGCAGCTGTGAGTTGGGGGGGGGGGGGGGGGGGGGACATGTTGCACACGTTCCTGTGTGCATGCTGTGTGCAAGCGTTCGCGTTTGCGCATGTCTCTGTTTCAGCTGCCTTTCATCCTGAGAAATCTAAGAAGGTGTCATGTCTTTGCTTCCGGTGTTTTTTGAGTTGACTCAAAACGCTTCCGGTGTTTGCTGGGCGTGTGGGTGTGCAGGTTGCAGCTGACGGCGCAGCGGGAAGTGCTCAAGGAGCTGATTCAGAACGAGAGGAAGGAGAACGAGAAGGTGAGCGTTGGGGGAAGAGAAGGTGAAAGGTGAGCCTTTGGGGCATGTGTCATATGCGCATAAATACATGCATACGTGCAGGCTGCAGCTGACGGCGCAGCGGGAAGTGCTCAAGGAGCTGATTCAGAACGAGAGGAAGGAGAACGAGAAGGTGCGTGCTCCGGGGGAAGGGGAAAGGGACGGGAGGCCTGGGTGAACGGCCATAGGGGGTCGAGGGGGTGAGAGGCAGAGCGGGGCAAAGGGGGCGAGTGAAGCTGATGGCGCAGCGGGAGGTGCTCAAGGAGCTCATTCAGAACGAGAGGAAGGAGAGCGAGAAGGTGAGCACTTGGGTGGGGGAAGAGAGGGTAAAATATGAGCCCTTGGGTATGTGGCATACATGGCTGCGAACAGGCAAGCTGCAGCTGACTGCGTAGGTGCCATTCCTCCCTGCTGCGCTATATTCTAACCCGGCTCTCCTCCCTTTTTCTAGCAGGCTGATCTTCCCTCTGTATTCCTCGCTTCCTGTGTCTGTCTGTCCCGCTGCCTCCTGGCCTCCCTCCCCCCATATGCTGCCCACCCTCTCCCTCCCAGGTCTCTCAGGTGGAGTGGAAGACTTTCTTGACCAAATCCAGAGTCATCCTGCCCTAGATGCCACCTCCCCCGGCAGGGCCAATAATTATTCCTTCCGTCGGCATCTCTGTCTCTCCCGCTCCCTCCCAGGTAGAGGAGTTTCTCGACCAGATTCTGAGTGACCCTGCACTAGATGCCACCTCCCCCGTCTTCGCCTCCCTCATAAAGGACCTCATCAACACACTCAACACCAGTGCACATGTCCCTTCCACTGTCACTGCTGCTATTGGTGCCGCCTCTGCTGCTGCCGCCGCTGCAGCTGCCGCTGCTTTTGCTGCTGGTAGTGCCATAGGAGGGGGAGCAGGAGGGGGGGATTTCTCTGCCTCTTTTTCCCACGCTGGTGGATCTCGGGCCTCGATCCTCGGGCATAGTCACTCTACCCTTTCGTCCAGCACCCAGTTGCATAAGCTGAAGGACCTTCTAAAGGATGTGACTGATGTGAAGGGGATGAGGGAAGGGGGGAGGAGAAGGAGAGGGGGGAGTGGGACATGGGAGGAGTTAGGGAAGAGGTTGGAAGCAGAGGAGACAGCAGCAGGGGGAGGGGGGAAGTGGGGTGGAGGAGGAGGGGAGAGGGGAGGGGAAGGGGAAGCGGGAGGGGAGCGGAAAGCATGGGGAATTTTGATTGGCAGGGGCGGATGGGCTTAGAAGAAGAGGATATGATGCATCTGAAAGGGGGTAGTGATTCCCACATGGCGGGAGGAGGAGGTAAGGGAGGAGGAGGAGGAGGAGGAGGAGGAGGGGGGGTGGTGGTGGAGGAGGGGGAGGAGGGGGGAAGGCACGGCTGAAGGTACTTCAGAAGCTGAAGAAGAAGGTGGTGAGTGGGGCGGGGAGTGTGCCATGGGGAGGAGCAGGAGGAGGAGGAGGGGGGGCAGGAGGGCGGGAGTGGGAGGAGGGGATGAGGCAGAGGAGGGGGAGGAGGGGTACCTCCCAGGGGGTGGGTTGACATCGCCTAGAGGGGGAGACGGAGGGAGCTCAGCCTGGGGTGCAAGATCAGGCGTTCACTATAGGTCTGGAAGTGGCGGTGATCCTGGTGCTGTGGCGGGTGGCATCGGGTATAGTGGTGCATCTGCTGCTGCTGCTGGTGCTGCTGGTAACGCGGTTACCGGTGGTAAGCCGTTGAGTCGGGGCATGTCTCCGTTTAGGAATTTAGGCAGGTATTTATCGTCCACTGAGGCTGATTTGCGAAGTCTGGCGGACGCTGCGAAGGGCAACAACACTAGCAGCAGCAGTGGTGCTGGTGGTGTGGCAGCGGGTGGGAAGGGCGGGGTTAGGGTGGTGCGGGGCCGGCGCGTTACCGACGTTGCCCCACACACTGACCGTGAAAGCAGCCACAGCAGGCGGAAGGCTCCGAGCTATCCTGGTAGGGGGGGAGCAGATGAGGGCGGAGAGGGCGGGAAGGGGGAGTGGGGGGAGTGGGGGGAGCGGGAAGAGAGGGAGAGTTGGAGGACGAAGAGGATTATCTCATCCCCCCTCCAGCCACACGATCACTCACTCAGCCGTCTCTCACGCGCTCCTTTGCCCGCCGCGCCTCTGACAATAGAGAGGAGCTCAATAAGGTTGATGCTCCTGCGCTGGGCATCCCCGAGCTGCCTCGCCACACGTCTGCTGATCTCACAGGTGCCGTGCCGCTTGCCCTGGCCTCTAACACCGGTCTGGTTGCTGCTAGGAGCGCGTCTGCAGAGGGTTTTCAGGCAGCTGCTGGGCGTGGGGAGGGCGAGAGCGTGGGGGGGGCAGCTAAAGGCGGTTGGAGGGGAGGAGAGGCGGGTCAGGGGAGGAAGGCGGCAGGGGAGGAGGATGCAAGGGGAGAGGGGGAGGAGGAGAGGGGGGAGAGGGGGGAGAGGGGGGAGATCGAGGATTGGGATGGGTTGAATGAAGGGTCGTGGTCCCCCACGTGCACGCCGGGGGTGTTTTCTCGATTCAGCCGCAGCGCCTCTGCCGCGCATCGGTCAGGCGCTTCAGTTGCCGATGCTGATGCCTTGGAGCATGCCCATGGGGGTGGGCAGGGCCATGCCGATAGGCATGGGCGTGGGCACGGGCACGGGCATGGGCATGGGCATGGGCACGGGCACGGGCATGGGCATGGGCACGAGAATCCGCACGAATTGAGCTTCAAGGAAAGAAGAGGTGAGGATAGCCCGAGTGTCCTTCAAGAAGAGAAAGGTGGTGGCGGCGGTGGAGCGGCAGGCGCTACCCTCAGGTCCCAGTCCCTCAAAGTGGCCTCAGACGCAGGCAGCACGGTCAGCAGCAACACGGCCAGCAACACGGACAGCAACACGGACAGCAGCAGCATGATCGCTCTTGCCTCCGACTCCCTCATACCCTCCATTCTGCTCGCGAGCAACAAGAGCCCGAGCGCATGCGACCCTCGCTCTCCTTCCGCCGGGCCAAAACCCCCGACAGACATCGCTCCTACAGCCCCACCACCCACTCCTCCCCTCCTCCTCCTCCTCCTCCTCCCGTCCCCGCTCCCCCCTGGGAAAGATGTTTTCCTTTGCAGCACGGCATGCGCCAGGTATGCACGTCGGTTACGCTCGGAACAACTCCGAACCTGGGGATGAGGCTCGGGATGGCTGGTTCACTGATGGGGCTAGGTCTGGTGGGGATGACTCTGGGGTGGCGCTGGGTGTCGTTTCTGGGGATGGGACAACCAAGGAAGGTGCTTTTGCTGATCTATCAGCTACAGCTGCTGGTGCTACAGCTGGTGCTACAGCTGGTGCAGTAGCTGCTGCTGCCGTTGCTGCTGTTGATGCATCAGTTGCTGCTGGTGCAGGCCTGACTGGGTGGACCACTCAGGGGGAAAGGCGGCAGTCAGAACAGGCTAATGTGCTTGTAATAAACAATGACTGTACGGGGGAAGAGGGAAGCACGAGCCCCACAGGTCAAGATGCAGAAGATCTTACTGAGGACCTGCCGGAAGCTGGCCAAAGCTCAGCCCATCGGAAGTTCCTGGCCGTTGGATCGTTCTCCGAGATGGTTCAGGTGGGCTGGAGGGAGGAGGTAGGGCAGGGGCAGAGGGGAGAGGAAGGAGAGAGGACGAGGGCGGGGTGGCAGGAAGGTGGAGAGGAGGGATGGGGGAAAGGTGTGGGTCAGCAGGGGGTTGGGGAGGGTGGGGATGGGTGTGAGGGGGAAGAGGGGAGTGCGCATGTGAGGGAGCAGGAGGGGGAGGCGGTCTCTCAGGAGAAAGGAGAGGAGGAAGAGGAGGAGGAGGTGGAGGAGGTGGGGGAGGTGGGGGAGGTGGGGGAGGTGGGGGATATAGAGGCGTGGATGGAAGGTGAGAGTGAGGGTAGGGTGGTTTGGGGAGGAGACGGTAGAGAACTGGGAGGGGGAGGTGGGGAACGGGCCGGGGGAGAGGAATGGGAAGAGAGGCAACAGCAGCAGCAGCAGCAGCAGCAGCAGCAGTCTCTCTCAGCAGTGCTAGAAGCCCTCATCTCTTCAAGTGAGGCTGAGCTCTCAGGCAAAGGGAAGCGTGAGCACGGCAAGAAGGGCAAAGAAGCGAAGGAGAAGAAGAGCAGAGGGTTCTCGAGGAAAGGAAGCAAGGAAGGGAAGGGTGGCAGCAGCAGCGGGGGAGGGTCAGGGTTTGACTTCAATTTGCTAGGGGCCAGCACAGGGGGCAACGCAGGAGGTGACAGTGGCTGTAGCACGGGAGGCAACACGGGAGGTAGTTCTGCCGCACCCGCAGCTAATGTTGCTAATACAGCAAGGCCCTTGCAGTCTTACCCAAAGCCTCCGCTTGGTTCGGCGCCGGGCTCGGGAGCAGGCTTGGCAGCAGCCGAGCCAGCCAGATACACGCCAGCGGTCAGCGGCAATCCCTTTGTGACGATCGACTCATTGGAACGGTGGGCGTCTGCTGACGTGGCAGGCTTGGGTTCGTCAGGCCTCTCCAAACCTGCTGCCGAGCCTAGTTCCAGGCCTGAGCTGCTAAGCCCGAGGCGAACGCAGAGCGTGGGAGTGGCACTGAATTATAGGGCGTTGGATTGTGAATCAGGATCGGACGTTGGGCATGCTTTGGGGCTCATTGCTCCTCTTCCAAGAAAGGCCGTTCCGTTGCAGAGTGGCTTGAGGGATTCGTCTAACGAACAGGTGGGGGAACCTGACTTGGGTTCTGGTTCAAATATCGACATGATTTTGCTGCAGCAGCAGCAGAAGCAGGAGCAGGAGGGTTGGGAGACTGGGAAGGGAGGACAGACGGGAGCAGAGGCCAAGGAGCAGGGGGGACTAGAGGAGCAGGAGCAGACAGAGGAGCAGAAGCAGGGAGCAGCTAAAGCAGGGGCACTGGATGCAGCAGCTGCAGCGGGTGTCCTTCCAGCTGCATCTAGTGTGCAGCCGATACCTCTGGTGCAGGAACCTGCACCGCCAGAGGTCTCACCGGAGGCAAAGCCACGCATCCCACGTGTCTCCACTGCAGAAGCCCCTGCAACTGAACTGGTAACCAGAACAGGCGAAAGGGTTTGCTCCAGCACCTCTGCCAGCATTGGCAGCACCAGAAACAGCAGTAGTGGCACTATTGCGCACCTGGCAGCAGTCGCACCCCCCCTGCATCCACTCCCTCCTCCACCCTCTCAGGAGAATCCACCTCCCGCAAATCCTTCCGTAAATCCCTTGCCAAATCCATCAACCACCTCCAAAAAACGATAAAAACCTCCTCCTCAACCCGCCAACCCTCCTCCTCCTCCCGCGCCTCCTCTCTCCCTGCAGCAGATTCCACCCCTCTTTCCCTCGAGCTAGAGGATCTCCGCTCCCGCCCGTGCGCTCTATCCGAAGAGATGCTCAAGTCAATCGCCTCCATCTATCTGCACCACGCCCATCCCGCCGTGTGGGGCCTTGGGGAGGGGACACGGCGCGCCGCTGCTCTGCTCCTTGCCTCGGACCAGGCCCGCGCTGCGGCGGATCCCGCCCATGCTGCGGCGAATCAGGCCAGTGCCACGTCAGATCAGGCCCGTGGTGCATCAGATTTGGCGTGTGCCACGTCAGACCTGCCCTGTGCTGCGCCAGAGGGGGAGGAGGGGGTTGGGAAAGGAGGGTCAACTGGGAATCTAGGGGGTCTGAGTGGCTCAATCCGCCATAACCTTCCAACAAGTGTGGTGGGGGAGGGAGGGGATAGAGGTGATAGTAACAGTGCCGATAGCGATACTTTAGGCCCGTTACAAGCACTCTCGAATAGTACTGAATCGACAGATCCAGGAGACAGCAGCATCTTCCTGCTTCCTCCCACCACCCCTTCATACCCCCCTCTCACTCCCTCCCTCACTCCCTCCCTCACTCCCTCCCTCACTCCCTCTCTCTCCAAGAAGCCTTCTCTCTTCGCCTCAGACCCAGCCTCCAAGTCCCGTAGGGGGCTGGCTCTCGCCTCTGCTACAGCCAAGGCGCCCCAGTGGCTGCGCTCGGCATTCCCTGGAGGCAAGCAGGGGGGCGGAGGGGCAGGGGCAGGCAGCGGGACAGGGGCAGGGGGAGGGACAGGAGCAGGGGGGGGGACAGGGGGTTGGGAAGGGTTTGAGGAACAGGAAGAGGCAGAGAAGCTTCTAGAGCCATCGGGAATCACGAGAGCAAGCACTGACACCTCCGCCAGAGACCGGGGTGGCAGCAGCAGCAGCAGTAAGGCAGCCAATGCCATGCCACGCTCTGCCTCCTGCGCTCCTTCTACTGCTCCTGCTGCTGCTGCTGCTGGTATAGGAGCAGACACAGGCGCGTCAGCAGCTGCTAGAATCGCAGAAGTAGGGGTTGGGAAGAGGCCGGAGGGGTTCGTGGATCCATACGGGGGGTTGGAGGGGCACCCGTGCGCGCCAGTGGTGGCGGGGTACAGCGCAGCCATGGAGGTGACTGCTGTGCCTCTGCCCGACTCGTTCAGCAGTGCAGACATCTTCCTGCTCTGCCGCTACAGGTGCGTCTGACTGGTACAGGTGTGTGCGCGCATACAGGTGCGTGTCACTCTATTGCCAACACAGGTGGGTGCTGTGTGAGGTGGAGACTTACAGCGCAGCCATGGCTTTTGAGTCGACTCAAAAGTCAGGTGCGTGCCACTCTATTGCGGCCGACACAGGGGGGTGCTGTGTGAGGTGGGGACTTACAGTGCGACCATGGAGGTCACTGCCGTGCTTCTGCCTGACTCGTTCAGCAGTGCTGACATCTTCCTGCTCTGCCGCTACAGGCGACCTCTCCCTACTGCCTACACAGGTGAGTTGACTTCTCCCTACTGCTTACACATGTGAGTTGACTTCTCCCTACTGCCTACACAGGTGAGTTGACTTCTCCCTACTGCCTACACAGGTGAGTTGACTTCTCCCTACTTCGAATACAGGTTGGTGGATGCTGTGTGGCTCGTGAGGGGACTCAGAGCCTTTGACTCAATATCTGAAACCTGAACCATAGTAAACACCTGCGCTCAATATCTGTGCTCATGCCCAACCATAGTAAACACCTGTCCTCCATGTCTTTCTTTCGCGTGCTCACCTGTCCTCTGTGTCTCCCCCTCACGTGCCCACCTGTCCTCCATGTCTCCCCCTGGCGCACATCAGAATGCTGGTGGAGCAGCTAGATGACGTGAACCCAGTGCTATTGTCAGAGGACGAGCGGATAGCCTTCTGGGTCAACCTCTACAACTCCCTGCTTCTGCATGTAAGACCGCTGTCTGCTGCATGTGAGCGCTGTTGTCTGCTGCATGTGAGTGCTGTTGTCTGCTGCATGTGAGTGCTGTTGTCTGCTGCATGTGGGCGCTGTTGTCTGCTGCATGTGAGCGCTGTTATCTGCTGCATGTGAGCGCTGTTGTCTGCTGCACGTGAGCGCTGTTATCTGCTGCATGTGAGCGCTGTTGTCTGCTGCATGTGAGGCTGTTTGTGATTGGTGTAAGTCCAGCATTACTTCCTGAGGATGACGGACAGCCTTCTGGGGGTCAACCTCTACAACTCCCTGCTGCAGCATGTTAGGACGGTTGTCTGCTGCACGTAAGGGCTGTTGTCTAGAGCATGCACGCAAGGGCTGTTGTCTAGAGCATGCATCTAAGGGCTGTTGTCTTGAGCATGCACATAAGGGCTGTTGTCATGCCCGGTCGCTTCTTTAATAACTTTTTTTCTCTGTCTGCCTTCTGCTCTTTTATCCCAGCATCTTCTCACCGTCCCTCCATTTCATCTATCCACTTTCTTCCCTTTCCCCCCTCTTCTCCCCATCCTCTCTCCCTCCTCTCCCCCTCCTCTCCCCCTCCTCTCCCCCTCCTCTCTCCCTCCTCTCCTCTCCTCCCCCCCTCCCCCCCTCTCCTCCCCCCCTCCTCTCCCTCTCCTCCCACCCTCTTCTCCCCTCCTCTCCCCCTATCAGGCGTTCCTCATGGACGGCTACCCTGCAACTCATACCAAGCGCATGGCCATGCTTCATCAGGTGAGCTCTACTGAACCCAGAATTCTGATTCTTTAACCCTGCACCTTTTGCTTTACCCTAGACCCGAATTCGGAAGCCCTCAACCCTCGCTCTCGTGCTTCCTTTATTTTTTTATTTCTTTCTCGTGCCTCCCCCTATCAGGTGTTCCTTTCTCTTCTTTCTCATGCTTCGTTGTCGCGCTTCGTGTTCTGCTTAAGTGCGGCTTCCTTTCTTTTTTCCACTATACCAAGTCCAGTCCCTCGGGAATGCTTCCATTCCCGCACCCTCCTCCCCACCACTCCCCTTCTCCCCCCTCCCTCTCCCCCTACCCTCCCCCTCTCCCCCCCTCCTTCACTCTCCCCCTTCAACCCGTTGTGCCTCAGGCCACCTACACTATCCGAGGCCAGGCAATCAGTGCCCTAGATTGACTTCTGACATGCCTCACCGCCACTCTTCACCCTCCCACCCCCTCCCACCCCCTCCCACCCTCTCTCGCCCCCTCTCACCCCTCTTCACCCCTCTCACCCTCTCAGGCCACCTACACCATCCGGGGCAAGGCAATCAGCGCTATTGATATCGAGTTCTCCATTCTTCGGGCGGCCTCCTTCCGCCCTTCTCTGGTGCGCACTCCCTTTGCTGTGCCCCCACCCCCGCCATGCCCATTCTTCCCCCCCATGCCCATCCCCCCCCCATGCCCATCCCCCCCCCCCATGCCCATCCCCCCCCCCCATGTCCATTTCCCCCCCCCATCCCCATTCTTCGGGCGGCCTCCTTCCACCCTTCTCTGGTGCACAAATTCCGTTCTGCCAAAAAATATTCCGCACTTAAGGGAGAGAAGGAAAAGCTTGGGTGTACTATGCTTCCTCAATCTAACCTGGCTACGGCACTCTAAGGCCCGCCCCCTTGGCTTCACTCGACTATCGCTCCTCCTGAATGCATCAGTACCTTGACACTCCTGCTGCTCTGCGCATCCCCCCCCTCCCCCGTTCCCTCGCTCCCCCCGTACCATACCCTCTCCTCTCTCCACCCATCCGGGTACGGCACTCAAGGCCCACCCCCTTGGCTTCACACGACTTTCGCTCCTCCTGGGTGCTTCTCTCCCCAGAGCTCTCTGGCCCATGCCCTCTCCTCTCTCCATTCCCTCCACCCCAATGCTCCCTCCCCCCAATACTCCCTCCCCCCCAATACTCCCTCCCCCACAATGCCCTCTCCTCCGTCAACCCTAAACCAGGCTAGAGCCCTCAAGGCCCGCCCCTTCCCCTCAGATCACTATCGTTCCTCCTGGGTGCTCCAGTCCCCCAGCCCACCTTCGCTCTCTGCCACATGCCCTCTCCTCTCTCCATCCCCCTCACCTCCTGTTTTGAGGCGCCTCAAAACCGCGTGATAGAAGTCTAGTTTTGAGGCGCCTCAAATCCTGTCTCCATCCCCCTCACTTCCAAAGCCCCCCCCCCCTTCTCTCCCCCCCAATACTCCCTCCTCATTCAACCCCACCAGGCCAGGGCCCTCAAGGCTCGCCCCTTTTCTCCAGACGATTATCGCTCCTCCTGGGTGCTCCAGTCCCCCGAGCCCAGCGTCTCCTTCGCTCTCTGCCCCGGCACCTTCTCCGCTCCTCTGGTACGCATTTCTAAGCCTCTACCCACCTTCTTCGCACGTACTGCTCCAGCCCCCCAAGCCCAGCGCCTCCTTCGCTCTCTGCCCCCCAGCACCGTCTCCGCTCTTCTGGTTCGTCAAATTGTTCATCCTCTCATGCTTTAAGGCACGGTACGCCCACACAAAGGAGAGCCTCCTAGAGATGGTTCGTCCTCTCACGCTTTAAGGCACGGTACGCCCACACAAAGGAGAGCCTCCTAGAGATTGTTCGTCCTCTCATGCTTTAAGGCACGGTACGCCCACACAAAGGAGAGCCTCCTAGAGATGGTTCGTCGCAAGCTGAAAGTCTTCTCATCGCAAGCTGTCAGAGCAGAGTTGGAGGGGGTGCTCTAGGCTTTTCAATGCATACTCCCTCTTTTCTCCGCTCTCGCCTCTTGCTGCAGAGCTGCAGGAGGCCAGGGCGAGCTTCTTGGTTGGAGCTGGCTCTGGGGCTCAGTCAGTCACCCTCCTGTTTCTGGAGCTGGAGGGGGTGCTCCTATCCCAAACCGTCCTATGCATCTCCTTCTCGCTTAATGAGTCTATTTCACACAGGTGTCCCAAAAATTGGCTCATTGCACACGGGTCCTACGCATCTCCCTCTCGCTCCCCTTCCCCTTCCGCCAGTTGTGATTCTTCTCTCCCCGCACAGTCAGAGCAGGGCTGGAGGAGGCCAGGGCGAGCTTCCTGGAGTTGGCTCTGGGGCTCAGTCAGTTGGGCCAACCACAGTCACCCTTCCCTTTCTTCCGTCTCCCTGTTCCATGCACGCCCCCAGCTGAGAGCCTTCTCACCGCGCACGGTCAGAGCAGAGCTGGAGGAGGCCCCACCCACCTTACCCCCCCCCTTCCCTTCCTCTTCCCCTTCCCCCAGCTGAGAGCCTTCTCACCGCGCACGGTCAGAGCAGAGCTGGAGGAGGCCCCACCCACGCTTACCCCCCCCCTCCCCTTCCTCTTCCCCTTCCCCCAGCTGAGAGCCTTCTCACCGCACACGGTCAGAGCAGAGCTGGAGGAGGCCCCACCCACGCTTACCCCCCCACTCCCCTTCCTCTTCCCCTTCCCCCAGCTGAGATCCTTCTCACCGCGCACGGTCAGAGCAGAGTTGGAGGAGGCCCCACCCACGCTTACCCCCCCCTCCCCTTCCTCTTCCCCTTCCCCCAGCTGAGAGCCTTCTCACCGCACACGGTCAGAGCAGAGCTGAAGGAGGCCCCACCCACGCTTACCCCCCCACTCCCCTTCCTCTTCCCCTTCCCCCAGCTGAGAGCCTTCTCACCGCGCACGGTCAGAGCAGAGCTGAAGGAGGCCCCACCCACGCTTACCCCCCCCCTCCCCTTCCTCTTCCCCTTCCCCCAGCTGAGAGCCTTCTCACCGCGCACGGTCAGAGCAGAGCTGGAGGAGGCCCCACCCACGCTTACCCCCCCCTTCCCTTCCTCTTCCCCTTCCCCCAGCTGAGAGCCTTCTCACCGCACACGGTCAGAGCAGAGCTGGATGAGGCGAGGGAGAGCTTCCTCGAGGTGTCTCTGGGGCTCAGTCAGAACGACCGCATTGTTCTTCCCAAAATACTGGACTGGTGTGTGGTTACATTCTGGTGTGTGGTTACATTCTGGTTTCTATTTCATATCATGTCGTCTGTTCTCCCTGTCTTTCGCATCTCCTGGGTCGTAGAGCTATACTCTCCTTGCTTCTCTCAAGCACTCTCCAAGATCCCTAACTGCTTGTCATTGTCACACCATCCTCCCCCCCCCCTCCTCCCTCCCTCTCCCATTATCGTGCTGCTTGGTTTCCTCCCCCTCACAGGTTTTGTCCTGATTTTGCCGATTCCCTTCCATCCTTGCTTGAGTGGGCCTTAAATCAACTCCCCCCTGCCCCGCGGTTGGCATTGGCCAAGCGGATTGCTCTCAAAGTCAATCCCACAATCACACAATGTGTTGAGGTGGCGCCATTCGACTGGTCGATCCGTTACCTTCTCGACCCCAAATCACTCACTATAAACACTGATGGGTTGTAGACTTGTGGTCCACAAGAGAGGCATGCGGTAATACAGTATTCAGCAAGTCATGAATGATAAAACTATGCTCTGATTGAGGGTGAGGGGTGGTTTGCTTTTTTTTGTCATTGCCACTCTAACGAGGTAGTTTTCCCTTGCACAAGTATTCCCATCGGATACATAGTTCGATGGCATATATTTACCATGATTTGCAAAGGGACATAAGCATACATTGATCCTAGAGTCTTCATTAGGATGGGTTTATCTGTTTTGGAAACCTTCTTGGATACATTGCTCGGTTTTCAACTTGTGATATATCACCAACCTGTTACTTTTTGTTTGTTCGCCAGCTGGTAACCTCCCTCGCGAGCCACAGCAGAGCCCTAACTCCCACAGTTGGCGAAACCTCGTTCCTCGACATCTGGTTGGAACACGCATCAGCTGCCTTCCTTTCTCATCTGCCTGTTCAGCCTTCAAAGACTAGCTCTGGTACGTATGCTTCTCTGCTGTGCTCTCCACTGCCAAGTCGGCCATGGATGACCTAATCTGGGTCGCCTAGCGGCGTGTTCGCGTTCTGATATTAGGATCCTCGTCTCCTCTGGTGGTTAGTCGTTTCAGACCTCGTAGGGATTTTTTCGCCATCGGGATCTGGTTTTCCGCTAGTTTCGTGTTCCCAGTTAGGGGGTCGTAGCAATCTAATTCGCTTGGTATCTCATTAGGGATTGTTGAGCACTTCGTACAACCACCCTGAATAGTCGCTTAGGTTCTTAAAATGGCTGGCGAGGAAGGCGCAGCAGCCGCGGACGGCGCAGCTGCAGCGCCGTCTGGCGCAGGCGGAGGGGGAGGAGCTCCCCGGGACGCGGGGGAAGCAAGCAGAGGCGCAGCGGCGGCTCCCGCGGGAGCCGGAGGCGGAGGAGGAGGGGGGGCGGACTCGTACATCGGGTGTTTGATTAGTCTGACTTCGAAGAGCGAGATCCGCTACGAGGGGGTGCTCTATACGGTCGACACGCAACAAGCTAACATCGCCCTGCAAAACGGTACGTCTATCTTGCAAAGTGGTACGTCTATCCTGCAAAACGGTACGTCTATCTTGCAAAACGGTAACTTCGTCCGTCCATCTGATTAGTTTGACGTCTAGGAGCGAGATTTGCTGATAGCGCGATCCGCGACGAGGTGTACTGTACACGGTGGACACCCAGCAAGCCAACATCGCCTTGCAAATCGGTAGGTTTTTTAGTCCGTCTGTTTGCAACACCCTTCAGCTCTTCTGTCCGTCTGATATAGGGTTCGTTTTCTAACACCCTCGCAAATCGGGAGGTTTTTTTCTCTCGCTCCTTGGTTTGTTTTTTCTCGTACCGGTCCCATATGTGATGTCTTAAGATCGAGGTGACTTTTGAGTCGACTCAAAAGATCTGCCCCGTTAAGAGATAAATCTTGGAGAAACTTGCTGGGTTCTGGTCGCTTCGCTATTCAATATGCTTCGCTTCGCATTTCGCGACATTCCCAAGACACGTGTGCCTCATGGCCGGGCGCTTCGGTGGTTCTTATGGTCGTAAGCAACTACTCTTCGTCGTGGACCTTCTTATGTTTTCCTCAGCTGCCACCTTTCCGCGACGCTGTCGTGCTTCTCCGATTCCCTGAAGAGCATTTGGTAAAATAGATACGTGCGCCATTTGCTGTTTTCCTTCTCACCCGCGCAGTGCGGTCGTTCGGGACGGAGGGGCGGAAGAAGGACGGCCCTCAGATATCTCCTAGCGACAAGGTCTACGTCAGTTCTTAATATACCCTTCTTTTGCTGTCTGCTCTCCCCTTAACCCGCGCAGTGCGGTCGTTCGGGACGGAGGGGCGGAAGAAGGACGGCCCTCAGATCCCCCCGAGCGACAAGGTCTACGACTTCATCATCTTTCGCGGAACCGATATTAAGGTGCTAAAATCGGAACACCTAAGAACATCTGCGTCGGGCCCTAGTCGTTGTCTTTTGAGGCGCCTCAAAAGTCTAAACTGGAACATCTGCGTCGGGCCCTAGTCGTTGTCTTTTGAGGCGCCTCAAAAGTCGAAAACTGGAACATCTGCGTCGGGCCCTAATCGTTGGTCACGGCCCAGTGCTCGTCGCTGCCTGTACCGCGGAGTGGCGATGGTTTTTAGTCTGCCTTAAGAAGTCACCTCAATTGCTTGATGGCCGAATCAGCGTCAGCGTCAGCATCGAGGGATTGTCACGAGTGGCCACCCAGTGCTCGTCGCTGACAGTACTGTCTGTACCGCCGAGTGGCCTGAGCGTGAGGAGTCTATTTTTGAGGCGCCTCAAAAATAGACTCGTCGCTGTCTGTACCGCCGAGTGGCCTGAGCGTCGACTGCAACGAATCTCCTTCCTCAGGCTTAATCTCCTTCCTCAGGCTTAATCTCCTTCCGAAGCTGCTGCGGATCGCGGCCGTGACCAGGTGTGATGTCAAGACTCATGCCTATGTTCTGATTCCGTACACTTTTCACAGCGTGTGACTCCGATTCCGATCCGACTGTTGCGTCCTCGCATCTTCAACGACTCGCCTTTTTCCCCCCCCTCGCAGGATCTTCAAGTCAAGTCGTTGCCACGTCAGCAGCAGGTATCGTTCTCATGCGTCCCCCTTAGGCAATTAGAATATTCCTTGTAACACTCCTTCCTTTATGTGTGCGCTTGCCGATTTTTATGCCATTTCTATTGTCAATGGATATTTTCTATCTTCTAGCTTCTTTTACATCCAGGACGTTTGTTTATAAGGTCGAGACGATGGCGCCTATTGAGATGCGTTTATTGTTATTCTCTATTTTTTTTAGTTACTTCTAGTCAACATTTCAAATCCTCGTAGGCTTGGCTCATTGCACACGTCCCGTGTTTTTGTGATCTCGCTGCCCGCTGTCTATGTACGCGGTACTGTGTGCTGTGCACTGTGTACTGTGCGTAATGGGACGACTTTTGAGGCGCCTCAAAAGGTACTGTGCGCTGTGCACTCGTCAACCTCCCTCATCCTCGTCTTTTCCACATCTCCCCTCGTGTCTTCTTTCACTCCCCCTCCTTTTTCCGCAATCACCCGCCTTCCCCTTTGCCCGAACCTTTTCCCCCCTCCCCCTCTTCCCCCCCCCCCTCCCTTACCTTGTCCCCCTGCGTGCCCTTCCCACGAGCAGGCAGCCCCCCCGCAACCCCCTCCGCCAGCCCCGCCCCAATTTTCCCCCCCGCCCCAGCCACAGCAGCCTCCGCCACCCCCCTACCAGCAAGCGCCCCCCTACCCCGGGCCTCCCCCCCCCAGCGCCTATGGCCCGGGTCCGCAGCACCCCCATTACCCCCCTCCGCCCCCCTCGGGCATGTGGGGGGCTCCGCCTCTCCCGCAGGGGGGGATGATGGGTCCCCCCCCTCACGGGGGTGGGGGATATGGTCCCCCGCCAGGCCCCCCTCCCCCGAACTATTACCCCCCGCAACACTGGCAGGGGTATTATCCGCCAGGGGCGCAGGGGCACATGGGGGCACCTCCCCCTCCCCCAGGTGGACCTCCCCAGGGTATGCCGCCCCACATGCAGCAGCAGCAGCAGCAGCAGCAGCAACAGCAGCAGCAGCAGCAGCAGCAACAGCAGCAGCAGCAGCAGCATCCTCAGCAGCAGTATTCGCCCATGGGCGCGCCTCCGCCCTCTGGCCCGCCTGCGCCTGATTCCGCGCCAGGCGCGCTTGGAGGGGGCCCTGGTACGCTCGCTGCGCCTGAAGGGGCTTCCGCCCCACCCGCGGGTCCCTCTGCGCCCCCCGCGCCTGCTTCCGCCCCTGCTGCGCCTGCACCCGCGCAGGCGCAAGCTCCTGCGCCCCCTCCTGCTGCCCCTCTCCCTACAGATGCCCCCGCTGCCTCTGCTGCCCCTGCTGCGGCTGCTGCTGCTGCTCCTGCTGTTCGATCTGACGCTGGTTCAGCTCCAAAGCCGGCTCTTCTTTCTCCTGCGGACCTTGCTAAAGCTGCTGCGCCCCCCTCCACCGTCCCAGCTCCCGCCCCTGCTGCTGCTGCTGCAGCGGCCAAGCCTACCGCTCCCCCAAGTGCTCCTCCCTCTGCCCCTGCCCTTGCCGCTGCCACTGCCAAGCCTGCTCCTGCTGTGTCTTCAGCCGCAGCTGCTGCAGTAGCGGCGGCGGCGGCAGCGGTTGCGGGAGCGTCTGGTGCAGTGGCGGCTGCAGGAGTTGGTGCAGGCGCGCCCACGCCTGCTGCTGCGCCCGCTGCTTCTGCGCCTGCTATAATCGCCCAGCAGCCTACCGGCTGGGGTGAGTCGATCTCTGAGGCGTCGAAAAAAACCGCTGCAGCGGCTCCTGCTGCTGCGCCTGCTATTATTGCGCAGCAGCCTACAGGCCGGGGTGAGTCCACCTTTTTAAGGCGTCTAACAAATCTGCCAGTGCGGCAGCTGTAGTTGCGCTTATAATCATGGTGCGGCAGCTTATTGGTTGGGACGTTGGTCTTAACCTGTCACCGTTCCTTTCAATTCTCACTCCGTTCTTTCCTCCTTTCATGATTTTTGAGTCGACTCAAAAATCACCTGTTGCCGTTTCTTTCTATTCTCACTCCGTTCTTTCCTCCTCTCAACCACTTCCTTCCATTTCCGCAATGTTTCCCTGTGTGAAACCGTCTCCCCTCCTGCTCCTCCTCCCCCCGCCCCTCTCCCCTCTCCCCTCTCCCCTCTCCCCTCTCCCCTCTCCTCTCTCCTCTCTCCCCTCTCCCTCCCCCCCTCTCCTCCCCCCCCACCCCCACCAATCGCTGTTTTCCTGTTATTGTATCGTTCTCAGGGTATTTTTTAGAATTCTCAAAAATATCCCGCTCTTGTAGCTGTTCGTTTTATTCAACCATTGCTGCGCCCCCTCCCACCCCCCCCCCCCCCCCTTCTCCCGTCCATTGCTCTGTTTCCTTGGTTTTTTGTCGTCTGCTGTTTTCTCCCTGCCAGAGACTTCGAGTCAGCCGCTGCTGCCTCTGCCTCCTCAGCAGTCCGCTCAGGTACGACGCCCCTTTCCTCTTCTGTGGGGCAGGGCAAGCTCCGCTCATGCCTGCCCGGTCTCCGCTCAGGCCTGCCGGGGCTTTCTTTTATTTCGCCCCTCAGAATAATCACTCTCTTTGTTCTGCTGCCTCTTGCTCTCACTGACTCGGCCCAAGTCTTAAGACTGGAAAGAAAAAAGGGAATGACTCTCTTTAGTGTTCTCTATTTACTCGGGCCCAATGGCGCGCAGCCATCTGGCCACTCTTTGGACGGACGGCGCAGTGGCTGATTTGCGGCCTTCCGTTGTGCTTATTCCCCACCCCTTCCCTTTCTCCCTCCCCCCTCCCTTTCTCCCTCCCCCCCTCCCTTTCTCCCTCCCTCCCCCCCTCCCTTTCTCCCTCCCCCCCTCCCTTTCTCCCTCCCTCCCTCCCTCCCTTTCCCCCTCCCTCCCTCCCTTTCTCCCTCCCTCCCTTTCTCCCTCCCTCCCTTTCTCTCTCCCTCCCTTTCTCCCTCCTCCCTTTCTCCCTCCCTCCCTCCCTCCCTTTCCCCCTCCCTCCCTCCCTCCCTTTCCCCTCCCTCCCTCCCTTTCTCCCTCCCTCCCCACCCCTCCGCCGTCCCCCTGTCTTCCTCCCTACCGGCAGCCCAACGGCGCGCTGCCATCTGTCCACGCTCGAAGGGGCGGGGCGGCGGGAGGAGGGAGAGGGCGAGGAGGAGGAGGAGGTGGAAGAGGAGGAGGAGGAGGGGCGTTTCACCAGCAGGCGAGTGCTGCAGTGTGCAGTGTGCCGTGTGTTGTGTGACAGGGGGATAGAGGGGAGGTTGGGGGAGGGATGGGGCAAGTGGGTCCGGGGGGATGGGAGTTGGGGGAAACGAAAGGGAGGAAGGGGAGAAAAGAAGGGAGGAGGGGCATTAGGAGAGGAAGGGGAGAAGGGAGGTAGGGTAGGGCGGGGAGTGTGCTTTTCATGCCTGCTTTTCACGCCTGGTTTCCACTCCTGTTTCCTGCTTGGGCTTTTCCCTCCTCCCCCCTCCTCTCCCCCCTTGTCCTTTCTTGCTACAAAACGCTGCAGCGTATGCGGAGGAGTTTGATTTCAGCACCATGAACGAGAAATTCAACAAGGCCTAGGTGTGGGGCGAGCTGGGGGGGCAAGCCGAACTGATGCCTCTCTTTTATTCCTCCTCCCCCTCCCCCTCCCCCTCCCCCTCCCCCTCCCCCTCCCCTCCCCCTCCCCCTCCCCCTCCCCCTCCCCCCTCCCTCTCCCCCTCCCCCTCCCCCTCCCCCTCCCTCTCCCCCTCCCCTTCCTCCCTCCCCTCCCCCCTCCCCGCCCCCTCCCCCTCCAATCCCCCCACCCGCAGAACGTTGCAGCATACGCGGAGGAGTTTGATTTCAGTGCCATGAACGAGAAATTCAACAAGGCAGAAGTGTGGGGCGAGCTGGGGGGCCACCAGCAGCAGCACCCGCAGCAGCAGCAGCAACAGCACCAGCAGCAGCAGGCGCAGGAGGAGCGGGAGAGTGAGGAGCAGGAGGGGGAAGGAGGGGAAGAGGGAAAGAAGGTAAGGCGCATGCAGTGCAATGGGGGGGACACACGGGGGAGTGGTAACAGTCTTGCGACTCCTTGTGATGGTATTTTAGTTTTGAGACTAAGATAAGATTGTATTCTCAAAACTCAACTATTATCACCTGGGGAGGATCGGTAATAGTCTGCGACTCCCTTCTGAGATTTCTAGAAAATGTCCCCTCTCCTTTTCCTGCGCCGTCAACCTACGAACGACGTCAAGGACGACTTGTTTGACTCCTCCTGCGACGCACTTAGCATGCACGTCTAAATTGTTTGTGACTATATGCCGACATAATGCCCCTCTGCCCCCTCCTTCCCTCCAGGCGTCCACTAACTACGTGAAGGACGACTTCTTTGACTCCCTCTCCTGCGATGCTAGCTGGGCACGTACCACAACGTATTCCCCCAACCCCTCCCCCTGACTCCCCCCCCCCCCCCCCGCGCCCCCGGTGTTCCCCCACCCACTATCCCCCTCCAGGCGTCCACCAATTACGTGAAGGACGACTTCTTTGACTCCCTCTCCTGCGATGCTCTCTCCAGGGTATTCACCCCAACGTTTTGGCCCCCCCTTCCCCCCTGCCCCCGCCCTCGTGTCCCCCCACATCCCCCCACCATCCTGCCACCATCCCGCCACCATCCTCCCATCCTCCCCCCGCCAGGTGTCCACCAACTACGTGAAGGACGATTTCTTTGACACGCTCTCCTTGCGACGCTCTTTCCAGGGTATTCACCACAACGTATTGCCCCCCTCCCGCTCCCCCCCCGCCCTTTTGTCCCCCCACATCCCCCTACCATTCCCCCACCATCCTCCCATCATCCCCCTCTCCAGGCGTCCACCAACTACGTGAAGGACGACTTCTTTGACTCTCTCTCCTGCGACGCTCTCTCCAGGGCCGGAGGCGGCAGGGGCGGCGGCATGCGTGCGTCTGACATGAGACGCATGGACACCGAGGTGAGGGAGGAGGAGATAGGTGGGAAACTGGGCGGGGGAAGGGGAGGGGGGGGGGGGGGTTACGTAACGGGGCAGGGGCGGCGGCATGAGCGCGTCTAACATGAGATGCATGGACGACACGGAGGTGAGGGGAGGAGGGGGTTAGGTGGGAAACTGGGCGGGGGAAGGGAGGCGGGGGGAAGGTAACGAGGACACATGGACACGGAGGCGAGGGGAGGAGGGGATAGGTGGGAAACTGGCCAGGGGAGACACAATGCGAGCGTCAGACATGAGACACTATGCCCTCTGCTCTGTTTAACTTGTTGGTTGATTTAGTTACAAGCGCTTCAGAGTCGACTCCATAGGCGATTTCTGTTGCCAAGTTTCTACTGTACCCCCTTTCCTGTTGAAACCCCTCCCCGAACAATTCTTACCCAGACTTTCGGAGATGTGGGTCACGGCGGTTATGGCGGTTACAACGGAAGGGGGGGGAGAGGAGGCCGCGGAGGGCACTATGGTTACGCCGGCGGTTACGGCGGTGGTTACGGCGGCCGAGGCGGTTACCAGGGAGGGGGTGGTTATGGTGGGAGGGGAGGCTATGGAGGAGGAGGGTATGGGTACGGAGGGAGAGGGGGAGGTGGTTACGGTGGTGGTGGGTATGGGGGAGGCGGGTATGGGGGAGGTGGGTATGCGGCTGGGGGATATGGTGGTTATGGTGGTGGTGGTGGCGGCGGCGGCGGCGGTGGCGGCAGTGGTGGAAGGGGGCGTGGTGGTAGTTATCGTGGTGGTGCCGGTGGCGGCGGCCGTGCAGTGCCCATGCAATGATGACCTTGTCAAGGCACGTTCACAAGTTATGTGCCTGCATCTTGTTTACTTCTGTTGGTGTTAACGAAGGGGACGCAAAAAGTGATTGGATCCGATGCTTGTTTTCTTGGTTTGACCAATTATAATAACAGCCATCTCCACCTGCTGTCGTCTTAGGTTTCTCTTCCATTTTATTTTGTGCTTCGTTCACTACTGTTAAAAGCTTTTAGTAGTGCAGACAAAAGCTTTGTGAAGTGTGTTCGATGCATGTCATTGGTCCCCGACGTGGCATATGGGATTATGGAAGCCCACCTTACGTGGCACATGAAATTGCTGATCGGGCTGCAGATCGCTGGCGAATCGACAAGAGAAATCACTGCCACATATCCCGTTCTGATTGCTTCTCGCCAGTTATCCACATCCATGTTCGTGCTTGACCAATCAAAGAGCAAGAACCCCTCGTGGGGCAGCCACAGTGCTGTGTCCCCAGACCAACCGACAGCCACCAATCCTGTCTATCCCGCAACGCGGCTGCCAAATGTGTCACACACCAGCATTTCCCAGAGTGGATTACTCGGCATTTTTTTTACAAATGTAGCCCTATAGTCCCTCGTATGTCATATGCTTATAAATTAGGCCCACACCTCAATACTGTGCACGATGCAGGACTTTGGACGCGGACAGTATGATGTTTAAAACCACTACACGATGACCTGTGCACATTTCGGGCTTTCAAGAGCAGCCCCGCAATTTTGGCCTGCCAAGGCTCTGCCCGATGCCACTTACTTTCGGCGAATTTGCGGCTCGAACACCCCTCCCGTCCCGTCCCACATTTTCAACGCGCCATGGTCCCCCCTGCTAGCCCTAGCGCCGCCGAAGAGTTATCGCATCCTCCTAACCCGACTTCCTTTGCCTTTCTTCGCCTGCGCGTCCTTCCAGCAGCAGCGAGTCGCTGCTTGCCTGCGGTAAACGCAATGACAGCCTCGTCTCGCTCGCTTCCTGAAGTGCGGCCGCGCCAAGACCGACCCGTCGCTATCCCCAGTGTGGGGCACAGGCACTCCGAGACACGCCTTGCTGCCGTCACCTCACCTCACGCCACCACCGGAACCGATGTCAACTATCGATACGAATGCGCTCTAGCTCTGGTGTAGCTCAGGGGCGGCATGGCAACACCCCAGACAGAGTGTGAAATGCGTGCATTTCAGCTCCAGGTGCATTCAAGAACCTGACTCAGGATTGTCTCATAACTGCCAGTTGTGAGGCAGTGTCTCACTTTCCACTTATCGGAGAAGGGGCCACTCTTGGGTTTCCTCAATCATTCACGTGACGGCGGGGAGGCTTTTGTTTATCGTAGTGCAGGCGCCAGCAAGCTGCGGATGGTTCGGAAAGAAGATCAGCTCTAAGACCTTCTTGAACCCTTGAATTTCAAGTGTGAAACAAAAACGCTGCGGCACCTCCCTTCATCGCACCGTCCGACGGGTTCCGTTCCGTATAAGCTGTACGCGCTTTAGTAGACGTTCAACTAACTTAAATACCTAAGACAGGCTTCACAATGAGGGGATTTTTTCAGACCGTCGTTTCCACTCTGCTCGTCATGGTGACGCTGCTTCTACCGCTTCTGCCGCCGTCATTCGCGGCGGATTACCCGCTCTGTCCCCTGACGCAAAAGCCGCCGCAGAAACCGGCGATTATCCCGTCGCGGTGCGTGGACGCGGCGGAGGCGAGCTGCTGCGAAGACTGCTTCGACCGCGGGTTTGCGCTGTCGGCGGTGCTCGCGAACGAGACGACCATTCTCAACGAGTTCGCGCCGTCCCTTGCGAAGCTCCTCGGAGGCACGCAGCTCCAGGTAGTCATGCTTTTAAGTCGTGGGATGATTTTTGAGTCGACTCAAAAGTGAGCTCCAGGTAGTCATGCTTTAAGTCGTGGGATGATCACGCTCTCCGCGGTGCTCGCGAACGAGAAGACCATTCTTTACGAGTTCGCACCGTCGTTGGCTCAGCTCGTGGGGGGAACCGAGATTCAGGTGAAATCTTTGCCGCTGGGAAGCCCTCCGACCTTCTGCGTTAACCGCTTCGACAGCGGGTTTGTGCTGTCGGCTGTACTCGCGAACGAGACGGCCGTTCTCTACGAGTTCGCACCGTCGCTGGCTCAGCTGCTCGGCGGAACGGAGCTTCAGGTGCGGCGTGCTTCTTTCTCGCTCTTCCCCATCACTCTGTCTCAGTTTCAAAGCTTGAAGACGCGAAATGCGCTCTCAATTGTTTGAAAGTCTCCCTTTTGCCAGACGTCGCTTCTAATGTCTATTTTTCCTCGTTCACCAACGTAGGATTTCAAGGCTGCACCAACTACTTGGCGCACGTCACCAGATCCCCCCCCCCCCTCGTTGGATCTATTTGCCCCTCTCAGTCACCAAGAAACCTCACGTTAATCTCTTTCTCCTCACTATCGTTCTCGTTCCCTTCCAGCTGTGCTCTATCTTTGTGGGATTCCACGACTGCGCCAACGACTTCGAGCAGGTCAACTGCGCCGTAAACTGTAATCCAGGCAAGTATTTTTATCCTCTATTAGTTAGCAAGTCTAGCCGAATAAGAAGTGCTAATGCTTGGCTTCGAGGCATTTTCCCACTTTCCCCCCACCCTTTAGAGAATTTAATTCCAATGGTTGATTTTTGCAGATGATTACCAAAAACGAACCACTCTCTAGCAGCAACATTTTACGCTAGCTAATCGCCAGTTTCTGTTACCACTTTTCTGGTGTTCGCCATCCGCTTCCAGACTCGGGCAACTATGTGCGCAAGCCCGCAGGGACGGGCTCAACCCCCATTTTCAGCATGTGCGACGGCTACGCGACCCAAGTGTTCGACGACTGCAAGGGACTGCCAGGTACCGTAAACCGCAACTCCCTGAAGCAGGTAAATACTGATAAGTCAGTTCTACATACATAAATACATTAGACACATTAAGACTTACATATTAGATGGTGTGGCTATTATTTGCCTGTCCAGAGTAATCGTTGGCCGCAGTCTTTCCCTCTGTCCTTCTCTTCAACCATCGTTCTAAGCTCTCTCTACCACACCATCACCAACAACTCTTCAAATTCGCCAATCCTCATGCTGAGATATTTCCTCCAATCCCCCACCCCCGTTTTTCCAGTCCCTTGGCACCACGGCCACATTTCACCAGTTCCTGAACACCAAGGAGCGCCTGCTCAACCAGAACCCCTACTTCCCCCTCACCCTTCCCCTCCTCCTCTCCCTCCCCCCTCCCCATCCCCCCCCCCCGCCCCCGCCCCCCCCCCTCCCCTCCCGTCGATCCAGTCCCCGGCACCACGGCCACGTTTGGTCAGTTTCTGAACACCAAAGAGCGCCTGCTCAACAAGACGTTTGGCGCAATCTTCGCGGCTCTTGGATACATCAGCACCACTCTCGAGATCGTGCCTGTGAGTAGGGTTAGAGGGGGGAGGATGTGACTCAGAGGAGGGGACTTTTGAGTCGACTCAAAAGTCACCACTCTCGAGATCGTGCCTGTGAGGGGATGAAAAAGTGGTGGAAAATGCCTTTTTAACAGGTCAGAGAACTTCACTATTCAAACACCAATGTGCTGCAGGCATTCTCTACCTGCGGCCATGTCCCATTCTCTCCATGAAAATAATGTTTATTCTTCACATGTGTATGTGTGTTTAATTGGCCATGTACAGGGAACAGCTGGTTGCTATAACGGTCCTGCAAAGATCCCCGGCCGCATGATCTGTTGCGACCCCCTCATCCCTCCCGCCAACTGCCCTGCCGGCACTATCGATAATCCTCGTTTTGCAACCCTCGTCAACCGTACCCTGGACAAGAAAGACTGCGCTGCATATGCCAACCTAACGAACACTCCCATAATAGTGCCGCCAACTTCCAGCAGTCCAGGGACTAGTACTGGCTCGGGGACGAACAATATTGGTAATAGCGGAAGCAGCAGTTATGGTAGTAGCCGCGGGACTAGCTCATATGGCAGCAGTGCAACTGTTGATAGCAGTGATACCAGTGGTTCGAGTGGCAAAGATAGCGAGCGTTTTGTTGGGTCGGGTGGCTTGTATTGGATGTTCCTTCTATCCTCGGCCTTTCTCTTAGGCTAGATCTTATGTGGACTACATACCATGAGATTGTTTTTCCTACAGATGTGTTTATGCCTCATTGGAAGTTAATAAAAATGGGTTGTGGACTAGGAGGAGTTTGCTGTGTAGTTTGGCTATCATCATAACACCATCTCTTGTTATGGACGTCGAACATCCTATGCACATAGGAAAATCAATATGCGTGCAGAAAATTATTTTGGGTCCTTTTGAAGATCTACTGAAGGAAGTTACGAGGAACCATCGGGAAGCTTCTAGAGCGTGAGTTGTGCTTGCAACCTGTAACAATTCTTTTGCGCACCAAAACTCTGAGCGAATTGTCTTGGTGCCAGGTCACCCAAATTGATTTCTCTTAGCCAAACCGCACCCTCCGGCCCTGGTTGAAAGCGTCGCATGGGTCGCATGGTCACATAGCATTCACAATTTCGCAAGCAACGTGACTGCCAGTTGCTTGACTTGCCAAACCGAGCCTTCGCGGCAGCTCCCACCACTCTCCCTCCCCTCCCTCTGAGGGAGGGGTGAGGGAGTCCCTCACCCCTCCCTCACCCCTCCCCCCCTGCCCCGAATCTCCCACTTCCCCCTCCCTCCCCCCTTCAACACCAAATTCCCGCAACGCCCCGCATCCGAGCCAGTATTCGACCATCCCAAGGGGGGCCAAATCCCTGCCTCCCAGCATAAATTCGACAGCCGCACTCAAGATTCTCATTTCCCTCGAGGCTTCCATTCGTCCACCCCAGCGGGCCATTGTCAAAAGGACGTCTCTAGCATCCTCCTCAGTACAATCCCTCTCCCGTTCGACGACTCCGCGGCATCAGCGCCGGCAGTAGAAATAGAGTGATCGATCGACCGACGCAATTGTTGCAGTCCTTTGACGGACTTCAACTTTGAGGAGACTTCAACTTGAAGTTATCGCCCGCGTTATTCCCAAGGTGCGGCTGACTATTTTTCTCCTGAGACGAGTTTTGAGACGTCTCAAAACGTCACAAACTCTGAGACGTCCCAAAAATCGCCTGCGCTTTATTCCAAGGTGAGGCCGACTATTTTTCGCCTCCAACGACAACGACGTTGAGTGGACTTGCGGAGTGACGAGTGAATTTGTAGTTTTCTGGCGCCTCAAAACGGCTAGAATTGGCGACGTTGAGTGAACATGCGGTGTAAATTTCGAGCCACGATTCAAGTTGGAAGCATCCAGATCTCAGAGGCTCGCTGGCTTGCCGTACTGTTATCGCGTACTTGATACCTCGTGTAGCACTGCCGCCGTGTGGCAGAACTCAGTACGCGCGTCTCACGTCTGGACTCAGTTCAGTACGCGCGTCTCGCGTCTGCACTCAGCACTCAGCACGCGCGTCTCGCGTCTGCACTCAGCACTCAGCACGCGCGTCTCGCGTCTGCACTCAGCACTCAGCACGCGAGGCTCGGGTCCACGGTGACATATCCGCCACGATGCGACTTCCCCCTCCGCTTGGCGCTTCTAACGCGGCGCGCGCTGCTCATCATCCCGCAGCGGCTTTGTTTTTTCAGGACTCCTCCCGTTACTGTCACATCCGTCAGAGTCTCTGCCCCGTTCGCCCCCCCGGGCCGCTGGCTGCAGGCGGCGTATCGCAATCATCCCGCGGCCAGCGGCGGCAGACTTCGCTCACCACGAGAGGAAATTCTGCCGGCTTTGATTCTCTCGGGCTTCAGTCAACGCGGTCAACGTGGTCAACTCCGTCAGCGCATTCAGCACAAGCTCAGATTCAGAGCGACGAAATCGTCATCATGAGGATCGCGGTGGTGGGCGGCACGGGGAACGTGGGGTCGAAGCTGGCCCACATGCTGTGCGCGGCTGGGCATGACGTGGTGCTGACGTCACGCCACCCTGGCGATGACAAGGTGAGTCTAGTAATACCTTCCGCTATCAATCGTGTCATGTAGCGAGGCACAGGGAACGTGGGGTCTTTGAGGCGCCTCAAAAATCGTTTGCCAGGCACAGGGAACGTGGGGTCGAAGCTGGCTAACATGCTGTGCGCCGCGGGGCATGACGTGGTGCTGACGTCACTCCACCCTGGCGATGAGAAGGTGAGTCCAAAAATACCTTCCGCTACCACTCGTCTGTAGCCAGGCATAGGGAATGTGGGGTCGAAGCTGGCTCACATGCTGTGCGTGGCTGGGCATGACGTGGTGCTGACGTCACAGCATCCGGGCGACGAGAAGGTTAGATCTGAAGAGAGCATCAGGGTAATGCATTGACGTGCTGGATTGGGGGTGACGCGGGGTGACGCGGGGTGACGCGGGGTGACGTGGGGTCTGAAAGTTGCCATTGTTGAGATTCGAATTCCCTCACTCTCCCCCTCCCCCTCCCCCTCCCCCTCCCTTCCCTTCCCTTCCCCATGAGCCCCCAACGTTCAGACCGCCAAGGCGCTAGCGTATGTGAGGGAGGGGGGCAAGGGAGCAGCAACAGCGGCAGGAGTGGAGGAGGCAGTAGCGGGGGCTGATGCTGTCATCATTGCCACTCCTGGATATGCGACAGCAGAGGAGTGGAGCAAGGTAGGCTAGCAAATTATCGGATTACATTTTTGAGGCGCCTCAAAAATAGACTCACGATTGGATTACGTCACTTCAAATTTGCTATACCCTTTCTCCAAGTGACCTTCTAGGCCTAAGCTTGGTTTTGGTGAGTTGTGTTGGTTTTTTAGAATTCTCAAAAACCTTTCACACATGGTCCTCTCTCTCTAAGCTTGCTCCTGTAGGTCCGTGAGACCGTAAAAATGCTTCACCAGATTCTCAAGAACCTCCATCCGTCTCCCCTTCCTCCCTGCTTCAGGTTGTGGTGGGCCCCTTGGCCTCGTATCGAGGAGTGGTGATAGATGCGCCCACCCGCCTGACTGCCTGGCCAGCATTGGACATCAGTGCGGGTCGGAAAACATGACCTCCCTACCCCTACAACTCTTCCCCCTTACTCTCCCATCCCTGCATCAGGTTGTGGTGGGCCCCTTTGCCTCGTATGGAGGAGTGGTGGTGATAGACGCGTCCAACCCCCTGAATGCCCGGCCTGCCTTCCTAACCCCGTCTCTCCCTTCCTCGGTTTGTGGCCCCCTGTGCCTCATACAAACGGGTGGTGATAGACGCGTCCAACCCCCTGACTTCCTGGCCGGCGTTGAAAATCAGAGAGGATCATAACAGAAGAATATTCTCTCTACCTCTACATCTCTTCTCCCCCCTCCCTCTCCCCCTTTTGCAGGTTGTTGCCCCCTGGGGCTCGTATGCCGGGGTGGTGTTAGACGCTTCCAACCCCCTGACTGCGTGGCCGGCGTTGGACATCAGCGCGGATCAGAACAGCACCAGCGGCGCAGAGGAGCTCAAAAAGGTGATTTAAGAGGAGACTGAGAAGGTGATTGTATGGGGGGGTTAAAACACGGGGTGGTAGGGGTGGTGATAGACGCATCCAACCCCCTGACTCCGTTGGACATCGGTGCGGATCAGAACAGCACCAGCGGCATAGAGGAGCTCAAGAAAGTGATTGTAAAGAGGGAGGTGAGTAAGGCGACTGTGAAGAAGATTAAAAAGGTGACTGTAAAGGGAGGGAAATCAAGGTGCCGCACATCAGCGCATATCAGAACAGCACCAGCGGAGCAGACGGGTTAAAAAAGTGACTGAGCAGGTGATTGTGAAGGAGGTTGAGCAGGTGATTGTGAAGCAGGATGAAAAGGAGATTGTCAGCCGCCTTCCTCCCTCAACGCCAGCTCCTTCCCCTCTTCCCCCATCCAGGCCCTCCCCCACGCGCACGTGTACAAGGCGTTCAACACCCTCGGAGCGGAGCTGATGGTCGATCCAACCCTGGGAGGCAAGCAGATCGCCATGCTCTTTGCTGGATCGGAGGACCCTGCTGCCAAGGATGTTGCCACTAAGGTACGCATGCATGGGGAAAGGGCAGCTCGCGCAATGATAGTTAATCCAACCAGCAAGGGCAACAAGGACAACAAGGGCAGCAAGGAGCTAGGGCAGCAGGGCGTTGCACACCCGCTTTTGAGTCAACTCAAAAGCGGTACGCATGCATGGGGAAAGGGCAGCAGGGCGTTGCACACCCTCGCTGGTGCAGACCTGATAGTCAACCAACCAGCGATCAAACCCTGGGAGGCAGCCATGCATGTATTTCCTAGGTGACACTACCCCACCATCCATCCATCCCTTCTCTGTCTCGCCAACATATCAGATAATCTCAGCCGTTGGATTCCGGCTGGAGTATGTGTGCTTATTCACATGGACCCCTCCCTCCACCCTCCCCTCCCTCCTCCCTCCTCCCTCCCCTCCCTCCTCCCTCCCCTCCCTCCTCCCTCCGCCCCTCTCCTCCCTCCACTCCCTCCCCTCACTCCCTTCCCTCCCTGTCTCCCCTCCTCCTCCCTCCCCTCCCTCCCCTCTCTCCCCTCCCTCCCCTCCCTCCCCTCCCTCCCCTCCCTCCCCTCCCTCCCCTCCCTCCCCTCCCTCCCCTCCCTCCCCTCCCTCCCCTCCCTCCCCTCCCTCCCCTCCCTCCCCTCCCTCCTCTCGCTCCCCTCCCTCCCTCCCTCCCTCCTCTCTCCCCCCTTCCATCCTCCCTCCCCTCCCTCCTCTCGCTCCCCTCCTCCCCTCCCTCCTTTCACTCCAGATCATCTCAGCCGTTGGATTCCGCCCTGAGTACGTGGGCCCTCTGCGCTACGCGCGCAATCTGGAGAGCCTGGCGGAGCTCTGGATCCACCTGGCGCTCAAGCAGGGCTGGCCGCGGGCGGGGTTCGCTTTTGATATCCAGAAGGCATAGGGCGAATTGGGGGTTTAAGGGGGAGGAAGGGAGGATGTGTGTGGGTGCTCGCAACCTGGAGAGCCTGGCGGAGCTCTGGATCCACCTGGCGCTCAAGCAGGGCTGGCCGCGGGCGGGGTTCGCTTTTGATATCCAGAAGGCATAGGGCGAATTGGGGGTTTAAGGGGGAGGAAGGGAGGATGTGTGTGGGTGCTAGCAACCTGGAGAGCCTGGCGGAGCTCTGGATCCACCTGGCGCTCAAGCAGGGCTGGCCGCGGGCGGGGTTCGCTTTTGATATCCAGAAGGCATAGGGCGAATTGGGGGTTTAAGGGGGAGGAAGGGAGGATGTGTGTGGGTGCTAGCAACCTGGAGAGCCTGGCGGAGCTCTGGATCCACCTGGCGCTCAAGCAGGGGTGGCCGTGTGAAGGCTTTGTGCTCGAAATTCAGAAGGCTTAGGCTGGGCTAAGAGTGTATTCCTACGCCATGGTATTTAGTACCAGAATAGAGAATCCCATACTTGAACACCGTGCTGTATTTGCCGATTTGCAGGATGGTGTTCAGTACCAGTGTGGTTCGCAAGCGTGGGCACGACCACGAAACGTGCGAAACAAACGTGGATGGTGAGCGATGTCGCCAGGCCAAACGAAGAGTGCGCATCACTGCCCAGAAAGCCTAATGTGCAGCCCAAACACGTGCGCGGCGTCAGAAGCCCTCGCCAGGCGGATGGCGCTCCCACCAATAGCTGCTCGCCTGCCACCCTGACATCCAGACGCAATGCACCTAGCGAGCCATGTGAGAGCGAGCACAAAACCCGAACATATGCCAAATTTTGTCGCAAACACCACAGACGTATTTCCAGCCAACCCAAATCACTTGCGATGTTCCCCATGGATCCTACCAACCCTGCAGACTTCATGATGCAACCGCTCCTTGTATTTTACAGCTGGTTCTAGCATGCCGTCCGAGCGTGCATCACGTGTATTATTTATATATAGTTGTGTAGGCTTGGTAGGTTAGGTGTGCTGCAATACTGGATCATAGTGTAGAGGGTTCAACACCCTTCTTGTATCCCTCTCTCCTCTAGTCAACTCTCTTTTCTCTCATCAACTTTTCTCCCTAGCTAAAACCTCTCGACATTTCTCATGCCTAGCTAGCTTCTAGGCTTAACTCCTTTCAACATTGGTTTCAGAGCATGAAGATCCTGTTGCGCCTTGTCATCACGCTTCCGCAGCGTACTCTTTCCCCTCCCGTCACATTCGCGCCGCCGTGGCGGCCTCGCGGCGCTGCCGCGGCGACCTCGTCGAGCAGCTGCGGCGGCCTCGCCGCGCTGCCGCAGCAACGTCGCTGCGCTGCCGCGGCGACCTCGTCGAGTAGCCGTGGCGGCCTCGCCGCGTTGCCGCGGCGACCTCGATGCGCTGCCATGGCGGCCACGTCGTGCTGTCATGGCGGCCTCGACGCGTTACGGCCTCGTCGAGCAGCCGTGATGGCCTCGCCGCGCTGCCGCGACGGCCTCGTCGTGCTGCCGTGGCGTCGTTGTGCTGCCGCGGCGGCTTCGATGCGCCAGCGCACGGACGGCCGCGCCCAGCGCACGTTTTTAGCGCCAGCCAGCTCGCCTGCACGCCAGCCAGCGCCGCGCCAGCCACGGCGCCTCGCTGAAGACTCGTCCCCCTCCTCCCCTCCGCAGTTTCTGGCGGTCTCGTGCCGTCCTCCCCCTGTGTGCCACAGTGTGCCGTCACAGTGTGTGCCACGCCGCCAGGTGCCTCGACGCCGCCGCCGCCGCCGCAGGAGCAGCAGGCCTTGCCGGGGCCGCCGTCGCAGTCGCCGAAGCCGCTGCTGCAACCCGCCACTGACGTCGCCGCCTCGATTGCCGAGGGGTCGACCCGCTAGTAGACGCCACAGCTGCTGCATGATATTGGGGTGCAAGGGTTTGGGGGTGTTGCATGTGTGGTGTGCTAGCGCCTACCAAGCCTAGGGGGTGTGTCAACTTATATTGTTATTTATATATAGTTGTGTAGGCTTGGTAGGTTAGGTGTGCTGCAATACTGGATCCTACTGTAGAGAGTACAACACCCTTATTGTATCCCTCTCTCTTTTAGTCCAACTCTCTTTTCTCTCATCAACTTTTCTCCCTAGCTAAAACCTCTCGACAATTCTCATGCCTAGCTAGCTTATAGGCTTAACTCCTTTCAACATCATGCACGTCGACCGTATGACGAGGCCCGACGAAACCGCTGCCCCTCCGCGCCCAGAGGAGAGATTGTTAAGAGAGCTAGAAAGGTTCTAGCTAGGAGTAGGAGGAGCCATGGAAATGGCGAGAGGTTTTAGGTGCTAGGAAAGTTGAGAGAGAAAAGAGAGGGGAGAATAGAAGAGAGAGGGATACAAGGAGGGGTGTTGTACCCTCTACAGTAAAGTTTAGTAATGCCTACTAAGCCTACAATTATATACTACCATATATAATTTAACACACCCCCTAGGCTTGGTAGACACAAGCCCACACACACCCACACCCCCCAACCTAGCACCCCCATTCCCAGCAGCCCTGACTACTCCAGCAGGGCCAACCCCAAGGTCCGAGAGATGGCGACGGCGGCAGCCACGGCAGCGGCAACAGTGACAGCGTGCGGCGGCAACAGGCCTGCGGCGACAACAGCGGTGACGGTGGCTTCGACTGACGACTGCGGCGACGGCAGCGGCCCCCGCCCTTTCGGCGGCGTGTCCAGCCTCCATGACAGTGGGACGGCTGGCGGGAGTCAGGCGACGGCTGAGGACGTAGGTGAAGAGGGGGGGGGAGAGGGGGTGGGGCGTGTTCCAGCATCACGCCCGCGTACGGCGCGCTGGCTGTATGCGGACGTGCTGGCTTGCGCTAAAACGGGGCGCTGGCCGCTACCGTCCGTGCCGTCCGTGCGCTGTCGCGTAGACGCCGCGGCAGCGTGATGGCGCCGTCACGTCGCCACGGCTCGACGTAGACGCCGCGACAGCGCGATGCCACGGCAGTGCGTCGCGATGGCCGCGGCAGCACGACGCAGCCGACGGCACGACGACGCGGCCACAGCAGCTTGACGCGGCCGCCATGGCAGCATGAGAGAGAGAGAGAGAGAGAGAGAGAGAGAGAGAGAGAGAGAGAGAGAGAGAGAGAGAGAGAGAGAGAGAGAGAGAGAGAGAGAGAGAGAGAGAGAGAGAGAGAGAAACAAGCACGCAGCGGAAGCGTGGGGAGCAAGCCCAGGAGAAACGGCCCGCTCTGAAACCATGTTAAGAGAGCTAGACAGGTTCTAGCTAGGAGTAGGAGGAGCCATAGAAATGGCGAGTGGTTTTAGGTGCTAGCAAAGTTGAGAGAGAAAAGAGAGGGGAGAATAGAAAAGAGGGAGATACAAAGAGGGGTGTTGTGCCCTCTACAGTAAAGTTCAGTAACGCATACCAAGCCTACAATTATATACTAACATATATAATTTAACAGAGATACGTCGTCGCAAACGTGGATTGCGACGGCGGAGACTCGACCTTTTGGTCAAGGAAGTGGACACTATCAGAGAGGACGAATTTCAAGACACGTTTCGGATCAACAAAGCTATACTATACCATATAGTGACGGGCATGCAACACGTTCTGCACCCGGTAGTGACGCGCTACCTTATTCCCGTCGTAGTCCTAATCTCGGTGAAGTATTTTGCTTCGGAGATGACATTCGCCGACATCGCTATGTTGGTGGGTGTAACGAAAACGCTGTGCCACATGTTCATTGACCTGTTTATGATAAAATTCCCTCGGGTGTTTAGGCGTGAGTTGGTGCGGTTCCCATCTCGCGCGGACATGGCACGAATGGCCGTCGAATTGCAAAGCATCAAGGGTATACCCTTAGTTATTGGGGCAGTTGATGGCACGCATATTCAAATTACGGGCATCGATGCTCATCGTGCGGACCATTTCTCGCGTAAACCCCAATATGCCATACAGCTGCAACTGACATGCGATGCCCGTTGTGTGATTTGGGATTATTTAATAGGATCCCCTGGAAGCGCCCACGACAACAGGGTTTTTGTAAATTCAAAACTATACATGAGGCTAGCAAGCGGGGAAATAGCGCCATAGCAACTGGTGGGTGATGTTGCATATCCATTGCGGGATTTCTGCCTCACCCCAATTCATGCCACACAAGGGCGGTTTTTCCTAGAGTGGCAACAAGCATTCAACTACGCACAATCGGCAACCCGCATGGCTATAGAAAGGGCTATTGGGCTTTTCAAGGGGAGATGGCGACTATTCGCGAGGCGAAATGAGTGTCACCTTTGGAGGGTGCTTGAGAGATTCCTGCGGTGTTGTCTTGCACAATATGGTGTTGGGCATGAGCGAGCGCAGGATGAGGGAATTCAACATGAAGTGGAATCCCTACCTCGCTATGCCCAACCCATGGTGGACAAGGGGCGACATGGCGGGCTACGAGTGGGAGCCGTGCCCGAGTGGAACAGCGGGGGAACTGCAGGAGAGGAGGAAGCGGTTGGGGCTCGCACTACATGGCGCTCACCTTAAGCGTCGTCGTCGCGGTGCCATGCCTCCACCTCCTCCATAGTGCCTTCAGTGCATCCAAAGGCCGCGGCGGACATGGGGGACGCGGCGTCAGGTTCGTTGAGAACAGGGCCGCGGCGGACATGGGGGACACGGCGCTAGCAAGAGCCTCGCTGCTGCTTGGGTTGGAGTCGTGAACGCCACCCGAGTACGGTGCTGTTAGGCTCGTCGCCTGCCTTGCTGGCTGGCTCGAAGCGTCCTCCGTGCCTTCTCGACGGGCCGATTTCCACCACGTGAAAGGTCCTCTATGCGCTGCATGCCATTCTTGTGGCATTCGCAAAGATTGGTGTAGAGCACGGAGGTGCCGGTGTGCGTCACCGCGGGTAGGATCCTGCGGCGGATCGCAGGGGTGCCCGTCGTTGCGTTTGCACTTGGGGAAATTTAGGCAGGGGAAGTGCAAGGGGATTAGTTGGGGTGTGTTTCTGTCATATGGGTGCGATGTGGATTAATTACGTAATGCTTGGTCTTTATTAAAATGTATGACACAGACACAACTTCCACTCTTTTGGAAGGCGTGGCGAAGAGGGCGGCAGGTACACTGACTTCTCTAGCTACTCTATGTGGGCTTGTGACTGACGAAGCAGGGTGTTGGGCAATCTGCTTCATGGGCGTTGCTTTGTGGGTGCGTTGCTGCGGTGGTGGTTGTGCGTGAGGAGGTTGGAGGGGAAGATGGTCTTGTTGAGCTGGCGTTGGCGCGCATCATGATCTGCGCTGGACTTCGCGCCTCGCAAGTCTTGTTCGTTTTAGTGCCCGTCACATCTTGTTTGCGCACGTTTCCGTTCGCTTGTGTGTGGCGCTACGAGTTTGCTGAGCACAAAACGGAGTGACATGCGGCATGCAGCGAATGTGGCTGTACCACACAGCCAATTACTAGGTTTGCGTGCGAACATGCAGGTGGGTGTTGTTGGTACTGGACTCGGTAAAATTTGTCGATCACGATGTTCAGAAACCCGTTTTCCTATTCTAGTACTGAACACCACTCTGAAGGAATAACTTTAAGGAGGGGAAGGTTTGGGGGAAGAAGGGAGGGTGTTAGGGTGTTTTTGGGGGGAGGTTTTGGGGGCGGGGCGCCGGGTGTACAAAGGCTCGCTGGCAGGGCCCTGGTTGGATCCACTTTGTGTTCAAGGAACGTTTGGCACGAGGTGTGGGTTTACAAGTACAGTGTGATGTTTCTGTTTGTTTAGTGTTTGAAACTATGAGACTGAGATCTACGCTGGTGCCATGGCCGCACAGGAGCTCCGCTGGCTGACTTTCTTGCTCACAAACTTTGGTGAGCGGCCTAGCTCTGCCTCGATCCTATACGCTGACAATAGGGCCATGATCCTCCTGTGTCAGGAGCCTCGACTAGAGGGCAGAGCGAAGCACATCCAGCTGTGGAACTTCCACCAGCGCAAGCTACAGCAGCACTGCCAGGCCCGCGTAGTACACTTGGCCTGTAATGCCAACACAACTGATATATTTACTAAGGACTTGCACCAAAAGATCATCAGCCGCACTGTGTACAGCTTGGTCTGATTCCAGTAGCTTCTCACTTGCTAGGACCTCGATTGTGTACTACTTCATTCAATATATTCTACTGACTGGCCTTGTGGCTTCTGTTCTAGTGGCCAGACTAGTAGTGCCACCCTCATTTGCTCTTGTCTAGTTTGTGCTCTTTTGACTGGTCTTCTGACCCTTGCCTCAGAGGTTGGACTAGTAGTGCCACCCTGAACTGCGTGTCTCTTGCTAGGCACTGCCCTTTGTCTAGTCTAGGCGGTGTGTCAAACCCATTATGCATTTGTTATTATAGTGCATGTCTCTAAGTTAGAATCGTTTTCTAGAATGGGAGCATACAGGGGTATATAGCTTATGGGCTGTACTCTCTATGGCATGGCCCTATGTAGTCTACTAAACATACACAGATATGTTTGACACACCCCCTAGACTAGATAGGGGCAATGCCTGGTGAGAGACAAGCAGCTCAGGGCGGCACTACTAGTCCAACCTCTGAGGCAGGGGTCTAAAGACCAGTCAAAAGAGTACAAACAAGGAAAGATCAAGACCAGGGCGGCACTACTAGTCCAGCCACTGGGAGAAAGCCACAAGGCCAGTTAGGATCACATATAAAGAGTTACACACAAGCAAGGTCCTAGCAAATGAGAGGCTACAGGAACGAGACCGAGCTGTACGCAGTGCCGCTGATGATCTTTAGGCGCAAGCGCCTTCGTAAAGATATCAGTTGTGTTGGCACCAGAGGCCAAGTGTCCTAAGCGGGCCTGGCGACGCTGCTGTAGCTCGCACAAGAGGAAGTACCACAGCTGGATGTGCTTCGCTCTGCCCTCAAGTCTGGGCTCCTGACACAGGAGGATCATGGCCCTAATGTCAGCGTAGAGGACCAAGGCAGAGCAAGGCCGCTCACCTAAGTCTGTGAGCAAGAAAGTCAGCCAGCGGAGCTCCTGTGCCGCCATCGCACCGGCGTAGATCTCAGCCTCAAGCTAGAATGGGCAACAGACGACGAACAGGTGGACCTCCAAGAGATAGCACCTGCACCAAGGCTAAAATGGTAGCCCTGGGAGGGCCTGAGAGCCTCGGCGTCGTCCGCCCAAGAAGCGTCTGTGTGCCCGGTAAGGACCACTGGCCTGCATCCTCCTAGCACTAGCCCCATGCCCGATGTACTTGCTAGATAATGTAGAACCCTCTTAGATGCAGACCAGTGGTGTTGTCGGTGTCTGCCGGATTCCACAAAGCGAGCCACAATGCTGAGAGGGTATGCGAGATCTGAACGACTGTAAGTCATCAGGTACATGAGGCAACCCACCAGCTTTGCGTAAGGACCACTTGGCAGAGGGGTGGGCTGTGCGGAAGAGAACTGAAGGCCGAACCTCTTAAGGACCTGGCGCACCAAGTGTGACTGTGTGAGAGTGATGGTGCACGCGGCTCTGTCCCTGGAGATCTGCAAGCCAAGGTAGCGGCGCAGCTCTCCTAGGTCAGTGCAGGTGTGTCTCCTCAGCAGCTCGGCCTTCACGTAGGCCAGCGCGTCTCTGTCTGCAGTAGCAAAGACCAGATCGTCTACGTAAATAAGGATGTAGAACGAAGTCTGGCCGGAACGAACGAAGAGCGAGGGATCTGCAGACGACGGGAAGAATGGCAGGTCAGCAAGTGTAGCACGCAGCGTGTCATGCCACTCACGGGGCGCCTAGTGTAGGCCGTAGACGGGGCACCGGAGGAGCCACTCGGTACCAAGGGGAAAGGTACCGGAGAAGCCCTGGGGGCGGCGCAGGTAGACCTGCTCGTGTGGACTGCCTTGGAGGAAAGCTGTGGAGTGGACGAGGGAGTGCAGCTCGTAGTCACGCTGTGCTGCTATGTGTAGTAGTGCCCGAAGAGTAGTCATCTTCAGGGTCGGGGCGATGGTCTGAAAGAAGTCAACATCCTCACGCTGACTGAAGCCACAAGCAACGTAGCGCTCCTTAAAGACAGGCGGCTCTCCAGGAAGGCGCTTCACCTTGAAGAGCCATCCGCCATCGACTACGTTCACCCCAGGTGGGGGAACTGCGTCGACGTAAGTGCCGGTGGATCTCCAAGATGCCATCTCCTGCTCCATGGCAGCTATCCACTGAGAGGCCCAGGGTCCCGAGGTGGCCTCAACGTAGGTGCGAGGGGTCGGGATGTCAAGGGCGTCTGGGTCACCCTCAAGGACTAGCAGCATGGAACAGAGATGGGGAGCGACCTCTGACAAGAAAGCTAGCTCGTAGTGTTTGTCTTCTAGGACGTCACTGCCAAGGAAAGCCACACCCTCGACGGACGGAGGGCAGGCAGGGTCGGAGACCAGAGCCGTGGCGTAGTCAAGGCGGTGTGTAGTGGCGAACTCATTGGCAGCAGCAACAAGAGCCGACAGATTCGAGACAGGAACGGACGGGTCGGTAACAAGAGAGGCAAGGATACGAGGAACAAGGGGACGTGCCGCACAGAGGAAGTCACAGAACGGAGGTGGGGCCACAGCGAGCAATGACGGAGGAGGAGACGGGAGGAGCAGTGGAGCACGAGACGCGTGGTAGCGAAGCAACATAGGGTGAGAACGCAGAACAGGGGAGGTAGGACGAGCACGAGACGGATGACAAGCCCAGACGTGAGACGGAGGAGTCGGGTCAGGAGAGAGGGGAGAAGACACTGGAGGAGAACGAGGAGGGAAACGAGCCGGAGAAGAGTCCGCTGGAGGAAACACAGGGTTGTAGAACGGCAGAGGAGGAGGCGGTGGCAACGGAGGAGGCACCAGCGGGCGGTCAGGGGAAGGAATGTAGAGTAGGCGAAGAGCGGACACCGGCGGCGACTGCGGCGGTGTTGCCCGACGCCAACACCAGAACCTCCAGCAGCACCACGGCTCCCTCCCAGAAGCTCCATGCCAGCACCCCCAGAACGAGAACCCGCTCCAGTACCCGCTCCGGCACGCTCCATAGCACTCCCAGAACTCACAAACCCAAGCGGCAGTGACGACGGCGGCTGAGGCTGCGGCGGCGACGGCAGCTGCGGAGGCGGCTGCAGCGGCGACGGTAGCTGCGGAGGCGGCTGCGGCTGCGACAGCAACGTCGGCGACAGGGGAGGAGAGACCGGGGCGAGGACAGGTGGTGGAAGGGACTCCGACGAGCCGCGAGAGTCAGCAGACTCCTCGGTAGGGACAACCGACAGGAGGTGGGTGACGTGAGACACACCAGACAGGGCAGGGCGGGGAGGGGGACGAGCAGAGGCGACCGGGGGAGGGGGGACCAAGAACTGGGGGGGAGTAACCGGGGGACCATGGTGGGGAAAGAGGTGGTAGATGGAGACGGACTCGTCAAATGTGACGTCGCGAGAGTGAAAGAAACAGTGAGACGGTGGGTAGTAAAAGTGCCAATCGGACGAGTCGAGGGGGAAACCGAGGAAGACACAGGGAACGGTGCGGGCAGTGAGCTTTCCCGTGCCAGAGGCGACCAAGGCAGCCAGAGTCGAACTCACCACCATGATCGGAGTGAAGACGCAACACAGGAAGACCTCGGTGCACACGCGCAGAGATAAGCCACGGGATAAGAATGGCAGGCACGTCGGCCTTTTGCTCCAGGGGAAACACGGTTGTGTAGCGAGTGAAGTCATCGACAAGCACTAGGAAGTCGCGCTCACGACGCGGGCCATGGAAGGAGGCGGGGTCCCAGACGTCCATGTGCAGGGTCTGCAGCGGTGCGGTGGTGGAGGGGAACGAGGAGGAGTGAGGGGCACGGCGGAGCTGGCCCTCAACGCAGGGAGTGCACGGAAGCACTGCCGAAGAGGGAAGCGCAGGGAATGACGCAAGGAGACCTAAGACAAGACCGTGCTGAGACCTGTGACGGAGACGAGTGAGTGTGGGGTGACCTAGGTGGTGGTGCCACTGAAGGGTCGGGTGAGTAAGTGACCGAGACGAGCAAGCCGCAGCTACCTGGGTAGACGCTGCCACCTGGGGGGGCATCCCAACCGAAGGGGATGCGGTGTCCAGCGTGAACAGGCCAGACACCGGGTCCCGGGGGAACGTGGTGAGGGGGGCATCAGTGGCGGCCTCGGTACAGACAGCGTACCTCTAGTGACTAGGAAACGTAGTGGTGACGCCGAGGTCCTGAAGGCAGCCGAAACCAACTAGGTTCCGTGAGAACGAGGGGATGTGCAGGCCTGTAAGAGAGCCCGAAGGAACCGCCGGACAGGGGAGGGTGGTGGAACTACGGGCGACTACTGGACCAGAGGAAGGGTCTGCAAGGGCAACTGCGGCAGGGACGGCAAGCGGCGTCAGCGTAGTGTGGTCCCGAAAGAAACATCAAGACTCACCATAGTCGAGAGTGAAGGAGAGCGCGGCAGTGGCGGCTGGGGGCGGAGGAACTAGGGTGGAGCCAAGGCTAAACAAAGCAAGTGGTACTACACTTGAAGCAGCAGGGGAGCCTAAACTAGGCACACTAGGCACACCTACACTAGGTAACACGGGGTAATAGGAACCAGTCATACTAGAGTCATCGACATACAGCGCATACAATGCATAACTAATCTCATCCATGTCCATATCAAAGATCCTAACACCACAGCGGTCTTAGCAGCCGAGGCTGTCTTAGCAACACCCGCAGAACCGTCAGAGTAAGTGCACGGAGCGGGAGCACAACCCTGAAAGATAGGGACTGGCGCAGTACCGCTAGACTGGGCGATAGAGCGCTAACGGGTCTCTATGGCAGACAAGCCACAAAGTCCAGGAGGGTGAGGTCTGCGGGGTGCAGACTCAGAAAATGGTCGCGGGCAGTAGCCAGGCGGTCAGGGAGGCGGGTGGCAAGCAGGTAAAGGGCAGAGCAGATAGGGGGCTGAACACACACTAAGCTGGGCCTCAGTGTGCAGGTGCGTGGCCAGGTCAGCGACGGTGGAGAAAGACGCGAGATCAGGGAAGAGCATGGGAAGGATCAGGCGTCCGGCTGAGGCAGAGGACAGGGTGGAATAACGCTCGACAACAGCCTCTAGGAACTCCTGCGCAGTCCTGACCGACTTAAAGCGGGGGCGCTCAGACAGGAGGGCATGGCTAATCACGAGCTAAGCGACAGCGTCACGCGACAACCAGACAGCACGGGCAAGGGCAGCAGCGGCGGCGGACTCACGGTCAGCAGACGTGGGGTCAGCGGGGAGAGCAGCAGGGGGGTCAGGGCAGGGGAGCGTACCGTCAATGTGGACGGCCAAGGAGTGGCCATCCTGCCACTGACCAGTGAGGTGACGGCGGAGGTCGACGAGCCACGCGTCGAACTCAACCGGCTGACCCTCCGCGTCAAAGCGCAGCACCGAGTCCGTCATTATGGCCGCTGCAGCCGCGAACAAGCGGTGAAGGGCAGGACGGAGCAACGAGGAGCAGTGGAGAGCAGTGCTGTACGGTGCAGTGCGGTGGAACGCAATGCAGTGCAGCGCCGCCCGGTGTAGAGCGGTGCAGTGCAGTGGGGCGTGGTGCAACACGGTGGGGCGCAGTGCAGGATGGTGGAGAGGGCCGGTTTAGCGAGAGGGGACCGGGAAACACAGCCAAGGGTGGGGGAGTTGGCGGCTGGGCAGCTGGGCGACGGGGCCGCGGGACGGCTGGGCGACGGGGCCGCAGAGCAGCGGGGCGATGGGGCCGTGGGGCAGCTAGGCGACGGGGTGGCTAGGCGACGGGGCGGCTAGGCGACTGGCCGACGGGGCCGCGGAGCGGCTGGGCGACGGGGCCGCGGAGCAGTGGGGCGATGAGGCCGCGGGGCGGCTAGGCGACGGGGCGGCTAGGCGACCGGCCGACGCGACGAGGCCACGGAGCCAACAGGACAGCTAGGCGCAAGGCGACGAGGCGACAGGGCCACGGGTCCGTTAGGCGCCAGGTGACGAGACGACGTGGCCTCGGGCGGCGAGGCGCTAGGTGACGGGGTTGCGGGGCCAGTGGGGCGGTTAGGCGCTAGGTGACGGGGCCGCGGGGCCACGGGCGGCTAGGCGCTAGGTGATGGGGCCGCGGGGCCAGCGGGGCGGCTAGGCGCTAGGTGGCGGGGCGACGGGGCCACGGGTGTCTAGGCGTTAGGGAACGGGGCCGCAGGGCCAGCAGGCGCTAGGAGACGGGGCCAACGGGCCAGCTAGGCGACGGGGCAGTGGGGCCAGCGGGGCGGCTAGGACCTAAGGTAGAAGCATGGGTGGGGGGGACCTAACCTACTCATGATACCATCTCAAAGTTGGAATCGTTTTCTAGAATGGGAGCATGCAAGGGTATATAGCTAATGGGTTGTACTCTCTATGGCATGTAGTCTACTAAACATACACACATGTCTGACAGCATGCTCTTAGAGGGTACAACACACTAGCACAAACTCACCGTGTACTCTCAACTCTAGTCAATTCGTTACTCTGAGAGACCTCTTATACTCCACATGTCGGAACATCTTTTGAATGGCACAGTGCAGGCAGTGTAGTACCTACATGTGGTATCAGGGGTTGGATTAGCCCCTCAAGTTGTTGCCACAGTGCTGGAAGCTAGCACTATGCTACCAGGAAGGAACCATAGGAAAAGGCACTATGAAGATGCTGCTGTTATTTAGTCAGGTAGCAGGTCAGGTGTGATCAGGCAAGCTGGAATGCGACAAGGCATGATACTAGCTAGCTGGTCTAGGGTAGGTTTTTCAGACAGCTGGCTAACAGCCGTGACACCATGCAGCACACGACAGTGGACAGGAAGATGATGAGATGGGAACAAACAAAAACAGCAGTGTCTGCTGCACACAAGCAGCACCCAAAGAGGTGCGACTGAAACCAGCATAACTGTCACGTAGCAGTGGGCATTGCTGGTTTGATTGTCGAAGCCAGCACCGGCCTTTTTGCAACGGCAGTAGCGCCCGCAGCAGCATGAGGAGCAGCAGCAGCAGCAGCAGCAGCAGCAGCAGCAGGAGAAGCAGTAGCAGCAGAAGAGTGCCACAGGTGAGAATGAGGACTGGGACTTCCTACTGCTGTTTGATGCTCACAGCTTCTCTGAAAGAAAGGTGACGCCGGAGCTTAACATGCGGCAGCAGGAAGGTGAAGTTGAGATGAAGAGGCGCTACGGTAACTGGTAAAGACTAACAAAATCAGAGCGAGGTGGTGGTGTTGACCTCACGAGCTCCCAAGAACCCAAGCTACAGCCAGAAGCCCCCAAGACCCTGAGCCGGCAAGCAGCCCCCAAGTCCCTGTTTTGAGGTGCCTGCTCACCAGCCACAGCACGAGACCCCAGTTGGACAGCCGTCCAGTCCCACAATGCACGGGCTTAAGGCTATGTGACGGAAGGGGGGTGATGCAGGGTTGTGGTGACTGGGGGGGGGAGTGATGGAGGAGAATGTGATGGAACAGTGGGTTGTGAGGAAGGCTCAAGAGCTCAGGGGCTTCGGGGCTCATGGATAGAGTGAGGAGAGTGAGGAGAGTGAGGAGAGGATGGGGAGAATGGGGTAGACAAAGGGGCTGACGAGCAGGCTAGCAGGTGCCGAGCAGGTTAGGAGGGGCCGCTACAGGAAAAGGTGGTTGAAACACTCCGCTACAAACAACACGAAGGTGATGCTGCTGCTACACGAGGAGATGGCCGTTCTGGCGCCGCGTGTGCTCGGGGACAATCCGGCGGACCAACTCGATGGGGACTCCCTTGAACTCCTGCTTGGGAGGGTGCAAGGCACAAGGGGGATGGAGGGAACATGAAGAGGCGCGCACTAGGAGGGGCTGCTGCTACACGAGGAGATGGCCAATCTGGCGCCGCGCCGCGTGTGCTCTGGGACAATCCGACGGACCAGCTCGATCGGCACACCCTTGAACTCCTGGTTGGAATTGATGACGGAGGATGGAACGAAGGAGATAGGGGGGGCGGGGGGGGGGGGGATGCAGGGACTGCACGTTCTCGGAGGAGGCATACATACCGGTGCTCAGGAGGATGGCGGTAAGACCACGAGATATGGACTAGCAAGGCACAGCATGGCATGGCATGGCATGGCACAGCACAGCACAGCACAGCGGAGCACAGTACAGCACAGCACAGCACAGCACAGCACAGCGGAGCACAGCACAGCACAGCAGAGCACAGCACAGTACAGCACAGCAGAGCACAGCACAGCACGGCACAGCGGAGCACAGCACAGCACAGCACAGCACAGCGGAGCACAGCACAGCACAGCAGAGCACAGCACAGTACAGCACAGCGGAGCTCACGATACATACATGGCATGACATGGGCGTAGGATGCCACAGCACCGCGTAGCAGCATGCATCACTTGGTGCAGAATGGAAGAGCGAGTCACTACACAAAAGTGCATGGAAGATAGAGCTGGTGGTTGAATCCACCGGAGCAAGTGGCAGGCTGAGCAAGTGGCGGAGCAAGTGGCGGACTCAAAACTCACCTCCTTTTTGAAGTTGAAAAGCGGCGGCAAAGGCTTGCCATTGGGCAGCCTGGTGTTGGGGTCCTTGATCTCGTCAAAGAAGGGATGCACCAACGCCTCCGCCTGCGGGTTAGATGCACACATAGGAGTGTTAAAAGGTAGCAAGCGCAGCACAAGAGCAAGTGCGCCGTTCCATCGTTACTCCCCTAAGGCGGACCTGTGAGATTGGGGAGGGGAAGCATCACAAAAGCAGACAAAGATAGCTGGAATGACGCAGTTACTCAGGAAACTGAATCTACTGAAGCTAGAACGAAACTGTGGACAGCTGGACAGTGGGGGAGGAGTGAGTGGGGGGGACTTCTTGACGTCTACATCAAGAGGACTAATGCAGAAGAGTGATCGACTGTGTCGCACACAACTGTTGCCACGCCACGCCACGCCAGCAAATACGGCACAAAATGACACTTGAAGTGCTGGCATTCGTCGATATCTTACAGCAGTGCAGCGCAGGTTGGGGGAATACTGCAGCAGCCGCGAGACAAGATCCACTGCTTCTGCCGGGACCCTCTTGGAGAAGACCTGCGGTTGGGGGGGGTGGGGAGGGATGGGGAAGCAGGATGCAGAGGGCAGGGCAGAGGAAGCAGCGGCATGATCGAACGAGGCGTAAGAAGCATCAATACAACGAGCAGCCAAAACACAAGATCATCTGCTTATGCCGGCCGGCACACTCTTGGAGAAGACCTTCAGTCGGAGGGACAAGAGGCGCCAGATTTAAGCGTGCGCAGGAAGCATGACTCGGCACGGCACAACATTGAGTGGCAACCAGCGAGATCTCGTGGGAGGAATAGACAATCGGACAAAACCAACGGGAAGGCACTTGAATTGAACAGGCAAACGAATCTAGTATGCTCGCCAGCACCAGGTACGACTGTTATTCGTCTTCTTCTATTCCTTTTCCTTGCTTCCCCTCTCTTGAACCAGGAATTTAAGTGGTTCGCCACGCACCCACCTTGTGCCAGGGGTGCGCCTTGATCTGGGGGAACTTGAACTCCGTATAATTGGGGTTCATGCTCTTGATCTCCTCCCGCATGGGCGTCTCTTAAGACGGCCCAGACGACTTATCAGAAAGCCAAATACCTTGTGCCAGCGATGCGCCTTGATCTGGGGGAACTTGAACTCCGTCTAATTGGGGTTCATGCACTTTATCTCCTCCCTTGGTGGTGTCCTCCGAGACGGATAAAACGCCATCTAAACAAGGCAAGCATGCACACTCACCTTGTGCCAGGGGTGCGCCTTGATCTGGGGGAACTTGAACTCCGTATAATTGGGGTTCATGCACTTGATCTCCTCCCGCGTGGGCGTTCCCAGCACCTTGATGATCTCCACCAGCTGGTCCACGCCGCTCTCGCCGGGGAAGAGAGGCTGATGGGGGGAGAGGGGCAAGGGGGAAGAGCGCAGGAGGAAAGGAGTGGGGTAAGGGAGGGGGACGTAAGAGGGAGGACGTACATCAGCGTCCCCAGCACCTTGACGATCTCCACCAGCTGATCCACGCCGCTCTTGCCGGGGAACAGAGGCTGATGGGGGGAACGAAAGGAGGGGACGAGAGGTGTGGGAGTGGGGATGTGTGAGAGTGTGGCTAGTGGGGTCTACTGCAGTGTTCCCAGCACCTCCATGGTTTCCACCAGCTGATCCAAGCCGCTCTTGCCTAATATAAAGGCAGAGGGGTGGGCAGGGTGCGGTGGTGGGTAAGCGGCGGGGCGGAGGGAGGGGGGAAGAGTGTGCGTGCATGTGAGACAGAGAGAGGGGGGGAGAAGGGAGGGCGGAAGACAGTAAGCAGGAGAGAGAGAAGGGGGGGGGAGAGAGCGGGAGGGGGGGGGGGGGGGGATGGACGGGGGGTTGGGGAAGTGGAAACAAGAGGCTCACCTGGCCCAGCAGCAGCTCGGCCATAACACAGCCTGCGGACCAGATGTCAATGGCTGTGGTGTACTCCGTGGCTCAAAAGAGAGAGAGAGGGAAAGAAAGGAAGAGACGAGTGCCCTATAGGGGCAGGCTAAACGGCAATAAGCCACTCACTCACCTGCCCCAGCAGCAGCTCAGCCATGACGCAGCCTGCAGACCAGATGTCAATGGCTGTGGTGTACTCCGTGGCTCCAAAAATGAGCTCAGGCGCCCGGTAGTAGCGCGAGCAGATGTACGATATGTTGGGCTCGCCCTTCACCTGCAGCAGGAAAGATAGGACAGGGCACACCGGGATGAACAGGAAGCAACGAGGCGCCTTAATAGATGTGCTCTGGCGCCTGGTAGCAGCGTGAGCAGATGTACGAGATGTTGGGCTCGCCCTTCACCTGGACTGGTAGCCAAGGATAGCCAAAGAATACCATATGGGATGAATGGAACACGTGGCTTCACAGCAAGCATATAGACTGCGTCGATAGATGAAAAGAGGAGCATCAGGGTAGATGGCTAGAAGTGAGAATGGCCATGAGCAGTGAAAGTTTTGAGGCACCTCAAAAACCGCGTGATAGGAGTCTAGTTTTGAGGCGCCTCAAAGCTAGAAGTGAGAATGGCCATGAGCAGTGAAAGAACAGGAAAGGGGAGAACAGGAAAGGGGAGAACACGAAAGGGGAGAACACGACACTGACCAGGACTTTTGCGCTTCCAAAATCGCAGAGCTTGAGTTGATGAGTGTGGGGATTGACCTGCGAATGGGAGGGAGGGAGGAAACGATGGTGATTAGAAACGACAAGTGAAAAGAAGGCAGCCAAGAGCCTTATTAGAAGAAAAAAAAACCAAGAAGCAAGGGAGATGGGCGAAAGTGGGTATGGCAGAGAGATGGTTGCAAGCAAGACGCCACCAGGGGAAGGGAAAGGGGAGCAGGAGGAGCGGGCAGAGAAGAAAGGGAGGGAGGGCGGGGAGGAGGGAGTGAGGAAGAGGGAAGGAGAACGATGGGTTGTAAGGGGGCATGGCGGAGTGATAAGGTGGGTTGTTCAACTGTCCTTACCAGAAGGTTCTGCGGCTTGATGTCACGATGACACACGCCGATGCCATTGTGAATGTATGCCAGCGCTCGACAGATCTGCATTTCCAAGAGAGAAGAAAAAAAGGATAAAAGGAGGCAATCCAAACAATAGCCACCATCCCACACAGGCAACATAGTCAAAGGGACCAAGTTGCACGGGAAAAAGGAGAGGAGCCGAGAGAATTAGTGGGCAGGGAGTAAAGGACGGCATGGAGAGTCTATTTTTGAGGCGCCTCAAAAAAAGAGAGGAGCTGAGAGAATTAGTGGGAAGGGGGTATAGGACGGCATGGAAGCAGCAGGGTATGGCAACTACCTGGGCAATATAAACGAGGAAACGTGTGTAATGATTCGATTTTTGAGTCGACTCAAAAATCGACTCATTACACACGGCTTATAGGACGGCATGGAAGCAGCAGGGTATGGCAACTACCTGGGAAATATGAACGAGGAAACGAGGTGGCTTTTGAGTCGACTCAAAAGTCACCTCGTTACAATGTCACACAATATGAACGAGTTGTATTTTGAGTCGACTCAAAATACAATATGAACGAGGAAACGTCGTACGCTCCCCTCGCCCCCCCCCTTTCCCCCGACCGCCCCCACCACCTGGTAGGTGTAGAGCTTGACGTAGAGCAGCGGCATGCGCTGGTTCATCTTGGTGTAGTGCTTGGTGATGCGGTACACCGTCTCGGGCACGAACTCCAGCACCAGGTTCAGGTACAGCTCGTCCTTGTCCGTCGTCGAGAAGAAGCAGTGCCGCAGCGCCACCACGTTCGGGTGCTCCAGCAGCCGCATGATCTGCAGCTCGCGGTTCTTGTAACGCTTGTCCTGTAACACCTTCTTTATCGCCACCGTTTCGCCCGTCTCCAGACAGGACGCCTGGCAGGGTGGGAGAGAAGGGAAGCAAGTACGGTTGAGGGAGAGATTGATTTGAGGCGCCTCAATGCACGATCTGCAGCTCGCGGTTCTTGTAACGCTTGTCCTATAACTCCTTCTTTATCGCCACCGATTCGCCCGTCTCCAGACAAGACGCCTGGAGGATTGGGAGGGAAGCAAAGCATGTGGAATCTAGGGAAGAGATTGATCCGAGACTGAGACGCCTCCATGTATGATCTGCAGCTCGCGATTTTTGTAACGCGTGTCCAGACACGACGCCTGGAAGACTGAGAGAAGTGCACAACAATGGGCGAAGCATGTACGCGCAAGGAGAGAAGTGCACAACAATGGGCGAAGCATGTACGCGCAAGGAGAGAAGTGCACAACAATGGGCTCTTGGAAACTCGGAAACAGCATGTGAACGTCAAGAGGTGGTTCGCCTTGTTCGTTATATCTGTCCACTAACGTGCTTGTGTGTTAACACTGTTGCGAATAAAGAAACCGGGACTGGGACTGATTAGGGGCTTTACCTGGAATACGACTCCAAACGACCCGTTCCCCACCACACGCTCTGCTGAGTAGCTGATCGCCTGCGAGTCAAAGAGGGATCCCGAAGCGGCAGAGAAATCCAAAAGTAAGGGCATCCCCAAATACTGATACACTACACAACAGCGAGCTGGGGAAAAAAATGTTGACGAAAATAATGTATCAAACAAAGTTCGTCAGATGCCAAGAAGGCGCATAAAAGCCATCGACGCTAAGTAAGCGAAACGCGCCATGGAAAAGCAAAATGGGTGAAACCATGGAGATGGTGAGATCGGTTGGAGGAAAAACGTATACGATGCCAAAAAGAAAACGGAACGAAGGTTCGACGAAGAACGCGCCGACAACAGGGCAAAATGCTTGCGAAAGCGGCTGGGAAGGGGACGGAAACGCCGAAAATAGCGTCATTGCGACTCATTGATCAGAAACGAGGCAAAGCGCGTGTGGCTGATAAGACTCCGCTGGTAACCGCGCAATGGCAAAGCAATGTGGAAAACCGGCAAACGGATAACGGCACGACGTGTTTGCGATAAGACGTTTACCTGTGGATGTCGAAGACAAGACTTCCTCGTTTCGTCGCAGCTACGGCATCAATGGCATACAGCGGGCTTCCGGTCGGGGAGGAAAAATACACGAACCTGCTTTGGCTGACCATTCTTTCCTCCGATCGTGGTCGTGATGATGTGACCAGTCTCCGTCCCGCTTCCCTCCACCACTGCCGCGTCCATGTCCTGCAAACGCCGTACAATAGGTTGCGACGAGAAAGTCAGTATAATGACAGCTGTTGCACATTTGCTGTTATTGACGGACGAGCGAGGCGTCAGGAAAAAACAAATCACGAGCCAGACTCTAAGAATAAACGACGCCTTAAGGACTCATCGCGACCAGCGAATACAAGGAGATGCCGACGAAAGCGAAACTGACAATGCGAAAAATGTCGGTTCTCGATTGCTTCTCACCCGGTCGTCGTCTCTTATTGCCACGTCCGTCGGTTCCCTCGGTAATAGCTCCGCTCATAAAAATCCACCGAAAAACGATACGGTCGATGATAAATCTAGAGGCTCACCCGATCGTCGTCTCTTATAGTCATATCCTTCAGTTCCCTTGGTAATTGCTCTGCTCCGCCTCCTCCTGCCCTCGCAGCCCTGCTTCCTGAAGCGGCGGCAGCTCCGGAGGTGTTAGTTGCTCCCAGGAACACACCTCCACTCGAGGATGCCATAACGAGGACAAAGTGTATCGAACAGGACGGGGAGCAGCTGCCTCGAGCTCAACCGGCTCTCGATAGTTCGGAAACTGACACTAAAGAGGAACCGGCTAACTTTCGGAAAAGCTTTAAAAAACAGTGTCGATGTAAGCCGCTGTGCCCTGTCCTCTACAATATTTCACCCCAAAGCCAATTTTAGCAGCTCCCTAGCCATGAGGCGAAACCCTAACCTTCTCCATCTACAGCCTACAGATCCAGTCACGCCTAGGAAACAATACCCCGTCTCCCGTGAGATGCGGACAATGGCGGTGACTGACAACAGCCTAGGGTTTGCAGGGCGGGAACCTCCAGGAACACAGGAGGGAACGGGAGGAAGTGGGGGGGGCAGCACGAGACGGGATCCAACTGTAGGCGGAACTGTAACTGCTGCAGCAGCTTGAGGTGTAGGCTGTAAGTCAGAACCCAGGACAGGACGGAACACTGCCTAGAGATTGACGAGCTGAACGGATGAAGTGGGGGGAGAGGGAGACGGTTGGGTGGGCGAACTGACTGAGGTCGTTAGCTTTGTGGAGACGGGAGTCCCTGGTGGGCAACAATATCGCTGGTGGGGACGGAAGTCGTCAAATGTGGACCACAAAAAGGCAACGACGACAGGCTTGGTCCTAGCAAAAGAGGTTTTCCAAGGGAAGTAGTTGGCAACAGTCGTTCCGCCGGAGCAGCTCAGTTGACGGCCTACGAACTTCTATTGACGGCCAACGACAGGTTGCGGTCCAATTGCGTTCGCACCTGTTTGCACTGTAAATTCTGGATGCTCAAATTGTTACAAATAGGTGCAACTTACCAGGTTTGCTAGCTCAAAATACATACCATAAACCAAATGGCTCTATCTAGCTGTCTCTTTTTGGTCTCATTGCAGTGTCTGGTTGAAATTATCAATTTATTCATGTTCGTCAGCTTCCAGTGCTGTTCCTCAAATCCAACCATGTTTGCAGCATGGCTGACGATTTCAGGAAAGTCAAGCCAAACAATTGGAAGAAAACAGTGAACGTGGGGTGCATAGCGCTGCGATGGCATGCTTGTCCATCTCATGCGAAACAAAACAATGTAGCTTATTGTCTACTTCTGGTGCAGTTAGGCATTCAATTAATGCTGAGTAGAAGTTAGAGGCATGTACTTCTCTGCGATCAGTGTGCATATTTACGCATCCATGGGTGTCCTGCAAGAGACATAGAGGGCGGTGTGTTGAGGGGAGGGAAGGTGAGAAAAAGGGAGGTGCGAATGAGAAGAATAAGCGATAGTGCTGATGAAAAGTGGGAACGTGACAAGGAGATAAGAAAGGGCACACACACACACACAAACACACACACACACACAAACACACACACACACACACACACACACACACACACACACACACACACACACACACACACACACACACACACACACACAAGACAAGCATAACCCACCAAGAATCTCCAAAGGTGCGATCCTCCGCGCAGGATCCTTATCCAGCATGCGGCCAATGAGGTGCTTGCATTCGTCGGGCACGCCCGCCCACTTGGCGCTCTTGAAGCTGACCTCCTTCCCTCTGATCGCCTCCGCCAGGGACCGATTGGACGACGCCCAGAAGGGCGGCACGCCGCACATGGCGATGTACATCACCACGCCTGCGCTCCATACGTCCACCTCTGGGCCGTACTCCCCTGCTATCAGCTCTGGGGCCATGTACTGGGGCGTGCCCATCAGCTCCTTCAGTCGCTCGCCTGTGGTCGGAGGGGGAGAGTCAGAAGGAGCTTTGAGGCACAAACACGTGATGTGCTTTGAGGCACCTCTGAACCCGAAACAACCAGCCCCCCCCCCCCCTCCCCTTCTTTCCCTCTTTCCTCCCCTCCCCCCTCCCCCCAACACACAATCTCAAACACACCTTCTTGAAAGAACGTCGCAATCCCAAAATCCACCAGCTTTATGTGGCAATCGAGGTGCCTGCTTGTAAGGAGGATATTCTCAGGCTTCACGTCGCGGTGCACGATGCCATGGCGGTGGCAGTGCAGCAGCGCCTCCATCAATTCTCTGCATAGTCTCGCCCCAGCTGCATCACTATAAACGCCCTCTTTAGTCACTCGGTCGAAGAGGTCGCCTCCGGTGCACAGCTCCATTATTATATGCACGTGCTGGTGTTTGGTGTGTGTGTGTGTGTGGGGGGGGGGGGGGGGGGGGGGGAGCAAGGGAAGAGGGTGGCACTGGGAACAGAATCAGGGCGTCACGTCGCGGTGCACGATACCGTGGCGGTGGCAGTGCAGCAGCGCCTCCATCAGCTCCCTGCATAATCTCGCCCCAGCTGCATCACTATAAACGCCCTCTTTAGTCACTCGGTCGAACAGGTCACCTCCAGTGCACAGCTCCATAGTTATGTGCACGTGCTGGTATGGGGTGGGGGGGGGAAGCGCCGGACAGGGGAAGAGAGAGGTGGGGAGGAAGTTGAGGGTTTCATGTCCCGGTGCACGATGCCGTGGCGGTGGGCGGCAGTGCAACAGCGCCTCTATCAGCTCCCTGCACAGCTTGGCGCCAGCTGCGTCACTGTACACTCCCTCCTTGGTGACCCGGTCGAACAGGTCGCCCCCAGTGCACAGCTCCATGATTATATGCACGTGCTGGAAGGGGGAGGGTGAGGAGAGGGGCGGGAAAGGGGGGAGAGGACGGATGGGGGAGGGGCGAAGGAGGGGAAGGAGAGTTGGGGAGGATGTTCTCGGGCTTCACGTCCAGTGGACTTGGACCGGTGTACGATGCCGTGGCGGTGGGTGGCAGTGCACGGGGCTTCTATCAGCTCCCTGCAGAGCCGGGCTCCAGGTGGATCAGCGTACGTACGACCCCTCCTTGGTGACTCGGTTGAAAAGATCACCCTCGGTGCACAGCTCCATGAATATGTACACATGCTGGGAATGGGGGTTGTGGAGGAGGGGGGAAAGGAGGGGAGGGGAGGGAGTGTAGGGAGATGGGGCGATGCTGATGCTGCTTCTGTATGGACCCCTCTTAAGTGAGTCGGTCCAAGTGTATAATCCGTGTGTAATGAGTTTATTTTTTAGTCAACTCAAAAAAGGGAGTTGGGCGATGCCGATGGTGCCGCTGTACAGACCCCTCTTTAGTGACTCGGTCGAAGAGATCGCCCAGGTGCACAGCTCCATGACCATGTGCGCGTGCTGGTGGGGGTGGGGGAGTTTGGGGGGGGGAGGAGGGAGAAGAGAAGGGAGGGGAAGAGGAAAGGCGCCGCGCTCACTTGAAGAACGTCCAGCAATTTGCTAATCATACACTGTTCTCCACCGTTTACTGTACTTTGTTATCTTCCACTGTGCCATGCAGGCCAATAGTGAATGGATGGCCCTGCATCATCGATAAACCATTCACTTGAGAATATTTATGTTAACAATCTACTGTACCCTCTTATCCATCATTTACTGTACCTTGCGGTCTTCTACAGTGTCATGCAGGCCAACAATGAAGGGATGGCCCTGCAGCATGGATAGTGTCGCCACTTCCTTCCTCAGATCCAGGGCCTCCTCGTGAGACTGAGGGAAAGGGGGGAGAGAGGGGGGGGAAGGGGGGAGAGAGGGGGGGGAAGGGGGGAGAGAGGGGGGGGAAGGGGGGAGAGAGGGGGGGAAGGGGGGAGAGAGGGGGGGGAAGGGGGGAGAGAGGGGGGGAAGGGGGGAGAGAGGGGGGGGAAGGGGGGAGAGAGGGGGGGGAAGGGGGCAGAGAGGGGGGGGAATGGGGGAGAGAGTGGGGGAAGGCATGGAGATAGGGACGGATGGCCCTGCAGCATGGATAGCATCGCCACTTCCTTCCTCAGGTCCAGAGCCTACAGGTGGGAGTGATAAAGGGGGGGTTGCAATGGGGGAGATAGGGTTAGTGGTACACGGTCTCAGGAATGCAAGGGGGGAGATGGGAGACCCGGTAGGGACGAATGGCCCTGCAGCATGGATAGGGCCGCCACCTCCTTCCTCGGATCCTGAGCCTCCTCGAGGGACTGAGAGATACGGGGGGCAACGGAATTGGGGGAGATAGGGATGAACGGGGGTGAGCGGGGGCGAACGGGGGTGAACGGGGCAGTGGTACGGGGGTGAGCGAAAGGAAAGAACGCATTTGGGGAAGACTGAAACGATGGCCCTGCAGCATGGAGAGTGTTGCCACCTCCTTCGTCAGATCCTGGGCCTCCTCGAGGGACTGTTACAAAGGGGGGGGGAGGAAGGGGGAGGGAAAAGGGGGGGGATGGGGGAGATGGGGGAGATGGGGGAGATGGGGGAGATGGGGGAGATGGGGGAGATGGGGGCGATGGGGGAGATGGGGGCAGAGGTACAGTGTTTCGGAGAGGAGGGGGGGAGAGATGGGGCCAGGGGAACACGGTTTCAGGTTTGCAACGGGGGAGATGGGGGAGGCGTATGGGGATGGATGGGGGGAGACAGGCAGGGACAGTTGTTCAGCGGGTTTCAGGGAAAGCGGGTTTCAAGGAAAGCGGGTTTCAGGAAAGCGATTGTCAGTCAGTGAGGCGCCTAAATAATGTTCAGCGGGTTTCAGGAAAGCGATTGTCAGTCAGTGAGGCGCCTAAATAATGTTCAGCGGGTTTCAGGAAAGCGATTGAGACATAAGGGAAAATAGAGGCGTGGGACTCTCATGTCTCATCCCTGTGACATTGTTGTAACGAGGTTACCTTTAGTCGAATCAAAAAAGGCATGGGCCTCTCATCTCTCATCCCTCCCCCCTCGTCTCTCATCCCTTCCCCCTCGAATTTGCAGGGTATTTTGAGAATTCTAAAGAATACCATGCAAATTTTTGAGAATTCTAAAAAATACCCTGCAAATTTTTGAGAATTCTCAAAAATACCCTTCCCCCTCGTCTCTCATCCCGTCCCCCTCGTCTCCATCCGCCCCTCACCTTGATCTCGGCCTTCTTCACTGTCTTGCACGCCAGCTGCAGCCCGCTGCTGATCTCCAAGCACCGTCTGATCACCCCGTACTGCCCGCTGCCCAACTTCTTGTTGTGCAGAATGTACTTGGCCCTCAGATCCTCATATGCCTTCTCGAATATGTAGTCCGTGGGCCGGAGGCTCGGGTACGCTCCCCGGTGCTGTTCTTTGAAGCTGCTCACCCCCAGCGCCCGCCCTGGTAGGGGTCCTATTCCTCCTGTTCCTCCTAGTCCAATTGCTGCGGCCCGGTTGCTACGCCCACCACCTCCACCACCTGCACCACCTGCACCGCTGCCACCACCAGCGCCGCCGCCGCCACTGCCTTTGCCAGCGGCGGCGGCGGCAGCAGCGGCAGCAGCAGCACCTCGGAAGGCGCCGGCCTTATGGCTGCCTGTTCCAGAGATCTTGTCCAGAGCTGTTGTACCCACTCCTCCTCCTCCTGACCTTCCCCCTTGTTGCCCCTGTTGCTGCTTATGCTGCTGATGATGCTGATGATGCCAGTCTGAAAAGAGCCCACCAGAGGAGCTACCGACTGAGGTTTTGGAGAAGCCCGGAGCAGCTGCTGCTGCCGTGCCGTGATAGTATCCTCGGTGGTGGTGCTGCTGCTGCTGCTGGTGCTGCTCCTGCTGCTCCTGCTGCTGCTGGTCAGAGCGGTGATACCCCAAGAGCTCACTCTCACCAGCACTTCCTCCCCCCTTCCCCTTCCGCGCCCCTGCTACCCCTGCTGCTGCTGCTGCTGCTGCACCTGATGCACCCACACCAGCAGCACCAGCAGACTTCTTAGTACCACCAGCAGCAGCACCACCCTCACCACCACCACCACCACCAGCAGCACTACCAGAAGCCTTGGCACCACCGGCAGCAGCTCGCCTTTCCGCCTGCTGCTCTAGCAGCAGCCCCAGCTGCTCCTTGGGAATACCCTTCAGCTGAAACCCCGCCAGCAGAGCCACAGAAGAAGAGGAGGAACCCATACTTAGATCAGCCTCCGCACCATTCTTGCAGCTCCTGCTGGCAAAAGCGCCGGAGCCCCCGTCCCCCCCTCCCCCCCGCACCCCCCGGCCCTCGTGCACTGCGGTTTGGTGCGGTAACGGGCCTCCGCCGAGCCTGGCTTTGCCTCGGGCGCCGACCCTCCGGTCGGAGTGGTTGACGAATCTGCCGGGCCGGTCCGGCGAGTCGAACCCTAGGTCACTGTTCACGTCACTGTTCACGTCACTGTTCATGTCAGTTTCCTGATCGCCATCTTTGTCTTCATGCGTGTCAGGATACATGTCTTCTTCTTCGTCTGCTAGCATGCTCGGGCTGACAAATTCGGCACTTTGCCGCCGCGGCCGGCGGCTCATGGCCATTCTTGACTCGCCACCAATCCCCACACCACCACCAGCACCAGAAGCAGTGGCAGCAGCACCGAAAGCCTGAGTCCAAATATCGCCGCCCCCACCACCAGCGCCGCCACTGCCACCACCAGCACCGACACCAGCAGAATCAGCATGATCAGCAGCAGCAGCAGCAGCAGCAGCCGTACCACCACCACCAACAGCAGAAAAAGAATCAGCAGCAAACGAACCAGCAGCGGCGGCACTGGGTCTTCTCTCCCTTGCATCGTGACCATCAGCACCGCATGACATGCGCCTAGTGCTGTGATTGGCCTGCTTCTGCTGCTGCTTCAAGGTTGAGAGGTAATCTGCCACGTCATCAGGAGAATCCCCAGGTATGTTGAGCCGAAAAGTGGCTTCCGAACCTGCTGCTGCCACCGCTTCCACGCCTGCTGCCAAGCCTGTGCTTGCTGAGCCTGTACTTGCCGAGCCTGCTGTTTCCGCACCAGGAGCATCACCCGCTTCCAACATCGCACCAGGTTTGGAACCCGAAGCAGCAGGGCCGGCAACAACAGCGTCGGAAGCAGCAACAGCAGCAGCAACAGTAGCAGTGTGCGAAGCAGTGTGGAGCGAGGAGGAGGGTGAGAGGGCAGGAGAGAGTGGGAGTGCGGGGGAGAGTGAGAGTGCGGGAGAGGCAAGAGGAGAAGCCGTTCCTTGGCTCCGGTTAGATCCCAGAGGCCCTACCCCGCTCACCAACGCCCTGTGCCCTGTGCCCCTATGCCCCATCTCCCTATTTGCTGTATCCCTATGCTCACTGGTGTCGGTTCGATTGAAGCCGAAGCTCAGCTGGTGCTGAAGGAACGGCCTCCGGCTTGGCTTACTCACGGCTGCTGTAGCCGACGCTGATGGTGACGACGCTGCTGCTGTTGCGACAGCGGCAGCGGTGGCTGCAGCTGTGTCCGTTCCTACTGTCCTGCTCTTGTCTCGTAAGTCTGAGCCTGTGGGGAAAGCAGGCTCAGCAGTGACTGAAGTCGCTGCATCATAAGAAGACGAGACGGAGAATGAGCGAGGAGAGACAGGAATGGCAGGTAGGTAGTACGACGCTTTCACGCTAGCAGATCTAGGACTCTTGCTCATGCTGCTGTTATTGTGGATTGCACTGCCAGTATCGGTAACCAAACCAGTAGCAGCACTGTCGGCACCAGCACCAGCACCAGCACCAGAACCAGCACCCGCACCACTGCTGCTGCTGCTGCTGCCACTAATAAGGGACTTCAAAGTACCAGAAGCGGCAGATAGGAACCTTGAAATCGGCTGGTGGGTCCTCCCCCCTTGCTGCTGCTGCTGCTGCTGCTGCTGCTGCTGCTGCGACTGGTACTGTGTTTGCTGCTGCACGTGTGACTGTGTTTGTTCCTCCTTGCCCTCTGCCTTCTCACTCTCTTCCTGCTTCAGCTCTTGCTTGTGACCGTGCCTCCCTGACAATATCTTCGATAAAGTCGGTCTTCGGCCGGATCGGCTGGAGTACCGGTGCTGCTGCTGCGGCTGCTGCACTGGCCCCTTCTTCTTCTCCTGCTTCTCCTTCTCCTTTTCCTTCTCTTGCTGCTGCTGCTGCTGCTGCTGCTGTAGTTGTTTCTCCTGTTCTGCTTGTAACCTTTCTTCCTGTAACCGCAACTCCTCCTGCTGCTGCAGCAACAGCTGCTGCTGCCGCTTTAGCTCTTCCTGCTGCTTCTGAAGCGCCAGCCGCTGCTGCTGCAGCTCCTCCTGCTTTTTTCTCAGCTCCTGCTTCTTCTCCCTTTCCTTCTCTCTCTCCCTCTCCCTCTCCCCCTCCTCCTCATCTGTACCTTCCCCTTCCAATTCCATTTCTCCCGAGCCTTGCAAAGAGGCTTGGCGTTGGTTCGGAGCGGACGAGCCAATGGGAGAGAGCAGAACGGGAGACCCGGAAACTGATGACGACGGCGACATGGAGGCATAAGGAGACCTCCTCTCGTTATAATCACCAATTGCACTCTCATCTCCCATCTTGTTTAAAGCACTCTCGCTAGGGGATCGGCGCATGCCAGTGCCAGCACCAGCATGTGTACTTCGATGCTCCCGTCGCCGTGAGCTGAGACTTCGCTCCAGTTCCGCTTGATCCCTCCTCCTTGCACTCAGCGTTCGCTCCAAACCCCCCTCTCCTTGTCCTTCTTCTCCTCTCCCACTCCCTCCTACTACTACTACTATCCCCCCTTCCGCACCACCGGTTAGTGCTACAGCAGCAGCTGTTGAAGCAGCCTCTCTCCGTCTCGCGCTTAGAGTCCGTTCCAATTTCCCCTGGTCGCGCCTCCTAGCACTTAAACTCCGCTCCAACACCCCTCCACCACCCTCCCCTCCTTCCCCTTCTCCTCCTACCTCCTCCTCTCCCCCTGCTGACATGGCAAATCCTCTCCTCTCATTCCTCCGCCTCCAACTCACACTCCTCTCCACCTCTCCACCCCCTCCCACCCCCCCACGCCCCTTGGGGGAAGCCTCGGAAGAATACACTGACCCTAGTGAAAACATATCTTTATCCGAATTATAATTGTTTACTGTAGAAGCTACAGTAGTCCCCCCGAGAGGAGACGCGGTTGGTTGAAACGCGAAATCCTGGGTTCCGCGTCTCCTGCTCGGCGATTGGACAAACCCCCCGCCCCCTCCCCCCGCACCTCCTCCCCCGCCTCCCCCTACCCCTCCCCCTCCGCCAGCGAATGCAGCCATACTTGCGCTCCAACCCCCAAAACCCAAACCCGAGATCGATTCTTCCTTCCCTCCCCCCAAGGTCAAACCCAGCGATAGCGCCTGTCGCCCGCCTGTTTCCGCCTTCCTTCTCTCCGCCAGTTCCCTTCCACCCTCTTCCCCCTTTCCGCCCCGTCCCCTCCCGCTTCCCCCTGCGCCGCTTTCCCTTCCTTGCGCGCATCCCGCGCCGGGCGCCTCTCCCCCCTCTCTCGCCGCGGCCTCGCTCGCGGCGGTGCGAAGTTCGGCGCTAATCGCGGGGCCAAGGGACACGTGCGAGAGGAGGCGCGGGCGGGAGAGGGGGGACGAGAGAGGGGGCGACCGATCGCGCTCGGCACGGAAGGGCGCACTCGCGCCACTTGCGCTTCCGCCAGTTGTGCCTGCGGCGGCGTATGCACCAGGCCCGCTAGCACCTGTGCTACCCGTCCTACTCCCGACCTCCGTCCCTTCGCCGCCAGCCCTGCCGCTACTATCGCCGCCATTACCGCTGGTACCAATGCTGGATATCGTGTTCTCCCTGCTTTCGCTCGCGCTCCCGCCACCGCTGCTGCTGCTGCTACTGCCAGTCCAGATTAACTCCCGCCTACCCGTAGAATTCGCCGATTTTAGCGGATTGCTTAATTGCTTCCGTGCGCGGCTGCCGCTGCTGCCGCTGCTGGGGGATTTCGGCATGATAAGGGCGGCTCTGGTTTTCGCGGAAATTGCGGCTGGAAGGGCGGCGTCGCCGGCGGTTAGCTCCTCCCTCCCCCTCTCCCGCACGGGACTGTGCTGCGCCTGCCCCTGTGCCAGTGCCTGCGCCTTTGCGCGTGTGTACGTTTCCCCGAATCCCTCCGCTTCAGCTTCGGCCTGCGCCTGCGCCTGCGCCTCCGCCGTTTGCGCCTGAGTGTGCGCCGCCCGCCCGAAAAGCACCGCCGCGGTGTCCATTGAGCTCAGCTGCGCGCTAGCGGCGCGCCGATGACCCCGCCTGTGCCCCGACGCGGCGGAAGTGCGCCCCGCTTCCGCCGATACCGCCGCTTCGGGAGAACCGGCGGCTTTTCCGCCGTGCAAGATGGCGGAAAAGAGCATCCCCGCTTGAGTGGGGTCAAGCGCGGACATAGGGGGACCAGCGGACCCATCAGCGGAGGGATGGGGGGAACCGAGGGGGAGGCGGGCAGCTCGCGGAGACTTGAGCGGAAAGTGTTGCGCATGCGCTGGGCCTGCGCCTCCGCCTCCGTCCTCGTGCGAGCGGGGAAACGCGTGCTCTTTTCCGCCGCAGGCATTGGCGCGCGGAGAAACCGACCGATACTGCGCGTGCGCGGGCGTTTTCTGCGCGCTGCTCTTCCCCTGCGTAGCATAAGCCGCCCAATCTCCGCTCATCTGGCGGCTCGCCTGATGGAGCCTCCTCACGCCGCCGTCAGCGGGACCGCCGCCTTTGCTGGAAGCCTCCCGACCGCGTGCCGAGGTTGAAACTGCCACCGCAGCTGCCGCCGCTTTGGCCGCCGCAACATCCGCTAAGTCGATAGACGCGCGGCGGCCGAGGCGCTTAGCCTTGCCGTTACTGGCGATGCTGCTTTCCCGACAACCTGGCTGCTGCTGCTGCTGCCTTAGCTGCTTCCCCCGCCCCTCCCCCTCCCCCTCCCCCGTCCCCTGCCCCTGTCCGTGTTCCTGCGCCTGCTGCATCTGATAAAACTCCTGAAGTTGCGCCAGAGGGGAAAGAGACGACCGCCGCTCAAGCCGCTTCGCGGGCGCGTGTCGGGGCTGGCTCAGCCAATCAACGTCGAACGCGCCATACCTGGGATCATCATTACCCTTCGCTTCTGTCACATTCCCGCTGCCGCTTTCGGTGTAATCACATCCGCTATAGTCGCCGCCTTCGAGCCCACCGTTTTTACTCCCGCCAGCTTCTCCCCTCCGAGCTTGCGCGGCTGTACCAAGCTCCGGAAGGTTCCGCGCATGACGACGCGCTAATAACGACGAACTGGCTTCGTTACAGTCACTCCCGTTCATATTCGCTACGAGGTCGTCTGTCCTTTCCAGACGACGAGAAAAGTGCGGTAAGGAGAAAAATCTTGCTTGCTGTACCTAGCGCACTTCCCGAAAGCGACTTAGTGGCAGGTGCTAAGACTTACATGCTAACCCGTCTGTGCAATCTGCGTCTTCCCGTCTGCTTGCTAGGCGTGCAATCTGTGATTTCGACCGGCGCGTTCTGAGTGTTGGAGTAATCTGGGCCGCCACGTACACAGGCCAGCGCGAAATTGGCCAGGTTCGTGCATTGTGCATCGAGGACGGTTGAGGAGGGAAGAGTGAACGCGAGGACGACGCGTGGGCGAACGGAAAAGGACGTTAGGCTCTCTCAAGGACGCTGTCCGCCTGGCAGACGGACCATGACTGTACAGTATACGGTACAGAACTACATTAGCACTGTAGTTCCTATCAAACCGAGCCTAGTACAGTACAGCAGTTCTTTCTAGTACTGTACTATGGTATGGAAGGAATGAGCTGAGGAATGAGCTGTAGGATGACAAGCATGTGATCAGCTCGAGGAATGGTGGTGGTGGCATGCTTAGCTCTTAGCCAGGGAGGGGCATCAGATTTGGTTCCCCTGGTGAGTGGGGAAGGCTACCTCGAGGAAGATCGTGTGTGGTTGGCGACGCGACTCGGAAATAAGAGACGACGGCGAGGATGAGTGGATGCTGCAGAGCAGAGAGCCACAATAGAGCTGGGGGTGAAGGGGAGGGGGGGCCTTGGGGTTGTCGCGCAGCGAAGTCCGGCGAGACATGCTTGGCTGTGATTGATTCTCACCCAGTGGTAACCCACGATTCTTTTGGCGGGAGGAAATACGCTCCCCATTACAGGCAGTAGCGAGAGCTGGCGATGAGCTCGCGAAAGCTGGTGACAGTTTTGTTAGATTCCGTGACGGGTAACAATGGAAGACGACGCGTCTTCTTCAATCATGAATCCGGAATGCATGCCTCATGCCAAAGAAAATGGACCTCATGCAATCCACCTACGGCCAGAGTCCCAACAATTCCGCGGGCAATTTTCTCGAACCTTCTTCACTCCTAACTTGCCTCAAGCTGGGTTATGATAGAGTTAAATTGAGAGTACATTACCCTTTTAATAACCTGCTGTGCTGATTCACGGATATTCACATTACCCTTTAGCATGCCCGGAGCGGGGTACCCTGATAACAAAATAGCCAGCATCCGATTCGGAAAATCCTTCTCTTGTGCCGCGTTGCTCTGTGGACACGAGCGTCAGGTTCTTCCAGCCATGGCCAGTGGCCCCATCGTACAATCTTATCTCCAGGAAACCTTGGCATCAGGTGCAGTGCAGTACCGTACACTAAGCTCCTCGCAGGAAGGTTTACAGGTATTACTCTTACAGCACACCAATTTGCTGAAGTAACTTCTCTAGGCAAATAATGATCTGCACAATGTGCATTTCTTTTGGCTAATTATAAAACCTAGAGGTAATGTAAAATGAGGCCCATCCAGCGGACGTGTAACTGCTTATATGAGATCATACCAATGCTACACTGATAAATGCACAAAAACATGTGGATAGTTAATGTTTAGAACAGCATAAGAGGCACAAAGAACACCTAGCAACACCCATGCAGCTCCTGTTCGGGACAAAGTGGCTTATCCCCATCCAGACCCACCTTTGTTGATGTTCCATCGTAGGCTCGCGACGACCTCCGCCTACCATTGCATGTTGGACTCTCAAACCACTCCCATTTCAAACTAATCTTGCTACTCCGTCTGCCCCGACTCCTCCCACCACACACCCCCTCCACTGACCCTAACCCCAATGCTCACATGCAGGCCTCGTCACTCGTCTACACCCCCGCATTTTCCTTGTCAACCGAGTCTTCCACACGTGTCACCGAGGCAAGGCGTTGCTGTTTTGCAAGCTTGGTAGGGCTGGTACCACCAAACTTAACAGAGAGATCAGCAATCCTCTTGTTCACAGCAACCCCCCTTCCACTCTTCTCCACCCCCACCACATTGCCCCCTGCCCTGGACTTCAGAGCAAAGCGCCCAGAACCCATCCCTTCCTCCACAGCAGGCTCGCTCACAGGGCGCTGAAATGCCGCAGCCCTGCCGCTCATCCCCATGCTCGGATTCCCCTCCCCACGCGCCGTAATCCCCTCGCCGATCTCCTTAGCAGCCAGCAGCTTCTTGTTCAAATCCTTCTCTGCTTCCAGCCTCTGGATGTCCTTCCTCAGCTCCTTCTCCCCCTGCTTGCGCCTCTCCACCTCCTTCTCAAGCTGGCTCACCCTGCTTGCAGTCACCTTCTTTTCCTGCTCAAACTCAGCAACCCTCGCCTTCAGCTGCTCCCGTTCTGCTTCCAGATGCTGCATTTGCTCGCCTTTCTCACCCTCCAGAACAATTTTTGCTGCCCGGACCTCCTCCAGCTCCTCCTCAAGCCTCTTCATCTGCCCGACTGCTTCAGCCAGCTTTGCTTCTGCTTCCTTGCGCCCACTCTCAGCCTCATCAACTGCATTCTTCAGCGTCGCAATCTCCCCCACCTGAGCTCTCACCTGAGCTTCCACCTGCTGTTTCGCCAGCACTGCAGCCTTCGCCTCCTGCTCCGCTGCTTCCATCCCCCCCTCTGCGTTCTTGCACTGCCTCTTAAGCAGCGCCTCTTTCCCCTCTCTCTCCTTCAGCTCCCCTTCCACCTTCCTCAGCTTCCCCTCCAGCCGCAGGGCCAGAGCAGCCTTCTCTGCTGCAGTCTTCTTTGCCGATTCCTCCCTCTGTTTCATCTCACCTACCATCCCCTTCAGCCTGCTCACTTCCCCTTCCAAGCCCTGACCTCCAGCCACTACGCCGCTGCTCACTGCCTCCTCGTCCTCACTCCCTTCCTTTCCTGCCCCCACGTGCTCATCCTTCCCTTCACCGACAGCAATCTCCCCAGTCTCCAATGTGCTTCGCTCAGTTATCTCAGCAAACTTAGCCTCCAGCCTTGCAATCTCAGCGTTCTTCTCTTCCACAACCGCCACCAGCCGCTGCATCTCAGCACCACTCTCCACACCCTTCTTCTCCATTTCCCCCTGCTCCCCAACAGCCCGCACCTGCTGCTCCAGCCCCAGCACCTTGCGCAGCAGACCATAACGCTCACTCTCCAAGGCAGCCACCTCAGCTCTCAACGCAGCAGCATCCCTCTCCGCAGCATCTCTCTCCTTCCCCTTCTTCCCATCCATTCCGCCCTTCTCCTCCCCAACAGCCCGCATCTGCTCCTCCAGCCCCAGCACCTTGAGCAGCAGACCATCACGCTCACTGGTCAAACCAGACACCTCAGCTCTCACCGCAGCAGCACCCCTCCTCTCCTGCATAACCGCCCCCTCAGCAGCTGCGAGCTCCTTCTCAAGCACCTTAAGCTTCAGCCCCATCCTGCCCGCCTCCTCCTCCGCCTCAACCTGCTTCGTCTCAGCCTCCCTCAGCTGCTGCTGCAGCTGGAAAACCTGCTCAGCGAGCTCTCCCTCTCCATCTGGTTGCGTCTGCTTAGCCTCGCTCAGTCCCCTCTGCAGCAGGGAAATCTCCTCCTGAAGCCCCTCAATCGCCTCTGCCTTGTTGCTCTCAGCGTCGCTCCGCTGCCTCTGCAGCCGTGAAATCTCTTCATTGAGCGAAGGCTTGCCCTCAGCCTCGCTCACCTGCTTCTGCAGTTGAGAAATCTCCTCATGGAGCCCCTTGATCGCCTCTGCCTTGCTGCGCTCAGCCTCGCTCAGCTGCTTCTCCAGCCGCGAAATCTCCTGCTGAAGCTCCGTGATAACCATTGATGGCTCCCTCTCACCCTCCACCACCTCTGCTTTGTTGCTCTCAGCCTCGCTCAGCTGCCTCTGCAGCCGTGAAACCTCCGCATGCAATCCCTCCACTACCTCCCCAATCACCTCCTGCTCGAACTGGGTCCTCATGGCTGCAAGCAGTGCTTCGCCAGCGTCCTTCGCGCCCACATCATTGTCCACAGCGACTTCCCCACCCTCGTCCTTCTTCACAGCAGCGACCTTCCCGCCTTCCAGCACCCCAGCGCCAGCCACCTCCTGCTCCACCTGATCGAAGTTCAGCGCCTTGGGAGCGTCATCCTCCTCCTCCTCGCCCGCTACTATCACTGCTCGAGCACCAGCTTCTGGTGTAGCATTGGCAGGAGTAGCTGCAGCAGCAGCGGCAACACCAGCAGCACGAGCAGCAGCAGGAGATCGCCCAGGAGACTTGAACTCAAACACCCTCACTGCAGCTCCCTCCATGCCTCCACCCTCACCCCCGGTTGTGTCACACTTCTCCAGAACCCCCTCCCTGCCCTCAGCAGCCACAGCAGCCGCCCTGCTCCTGTACCTCCTCGCATACAACCCACTCTGCCCCGGATTCACCGCCAGGCGAACCGGCGTCTCGTTCACCCCCGTCCGTGGGGGTGCCACTCCAAGTGTGGGTTCCACTCCAATCGCCAGCCGTGGGGGCGTCTCTCCAATCGCCAAGTGGGTATGGGTGGACGTCCCTGCAATAGCCACGCGCATGGGCGTCCCCCCACGCTCCTGCTCCTCTCCGCTGCCCTCCCCGCCTTCCGGCCGCCTGCGCTTCCTCTCCCGCCCCAGCTCCTCCCTCAGAGCTATCATCTCGCTCTCCATGCGCTTGATCTGCCGCGCTCGCCGCCAGCGCTTGCCGTTGGACTCCTCCAGCATCCGCCTCAGCGCATCCACGTCCTTCTCGCGCTCCTCCAGCGTCGCCTCGGCGCACAGCAGCTGGTGCTGCAGCTGCGACAGCTCAGCCTTGCGAGTCTCAGTGCTCTGCATGGCAGGGTTGGGATGGGATATTCACAAAGATTGAGGCGAATCATAGGGATGCAGTAGTGCACAGTAGACGAAAATGGTGGCACGCTTTGGTAGGGCGCGTGGGGAGAGGGGGAAGTGAAAGTAGAGGGGCGCATGGAGGGTGGAACGACTCTAAACCGGACTCAGGATGTGACTCACCTCCTTGGCGCGCTTCAGCTCCTCGCCCATCCGCTCAATGGTCCACTCAGACGCCGACAGCTGTTCCTCCTTATCCGCCAGCTCAGCAAGCTGCACGAGCACAGTCAGAGGGAAGCAGAAGTGAGAGAACAGTCAAAACGTGGGAACAGGAACTCCCGATCATGGGAACACCAGCCTCAAGAAGGAACAACGAGAATTCCAAAAGCATGTGAATCTAGAAACCAGGGTAAGATTGTCAAAATCATTGATAGAAGGTGGGAGAGTGACCCTCACCTGCTCATCTGCGTCATTCAGCCTGGCCTCCAGCTCCCTCATCCGTTCCTCCATCTCCAACACCTGCTGCGCGCGCACCCCCTCCTGCTCCAGCCTCTGCAGCAGCTCCCGAGCCCGCTCCACCAGCGCATCCCCCACCTGCCCACTGCCCACGCCTTGCTGCACCACCGCTATCAGCCCCTGCCGCTGCTCCTCGTTCCGCCTCCTCATCTCCCACTCCATCTCCTTCACTCTGCCCGCCAGCCCCTCCACCTCACTCTCCTTCCTTCTCACTTCCTCCTCCATCCTCCCTTCCCTCGCCTCCATCTCCGCTACCTTCGCCTCTAGCTCCGCCACAATCGACCTCATCTCTCCCCTCACCTCCTCCACCTCGCTCTGCCTCCACGCCTTCTCCCTCGCCGCCTCCTCCCTCCCACTCTCCACCGCCTCCCTCAGCCCCACCTCCACATCCTCGTGCTCACTCACCATCGCCTCCCTCTCCCTCTCCATCGCCTCAACCCTCTCCTCCGCTCCCTCCCGCGCAGCCTTCTCCGCCTGAAGCTCCCTCTCTGCAGCTCCAGTGGCCAGCACCGCTGCAGCCAGCTCCCCTCTCAGCTTATCAGCCTCCTCCCTAGCGCTCATTTCCTCCGCTCTCACGCCTTCCAGGGCCACCCTCGTCTCCTCCAGCCTCTCCGCCAGCTGCTCCGCCTCGTCGCGCCGGCGCTCCTGCGCTATTTCCAGCTCCCACTTCAACCCCTCCATCTTCTCCTGAAGCGATCGAATCTCTTCGTCGTATCGCCCCACCAGCCGCTGCTCCTTCTCCTCCAACTCACCCACCTTCGCTTCCGCCTCCTTCCATCCAGCTCTCTCCTCCGCAGCCTCCCTCTCCGCCTTCTCCGCATCCGCCTCCGCGTTCCGCAGTTCCCCCCGCAGCACCTCCGCTTCCTGCGCCATCTCCGCCAGCCGCTCCTCCGCGCGGCTCATCGCCTCTTCCTTCTCAGCGACCGTCGCTTGAGCCTCGCGCAGCTCCGCTTCCAGGCGAGACTTGGCGTGCAACAGCTGCGAAACGTCGCACAGCAGCTGGTCGGTTCGGGCCTGCATCGCCTGCTGCTCATCCCTCGCAGCATCCAGTTCCGCACTCAACCTCTCCACCTGCGCCTGCAGCTCCGCAACCTTCCCCACCATATCCTCCCTCTCCCGCGCTATCTCCCTCTCCATGCGTCCAATCTCTGCCTCCGCCTCTTCCTTCGCTGCTTTCTCCCTCTCTGCAGCCTCTGTCGCAGCACCAAGCGTCTCTCGGATCTCCTCAACCGCACGCTCCAGCCCAGCAACCTTCTCCCGCTCCTCCTCCACCTCCCTGCACGCCTCCGCCTTCTCCCTCAAAGCACCCCCAGCCCTTTCTCTCTCCTCCTCAGCTTCCCTCCTCAGCCCCTCAATCTCCCCCTCTGCAACATTCAGCTTCGCCAGAAGCCCGGCCGCCTCCCGCGCCTCCCTCTTCACGCGCCCCTCAACATCCTCCACCACCTCCCTCAGAATCCCCATCTCCTGCTCCATTCTCTCGCACTCCTCCCTCATTCTCGCCAGCTCATTCTCTGCCTTCCCCTTCGCCTCCTCCATCTCCCAGAGGTCCCTCTCTGCCTTCTTCCCAGCCGCCTCAGCCACGCTCACTCGCTCCAGCACGGCTGCGATTTCGCCCTCTTCCCCGTCCACCACTCCTCGCAGTTGCACCACCTGTTCTTCCAGCTCTCCGCACTTGATTTCCAGCCTCGCCCGCACATTCTCCGCCACGTTGCTCTCCGCAGACCTCCGTTCCGCTTCCTTCGCCGCAATAGCTTCCGCCTCTTCGGCCCTCTGCAACAACTCCGCCACCTCCCTCGCCCGCACCTCCACCTCCCGCCGCAGCGCCTCAAGCTCCGCGCCCGAATTCCGCGCCTCCTCTTTCGCCGCGTCGGACGACTGGCGCAGCTGCGCGCGCGCCTCTTCCGCCTGCGCTTGCATGTGCTGCTCCGCATCTTCCATAACCGCGCGCACAACAGCCAGCTCATTCCGCGTCCTCTCCCCTTCCTCTTCCAACCTCCCCACCTCCTTCTCAATCCTTCCATTCTTCAACTCAGCCTCGTGCGCCTGCTTCATCACCCTCCTGTACTCCTCCACACCGCGCTCCACCTTCGCGATCAGCTCCGCCTTCTCAGACTCGAGCCCCTCAACGGCCTTCAGTAGTCCCCCCACCTTCTCCTCGTACTCCGTGCATCGCCTCTCCACGGAACCGACAGCCGCCGCCACCTCCGCGTGCCTCCGCTCCTTCTCCGCTCGCAAAGCCTCCTCCGCCTCCGCGCACCTCAGCTTCACCTCCTCCAGTGCAGTGACGCTCGTATTCAGCTCCTTCTGCAGCGAATCCATCTCTGCCTCCTTCTGCCTCGCCGCCTCCTTGGCCGCCTCATGCAGTCTCCCCGTCTCGCGCCTCATCTCCGCAACTTCCGCCTCCAGGCCCGCGATTCTCCCCTCCAGCTCCCCCTTCTCCGCGTCTCTCCCTTTCACCGCAGCCTCCAACTCCCCCACCAGCTGCTCCTTCTCCCGCTGCATCCCCCTCAGCTTCTCCTCCGCCGCACACACCGCCCGCCTCCCCTCATCCTCCGCAGCCTTCGCCTCCGCTTCCGCCTCCGCCGCCCGCTTCTCCGCATTCACCTTCTCCGCGCGCGCCATCTCCGCCTTCAGCTCCAGGTCCGCGCGCTCCCCCATCGTCGTCTCGAACGATACCACTTGTCGACGAGCTTCCGCAACCCGTTCGTCGGCCAGGGAGACCCGGGCTTTAAGCTCTTCGTTCTCCTTCCGCAGTGCTGCCGCCAGTTGCTCCGCGCTGCCGGATCCCGCGCCGAGCTGCTCCATCTGCGCCTCCAGCTTCTCCCGCGCCTGACGCTCGTCCTGGAGCTTGACGGTCAGATGAGCCACCTGAGAGGTCAAAAAAAAGAGAAGAGAGAGTGAAGAACGAAGACGAAAAAGAAGTGAAATAAGTAAGGTCAACAAAGACGAGAAGTGTGAAAAGCGAAAAAACAAATCATGATTCTCTGGCCTACGAATGCCATCTGAGAAAAAGGACACAGCTTTGGAAGCGAGCGAGCTCTCACGCAGGAAGTCAACAACCAGTCAACAACCAAACTTTGATTGAAGCGACAGGGCTTTCCGAACTGACCTGGCCCTTGAGGCGCGAAGCGTTGGCTTCAGCAGCAGCGAGCTGCTGCTTGGTGTTGCGAATCGTGAACTCCGCATCTTCCAGCGCTCTTCTCATGTCCTCCACCTCCACCTGCAAGCCGCGTGTCGCCTTCGCCTCCTTCTCGCTGCGCTGCAGCCGCTCGATCTCTGCAGGTAACACCCACGCCACGACGCAGCAGCCCAACACACACAAGACACACGCATTAGCATGGCCACCGAGGAAAAACGGAAACGCTCAAGTGTTGAACTTGGCACCGAAGTTGACCGGTCTGAAGCTCCAGACAAGCGGAGGAGAGTCTCCCTGACGGTAATAGTCGACATCATGGTCTCGCAAAGAGCTGCCCCGAAAGAGAACGGAAGGCGGAGAAGGAGATGTATCCTGGGCTCACCGGTGCGTGCATCGTTCAGCTTCTTGGTCAGTTCCGCGTTCTCAGAACCCTTCGCTTCCTCCTGCTCTTGCAGATCCTTCAGCTGCTGGGTCAAGGCGTCGATCCTGGATGATTCAGAAACGCAAAGAAATGGACAGTCGATAAACACGTTGGCCATCGCTGATCAATCAAAGGCACCGTTTACTATTCACAGGCACCTTTGACTAATCACTGGCACCTTTGACTAATCACAGGCACCTTTGACTAATCACAGGCACCTTTGACTAATCACAGGCACCTTTGACTAATCACAGGCACCTTTGACTAATCACAGGCACCTTTGACTTATCACAGGCACCTTAGACTAATCACAGGCACCTTTGACTAATCACAGGCACCTTTGACTAATCACAGGCGCCGTTGACTAATCACAGGCACCGTTGATTAATAACAGGCGCCGTTGACTAACACAGGCACCGTTGACTAATCACAGGCACCGTTGATGAATAAGACACCGTCGCTGTAGAAGGAACGATGGCGTAGCGTCTGGAATTGAACTACTTACTGGGTTTCCAAGTCGACCTGGGCCATAGCGGCTTCCCGCTGTTTCTCCACACTCTTCTTGTGCTCCTGAAGATAACGAGTGTGCTCGCTCTCCACATCCTGAACACGCAGCACGCATTGAAAAAAAAAAACGCGAGTAAGCAAACAGGAACTGCAGGCGACTGCGAAATGGTCAACGCTTTCAGGCTGCAATCTGATCGATACCTGCTTCGCCTTAACCAACGCTGCGTTGGCTTCCTCCTGTGCCGCTCTCATCAGCCGCTTCGTTTCGTCAAGCTCGTCTTGAAGGTCTTTCACTTCCACGTTGCGACGCTGGAGCTGCGTCATCAGGTCCACCTTTTCCCGCTCCGAGGTCTGAAGCTCCTGAAATAGCCAAAGAACAGAGAACGCGAAAATATTTAAACAAGATGAGACATTTTTCGCTCGAGGGGAAGCGGGTTACGACACCTGATGGAAGATAAGTGTCTTCATCTGAAAATAGAACAGTCCAGCTGAGGCATGGAAAGTCAATACCTGAGATCTCCGAGCAGACTCCTCCTTCATGGTCCTTATCGCGTCGGCGAACCCACTCATTTGCTGCAAAAGAATCCAAAACAGTTGGTGTGAGGCACTCATTATTCGCTGGAACAAAAATGAAAAAAGGAAACCAGTAATTTTGAGACGTATGGGTAGTCCTTTACCTGGCTGACAGCATCTTGCTCTGACTTGAGATCGTTATATTCCTGAATCCAGAATAGTAAGCGGGAGTGGTAAAATGTTTAGCATTATAAATAATAGGCCATGCGAAAGAGTCAAGACGCGAAAGTAGTATGTATGTACGGAAGAGTAAGGAACTTGGAGGCAGTTGACAACTGACCTGAGATTTCCTCGTACAGAGCTGCTCCAGGTTCGAGATTTTAACATCTTTCGCATTAAGCTCCGCTTCAAGTGACTGAATGATCTGATCCGGATTCCTTTCTCGCTTCGGTTCCGGAGATTTAGAACCCGATCCCGGGTTACTGAAAAGCCAGCTCGACATCTTGGCGAAGTTCTATAGCAGCAACAGCTTCCTCCAGATATTTCTAAGTACGCTCCTGCAAGCTTATCCGTTAATCTGCATGATCAAAGTAGCTTCGCAGTCCGATGGCTAGGCAATTCGTGTCAGCCTACGGTTGCTCAGATACCTCCTACTTCAGGGTGATTCTTACGCCAGGAAGGACACGAGAGCCTTCCTGACCAAAGAAAGGACACAGGAGCCTACCTTACTAAAGGAAGGACAGGAGAACCTAAATGACAACCATCTACGACGACAGGGCCAACTGTGGAGAACAACTGTAGCGCTTAGTCTAAAATGTGTGGAAGACTCTACCTGAGCATTCCTGAATTCCGAGTCCTGGTTCCTGCCTGAAATGCTCTGAGGAAATTGGTGTTCAGGATTCTTGGAGGTGGGAGAAAGTGGTAAGGGGAAAGGAGAAGGGAATTCCCAGGGATCATCAGCCAGCATTTCCATCCCCATTGGGATTTGTTTGGTCTGGGCGGTTCTGTTGAACGTATGGTGCAGATTTGCACAGAGATTGCCGATTCCAGCACATCTGACGGTGAATGACGAGCCGCGATCCCTGACTGATTTTGAAACCCCGCGGGAAAGCGGAGTTTGAAGCTTGCCAGGCTGCGGCTTGCGGGCGCCTGACGGGAAGCGTTTGGCGGGGAACAGTGGGAAACCAATATCGAGGAAGTTCTTGTTTTTACTCTCATATTACTGAATCAACTCACGCATAGAGGTTATGTTATGCTTAACATGTATGATGTTCAGAAGATAATCAAGAATAATAATGAAAACGGGATATACAAGGGCCTAACATGCGGGCTACCTGAAAGGCAAGAATGATTTTTCCCCAGGCAGAATCAATGGCCCAATTTCCATAGATGTAAAACATTACCACACGCCCACATGCCCACATGCTCGGAAACGGAAATACATAGGAGTGATCAAACACCGTCATTCTGGAGATGTTTAATCCGCCTCAACTTCGTTGGCTTGATTCTCCTTCGGCTAGCAATGCTACCATGGCTTGCGCTGCTCCCTGCCCGTGATTGTGCACACTTGGGATAATGACTTCCGGATCGACAGCCTTCACACACTCCTGAAGCTCGTAGAAACTGCTGTGCTCGCTATAGGGTACTTCGTACCTGGCAGCAAAAGGGGGGCAACGCGTAGAACGATTGAATGAACCGGTAGAACTAGAACAGGGAACGGAAGGGCTGTAAGATGACCGATGATAGAAAAAGGGAGGTTTCAGGGAAACTGGCTCTTACACAGTCATTCCTGAAAATATTTCCTTCTAGTGGAATAGCTCTCTATGTTTGAGGTCGTGCCTCACACATGCTCCTTAGGTCCGCGGCGAACAATCGTACCTGACAATGGTGCCCCGTTGCATTCGCCGGATGGGCCGTGCCTTCTTGCACTTGTCAAATGCCCACCCGGACGGGGAAAAGGCAATTATGGTGGAATAGCGATGCTGGCCAGAAACGAATAAGGGGAATAATGGGAAGGTTGAGGGAGTGAGGATGGTGAAAGAAACTGATCACATTTAATTTAGCATGTAACAACCACAACTTACGCCACGACTCATGAGGCTTGATACATCCTATGAACCACGAGCAACAAAGTCTTGCTTGAAATTTATCAGTGGGTGTAAATCAGGACTTACCCTGTGGAACTTGGCGATGTGTTCGATCCTTTTAAAGCTGGAGATCGACCAGAGCGGCACGGCGTGAAGGTTCGTGGAAGCCTCCTCGCCATCTCCAGCCACGCATGCCATGTCCGCTTCAGCCAGACCAAGGCATGTGAGAAGGCGCCTCTTGACCGCCCCCACATACACTTTGCGCTTGAGCGCCTTTGCTGCTTCTAGAAAAACCTTTTCCTTCCCTGGGGTCAGAAGATGGTAACACATTGACAAGGGGTTCAAAGGTTTGCCATGAGTACGACGGTCCCAGGCATGAAAGCAGGAGACTCCTCGCCATCTCCAGCCACCCATGCCACGTCATCACCTGCCAGACCAAGGCATGTGAGAAGGCGCCTCTTGACCGCCCCCACATACACCTTGCGCTTGAGCGCCTTTGCAGCCTCGAGAAACACCTTCTCCTTGCCTTGGGTCAGTGGTCGATAAGTGTGCTGGGAGGGTAGAGGAAGGAAGGCCGCAAAGGATATGAAAACATGGCGTCGTCTGGCGTACCAAGGCATGCCAGCAGGTGTCTCTTGACCGCCCCCACACACACCTTGCGTCTGAGAGCCTTTGCTGCCTCTAGGAACACCGTCTCCTCGCCTGGGAATGGTGACTGCTTGGGAAATAAACAAAAGGTACAAGGAGTCAGAAGATGTTTCCCTTCTCCTGCTCCTGTGCCACTAGGACTAAGAGGAGCACAGAGCACAGGATAGCATGGAGCATAACAGCAGTAAGACACGCACCGATAGTGTAGGTGCCGATGAGAAAGAGCGCGTTGCTGTTGAACGTTTCTGCCTGTATGGCCTCCACCACAAACTGCAGGGCCGTCTCCTGAGGGGGGAACTCGTACTGCCATGGGGAGTGGGGAGAGGGGAGAGGGGAGAGGGGAGAGGGGGGTGGGGAGAGTAAGACACCCATGTCACTGCGAGTATCTGCACGAATGGACTCCACCACAAACTGCAGAGCCGTTGCTTGCTTTAGGGAGGAACTCGTTCTGGAATCGGAGGCAGGAGGGGCGGGAGGGATGGAGGAGATGAGGGGGAGAAGGGACGGGGTTGGGGGAGGGACAACTAGTGGCGAACTCAGGAGAAGACAAGGAGTGGCTGAAGAGTTGGGTTGCAACAGCAGCATGGGACTATGCTGATTTTGCGGGGTATTTAGGAGGATTATAAAAAATAGCCTGAAGAGTTGGGTTGCACAGCAGCATGGGACTATGCTGATTTCGCAGGGTATTTAGGAGCATTATAAAAAATAGCCTGAAGAGTTGGGTTGCAACAGCAGCATGGGACTGTGCTAATTTTGCAGGGTATTTAGGAGAATTATAAAAAATAGCCTGAAGAGTTGGGTTGCAACAGCAGCATGGGACTATGCTGATTTTCCAGGGTATTTAGGAGAATTATAAAAAATTGCCTGAAGAGTTGGGTTGCAACAGCAGCATGGGACTATGCTCATTTTGCAGGGTATTTAGGAGAATTATAAAAAATATCCTGAAGAGTTGGGTTGCAACAGCAGCATGGGACTATGCTGATTTCGCAGGGTATTTAGGAGAATTATAAAAAATAGCCCGAAGAGTTGGGTTGAGACAGCAGCATGGGACTATGCTGAGGTGGCTATTTTTTTAGGCGCCAATTCTCGAGGTGCCTGTTTATGAGGTGCCTAAGTACACAACATAATTTTTGAGGCGCCTCAAAAACATCATGGTAACATGTCGTGGTGGCAAGGGATGGCAGTAGGTGGTGTGGAGGACGAGCATGTAAATGCGAGTGGCAGCAAGGCACGGCCGAGCAGCGAGCCTTGAGGGTGTGAGCAGCCCTCTAGGGCAGTGCAAGGCAGGGCACTCCCTTGCAATGCCTTGGACCTACATTAAATTGGGATCACCTTGGGGTGGCAGTAGGTGGTGTCGAGAATGAGCGTGTGAATGCGAGTGGCAGCAAGGCAGGGCAGAGCAGCCATGGAGGGATGCCATCTGAAATCGCCAGTATGCAGCACAGCCTGTAGAAAATAGGAAAGCAAAGAAAGTGGAGTGGGGTTAAAAAAGAAAGAAAGCTTAGCTTCCCTTTTTCCTCTCCATATGGAGGTTAAAAAAGAAAGAAACCACAACGTTTCGCCTCTTCTTCACATTGCTGTCCACTAGGAGGGTTCAAACGGAACTCATAACTGCCCTGCCCCGAGCAATGGTTTGCATTCACCAGGATGAATCCCCACCCAAAGCACTGGTGACCGCATCGCACCCCACCACTGCCTGATGCTTCCTCCTCCGCTTGCATGTAGCAGAGACATGGCCACTCCCCGATGCAGCGCCCCACAGGTGTATTTTGAGTCGAATCAAAATACAATGGTGAGTGAGCTTCGTTCCTTTCTACGGATTCACCCTCACTCACCTGTCCGCTAGGAGGCTCAAACAGAATCATGACTGCCCCCGGGCAGTGGTTCGCATCCATTAGTGTCACGCCCACCCCAGCAATCTCTACCGGCTCGCCCACGGGCAGCTCGCAAAGTTTCTCCTCGGGCAGGCCGAGACGGAGTTTCACGAGCCGGGCAGTGACTGGGGAGCAATAGACTGTTCCGAAGCGGAAAGATTTGGTCAGACCGTTGTAATCTGCGGGCAGGCGGAAACAAAAAGAGGAAAGGGGCAGGATATGAAGGCACAGAGGAGAGAAACGGATAAGCAGAGAAGAGGGGAGGGGGAAAGGCAAAAAGACGAAGAAGAAAGGAAGTATAGGGTTTAGGGTAGCAGCCAAAAAGGTAGAAAGGGGGAGGCGAAACAGTGGCAAATTGTTAGGGGAGAAGGCAGATAGACGGGAGAAGGTGGAGGCAGAAGGGTGAAATGGGAGGTTGACTTGGAAGGAAGACGACAAAGAAGAGGGCAGATAGACAGGAGAAGGTGGAGGCAGAAAACAGAAGGGAGAGGAAGGTGGAAGGGCAAAGGAAGGTACGGTCAACATGTGATTGAGTGAGTGAGTGAGTGCGTGAGCGAGAATTGGCAGGAAAGAAGGAAAAGGAGGAAAAGGACGACATACGGTCAGCATGGCCCATCTTGCATGGGAGCGGGAGCATGCGTGAGGAGTCTATTTTTTAGGCGCCTCAAAAATAGACTCCCCATGTTGCAGGGGAGTGGGTGAGTGGGAAAAAGCATGCGTGAGGAGTCTATTTTTCAGGTGCCTTAAAAAGTAGACCCCCCATGTTGCATGGGAGCGGGTGAGTGGGAAACAGCAGGAGCGAAGAGGAAGGGGAAAGGGAAAAGGGGAAAGGGGAAAGGGGAAAGGGGAAAGGGGAAAGGGGAAAGGCACGTACGGTCAGCATGGAAGTGGGTGAGGAACCAGTGGCGACACGAGGGAGAAGTGCGCTTGAACGCATCCTGCCAAGCAGACATGCAACCAGGGCAAGATTGTTATGATGTAAATACAAATGTTATGACATGCAGATGTGAAAAGCACGGCGTAAATACGAAAAAAGGAGAATAAATTACAGACACTGTCAGCCCCGGCCCGGGTCCTTCCCCAAGGGAATTAATTGAGAATAAATTACGGAGAAAGGTGGACCTCTGCAAGAAAACTCTACAGGCCGCATTGGCATCACCAAAGAGTTTCTAAGACTAGGATACAACTACACTCACCACCAGGAAAGCAGTGCTGGAATCATCTCCTAAGCCACTGGCAGCGAGGTGGCTCCTGAGTCGGCTCAAAAACAACTTACCCTGGCATCCAAACTAGCTCCCTACAAAGACATCACAGCTATCACGCTGCACTCACCACTAGGAAATCAATTTTTGAGGCGCCTAAAAAATAGACTCCTCACGCTGCACTCACCACTAGGAAATCAATTCTTGAGGCGCCTAAAAAATAGACTCCTCACGCTGCTCTCACCACTAGGAAATCAATTCTTGAGGCGCCTAAAAAATAGACTCCTCACGCTGCACTCACCACTAGGAAATCAGTGCCTGGAATCATCTCCCAAGGCTCGGTTAGTGATCCTCCCGCCCTACCTCCTCCTCTCCCTCCTCCCCTCCCTCCTCCTCTCCCTCCTCCCCGCCCTCCTCCTCTCCCTCCTCCGCCCCTCCAGCTCCCTCGTCCACCCACTCTAGCACCTTCCTCACCGCCACTGTTTCCACCCTGCTGCCTTCCTGCGCCCTGTCCACTCCACTTCACGCCCCTGCTGACTCGCTCTGGCCCACCGGCAAGCTCAGTTGCACCAGCTCCCCTTGCACCATCACCACCCCCTCCTCCACTGTTTCCACCCTCTTGCCTTCCTGTGACCTGTCGCCTCCACGTCACGGCTCTACTGACTCGCTCTGGCCTGCCGGATATTGCAGCAGCAGCAGCAGCAGCAGCAGCAGACCTAGAGGCAGCAGCAGCAGCAGACCTAGAGGCAGCAGCAGCAGCAGCAGCAGTCGCTGGCTTTGTACCAGTTCTTTGCTGCTGCTGCTGCTGCTGCTGTTGTGGTTGGGGCGGTGGTCTGTGCCCACTGTTGCCGCCAAAGAAGTCTGTGATGAGCCGCCTCTGAGCAGCTACAGCACCTGACGCACCAGCTGACGCACCACCTGACGCACCACCTGACGCACCACCTGACGCACCACCTAACATACCACCTGACGCACCACCTGACGCTCCGCCCACTTGCTGCCTTTCCTTTTCAGTTTCCTTCGTTTCCTCTGTCTCCTTCTCTCCCCGTTCCTTCTCCTCCTCTCCTTCCCCTTCTTTCTCAATCTCCTCCTCCCTCACCTCCCCCACTCCTCTCCTCCTCCATGGCCCCATGCCTCCCGCCTCTATCTTCATCCACAGCACCCGAGCCATTGTTGAATTCTCGTCTCCCCCCGCTTCTTCCTCTTCCTCCTCCTCCCCCTCTTGCCTTACCCCCCTCGCCTCCGTCCCCTCTCGTCTCCCACCATCCCTTGCCAAGGAATCCCAGCATGTGTTGGAGTGCTGCTCGCGTTTGATTGGCTCCAGGTCGGACAGGTGGCAGCCACAGATTGGGCAGTCCACGTCAGGCTCTTCCACGCTGCCGTACACCTCCTCTACCAGGTCTCCCTCCTCCTCACCTTCCTCCTCACCTTCCTCCTCACCTTCCTCCTCACCTTCCTCCTCACCTTCCTCCTCACCTTCCTCCCCACCTTCCTCCCCACCTTCCGCCTCACCTTCCCCTTCTCCCTCGTCTCCTTCCTCTTTTCTCTCTTCCTCATCCTCGTCATCCGTCCATGTAAGCTCGATCACATCATCACCCGCCTCCTCTTCTCCCAACACCACCACATCCTTCTTCTCCTCTTCCTCCTCCTCTGGCTGATCGTCATCCCTCTCCTCACTCACTCCTCTCTCACTCACCACTCTCACACTCACGTCTTTCTCACTCTCCTCTAATACACTCACACTCCTCTCATTCAGCTTCTCTCTCCGCCAGGATCTCATTTCCACCCAATCACTGCCACCCCACACCTGACCTGCAGCTTCGGCTTTCCTTCCCGAACCCTCACCGTCTCTGCAACTTGCTTCAGACCCCCCTTGTGTATCTTCTGCTGCAGGAAAATGGTCAATCTGCCTTTGATTCGACTCAAAAGCAGGCTCATCTTCCCTCCCCCCTGCTTCAGCCTCCTCTATTCTTCCTGCTGCATCGAGATGTTCGGTCTGCCACGTCACGTCGGCATGGTGCTGAGTCATCATCCCGGATATCTCGTCATGGTCGTCGTAGGAGTCTTCTTCCGAACCCAAGGCCTCGTTATAGTCACCAACATTACAGCCACCACCATCGGTGTCACCACCATCACAATGCTCCACATGATTGGCCGGGTTCCGCGCCTGAGTTCTTCCAGTAACGTCAATTTCGGCACTCGTGACATCATAGTTTAGGTTATCATAATTGTAATTACCGACATCATAATGGGACCTGCTACGATTGTGAACTGTTACAGCCATCATGGTGTCAGGAGCATCACTCGGTTCAGCGATCTTCACTCTCCTGGCTGACCTCTCGCACCCAAGATCGCAGCACGCATCTTCTCCTGCTGCTCGCTTCGCACACCCGTGCGACGTCGCACAGCGGTCGCCGTTTCGTCGCACGTCGCTCTGCGACTCGTCCAGGAAGCAGTCGCGAAACAGTGCGAGGGAGGAGTCGAAACCCTCGTCGCCAATATCATTCTGCGACTTATTCACGAAACGTCGACCGTTCTGTGTGACAGTCCTAGAATCCGACAGTATCGATGGCTTAGCTAAAGGACCCTCCGTTATTCCATCAAGCCGGGAAAGGCTCGCTGCCTCACGATCCCGCCTGATTTGCCGTAAGGGGTGTGACGGTTCGGCCAGGCAATAAGATGCCGACGTGTCACTTCTGATGGCAGAATTATAATTAAATCTACTCTTCCAGCGACCACCGCTAAGCGAGGATAGCGGCACTGATGCTCGTCGCATGGCGTTGATCAGGTCGACAACCTTGGGAATGAGGATGGGATGCAAAAGCGTCACAGTGAAGATAAGAATTGAGAAGAGATAGGGCGTGACCAGCGCGCACGTTTTCTGTACACAAATCACGGTTGAGTAGGATACATTGCGGTGAAAAATTGATTTTTAACTGTCTTAGTAAAACACATTATAGATGCAAGAGCATTTGGCCGAGTGGTTAAGGCGTGTGCCTGCTAAGTACATGGGCTCTGCCCGCGAGAGTTCGAATCTCTCAGTGCTCGATGCTTTTTGTCGTATCACCTCACACCCTCGCTTCTGTCACATCCGCTATAAGTAATACTTTTTGCACCGACTTCTGCCAACCAGCACCGCCACGTGGCATTAAGAAACCCGTCAAACCCACAACCTTCTTTGCGACCTCCAAATCTCAGCAAAACCGACGTTCTGCGTTGTTCTGGCAACTTCTGCTCACATGTGCTTCGTCAGTGCAGTGAACGTGAAATTTATCAGGCATGCCTGATAATCCGCGTCAAGCCATTTAGGACACGCATTCCTCTCCCGTTGATCCACGAAATTTGGGCATTTATAAGGTTCGCAAAGAAAGCTACCACGCTTTTCCCGTCCCTGTCGCTACTGCGTCTTGAGATCTAGGACCGTCATGTTTGGCCAGAGGACACATGGCAGTAACCGATTGGACGAGCGGCAGGAGGACGAGGACGAGGACGAGGAAGACGGGGAAGATGAGGAGGATGAGGCGCTTCTTGCGGCAGTTCAGAGCGAATTCGGCGTGCCCTTCTCAGAAAGAAGCGCTCTCCCGGTACACTCACAATTGCAGGGAAGACACCCGCTCTTGCTGACAGGTGGGGAGGTTAGCGGTTTAATGGAGGAGGAAGAAGAGACAGAGGAAGAGGAAGAGGAAGACGAGGGGGATGGGGAGGAAGGCGAAGGGGACGGTGAGAGGGGAAGGCGGGATGTAGAAGTTGGAAGAAGGGCGCATGTGGAGGAAGGGGAAGAGGAGGAGGAAGGTGAGGAGGAGGCGGAGGGGCAAGAGGAGGATGAGGATGATAGATTGCTCCAATTGGTGCGTCAGATGATGGTCGTGAAGCCTGCCATGTCAGCAGCCGCAGCCACGTCAGCAATACCTGCCGCGTCAACTGTGCCTGCCACGTCTGCAAGACAGGTTGACAAGGCGTCAAGGGCAGGTCAAAAGCAAGCAGCAAACGTGCAACCGAAGCAGGCAGGGGCGGCGAGTGATGTTCGGGAGGCAAGTGATGTTCGGCCGGCAAGCGATGTTCGGGCGGCAAGTACAGTATTTGCTGCAGAGGACAGAATGGGGGAAGATGGGAGATGCGACGTGCGTGAGAGAGCAGGGGATGTATCGGAGAACGAGGCGCAGCTGGGAGGGAGGAGGGGAGGGAGGGGGAGAGGGAGGGGGATAGGGAGGGGGAGAGGCAAGGGTTTGGTGGAAAGGGGCTTAGAGGAAGGAGGGAAGAGTGGTAGAGGAAGGGGGAGGAGAGGAGCGGGTAGAAGCACAGGCGAAGGTAGGGGTAGTGGGTCCGGGGGGGGAGCGGGAGGGGAGGAGAGAGGGAGAGGGAGAGGGAGGGGGAGAGGGAGAGGGAGGGCTAGGGGGCGAGGGGTTGTGAGAGAGGGGTCGGGACTTGTGGAGAAGAAAGCGAAGGGAAAAGGAGTGCTAGGGGCATCTGTGGGTGGCGTGAGGGCGGAATCCGGGGGTGAGGGATCAGAGGAAGCTGAGGGGTTGAGGGAAGGTGAGGGCAGAGAGGGTGAATGGGGGGAAGGACCGGGGGGAGGGGGAGGAGGGGGAGGAGGGGGAGGAGGGGGCACGGACGAAGAGGAGGAGGAGACGGAGGACGAGGCGGGGGAGGAGGCGGAGGATGATGCTCTGTTGGAGTTTGCTCGGCAAATATGCAGCCTGTCCGTGCAGCGAGTGGGGTCAAGTCAGGGAAGGCAGCAAGTGGGGTCGGGCCTAGGAGTGCGGCAAGTGGGGTCAAGCCGAGGGGTAGAGAGAGGAGATGGCGAGTCAGGAAGGGCTCTTGCGAGGGGAGGTCAGAAGGGGCTTGGGCGGGCAGGCCTGGCGCAAGGAGACGCAAGGATTGCGGGAGGAGAAGAGGATTATAGGTATGGGGAAGGGGAGTGGGAGGGGGGTGGTGTTGATGGGGATGGGGAGTGGGAGGACGGTGGTATGAATGGGGATGGGGACGACTGGCTGCTTAACGAGCTTGAAGGGCTGCTGGGAGGGAGAGAAGGAAAGAGAAAGGGAGGAGAGAGAGGGGGAGGGAAGGTAGGAGAAGGAAAGGTGGGAGGAAACACAGAGGGGGAGGCAGGAGAACGAGGGGCAGGGAGGAGAGGGGTGGGGGGGAGGAGGGGAAGTGAGGAGGGCGAGGGGGGCAAAGGTGGAAGAGGGGGCGGAAGGGGCAGCAGGGGGAGAGGGAGAGGGCGGAGTGGGGAAGCGAGAAGAGGAGACAAGGGGGGAGGTGCGGAAGAAGTGGGGTTTGGGGGAGAGACCGGGGGTGAACAGGTAAGTGAAAACGCTGGGGGGAGGGGGAAAGGGAGGGGAAGGGGGAGGGGACGGGGGAGGGCATCGGTTGCTGGGGATGAGAGGGCGAGGGGGGGCGGAGAGGGGGATGGGGGGGGGGAGGGAGTAGCAGGAGGACCGGGACGGGGAAGGGGAGGAACCTCGACCAGGGGAAAGAGAGGAGGGGCGGAAGGCGGAAGGGGCAGGGGAGGGGGAAGAGAGGGGGGAAGGGGAGGGAGAGGGGACGTGACTGGTGGGAAAAGGGGGCAGACGTCAGCAGGGGGCCGGCAGTTGTTGCTAGAAGGGGCTCAGAGGTCAGCAGGGGACGGTGCTGGGGCTAATGCTGGCGATGCTGCTGCTGCTGCTGGTGATGACGTTGATGGGGCTACCCCTGCTGGTGCCGGCGGCGCTAGGGAGGGAGGGGGCGCTGTGGGCAGAGGGAGGGGGCAGAGAGAGGAAGGGGCGTCAGGTGAGGGCGGAGTGAGTGGGGCCGGAGAGAAGGGATTGCAAGAGAGATGTGAGGAGGAAGAGGAGGTGGGGGAAGCTGTGGTGGTGGGCGGGTTCCACCTGCCCCAGGCATTGCCTACTACTGGTGGCCTTGGGGGTGGTGATGATGTGGTTGATGATGTGGGTGATGGTGTTGGTTATAGTATGGGGATGCTTGGGTGGCATGAGGACGAAAGGGGAGGAGAGTGGGGAGATGCTGCGATGCAACATGATGATGTTGATGATGTGGCATTGCCTCATGCTGACGTGGCGCAGCTGAGAGAGCTGCAGAAGCTGACGGAGGCACGGAGGCAGCTGGAGCGACAGCTGGGAGTAATTGGAAGCTTCCTCCCTCCTTCCTCCCGCCACGTGGCACCAGCTGCTGATGCCCGCCCTGCTGCTACAGTTGACTTGGCTGCGGCTGTTGGCTCAGCTTATATTGCCTCAGCTGATGTCGATCCAGCGCAAGTGCCCGCTGCAACGGAGGCTGCTGCTGCTAATGCTGGTGTTAGTATGGCCATTGTTGGTGATGATGCACGTGGTACTGCCACCCTGGATGGTGCTGCTGCTGGTGCTGCTGCTGCTGCTGCTGCTGCTGCTGAGGCTGACAGTGTTGCTCCAGCTGCTGCTGGTGTTCCTATTGGTGCTGCACACGCTGCCACTGTTCTGGATCCCGGCACAGCACGCACACACGTGCTGCAGGCCGAGCAGCATCAGCCAGCAGAAGCAGCAGCGGCAGAAGTGGAGGCAGGAGCAGCGGACGGGGCGGCAGTAGAAGCACCAGTTTTGCCAGCGTCAGCCCTACCAGGGGAAGAGCAAATGAGAGTTGGAGGTGCGGCAGTGATGGTTGGGGAAGCTGACGAGTGTATGGGCGGTGCAGTAGGGGAGGGGGCAGTGGCAGCAGGAGCAGGAGCAGCAGGAGCAGGAGCAGCAGGAGCAGGTGCGGCAATGGTGTTGGGAGTAGTGCCAGAAGTGGTGGCAGGAGAAGCAGTGTGGAAAAAAACATCAGTCGGACCTCTCAGGTTCTCTACAGGTGAAACAGCAGAGGGTCAGGGGGGTGCTCTGGGGCCAGTGGAAGGCCAGGATAAAGGCCAGGAGAAAGCAACAGAATTGTGTGAACAAGTCCATGCTGCTGGTGATGACGCTGCTTCTGGTGCTGTTGCTGCTCCTGGTGCTGCTGCTGCTCCTGATGCTGCTGCTCCTGATGTTACTGCTGCTCCTGATGCTGCTGCTGCTCCTCCTGATGCTGCTGCTGCTCCTGATGCTGCTGCTGCTCCTGGTGCTGCTGCTGCTCCTGGTGCTGCTGCTGCTCCTGGTGGTGCTGCTGATCCTGGTGCTGCTGCTGCTCCTGGTGCTGCTGCTGCTCCTCCTCCTCCTGCTTCGGAACCTCCCATCGATCCTTCCTTCCTCTCTTCTGCTGACGTGGCAGCAGTCCGAATCGCCCTGCAGGCCAACCGTCGCTGCCAGCTGGCGCTCCACGATTTGCTGGCGGCTGTGGAGGCCCGAGAGGGGCAGGCTCGGGAGCTGCTTCGGCGCGTCAGAACCGTGGCTGGGTTCGAGGCCCGGGCAAGGAAGGCAGCCAAGAGAGTAATAGGAGGAATGGTGGGAGGGGCAGGATGGGGGGTAATAGCCGAAACAGGAGGAGGGGGAGGAGGGGGAGGAGGGGCAGGAGGGAGAGGAGGGGCAGGAGGGAGAGGAGGGGCAGGAGGAAGAGGCAGGGGAGGAGCAGAGGGAGGGTTAGCAGGAGCAGGATCAGGAGCAGGAGCAGAAGCGTGGGGTATGGGTGGGGTGGGAGGGGGGGGAGGGGAGGGAATCCGAACCTACGGGGGCCATGCAACAGAGATGCTGCTGGTGAACTGGGCCAAGAGGCGGCAAAAGAGAGGCCGAAAACACAAGTACAGCTCGCTTGGGTTCGATCCGTCGCCGCACGACCCCTCCAACCTGGAAGCTTCCTCCCGAGACATGCCTTTGAACGAGGACTACCCGGTGTTTGAGCAGTTAAGGGACGTGATGCCGCTGGTGTTTAGAGGGCGCAAGTGGGGGAAGGGGGAGGTGGGGGCGTTGAGAGAAGGGGTAGAGCAGCAGGTGCTGCAGGGGATGATTGAGGATGCAATAAAGGAGAGGCCGGAGATCACCCTTGACAGGTGAGTGTGGTGGGTGTTAGTGAGAGAGAGTGGAAGTGTGAGTGTGAGGGTGAGGCTTCTGATTGCCTTCAACAGGTGAGGGTGTGAGTGAGTGAGTGAGTGAGTGAGTGAGTGAGTGAGTGAGTGAGTGAGTGAGTGAACGAGGCGTTGAGAAAAGGGGGGCAACAGCAGATGCTGCTGAGAATGGTGGGGAAAAGGCGATATAGAAGAGGCTGGAAAGCACTCTTGACAGGTAAGAGTGGTGGGTGTTAGTGAGTGAGAGTGAGAGTGAGAGTGAGAGTGTGAGTGAGAGTGAGAGTGAGAGTGTGAGTGGGAGTGGGGGAAGGGGGAGGTGGTGGCGTTGGGGGGAGGGGGGGCAGCAGCAGCAGGTGCTGTACGGGATGGTGGAAGAGTCTATAAAAGAGTTGCTTCCGATTACCTTCAACAGGTGAGTGAGGGTGTGAGTGATTGAATGAGGAGTTGAGGAAAGGGGGGGCAGCAGCAAGTGCTGCTGGGGATGGTGGAAGAGTCGGTTAAGGAAGGGCCAGAGATTACTCTTGATAGGCAAGTGAGGGGGGGGGGGGGTGGGAGGGGGGGGGAATAGTGGAGAACATATGACTTTCTGCCGATGGTGCTGTCATGCTGCGGAGTCTACTTTTGAGGCGCCTAAAAAATGGTGCTGTTCTGCTGCGTGTCATTCTGCTGCGTGGTGAGTCATTCCCTCTGTCCCTTGTCTCCCCCGATTCATGCAGCATCATTGTGGGTATCCGAGCCCACGACCTCACAGCAGAGACCATACATGTTGCCGTGCCTCTCCCCTTCCCCTCTGTGTTTTCTCCCTCCCAGGTCACTCCTCCAGCGCACCATAGCAGGTATCAGAGCCCGCGAGCTGACACCAGAGGTCATCGCCATGCCTCTCCCCTTCCACTTCTCTACTAGAGCTCTCTCCCACCCACCCTCCTCCTTCCCTTCCAGGTCGCTCCTCCAGCGCACCATAGCAGGTATCAGAGCCCGCGAGCTGACACCAGAGGCCATCGCCATGCCTCTCCCCTTCCACTTCTCTACTAGAGCTCTCTCCCACCCACCCTCCTCCTTCCCTTCCAGGTCGCTCCTCCAGCGCACCATAGCAGGTATCAGAGCCCGCGAGCTCACACCAGAGGCCATGCATGCCGCCATGCCGCGTGTTGATTGGTCCACCGTGGCGGCTGCGTTTGTGAATCCGGCCAATAGGCGGCTGGGGCGGGGCCTGCACCTGAGGAGGACGGCGCTGGAGTGCAAGCTCAGGTAAATGAGGGTTGAGTGCGGTGAAGTGTGGTCAGGTATGGTCTTTGAGACGTCTCAGAATAATTTGCCGCGTTTGTGAATTCAGCCACTAGGAGGCGGGGGCGGGGCCTGCACCTGATGAGGACAGCGCTGGAGTGCAAGCTCAGGTAACAAAGGGTTGAGTGCGGTGAAGTGCGGTCAGGCATGATGCCTCGGAATTATTAGCTGCGTTTGTGAATCCGACCGATGGGAGGCTTTGGGGGGGTTGCACCTGGGGAGGGGTTGCACCTGCGGCGAACAGCACTGGAGTGCAAGCTCAGGTAATGTGGTGGTGGGGGGGCTGAGTGGGGGTTGATTGGGGGTTAAGTGAGGGGGGTTCAGTGCAGCGAAGTGCGGCAAAGCGCGGTTTGAGAGATGGTCGAACGTGGAGCATCCGAGTATAATATTCAGCAAGGGCGGAGGTGGAGAGAGCATGGGAGGAGAAGTCGTGGTTCAGTGCGGTACAGTTGGGTTTGCAGCTCTCTTATTCCGCACATGCCTGTCACATCTTCCCAAACTATCCATGCTTAACGTGGGGTGAGTGGAGCGAGAGGGAGGAGGAGATACTAGAAGAGGTGGCAGAGAGCAGGGGGCTGTGCGGGTGGGAGGGGATAGCAGACGAGGTCAACAGGAGCGTGAGAGGGAAGGAGGAGATTCTAAAAGAGGTGGTTTAATGCGGTTCAATGTGGTTTGATGGTGTTCCTTCTCCCTCGCTTACTTTCAGGTGGTTGAATGTGGACGATCCGAGCATCACGTGGGGCGAGTGGAGCGAGATGGAGGAGGAGGACATACTAAAGGAGGTGGCAGAGAGCAGGGGGCTGTGCGGGCTGATTGTGTTAAATCTCTCTCTCAGGTGGCTGATTCTCCGTTCCACAGGTGGTTGAATGTGGACGACCCGAGTATAACGTGGGGCGAGTGGAGCGAGAGGGAGGAGGAGATACTCAAGGAGGTGGCTGAGAGCAGGGGGCTGTGCGGGTGGGAGGGGATAGCAGAGGAGGTCAACAGGAGAGTGAGGGAGGAGGAGGAAGGGGAGGAGGTGGAGTGGGAGGAAGGAGGGGAGAGGAAGCGGCGCACGGCGCTGCAGTGCTTGATGGGCTATCAGAAGTGGTGGAACCCCCACGTGGCGCGACGCCATTGGTCTGCAGAAGAGGACAGACAGCTGGCGGCGGCGGTGCGGCGGCACGGGGAGGTGAACTGGGCGGCAGTGGCTTTGGCTGTGGAGGGAAGGAGCGGCAGGGAGTGTTTACAACGGTAAGTCACGGTGATGAGCGGTGCAAGATAACAGAGGTTAGAGCGGGCTCAAGGGGGTAGCGGGGAGGTGAACTGGGCGGCGGTTGCTTTGGCCGTGCAAGGCAGGAGCGGGAGAGAGTGCTTGCAGCGGTGAGTGAGTGTGGTGGTTGCAATGGTGGGCAAAGGGTCCTGCTGGCTCAAAGGGCCACGGGGAGTTTTGAGACGTCTCAAAACTTGCAGCGGTGAGTTTGTCTATCTAATACAAAGGAACATTGGGGGAGTGTGATGGTTGCAGTAGAGGGCTAAGGGTCCTGCGGGCTCAAAGGGCCACGGGGAGGTGAAACTGGGCGGTGGTTGCTCTGGCCGTTGCAGGGAGAAGCAGCAGGGAGTGCTTGCCGCAGGGAGTGCTTGCTGCAGGGAGTGCTGGCCGCGGTGAGTGCGTGTGATGGGCAGTGCAAACAAACTGAGGTTATAGCGAGCTCAAAAGGGCACGGGGAGGCGAACAGGGCAGCGGTTGCTCTGGCCGTGGAGGGGAGGAGCAGCCGGGAGTGCTTGCAGCGTTGAGAAAGACTAAGAATTCGTTCTTCCACCGAATTCTTCTCTTTATTTGTCATCGATTTTCCTTGCTCCACCAAATTTCAGCCATGACATTTCTTTCCTTCTGTCGCTGCATTTGGGGTTCCCCGTTTTTCTTCCCCGTCGCTGCTCTCTCCTTTTTCAATCGTCGCACCATTTCAATGCCGTTTTCCTTGGAAAGAGACATGACGGTTTCTCCCACCGTCCACAGCATCGCCGCCCATGTCCGCTGCCCCTAGTGCTGACTTCCCACTGCTAGGGCTAGCTCTAGGTTGGTAGGGCAGCGGCGAACCACCCTAACAACCTCCCCTGTGGTTCGCTAGCTGACCGTCTCGGCCACTCCCTTGGTTACCATGTAACCTGGATTTTTCTTGGTCTCTTGTCCACTTCCGTCACTTGGGCTCGTGGTCTTCATTGCTGCTCAGCCGCTCCCCTGCAATTCCTTGAAGGTACGAATACCCACAAGGTCTTTGCGATGGTCATGATTAGCTTTTGGCAACACCTTGGTGAGGAAATCCGCGGGCTGCTCCTCTGTCCGCACGTGCACGGAATGTTTTTTTCTGTAGCAGCTGTCACACCCAATGGTACTCGATTTTTGAGGACACCCAATGTTTTGCTGTAACGTGCGAGGATATCCATGTGTTATGAGTCGATTTTTGAGTCGAGGTGACTTTTGATTCGACTCAAAAATCGACTCATTACACACAGCTCATTACACACAGCTCATTACGCACAGCTCATTACACCCAATGGTACTCGATATCCATGTGTTTGGTACGTCCTTGCCAATTGTCATTCCTTGCAAAGTTGATGGCCGATTGACTGTCCGTTTTGATCGTTGTAGGCTTGTTGATGTTGATCCCCATGTCTAGCAGTATGCTCCTCAGCCACACACCCTCGTGGCATGCATAAAACAGCGCCATATACTTTGTTTTCGCGCTTGATAGAGCGATGTCCGTCAGCTTCTTTGCTCGCCACATGATGGCCGTTTCTCCGAGAAGGTGGACGTACCCATAGGCTCCGTCACTTTGTCCGATGCATGTGAGGCATCGGCATACCCCATAAGGTATAGGGTTTCCTCTTCTCCCTCAAACAGAATTCTTTCATCCTCCCATTGCGAGAGGTAGGCAATGGTGGCAACGGTAGCGGACTGGGCCAACTGTGGTATTAGAGCCTGGATGGTTCCAGTTTAAAGCCCGGTGTGCACGGAGGAGGTGCCGCATCCACTACCAGCCACAGCGAGGGGGAGACGACCCTAGCGAGGGGGATATTGAGACGATTTTTGAGGCGCCTCAAAAATCGAGACGACCCTAGCGAGGGGGATATTGAGACGATTTTTTAGGCGCCTCAAAAATCGAGACGACCCTAGCGAGGGGGATATTGTTGGTGAGGCACTGGTTGAGTGTGGGAGGGCCATAGCTCCGTCCTGGGGGGTTATGGGTGTGTCATCCACCACAGAAACATGCCCTTTTAACCCAGTCGGTAGCGGGATTGGCCAACATGGTGTTGAGTGGTGCAAGCAATTTTCTATTTGGGTCACTAAAGAATATTCTATGTGATATCACTTCTGAGTCGACTCAAAAGCAGACCCATAACATGCGTTCCTTACATTGACAATATACTTGTTGAGCAAGCACATTTCTAGTAGGTTCCAACCAGAGAAGAATTCTATGTGATATCACATGGTAATTTTGCTGCCAGCACCCCTGGCAGCGAGTCAGCTCTTTTGTACTATCTCAAAACCCCCCCCATCCCCACCCCCCCTCTCCCCACCCCCCCCCGCCTTGTCCTTTTCCCCATTATTTTCCTTGCCAGCTGTCAGAATCATCTGCTCCACCTCAGCTATTTCCCACTAACTCCCCCACCCCTTTCCCCCTTCCCCCCTTTCCCCCTTCCCCCCTTTCCCCCTTCCCCCCTTTCCCCCTCCTCCACCTCCTTCCCGGTTTCCTCCATGCCAGCTGGCAGCATCATCTGCGCCACGTCAGCAGGGCGGCATGGACGCCCGAGGAGAACGACAGGCTGCGATTGGCCGTGGGCGTGTTTGGAACGCCCCACTGGCGGAGAATCGCAGCACTGGTGCCGAACCGCACCGAGGTGCAGGTTAGGGAGCGCTGGTGCAACGTGCTGGATCCGAACCTGAGGTTCGGTCCATGGTCCGGCGAGGAGGTTCGGCGGCTGACCGAGGCGGTGGGGAGGTTTGGCGTGGGGAACTGGACGAATGTGGCTGATGCCTGCTGGCCTAGAACGGATAGCCAGTGTAAGAGGTAAGGGGATGGGGATATGGGGAGCGAAGGGGAAAGGTGGGGAGCGAAGGGGAAAGGTGGGGAGCGAAGGGGAAAGGTGGGGAGCTAAGGGGAAAGGTGGGGAGCGAAGGGGAAAGGTGGGGAGCGAAGGGGAAAGGTGGGGAGCGAAGGGGAAAGGTGGGGAGCGAAGGGGAAAGGTGGGGAGCGAAGGGGAAAGGTGGGGAGCGAAGGGGAAAGGTGGGGAGCGAAGGGGAAAGGTGGGGAGCTAAGGGGAAAGGTGGGGAGCGAAGGGGAAAGGTGGGGAGCGAAGGGGAAAGGTGGGGAGCGAAGGGGAAAGGTGGGGAGCGAAGGGGAAAGGTGGGGAGCGAAGGGGAAAGGTGGGGACGAATCTCCTCTAGCGTTTGTAGAGAGTCAAAAGCTGGACGAATGTGGCTGATGTCTGCTGGCCTAGAACGGGCAGCCAGTGCAAGAGGCTAAGACAATAGGAGAATATACGTATTCGTTCAATAAGTTGTAGATTTCTCACAAGAAGGCTGTAGAATTCAACTGGACGTTTGTGGCAGATGCGTTGCTTGTGCAGATTGCTTTGCCACGGTTTACTGCTTCTCTAACCTTCTTGCCCTACTTGCTTGTTTCGCCTTGCCGAGCAGGCAATGGTTCAAGAAGCATCTTAAGGAGGTTTTGAGCCGCCTCAAAGAGCCAACTTGCTTTTTGCGTCTTGTTCTTGCCGCGCAGACAATGGTTCAAGATGCATCCGAAAGGCGGGCGGCGGAAGAGACGGCGACTGGATGACGTTATAGAGGGGACGGATGGAGCACTACCCTTTATGCCAGCACCGCGTACAGTAACAGCTCCACATACAGTCACACCACCGCACACGATTCCAGGAACAAGTACAATCACATCAGCCCAAACAAGCTCACCAGCAGAAAGGGAACCATCACGATCTGGTGTTAGTTTGGGGCTTGAAGCACTTCCATCACCAACTCAAGCAAGGCCACCAGCAGAACCAGCAGCAGCACCAGCAGCAGCACCGGCAGCAGCACCAGCAGCACCAGCAGCAGCACCGGCAGCAGTACCAGCAGCAGCACCAGCAGCAGCGACAGCAGCACCAGCAGAACCAGCAGGACCAATAACACAAACACTACCACCAGCACCAGCAGCAGAACCACCTTCAGCAGCAGCAGCAGCAGCAACACCACCAACCATATCACAGGCACTATTAGCACCAGCACCACCTGTTCGCACTCCTAGCTTTCCGCCATCATTATGTCCTCTGGCGCCTACAGCCTCTGCTGCTCCTGCTACTTTGGTCGGCCCAGCGTCTGCCCCTACTGCTGCACCTCCGGCTTCCCCTCCTCCTGCCCCTGCCCCTGCTGCTCCTGTCCCTTCTCCCCCTCCTCCCCCTCCCCCTCTCTCTCGCCGTCGCCTTCTGAGAGCGCCAGGGGATTCAAGGGGGCGGGGGAAGAAGGCCAGGGGGGAGGCGGGGGGGGGGAAGGAGGGGAAGCAGGCGGTGGAAGGGGGAGGGCGGAAGGGGAAGAAAGGGGGCACAAGGAGTCAGGGGGGAGAGGGGAAGGGGGAAGGGGAGAGGGGGGAGGAGGCAGGGGATGGGGGAGAAGGAGAGGGAGAAGGAGAAGGAGAAGGAGAAGGAGAAGGAGAAGGAAAAGGAGAAGGAGAAGGAGAAGGAGAAGGAGGATTTCTGGAAGGAGAAGGGGTAACTGCAGAGATGCCATCATCCTCCCCCCGCATCACCCTTTCACCAGGACAACCAGAGCCTCCCGCTCTCCCTCCTGCATGGCCCCTTGCCCCCCATCCTCCTCCCCCTGCCTCCCATCCCCTAACCTTCAACCACGCTCTCCCTCCTCCTCCCTTTCCCCACCCACCGTTCCTCTTCCCCCCATCTCTCCCAAACCATCCCAACTTCGCTTCTCCTCCTCTGCTACACCCTTCCGTGTTACGTCCACCCTCGTTACGGCCTCCCTTTCTTCCCATTGGCTGGAGCATCCTGGATCGGCCGTGGACCGAAGAGGTTCGGGCAGCAGCAGGCAGGAGGCTCGGTCGCCGAGCCAAGCAGGCTCGGACCGAGGCTCAGGCTCGGAACCTCCAGCAGATGCTGCTCCTGCACTGGATTAGAGGAGGGGGAAGGCCGGTAGTTAGGTATGGGGCAGAGAGTGGAGGGGAGGGAGTTGGTGAGGGAGTGAGTGAGGGAGTGAGTGAGGGAGGAACGGGAGGGAGTGGAGGACTGGAAGTTGAAAACGTTATGAGGGAGGAAGAAGGTGCGAGAGCAAGGAAGAAACGAAGGGGAAGAGTGAGAAGAGGATGCGAAGCAGAAGGGCGAGAGGAGGAGGGATCAGGGGTAGGGTGTGTGGAGAAGGGAATAGTCACATCACAGGGACCAGGGGTGGGACTGTCAGGACTGTCATGTGGGGGAGTTGTGAAGGGGGGAGAAGGTGTGAGAAGCAGGAGAGGAAGAAGGGGAAGAGTGGGAAGAGGACCAGAAGTGGAAGGGCAAGAGGAGGGACCAAGGGTAGGGGGTGAGGAGGAGGGAAGAGTCACACCAGAGGGACCAGGGGGAGGACTGGAATGTGGGGAAGTTGGGAGGGGGGAAGAAAGAGTGAGAGGCAGGAGAGCCAGAAGGGGGAGAGTGAGAAGGAGACACGAAACGGAAGGGCGAGAGAAGGGTTCAGGGGTAGGGTGTGGGGAAGAGGGAAGAATCACATCACAGGCTCAACTGGGGCAGGTGGATGGGGAAGGGGAAGAGGCCAGAGAGAGACAGGAAGGTGAGGGGGTAAATGGGGCATTCAGGGGTGGTGGAGGAGGAGGAAGAGAGCAAGTGGAGGAAGGAAGTAATGGTTGCAGAGAGGAGCAGCAAAGAGAAGGAGAGGCGGGTGAGCGGACGCTAGTGCAGGAGCAGGCACAAGAGGCCAGAGGGAGACAGGAAGGTGGGGAATTCAGGGGTGGTGGAGAAGTAGGGGAGCAAGTGGAGGAAGGAAGTAATGGTTGCAGAGAGGAGCAGCAAAGAGTAGGAGAGGCGGGGGAACGTCCTTTATTGCAGGAGCAGGTACAAGAGGCCAGAGGGGGACAGGAAGGTGAGGGGCTATATGGGGCATTCAGGGGCGGTGGAGGAGGAGAGCAAATGGAGCAGCAACGAGAAGAAGAGGCGGGGGAACATCCTTTATTGCAGGAGCAGGTACAAGGTTCTGAGGCCCAGGCAGAGGAGACGGCTTGTTCTCTTGTGATAGGAGATGGACCAAGACAGCATAGGGATGGACCAGAGGCGGAGGAACTGGCTCTACTGCAAGAGCAGACACAAGATTCAGAAGCAGAAGCTCGTTCTCTTGTGTCAGAGGTTCGGGACGGACCAGTGGCGGAGGAAACAGGTCCGGTGGTAGAGCGGGTGCGAGTTTCGGAGGCAGGGACACTTTTTCCTGCGGCAGCAGGTGGCAGGAGGGAGGGGAATGCAGCGTTGCTGAGCGGGCCCCAGGTTCGAGTGCAGAAGGCTCGGAGCTGTGTACCGGTGCGGCGATCCAGGTTCGGCAGAGGTGGCTCGGGAGAGGTTCGGGATGGGGCAGGGTTGCAGGCGAGAAGGGGAGGAATGCCCGTTGTCGCTTCTGAAAACGGCAATCTGAATGGCTTTGGTGCTGCCATTGGAGGGGTTGGGTGCGGTGCAAATGGTGGGGTTGCTGGTACTAGCAATGGCGCTGCTGATGATGGTGACGGTGCTGGTGATGGTGATGCTGCCAGTGCGGCTGATGTTGATGGGGTGGCTAATGCATCAACCCTCCCGAAGAGACCGAGAAAGAGACGGGCTGACCAAGAAGAAAATGTTCCAACAGGTTTGAGGAAGAGGCGGGCAGCGCCAACGGAAAAAGTTTCAAATCGTGTGAAGAAGGCGAAAGGGGCAGCAGTCGTAGAGGAGAGTGGAGAGCCGAGGAAGAGGCAGGGTGAGTCTGAGATGGCTGGAAAGGGTGGGAGAGGGAGGAAAAAGGGGGGCATGTTGGGAGAGGGTGAGGGGGGTCGCATGGGCGGTGCTGTTGAGGAGGGGGGAGAGGCAGGAACGGAAGGCGGTGAAGCAGCGGGTGGGGCAGGAGAGGGAGAGGGTGTTGAAGGAGGAGAGCGGATGGGAAGACAGGGAGGAAAGGGGAAGGAGAGAGGAGCAGGAGGAAGGGGTGATGGGAGAGGGAGGGGTGAAGGGAGAGGAAGGGGCCTTGGGAGGGGAAGGAGAAGGCAAGTGGTGGGGCTTGGTGATGGCAGAGAGGTGGGTGGACAGGGCTACGTGAGATAGCAGAGTTGCTGTAGCATGGAGTTACAGTAGCAGATAGGGCACATCCGCAGCTGGGAAAGTACACCCTACGGATATAGGAAAATGTCTATACAGTATATGATGACAAGCTGTATGATTGTACAATCCAAGAACTTGCTGGTGGAAGTCTCAGGAGTTAGCAGATGGATTCTCTGTTGAAAACAGTGGGACACCTGCAATATGTGGCAGCAGAATAGTGGTAGGTATCATTCTTCCTCTAGCATGTTGTTGGGCTGAGAAATGCCCTTAGGATCTTTCCAGAGACTAAGTCCCAGTTGTAAAAGACTTGAGTAGTGCAGCGGAAGTTGAGGTAGTTGAACCCTTGTACTAGTATATGAGAACAAGTGATTGATTAAAGGAACAAGCATACAGCAATATATAGAAAGTAGGAAAGTAAAGCAGTTGTAAAATACAGTTGAAAAAGGGCGGTTTATCGAGTCGCACAGCGACTCGATTGTCGCTTCGGTTACCATCTTTGCAGCTGTAACTGTCAGTCGCAACCTCCAGTTGCGACCCTTCGAGTCCTTTCGTGTTGTTTGTCCATCCCCTCGTGTAACCCCCGTTGACTCGCGTACCCGTTACGATCTTCCTCGAGTGTGGTGTTACACTTCAGAAACGCTCAAGTCCTTGAGGTATTTCCAACACTCCCCTTCGTTTCTGGAGTGCTGACGTGTTCAGATCCGGTGACGTTTGTCTGCCCAGTCAGCAGCATGCAGTAATCGAACTTTGCCTTCGCCAGTTTCTTCGTTAGGTAGTCTGCGGCCATTTCTGTCGTAGGGCAGTAACTGAGTTGAAGTCTCCCCTTCGCGATTTCATCTTTGACGAAAAGGTACCGCAGGGCAATGTGCTTGGTTCGGTTGGCGAAGCCGTCCTTGTTCGCGATTTTGATCGCAGATTGGTTGTCGTAGAGGAGTGAGAAGACGGGCAGGGTCGCAATCTTCGCTTCCTCGAGCAACTCTCGCAGGTAGAGTCCTTCCTTGGTCGCAGTACAGAGGGCGATATATTATGTTCAGCCGAAGATAGTGCGATTAGTTCCTGTTTGCTCGACTGCCAGGAGATAGTCCCGATAGGTTCTAGTCGGTAGATGTAGCCCGTTCTCGATCGTCGATTTTCCCTGTCCCCCGCGTGGTCGGCGTCGACGTATCCGAGTAGTTGTACGGATGGTGTTGTTACTTTGCTGTAGGTAAGTCCGGTCGTCGGCGTAGAGACGAAGTAGAGTAGTGCCCGGTTTAGTTCTTCGAGATCTTCTTGTTCCGGCTGCTTCAGATGCGTCGCCAGCTGGCTTGCGCTGTAGGATAGGTCAGGTCGGCAGGTTACTGCTGCGAATAGTAGGCAGCCGAGCTTCTGCTGATACTCCCGGATTTGCTTCACGGGGAGTTTTTCGGAGGTGTCGTTGTTGTTCCCGTAGCGGTAGGGAGTCGCGACTGTAGTTGGTGTTAGTCCGAACTTCTTTGCGACAACGCCTGCGTACTTCCCAGCGTATAGGTAGAAGGCCGAGTTGTCTTCGACGACATTCAGACCCAGGTACTGGGTCACTGTGTCGGACACCGTGAGTGTCAAGTCCCCTTTCAGCTCCCCTTCGAACCAGGTGGCGATGTCGGTAGTGGAACCGATGTAGAGCATGTCGTCGACGTAAACGATGAGTAGAATATACTCTCTTCTCTTCTGCAGTCGGTACATGCCTTGGTCATGCGGCAGCTGTAGGAATCCGATTCTGACGAGGCGACCGTGAAGATGCTGCTGCCAGAGCCGCGGGGCTTGCTTGATCCCGTAAAGGGATTTTATCAGCTGGCATACTTTTGTGGGGTCGTCGATGAATTCGTGGGGCTGCTCGACGAAGATTTCGGCGTCCACAGGTGCGTACAGGAAGGCATTTGCGACGTCGATCTGGCGCAGTGGTAGTTTCTTTGTGGCCGCAACGGCGAGTAAGATGCGCAAGGAGGTGTGACGAGAGACTGGGGCGAATGTTTCTGTGTAGTCGGTTCCGTATCGTTGATCAAATCCTCGTACGACCCAGCGAGCTTTGAATCGTTCGATGGAGCCGTCCGCATTGGTCTTGATGCGGTACACCCATTTTTCCGAGAGAACGTTCTTCCCGTTGACGTTCGTTGCAGGTACCAGCTTCCATGTGTTTCGGTCTTGCAGAGCTTTCAGTTCCTTTTCCATTGCCTCCTTCCATTTCGCCTTATGTTCCCCCCTCCAGAGCCTGCGACAGAGTTGTTGGCTCGCGCGGAGATGGCGGCGGCGGGTGCTGGATGGAGACCCATAAGCCGAGGATTTGCAATCCCGTGGGTGTGTGTCGAGGGGAATTTTCATTCCCGGAATAGGCTGCTTCGTCACCATCTTCTGGATCAGGTAAGAAGTTGGGGCCGATGCGTTCTGAGATATTCGTGTCGACCGGGTGAGGTGTAGCGTAACCTTGGTCAGCGAAGTGGTAGAGGGTGTCGAGGTTATTGCTATCGAGAGGATTGTCTTCGTCGAGTGGAACAGGTACGGAACAGAAAGGGAGTGGTCCGACAGCTTCCGAGGCTCCACGTACGTCTTCTTCTGCTGCGTCAGCCTCGGCAGCACGGTCGGCGAAGGAACGAAGGCCCGCGAGGCCGTCGGTGGGGTCGTGTGTGTTGGCAATGTTGTCCAGGTAATGCTGCAGCGTCAGACGCTCGTAGAAGATAACATCACGTGATGCCACCGTATTTTTGTCTTGTATGTCGAGGATTTTCCATGCGTGAAAATGTTTGGCGATGCCGAGGTGTAATCCCCACCGTGCTCGTTGAGTGAAGCGTCCTGCTCGGGCTGTATGGGGTCTGTACTGTACCATGCAGCCGAAAACTCGAAGTAATTTTGTGCTGCCCCTTTTTCGTGTCCACAGCAGGTGCGGTGATGCGTTGTTGGGAAGCGATGACGATGACAACAGATTGTGCAGGTGGACTGCATGTGTCATCGCGTCTGGCCACAGTGTGTTGGGCAGTCTCATCCCAAGGAGCAGCTTTCGCATCGTCGTCTGCAAAGTCCGGTTCATTCGTTCTGCGACCCCCTGCTGCTGGTGAGCGTAGGGCAGGGACACTAAGCGTCTGATTCCTCTTTCCGCCAAGTAGGTCCTGAAGCGTTGTGACTGGTATTCGAGTGCGCCGTCTGACTGGAAGCTCTTGAGCTTCGTTCCTGATTCTCGTTCAGCGATGGGGAGCCACGTCGTGAAGGCTTCGAAAGCTTGATTGCGCGTCTTGAGGTTGTAGTGCCATACATATCTTGTTGCTGCATCGATGAACGTGATGACATAGTTGAAGTCGGCTTCAGTGTCGTCTCGAGGCATGTTTAAGATGTCGCTGTAAACCTTTTCCATCGGTGCGTATGCTTGGATTGTGATGTGACGGAAAAGGTTGGTGTTGAAGATTTGCTTCGGGGCATGTGAAGCACCGTGCGCGAGGTCGTCGAAGTTCCTGTCCGCTTGTTGTAAGGAGAGCGTTTCGTTCTAACACTTCGACTTGGATGGTTTGTAGTACTGTGCTATTTACAGAATGCCCAAGGCGTTGATGCCAGATGTCGTCGGGAGCTTGATGGCCGGGCGATCGGTGATACATGTCAGCGTTGGAGAAGAACGCGACGACGGTGGCGGGACTTCGGCAGACTTCGCGTGTGGTGGGCATGAGTTGATCTGCTTCGGTTGGCGGTCCTTGGATTGCTGGTGGTGATACTCTGCTAGGTCCTGCTGCTGTGATTTCAGGTGATGTCGATGAAGAGACGCTTGCCGGTACTTGTCTTTCTTGTCGAATGACTGCTAACGCCCGTGTTCTCTCTGCTGCAGGTATGGTGTTGGAGTACCAGTATCCATCTTGGTTGAAGTCGGGGTCAAGGTCCGGTGGGTGTGTCCATGCGGCGAATGACACGATGCCATCGCTATCGGCGGTACCGCGGTCGGGGACGAAGTCCAACACGAAGACGCCAGACTTCAGTAGAGCGCGACCGATGAAGAGACCGCCCTTCCCGTGGTATAGGCGAAATTCGTTGGAGTCCGAGTCGCACTCCAGGTGAATGCCTTTTGCCATTAACTGGCTGACGCTTAGTAAGTTGTATCCCAAGTTGTTGACGATGAGGACCTTGTTGAGTTGCAGTATAACATTTGTCTCCATGGATTGTAACTGAACCACTCCTTGTCTGTTTGTCTTCAGGTTCTCGTTGTTGGCGACGGTGATGATGACGTCTCGGTTGAGACGTCGTTCTCGTTGCACGAAACGCCCGGAAGAACACATGTGTTGGCCGCAACAGCTGTCCAAGAACCAAGTGTTGCGTCCGGTGGGTTCGGAGTTGGCGACTGCAGCGTACGTTGGGTTGACCTGAAGTCCCTGTGAGCGCGGCGGCGACAGTTCTTCTTCATCGGGAGCGTAAGTTGGCGGTGATCCGGGTGCGCAGTTGTCGATGTGTACCATGCAGTTGATGATATTCGGTGTATTTTGTGCAGATGTGGAAGAGCGCCTCGGCGGACTTTCTTGAGTGGAAGCGACTTGTGGGTCTACTAGACGATAAGTTCGGGGACGTGTGCAGTGGACTTTGGAGTGTCCGGATGTTTGGCAGTTGTGGCAGAATGGCGGCACAATGGTGAGTCCTCTGTTGTCGCGTTGATCTTGTTTGCCGCGTCGGTTGTAGTTGTTGTCGTTCCTTCGTTGAGCGTAGAAGACTAATGGTTGCTGTTTCCTTGGTTGCCTTTCTTCGAACAGGTCCATCTCCTGTTGTTCAGCATGGAGCTCGGCGCAGAGGTGCATCTCCGAGATTCGTCCGTGGGCGCGAAGGAGCGAGCGGGTGGTTCTCCATTCTGGCCCGAGTCCGGCGAGGACAAGCGTTACGAAGCTTTCTTCAGTGATTGTTCCTCCGCACCGAAGCAGGCGGTCGCGGAGTGTCTGGCATCGACTCATATACTGCATCGCTTTTTCCCCGGTCTTCATCTGTATTGTTGTCAGCTGCTGCATGAGTCTGCTTTGTGTCACGGTGTCATTTGCTTGATAGAGGCACTTGAGGTGATGCCATGCGAGTTCCGCGGAGTTTCCGTAGCTCCTATACGTTCTGATGCTTTGCTGTTCTTGTGGTGACAGGTTCCGTAGGAGAACTGTGTACGCCAGCAGCGACTAATACGTGAAGATTTCTTGTTCTTTTGCAGTGCCATTGCTTGGGAATGGCAGGGACCCGTTGAAGTATTCCAAGAGATGCGCAGCCTCCATCAGCAGCTCGAACTCAAAGCTCCAGGTAAAAAAGTCGTGTCCGTTGAACGGTGAGGATGTCTGCAGTTTGATGACGTGTGAAAACTGCGCCTGGAGACTAAGTATCTCGCTTGGTGTCTGTTGTGATGCAGCTGCTGTTGGTTGGGCACGGGGCGGCATGAACTCGAACGTCCCCGGTGAAGAGTGATAAGGCGCGAAGGTAGGCGCTTGATTGTGTCGTCCGAACGATGAGTTGTCGAGGCTCATCGGCGCTAATCCCATGTTTCCTCTGTTGCTCTGTGTTGAATGTGCAGGCGTCCTTGTCTGCTGCTGCTGGTCGAAGTGCGACATGAAGCTGAAGAACCTTTCCATAAGGTTCGGGTCCACGCTTGAAGAGGGTGATGGGGTCACCATTTCTGGTGCTCTTCCTGTTGTTTCTTGAGCAGCGCCGGTCTCGGTTTGCAGTCCTGAAGTGTGCAGTCCAGAGTTGCCGGGTTGAGTATCTTGGGCACTGGGTGAGCCCGTAGAGGTTTTCTTGCCCTTGCTGTCCATGACTTGTAATCAATGAAGTCGTTGGTGTGCTGATTGTAGATAGAGCGTAGTTGCTTGGGAGTTTGGTCTCTGACCAGCTCTCATACCATGTTGGGCTCATAAATGCCCTTAGGATCTTTCCAGAGACTAAGTCCCAGTTGTAAAAGACTTGAGTAGTGCAGCGGAAGTTGAGGTAGTTGAACCCTTGTACTAGTATATGAGAACAAGTGATTGATTAAAGGATCAAGCATACAGCAATATATAGAAAGTAGGAAAGTAAAGCAGTTGTAAAATACAGTTGAAAAAGGGCGGTTTATCGAGTCGCACAGCGACTCGATTGTCGCTTCGGTTACCATCTTTGCAGCTGTAACTGTCGGTCGCAACCTCCAGTTGCGACCCTTCGAGTCCTTTCGTGTTGTTTGTCCATCCCCTCGTGTAACCTCCGTTGACTCGCGTACTCGTTACGATCTTTCTCGAGTGTGGTGTTACACTTCAGAAACGCTTAAGTCCTTGATGTTCAAATTATATTTTAATATAATTGTTAGGCTTGGTAGGTTACCGAACCTTACTGTAGAGGGTACAAACCCCTCCTTGTACTCTCTCTCTTCCTAATCTAATTCCCTTCCTCTCTCGACACTCTCGTCAACTTCCTAGCTAAACCCTTGGCCGCCATTTCATGGCGGCCTCCTCTGTTCTTCCTAGTTCAGACTTTAACATGGTATCAGAGCGGGATGCCCTTCCTGGGCCTGCTCCCCTCCGTGCTTTCCGCTGCGTTCTCGTGCGTTCGTCGCTCCTGCCGTGCCGCCGTGGCGGCCATGTCGCATGGCTGCCACGTCGAGCAGCCGTGCTGGGCTTGCCGCCCTGACGTGGCGGCTCCGCCGTTCCACCTCCCCGTCGCGCCCCTCCTGGGCCCTGCCGTGCCTCCTATCCAAGTCGCGCCCCTCCTGGGCCCTGCCGTGCCTCCTATCCACGTCGCGCCCCTCCTGGGCCCTGCCGTGCCTCCTAGCCCAGCCGCGCCCCTCCTGGGCCCTGCCGTGCCTCCTAGCCCAGTCGCGCCCCTCCTGGGCCCTGCCGTGCCTCCTAGCCCAGTCGCGCCCCTCCTGGGCCCCGTCCCGCCTGCTCCTCCCGCCAGTAAGCGCCGCGCCTATGGCGCCGCGCTGAAGTCCTGCAGCCCCACCACAGCAGCCCCACCACCTCTCCCTCCCCTGCATCTCCTCCTGCTCCTGCCGTAGCTGCTGTCTTCGGCTCGGTCGTCGCCAGCCCGTGCCACACCGCCGAGAGCCCTCAGCCGCCGCAGTCGCCGCAGTCGCCGCCTGTCCTCATCGACACAGCCGCCTTGAGCACGAGCTCCGCCGCTGTCGTCATTGAGGCCGCCCAGATGTGGCCAGCTGCCTCTCGACCGGGGGTGTCATAGCCTAGCACGAGGGGTCGATACCCGGCTGCTCACGAGAATGAGGGTGTCCGGGGTTAGGGGGTGTGTGTGTGGGTTGTGTGGGTTTGCCACTACCAAGCCTAGGGGGTGTGTTCAAATTATATTTTAATATAATTGTTAGGCTTGGTAGGTTACCGAACCTTACTGTAGAGGGTACAAACCCCTCCTTGTACTCTCTCTCTTCCTAATCTAATTCCCTTTCTCTCTCGACACTCTCGTCAACTTCCTAGCTAAACCCTTGGCCAATGTCAAACATGTCTATTTGTTATGTGTGTATAGACTGTATAGGGTAGCCTCTTAGAGGGTACAACACTTAGCTATATTGTGTGTACTCTCTCTCTATCACCTATCACTTGAATTTCTGATAGCCAACACCTGTTAACATCGTCATGTGAGATTCAGAAATCTTCCTTTGTCCTGTGGTTGTAGTCATTGAAATTGACTGCTCATTTTCAAAGGCCTCCATTTGTTTCGATATACATTTGACAAGGAGTCCAGGCGCATCATTTCAGTATGGGAGATGACAACGACCAGGGTCTGCCCTTTCAAGTATTGTGAGCATCTCACCACAAGGTGTGATGCAAACGGCGAGTGTCCTCCTGTGCACACCCAGGACCCAGGAGTCAGGCCAGGACTCAGTTGGAACTGAGTCAATCCTGCTACATAGATTCGGGAACCCAGGAAGCCAATCCGCGTAGCCATTCAAGGTAGCCATTCCGCGTAGCCAATCCCAAGCCTCTCACTCGAGCTAGTTCCAGATGCCACAGCGGGTGTACATACACTGAGACCTGCACGCATTATACGCAGGAATGAATTTCCCTCCGTTTCTTGATACAGTTGTTGCTGACTGCAGGCACGCCTGGTTGCACACTGTTCTGTACCTCTCAGGACAGTTAAAAGCACCCCCAGAAAGCAGGGGATACGGGCAAACTGCCCCACACAACATCTCCAGGTTGTCAATCCCTAGGGTCGCATCAGGAGCCATTCCTGCTCGGTTCAGGCATGCACGGCCGCAGATCACAGCCCGGGTGCATGGCCCTCTGGTCAAGACCCTGGCGTTATTGCACTGCGCGTCGCAGTAGGAAGGGTAAGTGACGAAATTGGTCCCGCAGACGTCTTGGCCCGATGGGTCGCATCCGCAGTCAATAATATTGGCGTTCACGTTCAGTCCGGGACTCACGCCGCCATCGTTGATCCACTGCGCGTTGACTCCACGAATAAAGGGGCTTGCTGCACATAGCAGCAGTGATATAACCAGCCGACAGGTTCTTGCAGAGGCCATCTTCTTACAACATTGAAGATGTACCTGTGAGAAGACGGAAAGAGCGCCAGCTTATATTGTGTCAAGTTGCGGAGATTTCTTAGTGTCCGTCGAACGGCGACAGCTGACATGCTGGAGTCGCCGTTGAGAAACATCGGAACGCGAAATCGTGACGCGTGCAGCGTAGGTTACGCAACTGCTGATGTCGAGCTCTGGCAGAAAAAACTGCTGTTGAGCAGAAACGGGAGAAAAGGGGATCATCGAAGCTGTTGCGCAAGGGTGAACGCTCAAAGCACGCTGGGCCTGTTCGGAGCAGTTGCATTGTGGTACCGGTTCATCTTCCCGAGTGTCAGTCAGTCGGCCATGGAGAAAAAATGGTGAACAAAGCTCACCTCACTAGTCGAAAACGGTGCTGCGTTGCACCGTGTTGTGGTACTAAAACCAGCGTAGCAATGGGGCCAATCGTTTAGAGTTGGTTAACTTGCATACTAGGTGTTATGATATAGTAAGTGTCAATGAAATATAACGTGAGAATCCAAGGTTGCTATTGCAATGTCGGCACGAGGTTATATAGGGGTTGGCGTGCTAGGGCGATAACCTCGGAACGTGGGTAGGTTTGGCAATGTGAAGACAGTGCCGGGCGCGACTCGGGAGAGGGTTGGGCCGACAAATGAGGCCGAACGTGACGAGTCGAGGAGTTCGGGTGTACGCGCTAGCGTACGACTCAGTAAGGAATGGAAATTCCTTACACTACCCCCCCCTCCTAAACGAGGCCACGGGCATCGGAAACATTCCGACGCTTATAATACGCCGTTAGAATCGGGTGTGATTCTAGATCAGCAAGGGGCACCCAGCTGTCATCCTCACACGTCCGATCGCGCCATCGGACGAGAAAATCCACCATTCGTCGGTTCTGCTGCGTTGTGACTCGATGGCCGAGAATCTTCAAGGGCTCGGTCGTCGGTTCCTGCAGGGGCGTCAGCTGCGGTACGATACGTTGACGAGCCAAATCCGACGAAATGGGAACATAGGGTTGTAGGAGGCTGATGTTGAAAGCCGGGTGGTGACGCCAATCCGCCAGGAATTGGAGGTGAGCGGTGACAGGTGCCACCATATTGGTCACTTGAAAGGGGCCACAGAATCGGGGTCGGAGTCTGCTCGGGATCGGCGATCGCAAATTGCGAGTGTCGAGGAGGACGAAATCTCCCACTTTGTAAGTGACGTCACGTCGATGACGATCGGCTTGTCGGCTTGCGACCAGGTTGGCTTTCCGGATTGCTTCAGCTGTTTTTTCTTGGGCTGCGAGGATGTCTTCGGCAAATCGCTGGGACCGGGGCACGGGTGCCATGATGTTTGGTGTAGAGGGTACCACGTGGTCCTGTCCGTAATTGAGGAAAAATTGGACTAATGGGTTGTGGCGGAAGGTGCGTTATTATACGCGAATTCCAGCAGCAGAAGGGATCTCTCCCATGTCTGTGGGTCAGTGCAGGTAGTCCGAATGAGTTGCTCCATAGTTTGGTTGACTCGTTTAGTCTGCCCGTCGGTCTATGAATGACAGGCAGAGGAAAACTGTAGTTTGGTGCCAAAATTGGTCCCACAAGTGGCGCCAGAAATTCGATGTGAATTTCGGGTCTCGGTCGGAAATAATGGCAGTGGGCAGTCCGTGCAGTCTGATGACGTTGGCGATGAACAGTTGGGCAGTTTGCTCAGTTGCAATTTTCTGTTGGCAGGTGATGAAGTGCGCCATTTTTTTGAGTCAGTCAACGACCACGAGGATGGCGTCGTTTCCGTAAGGACCGGCTGGCAGTCCTGTCATGTAGTCCATTGTGACGTGTTGCCAGGGTCGCTCGGGCGGATCCAACGGCTGTAGGAGTCTGACTGCTCGCTGATGGGATGATTTCATGATCTGGCAGGCGGTGCAGGAGGACACGTACTTGCGCACGTCGTCGGCCATGTTGGGCCAGTAATAATTGCGCTGCAACGTCTTCGTGGTTTTGTCAACTCCGAAATGCCCGGAGGTAGGATTGTCGTGTGATTCCTGGATTAGAAGGGTACGAAGTAAATCGTAGCCGGTAACCCAGATGCGGGAAGTGTCACGCTTATTAAAGTAGTGTCCGGTAGCGGTGGTATGCTGTTGGTGGATGGCGGAGCGGAAGAAGGGGTCGATTTTGTAGCCGTGAGTAAATAGTCCGGTAAGGACTGGGCTGGTTTGGGCGATTAGTATGGCGGTTGTATGGGCAATGCGTCTGGTCAGGGCATCAACAATATTGTTGGCGCCCTGTTTGTAGGTGATGGTGTAGTGGAAGTTTTACTCGAGGAAATCGAGCCATCGGATCTGTCGCGCGTTGAGGTTTGGTTGGGCTCTGAGGTACTTGAGGGATTTATGGTGGGTCCGCACAGTGACGTCAGCGCCTGTCAGGTAGCACCGCCAGGTCTTGAACGCGTGGACGATCGCCAACATTTCCTTGTCGTGTACTGTATAATTTTTCCCTGCGCCCTGCAGCTTCCGTGATTCGTAGGCGACCGGCTGTAATCCGTCGCCGAAATCTTGTAGAAGAACTGCACCGATGGTGATGTTGCTGGCGTCGGTGATGACTTTGTATGGACGGTCAGGATCGGAGATGCGAAGGACGGGCAGCGACGTGAGGGCGATCTTCAGTTGGTCAAATGCAGCTTCCTGCGTCTCTCCCCGCCAAAAACAATCGTAATCCTTGAGTCGGTCAGTTAGCGGGGCGAATAACCCGCCATATTGGGGATAAACCGGCGGACGTAATTGACGAATCCAAAAAAACTTAGCAGTTCCTTGATGTTGCTGGGCGGCTTCCATTCCTGTATGGTCTTGATTTTCTTGGGGTCGATTTTCACTCCTTCGGTAGAGACAATGTGGCCCAGAAATTCCAACTCCTGTTTAAGAACTTCGCACTTAGACCCTTTGGTGATGAGGCGATTCTTGTGCAGCAGCGTGAAGTCTGCATCAAGATCCTGTAAGTGCTGCTCCCAGCTGCGGTTGTAGATAAGGATATCGTCGAGGTAGATGATGTCGCATTTGTCCAAGAGTTCCCTGAAAATTCCGTTCATGGTCATCTGGAAGGCCGAGGGCGCGTTCGTGAGGCCAAAAGGCATCACCAGGTATTCATAGCTGCCGTAGCGGGTTCAGAATGCCGTCTTGTGACAATCTTCAATAGCGACGCCAATCTGATGGTAACCTCATCGCAAGTCGATTTTCGAGAAAAACTTGGTGCCACGAAGTTGGTCGAGAAGTTCGTCGGCTTGCAGGATCGGGTAACGCGACTTGATGGTGATCCGGTTGAGTGCTCGGTAGTTGATACACATTATGAATCCTCGATCCTTCTTCAGCGTGAACAGTATCGGGGCGGCGTGTGGTGACATGCTGGGCCGGATAAATCCTTTTGTCAAAAGGTAATCCAGCTGCTGCTGTAATTCTTCCTATTCTGGATGACTGAGCCGAAATAGGTGCTGTACCGTCGGTTGGGCGCCTGGTTCCAACTCGATTTGGTGGTCCTCAGGTCAGCTCAGCGGGAGTCCAGCTGGCAGGTCATCCGAGAAAATCTATGGGTATTTCTGAATTAGGTACACTAAGTCTGGAGGGACGGCCTTGCACAGCTTCTCGATATCTTCAGTTTTGACCGTCGATCTCACCCCGCGAAGATCAACGGCGCACGCTGCAGCTCCAGCGTTCATCGCGCGTTTGAAAGTGATCGCGTGGACTTGGGTGCTTCGCATGCGAGGCCCCGTCCACTTGGGCAGCTCGTGAGAGATCCCATCGAGCTTGATGCTGCATCCGCCCGTCGTCCAGTTAATCTTGGGGTTCTACCGTCGCAACCAATCACGTCCCAGCAGTACGTCGCCCCCGTCAAGAGTAGTCGCCAGTAGTCCCATCCGAAATTTTACATGCTCCCCACAGGTAAAACCAGCGTTCTCCACTCGTTCCCGTATGGCCAGCGGTATTCCGTCCACCAGTTGGGCGTCAATTTCGGGTAGACACTTGAGTAAGGGTATACCCAATTTCTTAGCCCTGTCCAGTTGTATGAGACCGTGACTCACGCCTCCATCAACGAAAATCTTCCATAACACTCCGTTGACTTTACCCTCCACCAACACAGGGTGATCAATAATTTCGTCCCCCATATTCGTCCAGGTCCGGTGGATTGCAGCAATCGGGATCACGACCCGATGAGGACTGTGTGGTTCGGGCGAAGAAACCTGCCCGTTAGTAAGGGGCTTGGTACTTACTGACGCAACACATTTCTCGGTCGCTCCTCCAGCTTCTTCCCCATAGAATCCTGGAGGGCTATGAATTCTTGGCAGTTGCGTTGGATGTGACCCGGCCGGCCACAGTGGTAGCATAGCCCCGTATTTTGCGGAGCAACTGCGTAAATATCCGCTGCGTCCACCCCTTTTATCGTGGCGCGCTGGTACTGTTCTCGAGGGCAACATCCATTGTAGAAGTTCGTCCTCGGCTTCGTGATCAAATCAGTGGCTTTGGCGAGCTGGATGTAGTCGTGTAACCGCTTCGCAGGGCGTTGCAGTTTTATCTGGTACTACAGTATATCTCGAGCTTCAAACCGCCCATGTACCTGTCGACCTTCTCCAACTCGTGCATGTAGCCGCATCTGTCCACCAACGTGAAGAATGACACGGTATACTCGTACACAGATCCCAGCTGCTTCCACATGCGTAGAGTTTCGCGTATTTTAACTAAGTCAGGAGCATGCTCAAACCGCTTGCGAAGCTCTGCGCACCACGTTGCCCACGTGCGAATGTGGGTCGCTCCAAACAACAAATCTGCCCCGTCTTCGTCACCGAATTCTTGGAACCACTTGTGCTGTCCTTCTGTGCTGTTATGATATAGTAAGTGTCAATGAAATACAACGTGAGAATCCAAGGTCGCTATTGCAATGAAGGCACGAGGTTATATAGGGGCTGGCGTGCTAGGGCGGTAACCTCGGAACGTGGGTAGGTTCGGCAATGTGGCGACAGTGCCGGACGTGACTCGGGAGAGGGTTGGGCCGACAAATGAGGCCGAACGTGACGAGTCGAAGAGTTCGAGTGCACGCGCTAGCATACGACTCAGTAAGGAATGGAAATTCCTTACACTAGGTATATGAAAAATCACGCCCCTATCACGCCCCTCACATCTGCTCCAACTCGCGTCACTAGCCTCATTTTGTCATCCAGTCACGCCCCTCACACCTGCTCCAGCTCGCATCAAACGGCCTGCGTGATTTTGGCGAATGACCAATCACGCCCCTCACATCTTCTCCAGCCAGCGTCACCAGCGTCATTTTGGCGAAGGACAAGTCACGCCCCTCACAGCTGCTCTAGCTCGCCTCGGCCAGTCAGGTAGGATTCTGTTTCAAGCTGGAAATCCGCTAAGGCTGATAATTCAGGGTGACCAAAACAAGAACATGCAATATTTCAGGCCTGCTCAAATGAGAACCCCTAAGATTCAGGCCTACGAAAAATCAAAAGCTGAAAAACAAGACGACCCTAAAGAACACCCTGATATACAACATTTCAAGGCATTTTGTCCTAACTTCTGAAGCCCTGCTCCTTACTAGACGATCCTTTACGAGTCTTGTCATAATCTTTCATTTTTGAAAAATATTTCAAAAGTGTTAAGACAAGACTCTTCAAGAAGTCTGCAGAGTAGTCGTCATAGGCATTATGAGACATCGGACGTGACTGAGTCTGACCAAGCTATGCTATACTCTATGGCGGGGGAGAGCTCGCCAAGGAATACCTGGATGATAAAGGTGGCGAGCGTTGAATTAGAAGGTACTCCAATAGCGAGAGGTTAGGAGAACTGGGAGCCACCCGAGTAGTCATAAGAGATAGCCCAATGGAGCTAGGGCTAGAATGTTGACATATATTTATCAGAATAATGAATTGAGTATGATCTGAGGATACAAGAGGATTTAACCTAAGGTGTTGTACTCCGTGAGGGCGTCCTCCTCGGTGAGGGCGTCCCCCTCGGTGAGGGCGTCCCCCCTGGTGCCTGCGTCAACCCAGGTCACTGCAGCTTGCTTGTGTCGGTCGCTCACTCACCCATCGTTGATATGGCACCACCGCCTAGGTCACCCTGCACTCCCGCATCTGCGTAACGTGTTCCACCACGGTCTTGTCTTCGGTCTCCCTGCGTTGCTCCCTGCGTTGCTCTCTGCTCTCCCTCCCTCGCCTGCGTTGCTGTGCACGCCCTGCGTTGAGGGCTGGCTGCGCCATACTCCTCATTCCTCCTCGCTTTCCCCTACCTCTACGCCACTTCAGACCCTGCACCTGGACGTCTAGGGCCCAGCCCCCGTCCCTGGGCCGCGTCGAGAGCGCTACTTTCTAGTGCTTGTCGATGACATCACGCGCTACACCACGGTGTTTCCCCTAGAGCAGAAGGCCGACGTGCCTGACGTTCTTATCCCGTGGGCCGTAGCTACGCGAGTCCACCATGGCTTTCCTGCGCCGTGTCTTCACTCCAACCATGGCGGCGAGTTTGCCTCCGGTCGGCTTGGCTAGTTCTATCATGCGGAGGGCATCACCCAGTTGTACACCCTACCGGACTCCTTGCCAGAATGGGGTCGTTGAGCGACGCATCCGTTTGGTTATGGAGGTGTCTCGTACCTCTATGATCCATGTCGGTACACCCCATTTTCTGTGGCTGTTCGCTGTTCGCTACGCCACTCACCAGCATAACCTGTGGTCACACTCTCAGCGGCCAAAGGTTTCGCCGATCCTCCTCTGGACCGGGTTCCCTGGTGACGTGTCCGCGTTCCACGTCTGGGGCTGCCTTGCTCACGTTCGTGCCTCTGGCATGGACAAGCTCATAGCCCGCAATGTCCCCTGTGTCTTCCTTGGGTTCCCTCTCTACGCGTCTGACTGACACTTTTACCACCCGCTGTCTCACCGCTTCTTTCACTCGCGGAACTTTTGACGAGTCTGTCTCAATCTACTACTGCTTTCCCCAAAGAGGTCTCCCGGTTTCCCCGCCCTTGTTTCTAGTTCCCAGTCCCCCAGTAGCCCCTGCTCCTCTCCCTCCCCGTCCTGCCCCGTTTGGTGTGTCTCACATCACTCCCCTCCTGTTGGTTGTCCTGGTTGAGGAGTCGGCTGACTCTGGTGGCCCTGCGGCGCCGTTCTCGCCGCCTGTCTCCGCCCCGGTGTCTCCTCCTCTGCCATCGGAGCAGCCGCCGCCATTGCCACCACAGCAACAGCCGCAATCGCCGCCACTGTTGCAGCAGCCGCTGTCACGGCCGTCGCAGCAGCAGCCGCCGCAGGGGTCCGCGAGCTCTTGGGGTGCGGGCATTGAGGAAGGTGCTAGCCCTGGGGTTCCTGTCGTAGCTTGTCCCGATGGTCCTGGGGGTGGCAGCGGTGCTAGAGAGGGTTCTCGTTCTGGGGGTGCTGGTTCTGGGGGTGCTAGTGCTGGGGTTACTGTCGTGGCTCGTCCTGGTGGTCTTAGAGGTGGCACTGGCGTTGGAGAGGGTTCTCGCTCTGGGGGTGTTGGCATGGAGTTTACCAGAGGTAGCCGTGGTGCAGTTGGAGGTTCTAGTGTCAGCGTAGAGCAGCAGCAGCAGCAGCTGCAGTCGCCGCCGGCGTCCGCCCTTTGCCTCCTCAGTCTTCCCTCCCCTGAACACCCGTCTGCGCCTCCCCCGCCGTCGCATCTCCTGCATGTCTACGGCCCTGTGTTTCCTCCGCCAGACTCGTCTCTGGCTTGTTTCCCCCCTTGTTCTCCTGCTGTGTCTCCTCCCTTGTCTCCTGACCTGAACCCACCCTCCCCTGGTGGTCTCACCGTGCCTCTCGTGCTCTTCATGTCTCCCCTGCTCAGCGCTCTCACCCTAAATTGCTTTGTTCCCACGCGTCTCGTCCTCCCCTCCTCCCGTCGCCTCCTCCTTCGTCGCTTGTAATCACTCCGCCTCCTTTGTCTGACCTCCTTCGTGCCTTGGGTCCTTGCCTCCCTCGTTACCGACATGTGTGTTCCTGTCTCGAGTCTTGATGCTCTTGTCGCTGCCGTCGTTGACTCTTCCTCTACCACCTTGACTATGCTGCTCTGGTCTCCGACCCTGCCGGTCCTCCGTCCGTCAGGGGTGCTCTTGCCCTCGGCAGTGACGTCCTAGACGACCGGCAGTGCGAGCTCGCTTTCCTGTCCAAGGCTGCGCCTCATCTCTGCTCGCTTGCCTCTAGTTCCCTTGGTCGTTTCAGTCGTACGGATGGCATCATCCAGACGTACACCCTGTCGGACTCCCTGCAGTAGAATGCAATCGCTGAGTGACGCATCGGTATGGCCATGGAGGTGGCTCGTACCTCCATGATCCATACCGGTGCACCCCATTTTCTGTGGCCGTTCGCTACGCCGCTCACCAGCTTAACCTGTGGCCGCACCCTCAGCCGTCGCAGGTTTCAACGACCCTCCTCTGGACCGGGTCTCCTTTTGACACGTCTGCGTTCCACGTTTGGGGTTGCCTTGCTCACGTTCGTGCCTCTGGCACGGAAAAGCTCACTACCCGCACTGTCCTGTGTGTCTTCCTCGGTTTCCCCCTCAACTAGTCTGACTGGCACTTCTACCACTTGCCGTCTCACCGCTTCTTACACTCTCGCGACGTCACCTTTGACGAGTCCGTCTCCTTTTACCACCGCTTTCCTCATCGTGGTCCTCCGGTTGCCCCCCCATGTTCCTGGTTACCCCTTCCCTGGTCGCCCCTGCTGACTCCCTTTCCTGCCCTGCCCCGTCTGGTGTGTCTCACGTCACCCCTCTCCCGTCGAGTGTCCCTGCCGAGGAGTCTGCTGACTCTCGTGGCTCTATGGAGTCTCTTCCACCGCCTGTCCCTGCCCCGGTCCCTCCTCCTTTGTCATCTCCGGTGCTGTTGCAGCCCCAACCGCCTCCGCAGCTGCCGTCGCCGCCGCGGCGGCAGCCGTCGTCGTCACCGTTGTTGGGGGTCGTGCGTTCTGGGGGTGCTCGAGAGCGTGCTGGAGCGGGTTCCGGTACTGGGGGTGCTGGAGTGGAGCTTCTTGGAGCAAGTTGTAGTGCTGCTGGAGGTTCTGGTGTTGGCGTCGCGCGGCCGCCGCTGGTGTCTGCTCTTCGCCTCCTCGGTCTTCCTTCCCCTGGCCTCCCGCCAGTGCCTCCTCCGTCGTCGCCGCCTCCTCCTCTGCTGGTCTCCGGCCCCGTGTTCCCTTCGTCAGACTCTTCTCCGGCTTGTTTCCCCCCTCGTTCTCCTCCTGTGTCTCCTCCTCTCTCTCCTGACTCGACTCCTCCATCTCACGTCTGGGCTCGTCGTCCATCTTGTGCTCATCCTGCATCCCCTGTTCAGCGTTCCCACCCTATGTTGCTTTGCTCCCACGCGTCTCGTGCTCCTCCGCTCCTCCGTCGTCGCTCGCTGTGGCCCCTCCTCCGTTCTCTAACTTCCTCCATACAGCACTTCCCCTTGTCCCTTATGTCCTTCCCTCTCTTGTTTCTGACCCGTCCGTTCCTGTTTCGAGTATGTCGGCTCTTGTCGCGGTTGTCACTGACTTCGCCGCTACCTGCCGCCTTGACTACGCCACAGCTCTGGTCTCTGACCCTGCCTGCCCTCCGTCCGTCGGGGGTGTCGCTGCCCTTAGCAGTAACGTTCTAGAGGACAGACAGTACGAGCTTGCTATCCTGTCAGAGGCCGTGCCCCATCTCTGTTCCATGCTGCTAGTCCCTGAGGGTGACCTAGACGCCCTTGACATCCCGACCCCTCGCACTTATGCTGAGGCGACTTCGGGACCCTGGGCCTCTCAGTGGATAGCTGCCATGGAGCAGGAGATGGCATCTTGGAGATCCACCGGTACCTTCGTTAACTCAGTTTTCCCACCTCGGGTGAACGTAGTTGATGGCCGATGGCTCTTCAAGATGAAGCGCCCTCCTGGAGAACCGCTTGTCTTCAAGGCGCGCTACGTTGCTCGAGGCTTCAGTTAGTGTGAAGGGGTGGAATTCTTTCAGACCTTCGCCCCGATCCCGAAGATGACTAATCTTTGGGCGCTGCTATACGTAGCAGCACAGCGTGACTACGAGCTGCACTCCCTCGACTTCTCCACAGCTTTCTTTTAGGGTAGTCTACATGAGCAGGTCTACATGCCCCGCCCCCAGGGCTTCTCTGGTACCTTTCCCCTTGGTACCCAGTGGCTCCTCCGGCGCCCCCGTCTACGGCCTGCGCCAGGCACCCCGTGAGTGGCACGACACGCTGCATGCTACACTTGCTGACCTGCAGTTCTTTCCGTCGTCTGCAGACCCCTCACTCTTCGTCCGTTCCGGCCAGACTCCGTTTTACATCCTGGTCTATGTGGACGACCTGGTTTTTGCTACTCCAGACAGAGACGCACTGGCCTCTGTGAAGGCCGAGCTGCTAAGGAGACACACTTGGAATGACCTAGGAGAGCTGCGCTGCTACCTTGGCCGGCAGATCTCCAAGGACAAAGCAGCGCGCACCATTACGCTCTCACAGCCACAATTGGTGCTCCAAGTCCTTCAGAGGTTCGAACTTCCGTTTTCTTCCGCACAACCCACCCATTTGCCAGTAGTCCACAGACTCTCTGCTCCAGTCCCAGAGTAGGCTATAGAGCCTAGGGGTCCTTACGCAGAGCTGGTGGGTAGCCTCATGTACCTGATGACTTGCACGCGTCCAGATCTCGCATACCCGCTCAGCATACTAGCCCGCTTTGTGGCCACCGGCAGACACCGACCACAGCACTGGTCGGCAGCTACCGTATTCCCCCGGATAAAACACCCGCCGGAATTGAACACTCATGGGTGGTTTGAGCGGACCTTGGTGCTTAATTAAACTCGATATTTATACCACCCTACTTTTCAATATGAAACCAATACACCACCCCCCCCAGCTTCTTTGCCTTCATTTTCTACAGCTTGGGGCTACGAACAATACAGATTTAGCAGTTAACATTGCATAGACTGTCCTACAGCCTAAAATATCAAGAGTTAGCACTAAACACCATGGTCAACTCCCTACCTATACACTATGATCACTACTCGCATGGTGGTTGGGATACTACAAGCCCCATCATATGGATGGCCACTGGTACTCGTCTACGTCGTCTTCAGATTCATCTTCGTCATCACCTGCAACCCACAACTCCACGTCGCTGCCCTCTGCAAACTCTTCCCACCACCCGTCGTCCGCGTTATCAGCAATGCCCTCTGCTGGCCATTCCCTTTCCTCCTCTGCTGCAGCCTCTTCAAAGGCCTTTGCCACGTCTTCTTCGTCGTCTTCAGCATCTCCATCAGTGGGAGGCTCGAGGCTGTCGTCGAACAGGGGGTTGATGTACTCTGCTTCGCCCTCTTCAACATGCACGTCATCAAAAACTTCCACTTCCGGCTTGCCACGGAGATGGCTCAGGATCAGATTATCCTCTGAGCCGCCCAACTCGTTGGAGATGCCGCAAGTCTTGAACGACTTGCGGATCAACTCCTCAGGGACGGTGGCCCAACTGCGAGCTATCCACTTGAGGCTGAGCTCAGCAGGGGGCTTCTTAAGATTGCCTGCAGGGAATGGAATCACACGACGCAAATTGAGGATCAATAACTGGAGCCGCCGGCAGAGGCGAATTCAGGATCAATTAAACAGTTGACACAATCGGAAGTAGCGGTACACGAGACCCACCTTGCTTGGTCTTCTGCTCGATGCCACTAGTCTCAAACCAGCCGCCGTAGTCACTCCTGACACCAGCCTTGAAGGACTTGTTCACGGCAACGTCTAACGGCTGCACCAGTGGGGTGCAGTCGCCGGGGATCACAACACGCGTCAGCTTGCACAGCTTCATAGTCTGCCCGACGGCCTGCGTGAGGTGGCCTTTGTAGGAGTCTAGGATCACGAGAGCCTCCTTACGCTTGTTCCTCGAGTCTCGCAGAGGTCGAAGGAAGGGGTTGAGCACTTGAGTCGTCCAGTCCTGGACTAGGTTGTCGTCCATCCAACCCTTCGGCTGGGTTCGGATGACAACACCTGCATGCACATCGGACACACAGTAAGGGGACGATGAGGATAGACGGCAAGGAACCGAGGGAAAATTCACCATCTGGGACGGGCATTAATGCTAGACATCACACTTACCGGGGGGGACTTGAATTTTTGGGAGGGTTTTCGTCTTGAAGATGACGTAGGCCGGTAGCTTCAGACCAGATGCCGTCACCGCCAGCATGACGGTGAGCCTCTCTTTCTCGTAGCCCGCGGTCCTCACATGGACCGTTCGTGACCCCTTGTGCTCCAGCGTCCTCTCTTGGGGCATTTCGATGAAGAGCGGAGTCTGGTCCGCATTCACGATGAGGTCGAGGCTGTACTTGTTGAGCACACGCATTTGGCGAACGAATTCCCAGAATTTCTCGCATTTGTCGCGCATATCTGCCAGGTAAAACAAGGAACCGTGTTAGTTTGCACGGATTCTGAAGCGGGTGAATGAAATCTGTAAAACGAGGACGTCCCTTGAAAGTAGAGTGCAAAGGACTTACCATCGGCCAGTTTCTGGCCCATCTCCGTCTTAATACGACGAGTCAGGCCCCATCGGGCCCGAAAGCGAAACGTCCACCTGCTGAAGGCGCGCCAGTCGATGTCGGGATGGTGGTGTTGCATGTAGGCGCGGCTCCACTTCTGCAGCTGCTTGACGGAGACGGCGAGTCCTTTGCCGCGGTGCTTCAGAAACTGACGGTAGAGGGCACGCTCCATTGCAGGGAATTTCGCTGGTCGTCCGGCCCCGACAAGACGCCTACGACAGCCGGCTCGTGCGCCCTCTTCCATTCCCTGATGGATACAGGTTGCACTCCTGCAAGCCTCGCCAACGCACGTATAGAGAGGTCAGGTTGTGAGTCGGACATCTGCAGCCAGAACAACTTTTCTTTCGCGGTGTACGACCGTCGTTTTTTCTTTGTCATCCTGCTGCGCGGCGTCGGCGGAATACTGTCGTTATTTCTAGAGGGACCACGTTGGTGCCTAGGGGGTGAGGGGAACCTTGGAACGTGGACGCGAGGCAGAGGAGCACGACCATCGTTCGCGCCACTCGACTCGTCTACCGTGGGGGTGCTGGCATCGCTGGCGGTGGGGATAGGGCTGCTTGGTGGCGATGTAACGGTAGGGCGAGCAGGAAGACGGAATTAGGTTTGCTGGCCATAAGGGCCACACTGAGTGAAAAGACGGCTGAGGCCCGAGCCATTTGTCATAGCGCGTTGGAGCTATCCTAACTGAGGGAAAGGATGCCCTCGACAATCCTTTCAGAGGTCGTTTTGAAGGCATCCTGACTCAAGAATGCGAAATGAGTTGGAAAAACTGCCTATACCCTCACCATGAGCGGCTTGGAGGGGATGGAGGGGACGTGGGCGACTCCCTCATTCGAGCTGCTCACGACAGAGCCTTGACGACCATGCAGTACGGGAGAATCCATGCGCTAGTCGGCCCTGCTTGGGTCGTGAAGGAATCTGCAGCAGATTCCTTCTTGCAGAGGTTTGTTGGCACATCGTGGCGTGGAGTTTGCCACCACGAGGTCACACCATGCCCCTATTGGCTGGAAAATGCAGGAGAACTGTAACGTAGCACAGTTTCACTTCCCACATGGCAGAAGATAGTCATCATCGGCGTATACGTGATTATGCGGAAGAATCATCCAAAATTGGCTCAGCACAAGTCTGTTAAGTACACATCTTAAATCCTGGTTTCATAACAGAAAAAATGTCATTCCATAGACCCCAGGCGTTGTACAAAAAGTGCCACTAATTACACCCCCACTAAATTTTGCATCAAAATTTAGTACCACCCTAGGGTGTTTTATCCGGGGGATTACGGTAAGAGGGTTTTGCGTTATCTAGCAAGTACATCGGGCATGGGGCTAGTGTTAAGAGGACGCTGACCAGTGGTCCTTACCGGGCACACTGGCGCTTCTTGGGCAGACGACGCCATGACTACTAGGTCCTCCCAGGGCTACTGCTTTAGCCTTGGTGCAGGTGCTGTCTCGTAGAGGTCCACTCGCTGGTCGTCTGTTGCCCAGTCTAGTTGTAAGGCTGAGATCTACGCTGGTGCCTCTCAAAACTAGAATTGAATGAATCATAGAGTTAGAGAGTACATGCACATATACCTAAATGTTGTACCCTCTAGGAGGTTACCCTATACAGTCTATACAAACATGATCAATAAACATGTTTGACACACCCCCTGGACTGCATAGGGGAATGTCCTAAACAAGCAGCTCAGGGCGGCACTACTAGTCCAGCCTCTGAGACAAGGGTCTAAAAGACCAGTCAGAAGGAGTACAGACAAGACAAGAACAAGTACAGGGCGGCACTACTAGTCCAACCACTGTGAGAGGACACAAGTCCAGTCTGAGTGTACACATATATATATATGACAGTACAAAGTCAAGGCCCGAGTAAGTGAGGGACTACAGGAACCAGACCAAGCTGTACACAGTGCCGCTGATGATCTTTAGGCGCAAGCGCCTTCGTAAAGATATCAGCTGTGTTGGCACCGGAGGCCAAGTGTACTACGCGAGCCTGGCGACGCTGCTGGAGCTCGCGCAGGAGGAAGTACCGCAGCTGGATGTGCTTCGCTCTACCCTCGAGTCGAGGCTCCTGACACAGGAGGATCATGGCCCTGTTGTCAGCGTACAAGACCGGGGCAGAGCTAGGCCGCTCACCTAAGTCAGTGAGCAAGAAGGTCAGCCAGCGGAGCTCCTGTGCCGCCATGGCACCGGCGTAGATCTCAGCCTCACAGCTGGACTGGGCAACAGACGAGGAGCGGGTAGCTCTCCACGAGACAGCACCTGAGCCAAGGCTAAAGCAGTAGCCCTGGGAAGACCTGAGCGTCTCGGCGTCGTCTGCCCAAGAAGCGTCTGTGTGTCCAGTAAGGACCACTGGCCTGCGTCCGCCTAGCACTAACCCCATGCCCGATGTACTTGCAAGATAACGCAAAACCCTCTTAGCGGCAGACCAGTGCTGAGGTCGGTGTCTGCCTGTGGCCACGAAACGAGCCAGGATGCTGAGAGGGTATGCGAGATCTGGGCGAGTGCAAGTCATCAGGTACATGAGGCAACCCACCAGCTCTGCGTAGGGGCCGCTGGGCTCTACCGACTCCTCAGACACTGGAGCGGAGAGTCTGTGGTCTACAGGCAGAGGGGTGGGCTGTGCAGAGGAGAACTGAAGGCTGAACCTCTGAAGGACCTGGCGCACCAAGTGTGACTGAGTCAGGGTGATGGTGCGCGCGGCTCTGTCCCTGGAGATCTGCAAGCCAAGGTAACGGCGCAGCTCTCCAAGGTCAGTGCAGGTGTGTCTCTTCAGCAGCTCTGCCTTCACGGAGGCCAGTGCGTCCCTGTCAGCTGTGGCAAAGACCAGGTCGTCTATGTAGACAAGGATGTAGAACGGAGTCGGGCCAGCACGAACGAAGAGCGAGGGGTCTGCAGAGGACGGAAAGAACTGCAGGTCAGCAAGGGTAGCACGTAGCGTGTCGTGCCACTCACGAGGCGCCTGGCGCAGGCCGTAGACTGGACGCCGCAGAAGCCACTGGGTCCCAGGGGGGAAAGTGCCAGTAAAGCCCTGAAGACGACGCAGGTAGACCTGCTCGTGAAGGCTGCCCTGAAGGAAGGCAGTGGAGAAGTCGAGGGAGTGAAGCTCGTAGTCACGCTGAGCCGCTACGTGTAACAGAACCCGAAGAGTAGTCATCTTCGGCGTAGGAGCGAAAGTCTGAAAGAAGTCCACCCCCTCGCGCTGACTGAAGCCTCTAGCCACGTAGCGCGCCTTGAACACAGGCGGCTCTCCAGGAGGGCGCTTCACCTTGAAGAGCCAACGGCCATCGACCACGTTCACCCCAGGTGGGGGAACTGCGTCGACGAAGGTGCCGGTGGATCTCCAAGATGCCATCTCCTGTTCCATGGCAGCTATCCACTGAGAGGCCCAGGGTCCCGAAACCGCCTCAGCGTAAGTACGAGGGGTCGGGATGTCGGAAGGGTCTGGGTCACCCTCAGGGACTAGCAGCATGGAACAGAGATGGGGAGCAGCCTCGGACAGGAAAGCAAGCTCAAACTGGCGGTCCTCCAGGACGTCACTGCCGAGGGCAGGAGCACCCCCGACAGACGGAGGACAGGCAGGGTCGGAGACCAGAGCGGTAGCGTAGTCAAGGCGGCGGGTAGAGGCGAAGTCAGCGACCGCAGCGACAAGGGCGTCAAGACTCGACACTGGAACAAACGGGTCGGTAACGAGAGAGGCAAGGACCCGAGGAACAAGAGGACGAGCGGCACGAAAGTAGTCAGACAGAGGAGGAGACGCAACGACAAGAGAGGACGGAGGAGGAGACGGGAGGAGGGGAGGACGAGACACGTGGGACCGGAGCAACATAGGGTGAGAGCGCGGGACGGGGGAGACAGGACGAGCACGGGAGGGGCGGCGAGACCAGACGTGAGAGGGAGGCGTCGGGTCAGGAGACAGAGGAGGGGACACGGGTGGGGAACGGGGGGGAAAACGAGCCGGGGACGAGTCCGGCGGAGGGAACACGGGGCCGTAGACGGGAAGAGGAGGAGACGGCAGGTGAGGAACAGGCGCAGGGTCAGGGGACGGAAGGCCGAGCAGACGGAGGGCGGACACCGGCGGGGACTGCTGCTGCGGCGACACAACACCAACGCCAGGGCCACAAGCTGCGCGACTGCTACCTCCCGAACCCTCCACACCGGCACCCTCAGAAGGGACACCCCCAGAGCACAAAACCCCGCCAGCACCGGTACCACCCCCAGGCCCGCCGGGACAAGCCACGACAGGAGCCCCGGGACTAGTACCAACCTCAACGCCAGCACCCCCAGAGTCCACAAACAGCGGCAGTGACGACTGCGGCGGCGGCGGCGGCTGCAGCGACGGCCGCGACGGCGGTGGCGGAGGAGACGACGGCGGCAACGGCGGCGGCGGTGGAGACGACGGCTGCAGCAGCTGCGGCGACGGCGGCTGCGGAGGCGGTGGAGGAGGAGGCACCGGGGGAGGGACAGACGGCGAGGACTGCGCCGGAGGACTACCAGAGTCAGAAGACTCGTCGACCGGGACGACCGACGGGAGGGGGGTGACGTGAGACACACCAGAGGGGGCCGGACAGGGGGGCGGGGGGGGGGAGGGGCAGGGACCACCGTGGAAGGAGGGACCAGGAACAGGGGGGGGGGTAACCGGGGGACCACAGTGGGGGAAGCGGCGGTAGAAGGAGACGGACTCGTCAAAGGTGACGTCGCGAGAGTGAAAGAAGCGGTGAGACGGCGGGTGGTAGAAGTGCCAGTCGGACGCGTCAAGGGGGAAACCGAGGAAGACGCAGGGGAGGGTGCGGGCAGTGAGCTTGTCCGTGCCAGAGGCACGAACGTGAGCAAGGCAGCCCCAGACGTGGAACGCAGACGCGTCACCAGGGGACCCGGTCCACAGAAGGGTCGGCGAAACCGGCGGCCGCTGAGGGTGCGGCCACAGGTTAAGCTGGTGAGCGGCGTAGCGCACGGCGAACGGCCAGAGAAAATGGGGTGCACCGGCGTGGATCATGGAGGTGCGAGCCACCTCCATGACCAAACCGATGCGTCGCTCAGCGACCCCATTCTGCTGCGGGGAGTCCGGCAGGGTAAACGTCTGGGTGATGCCCTCCGCACGACAGAAGCGACCAAGGACACCTGAGGCAAACTCGCCACCCCGGTCGGAGTGGAGGCGCAAGGCAGGGAGACCGCGGTGGACACGAGCAGAGACAAGCCAGGGGATGAGAACGTCAGGCACGTCGGCCTTCCGCTCCAGGGGAAAGACGGTGGTGTAGCGCGTGAAGTCGTCGACAAGCACTAGGAAGAAGCGCTCGCGACGCGGCCCATGGACCGGGGCTGGGCCGCAGACGTCCATGTGCAGAGTCTGCAGTGGTGCGGTGGTAGGGGGAAACGAGGAGGAGTGAGGGGCACGGCGGAGCCGGCCCTCGACACAAGGCGTGCACGGGGGGGCGGGGGAGGAGGGAAACTCGGGGAACGAACCGGGGAGACCAAGGACGAGACCGTGCTGGGACATGTGACGCAGACGCGGGAGTGCAGGGTGACCAAGGCGGTGGTGCCAAAGAAGAGTCGGGTGAGTGAGGGACCGACAGGAGCACGCAGCAGCAACCTGGGTGGACGCAGCGACCTGGGGGGAAGACCCAGCCGGGGAAGTCGCGGTGTCAAGTGTGAACAGGCCGGACACCGGGTCCCAGGGGAAAGTGGTAAGGGGGGCACCAGTGGCGGCCTCGGTACAGACAGCATACCGCTCGTGACCAGGGAACGTAGTGGTGACGCCAAGGTCCTGGAGGCAGCCGACACCAACTAGGTTCCTGGAGAACGAGGGGATATGCAGACCTGTGAGCGAACCTGAAGGAACCGCCGGACAGGGAAGGGAGGTGGAACTGCGGGCAACGACGGGACCACCGGAGGGGTCAGCAAGAGTAACTGCAGCGGGAACAGGCAGCGGCGTCAGCGTCGTGGAGTCGCGGAAGAAACACCGGGAGGCGCCAGAGTCCAAGGTGAAGGAAAGCGCAGCAGTCGCGCGAGGCGGCAGTGAAGCGGTGGAAGCACCGAGGCTAAGCAAAGCAGGAGATCCTACGCCTGACGCAGCAGGGGAGTCTACGATAGGCACATCTACACTAGGCAACACAGGGTAATAAGAGGGAAGCACACTAGAGTCATCAGCATACATCACATGCAAGGCTGCTACAATGGCATCCATGTCCAAGTCAAAAATCTGAATGCTACGCCTAAGCAAGCTGTGCCAGTCCGGGAGGTCGGGCGCCGGGCCAAAGCGCTGGCGGAACAGGTCGTCCAGACGACGAAAACAGCGAGGAGTGGAATGACCGATCTTACCGCAAACGAAACCGCGGCGAGGACCGGTCTGGATCTGGTACTGACAACGCCCGCCTCCAGAACCACCACCCGGCGCACCACCACGCGCACGACCACCACCAGCTCCAGGCCACCCAGGAGGGAGAGCACTCGCCTGCCTCGTGTGCTGCGGCTGCTGCGGAGGCTGCGGCTGCGGCGACTGCTGCTGCTGCTGCTGCTGCGACTGTGGAGGCAGCGGGGCAGCTGGACTGGGCAGGGTCCCCACGTCCGCACCGGCACCGGACGACCCGACTCCACCACCACCCCCACCCGCACCCCCGCCGCCTCCGCCGCTCCCAACCTTGGGGCGGCGGCCCTTCCCCGAGCGGGACTGCACTGCAGCAGCAGTCTCAGCCACAGCGACAGAGCCGTCGGAGAAGGTACACTGAGCGGGGGCACAACCCTGAAAGATAGGGACCGGTACTGTACCGCTCGCCTGGGCGATGGAGCGGTGACGAGTCTCTATAACAGTCAGGGTGTCAACAAAGTCGGTGAGGGTGAGAGCAGCGGGGTGGATGCTAAGGAACTGGTCGCGGGCGGCGGCAAGGCGGTCAGGGAGGCGGGTGGCAAGGAGGTAGAGGGTAGAGGTCATGGGAGGCTGGTGGACTCTAAGCTGTGCATCAGTGCAGGCAGCGCGTCAGGTCTCATCGATCGAGCGCAGGTGGGCAGCGAGGTCAGAGACAGTGGGGAAAGACGCAAGGTCAGGAAAGAGCAGGGGGAGGATCAGGCGACCCACTGAGGCAGCAGGAGGGTAGAATAGCGCTTGATGACAGCATCGAGGTAGGCCTGGCGGTAGTAATGGTTCTAAAGCGAGGGCGCTCAGGGGGGGGGAGGGCATTGCTAATGGCGAGCTGAGCAAGGGCATCGCGGGGAAAGCCAGACAGAGCGGGCAAGGGCAGCGGCGGCAGTGGACTCGCGCTCAGCGGGCGTGGGATCAGCGGCAGCACAGCAGGGGGGTCAGGGCAGGGGAGCATACCGTCTAGGTGGGCAGAAAGCGGGTGGCCGTCCTGCCGCGGACCAGTGAGGTGGCGGCGAAGGTCAGCCAACCACGCCTCGAACTCCAGAGGCTGACCCTCAGCATCAAAACGAAGCTCAGCAGCCATCAGGGGCAGTGTAGGACGGTGGAGTGCGGTGTAGTGCTGTGCAGTGCGGTGCAGGGTGTGCAGTGCGGGTGCAGTGCGATGCAGTGCGGTGCAGTGCGGTCCAGTGCGGCGCAGTGCGGTGCAGTGCGGTCCAGTGCGGTGCAGTGCGGTGCAGTGCGGTCCAGTGAGGTGCAATGCGGTGCAAGGCGGGGCAGGGAAGTGCAGGAGGGTGCAAAGCGGTGCGGGGAACGGGGGACAGTACCAGGAAGTATGAGGGCCGGGGCAGGCGCGACGGGGCCGGGCAGGCGCGACGGGGCCGGGCAGGCGCGACGGGCCGGGCAGGCGCGACGAGGGGCGGGCGCGCGACGGGGCCGGGCGGCTGCGACGGGGCCGGGCGGCTGCGACGGGCCGGGCGGCTGCGACGGGCCGGGCGGCTGCGACGGGGCCGGGCGGCTGCGACGGGGGGCGGCTGCGACGGGCCGGCGGCAGCGAC